>JBBGZY010002360.1:1200000-1858168 GCA_037952925.1 Lithobates clamitans | reverse complement strand
ACACACACACACACATATATATATATATATATATATATATATATACACACACACACATATATACATATACAAAAGTTTTTATATATATATACACACACACACACACACACACACACACATATATATATATATATATATATATATATATATATATATATATATATACATATACAAAAGTTTTTAGTCAGCCACCAATTGTACAAGTTCTCACACTTAAAAAGATGAGAGAGGCCTGTAATTGTCATCATAGGTATACCTCAACCATGAGAGACACAATGTGGAAACAAATCCAGACAATCACATTGTCTGATTTTTGAAAGAATTTATTTGCAAATTATGGTGGAAAATAAGTATTTGGTCACCTACAAACAAGCAAGATTTCTGGCTCCCACAGACCTGTTTCTTCTTATTTGAGAGGCTCCTCTGTCCTCCGCTCATTACCTGTATTAATGGCAACTGGTTGAACTTATCAGTATAAAAGACACCTGTCCACAACCTCAAACGGTCACACTCCAAACACCACTATGGTGAAGACCAAAGAGCTGTCGAAGGACACGAGAAGCAAAATTGTAGACCTGCACCAGGCTGGGAAGACTGAATCTGCAATAGGCAAGCAGCTTGGTGTGAAGAAATCAACTGTGGGAGCAATAATTAGAAAATGGAATTCATACAAGACCACTAATAATCTCCCTCGATCTGGGGCTCCACGCAAGATCTCACCCTGTGGGATCAAAATGATCACAAGAACGGTGAGCAAAAATCCCAGAACCACACGTGGGGGGGGGGGTTTGGGGGGGGACAGAGTGAATGACCTGCAGAGAGCTGGGACCAACGTAACAAAGGCTACCATCAGTAACACACTATGCCGCCAGGGACTCAGATCCTGCAGTGCCAGACGTGTCCCCCTGCTTAAGCCAGTACATGTCCGGGCCCGTCTAAGGTTTGCTAGAGGGCATTTGGATGATCCAGAAAAGGATTGGGAGAATGTCATATGGTCAGATGAAACCAAAGTAGAACTGTTTGGTAGGAACACAACTCGTGTTTGGAGGAGAGAGAATGCTGAGTTGCAACCAAAGAACACCATACCTACTGTGAAGCATGGGGTGGCAACATCATGCTTTGGGGCTGTTTCTCTGCAAAGGGAACAGGACGACTGATCCGTGTACGTGAAAGAATGAATAGGGCTATGTATCATGAGATTTTGAGTGCAAACCTCCTCCCATCAGCAAGGGCATTGAAGATGAAACGTGGCTGGGTCTTTCAGCATGACAATGATCCCAAACGCACCGCCTGGGCAATGAAGGAGTGGCTTCGTAAGAAGCAGTTCAAGGTCCTGGAGTGGCCTAGGCAGTCTCCAGATCTCAACCCCGTAGAAAACCTTTGGCGGGAGTTGAAAGTCCGTGTTGCCCAGCGACAGCCCCAAAACATCACTGCTCTAGAGGAGATCTGCATGGAGGAATGGGCCAACATACCAGCAACAGTGTGTGACAACCTTGTGAAGACTTACAGAAAACGTTTGACGTCTCTCATTGCCAACAAAGGATTTAAAACAAAGTATTGAGATGAACTTTTGATATTGACCAAATACTTATTTTCCACCATAATTTGCAAATAAATTCTTTCCAAATCGGACAATGTGAGTGTCTGTATTTGTTTCCACATTTTGTCTCTCATAGTTGAGGTATACCTATGATGACAATTGCAGGCCTCTCATCTTTTTAAGTGGGAGAACTTGCATAATTGGTGGCTGACTAAATACTTTTTTGCCCCACTGTGTGTGTGTGTGTGTATATGTATGTGTGTATATAATTTTAATTAATGTGTAGTTTATTTGGTTATGTGTCCCCTATGTATTAACATCTTTCCTTCTATATTCTTTACTTTTTGTGTCTAGGTCAGTGTGGGACACCCCTCTGAAGTGGATGAAATATTTGATGCCATATCATACAGCAAAGGTGCATCGGTGATCCGTATGCTCCATGACTACATTGGAGATGAGGTAAAATGCTGGAGATTTTTTTTTTTTTTTTTTGACAACTTTTTACAAAAAAAAAGTGGTTGCCATTGCTGACCTTCTAAAATTGCTACTTGGCTGACTCTCATGCTGACACTAAAGCTGGCCATAGACTGTTCGTGTTTTTTTCCTGTTCAACCCTCCGAACAGATTCTTCAATCATCACAAACAAGGTGGATGGAGGAATCCTCCTATGCCAGTGGTTTGTATTCTCACAGCAGCTCCTGCAGCTTTCAAAATGCACTGATCATTGGCTCCAGCTGCTAATTGAGGACAATTTTCTGACATTCTCCATCAGCAGAAATTGATTAGAATGGCCACACACTGGTGGAAATGCAACCAGTCCCTGCTTGAATGGGCCAAATTTTGATCTGTCTGTGGCCATCTTAGCTTCAGTATTTGTAGTCCTAGACACAGAAAATGTATGCAGATCAGTAGCTCCAACTTTGCTTCCTGACACCTTTTCCATGTCTGTGACTCGGAAGCCAGTGACAAACTTTCAACTTGCATTTTTAGGTCAGCTGCATTTGCAGCCAAGGTGTTTTTTCTTATGACAGGTGTGCTTTAACCGCTTCCGGATCGCCCCACATACATTTACTGCAGCAGGGAGGCCCTTCAGCGTGAAATCACGTACTTGTACATGACTACAATTGCCGGGTCTGGGGTGCACCACCGGCGACCCTCTCCCGCTGTGATTGGACACAGTGGGAGCCAATCAGCGAGCTGTTCCCGAGGCAGGCAGAACGGCGGTCTGCCCATGTAAACAAGGCAGATCACTATTCTGTCAGAAGTAAAGATGGAAATCTGTCTTCCCCCAGTCAAAGGACCCCACCCCCCACAGTTAGCAGGTACTCCCAGGGAACACATTTAATTCTGTGATCGCCCCTGATGTTAACCCCTTCCCTGCCAGTGTTATTAGTACAGTGAGTGTTTGTTTTTTTTTGTTTTTTTTTTTTTTTTTTTTTTTTTTAATAGCACTGATCACTGTACTGGTGTCACTGGTCCCCAAAATGTGTCCGTGTCGGATTTGTCTGCCGCAATATCGCAGTGCTGTTTGCCATCATTACTAGTAAAAAAAGAAAATTAAAAGATGAAAATTCCATAAATATACCCCATAATTTGTAGACACTATACACAAACTTTTGCGCAAACCAATCCATATACGCTTATTGAAGATTTTTTTGTTTTTACCAAAAACGTGGCAGAATACATATTGGCCTAAATTAATGAAGAAATTAGATTTTTTTTTTTTTTTTTTTTTGGGTACAATGTCGAACGTCCGTGCAATTGTCAGTTAACCACTTCAGTACCGGACAATTTTCAGCTTTCAGCGCTGTAACATTTTGATTGACAATTGCGCGATCATGCAACACTGTAGCCATATGATTTTCCCTACAAATAGCTTTCTTTTGGTGGCATTTGACCTCTGCGGTCTTTATTTTTTGCGCTATAAACAAAAAAAGGGACAATTTTGAAAAAAACTCAATACTTTTTGCTGTAATAAATATCTCAATTTTTTTTTTTTAAACTAATTTCTTCCTCAGTTTAGGCCGATATGTATTCTTATACATATTTTTGGTAAAAAAAATCTCAAGACTATATTGATTGGTTTGCAAGTTATAGTGCCTACAAAATAGGGGATAGATTTATGGCATTTTTTTTTTTTTTACCACTTACCCACTTAAACCCCCTTCCTAACCAGAACAATTTTCAGCTTTTGGTGCTCACACTTTGACAATTACTCTGCCATGCAACACTGTACCCATTTGAAATGTTTGTCCTTTTTTTCACACAAATAGAGCTTTCTGTTGGTTTTTTTCAATCACCGCTGGGTTTTTTATTTTTTGCGCTATAAATCAAAAAAGACTGAAAATTCTGTAAAAAAAAAAAAATAAATTCTTTGTTTCTGTTAAAAATTAATTGGCAGAGTATGGGCACTGAGTAGCGCTGTGGGCTGGATCTGTAGTGCCCACAGCGCTGCAAACGATCTCTCCCTCTCTCCTCTCACACTGTACTGATCAGTACAGAGAGGGGAGGGAGGAACCGGCATCATGACATAACGCCGGTTTGTTTACAAGTGATACTCCGTCATTTGACAGAGCGATCACGTGATAAACGGCTGCTATGAGGGGCCATTTACTGTGATCAATGATGCGCCGGGTCCTGGTCACGGATGTTCCTGGGTGCGCGCCCCAGGGGGTGCGCAGGAACGCGATTCTGTGAGGACGTCCATGGATGCCCACCCAGAATAAGCCAATCGGGCTGTAGCCGTCTTTCGGCTATGGCCCGGTCGGCATGTGGTTCACTAGTAATGGCGGCGATCTGCGATTTTTAATTTTTTTTTATTTTATTTTTTTTGTTAGGACTGTGATATTGCGGCGGACAAATTGGACACTTTTGACACTATTTTGGGACCATTGACCATTATACAGCCATCAGTGCTATAAATATGCACTGATTACTGTATAAATGTCACAAGCAGGGAAGGGGTTAACACTAGGGGGCGATCAAGGGGTTAAATGTGTTACCAAGGGAGTGATTCTAACTGTGGGGGGAGGGGACTGACTGGGGGAGGTGACTGATCAGTGTTCCTATATACAAGGAACACAATCTGTCTCCTCTCTCCTGACAGGAGGTGGATCTGTGTGTTTACACACACAGTTCCACATCCCTGCTCTGTGACAAGCAATTGCGGGTGCCCGGCGGACACCGCAGCCGCCGGGCACGCGCATCGGCTCCCGCGTGCCCCCTAGATGGCCGGGAAGCCGAGGACATCATATGATGGCGCCCTGGATGAGAGAGCCACCTTGCGACCATCATATTGCTATACGCGGGATGGGAAGTGGTTAAAGTAACAGTGCCGTATTGCAAAACATGGCCTGGTCATGAAGGGGGGTAAACCTTCCGGAGCTGAAGTCAGCTGTTTTTGTCATTATCAGTAGTTTTTCTGTATCATAATTCTTCTAATGCTGCACACATGGCTTTCTCAAACAGCTGCTGAAATAAGCAGAACGCAAATAGCTGAAGAGTGACTTCTACAAGCCCAGCCAAACTTCATCTTTTTTTCTCGTTTGTCTTTAATTGTATACAGGTAACAAAAATTGTAGTAATTTTTTTTGTTTTTACTCATCTGTACAGGATTTCCGTAAGGGCATGAATCAGTACCTCATTAAATTCCAGGAAAAGAATGCTGCCACAGGTACTCCTAATCACTGTATTGTCTTTTTACCCTGTTTGTGATGGTTGTGATGCCACCGCCCAAACCTACCTTCCCTTTTCCCTTCCTCTCAGCTTCCTCTGGCACAGCTGTAAACTGAGTACTCTTTTCTGCAGAGGATCTATGGGAATCTCTAGAACAGGCCAGTGGGAAGCCAATCGCTGCTGTTATGAGCACCTGGACCAAACAGATGGGTTTCCCCCTAATATACGTGGAGTCAGAACAGGTACTTTAGCTGACAAAGTAATTTTTTTAATAGATTTCTGTTCTTTAATGTCCTATTTATTCTAGTTGCAAAACACTGTGTACTTGGACAACCGTATACTAACTGAATCCCTGTGAACTTTCCCTTCAGAAGGAAGACTCCAGAATCTTAAAGCTGTCTCAGAAGAAATTTTGTGCCAGTGGTCCTCACCATGGTAAGACTTTCCAGGCCTGCTATGCTTTTTGAGTGGCCACCTCTGGGCTTTGAGTGACCCCATTAGTGGTCTGCAGTCATTGAGTGACCTGATCGCAGGTTGCACACAATATTGTGCTTTTATAGGCACAATGCTGTCATTATAGTCTCTCTTGTGCTTTTCTGGAGCAGCTCAAAGCTATCCTACCTTTCTTTCTTCCTATTTCTCTTATCTCCTTTATTCTCCCGACGATAGGTTGGCGGGTAAGCCTCCAGCCCTTCTCTCCATATAACATCCTCCTATTGCCCTCGCTCAGGTGAGGAGAGTCCTCAGTGGATGGTACCGATCAGCATCTGCACCAGTGAATCCCCGGCCTCTGCTAAGTTAAGATTACTTATGGACAAGCCAGAGATGACAGTTGTGCTAGAAGGAGTGACCTCAGACCAGTGGGTGAAGGTGAGCCACAATGCATCGTGTATTGGTCTGTGTGGAGAATTGAGATGCCGCTGCAGCATGTAGGGCTGACCTTGTATTGTTTGACTTCAATGCTGTGCTTTCTGCTGTTAAACCATCTTAGCTGTAATGTAAATATGCACAGAACATCCCATAGAAGCTACAATGTGAAATATTGCTAGGGTTTCTGATGCTTTAGCATGCAGTTGGAATGTTCTGGGCTTTTTTCTAGTGCTGTCATTACTCTGCCATCTAGGGCCAGCCTGCTTGTGGCCTAAATGAAACCACTCATTATTCTTCCCACTTCCTATGAGCCAAGGGCATTAAGAACCCTCCCCCAGGGTGTACATTATCTAGATCTCAACCCTGGTCTCAAAGGGGAATGTGGAGAAAATGGACAGTGACTTTGTGACTGGACTAAAAAGTCCTGCAAAAAAGGTATGTATGTAATGTGTCCTTTGGTATTAAACTCTGCTGTCAGCTCTCGCCTAGGTTAACTCGTGAGGTAGTTGCAGAGTGCTTTACAGGTCCCCGTGGCTGTGGTGCACCCATCTGATTGAATCCTGCCCCAGAAGAACCCTTAGGAGGAATGCTCACCAGTGGAGCAAAAACTAGAGGAGCGACATATACTCTGGATTCCCATGTGTTCCTGCGGTGAACCATAGGGTCTTCTGAGGACCTCTGCTGCGGTGAATAGGGCCTTTTGTCCTTATTTACAGGGAGCCTGCTGATACTTATTTGTCTTTGTCCTCCTAAAAAGGGTATATTACTGTGCCCCGTCTGCAACACTTTTGGTTACACGGCTGGGGTGGGCGCTGCGCAAGATTTAAATTTTGGCAATTAAGCAGCCATTTCCACAGCTGTTCAGGCTCATTGCCCTAAACGCTGTCCAGCTATTCATAGGAAGCTTTGTATCTTCTGAATGAATACATAGCGTCTTCTGATTGAGGTCGGGCTTGTGACGTCATCCACTCGCCTTTTCACCAAACAGTGGAAGCCTTGCATTCATTTAGAAAATGATTTGGAATGAATTGTAGTACATGCACAAGAAGAGATCCAGGCTAAAAGTAAAGCAATTAACAGCTTGTATGCGGATTAGGTGGAGGTATGAATCACAATGTATAGGCGTAAATACCCCTTTATCAAGTGGATCTTATGTCTGATCTTATGTTGTAAGTTAGATACTCCAATTTGTGAGAGTACCACTCTATAAAGAAGTGTTAGAGCTACTTAAGAGATTTGTTTGACTTGTTTGTTTGCTGCAGGATTAATATATTTTTCCTTCTATGCTGTGCATTATTTAGTCTATATTTGTTATTTTATTATACCTGGATTGGCCTTAGAGAGTGTACATTGACCTTGTTTGTCTGCCAGCTGACACTCTGTGGCCTCTACCAGATCGATCAAATCTTTTCTTTGCCTGCTTTAATGATCTTGCTGGTGAAAAACAGGTTCTGAATGACGGGGACCTTTCAGATTCAGTAATCCTCACTATGCCCAAAGCTTGTGAGCCTAATTCCCGCAAGGTTTATCATGGAAACACAGAAGACAACTTTTTTTTCTTTTTTTTTTTTTTACTAGTGTGAGCCTATGGGGATTTCTCCTTGTCTTCGACATGTTGTGTTTTCTTTTCTTCAGCTTGGGGGAGAAGAAAACTTGTCTTAGTACTATCAAGGTTTAGGTGTTTGCCCCCTCTGAAGAACAGCTTCCTTTTGCTAATTACCGTATTTATCGGCGTATAACACGCGCCGGCGTATAACACGCACCCCAAGTTTAGGAGAGAATTTTAAGGAAAAAAACTTTTAGGAGGGAAGTTTAAGGAAAAGAAACTTACATTAAAATGCCCATCAATGCAGCCTCATCAGTGTTCATCTGCAGCCTTGTTAGTGTCATTACAGCCTTGTTAGTGTCATTGCAGCCTTGTTAGTGTCATTGCAGCCTTGTTAGTGTCATTGCAGCCTTGTTAGTGTCATTGCAGCCTTGTTAGTGTCATTGCAGCCTTGTTAGTGTCATTGCAGCCCTGTTAGTGTCATTGCAGCCTTGTTAGTGTCATTGCAGCCTTGTTAGTGTCATTGCAGCCTTGTTAGTGTCATTGCAGCCTTGTTAGTGTCATTGCAGCCTTGTTAGTGTCATTGCAGCCTTGTTAGTGTCATTGCAGCCTTGTTAGTGTCATTGCAGCCTTGTTAGTGTCATTGCAGCCTTGTTAGTGTCATTGCAGCCTTGTTAGTGTCATTGCAGCCTTGTTAGTGTCATTGCAGCCTTGTTAGTGTCATTGCAGCCTTGTTAGTGTCATTGCAGCCTTGTTAGTGTCAGTGCAGCCTTGTTAGTGTCAGTGCAGCCTTGTTAGTGTCAGTGCAGCCTTGTTAGTGTCAGTGCAGCCTTGTTAGTGTCATTGCAGCCTTGTTAGTGTCATTGCAGCCTTGTTAGTGTCATTGCAGCCTTGTTAGTGTCATTGCAGCCTTGTTAGTGTCATTGCAGCCTTGTTAGTGTCATTGCAGCCTTGTTAGTGTCATTGCAGCCGTGTCGTCAGTGCAGCCGTGTCGTCAGTGCAGCCGTGTCGTCAGTGTCCATGCTTCCTGCCGCCGCCATACACATGGTAGTAGTTTTAAATATGGCGCCGCGGAGTTCGGAGGGACCCGGCGCAAGTGAACGAACGCTGCCGAGATACACATAGCCAAGGGTTCTCGGCTCTTTCCGGCGCCGCTCACAGTCCCGCCCAGTCCCGCCCTATGATGGACATAACACAGGTCCAATGGCGTGACTGGGCGTGACTGTGAGCGGCGCCGGAAAGAGCCGAATACACCCGACTATGTTTATCTCGGCTCTGTGATTTCAGCGGCGCTCGTTCAGCACCGCCGAGCCCCTCCGAACTCCGCGGCGCCATATTTGAAACTACTCGCTATGTGAATGTCGGCGGCGATCGCCGACATTCACATAGCGATAGCGGGGATCGGCGTATAACACGCACCCACGACTTTCCCCTGATTTTAAGGGCAAAAAAGTGCGTGTTATACGCCGATAAATACGGTATTCACTAATTTATACTTTTATGCGAGGGGTTATACATGTTGCTCACCCTGTTAGGCATCCATCCGCCCCCCTCCCCCCAATGTGGAACCTCAATTTAATATTGTCAGTGCTGCAAACACTCCCATTCAAACTGGTTTTGCACATTTCTTTGCCAATGCTTTCCTCTAGGGTATCCTTTCTTGTTGCCATTACTTTGACCAGACGGCTTTCTGATATACCAGCATTGTCCTGTAGGGGGCTCATTTCCTAAAGAATTGGTTGATTAGAATTTTTTTTTTTTTTTACCCAAGGTGGTCTCTGCTTTTCAACTAAATGAGGATAATGTGTTCCTTTCTCTGTGCCTGACATCAGGTCACCTCAGGGACATCTTTCTTTATTTCCTAGATGTTAGGATTTACCTTTCTATGACTGCTTTGCTTAGGCAGACACGTTCCGTTTTTAATGCAGAAGGGCCCAAAAGCGTTTTGGGACTCCATTATGCAATATTTCTACGTGGATTTTGACAGGTTATTGTACAGGCCTATAAGTTGCAAGATAGTGTCTCAATGGTAAAGCCCACTCCACTAGGGCAGTAGGTGCTTGTTGGACTTTTCCTCATCAGGCCTCTGCTGTACATATGTTTTTAGTTTTACGAGGTCAGTTTATTTTGGTCCAAAGGTTCTGCAAGCAGCTATTTAATGGCTTTGGTTCCAATTTGTTTTTTTTGTTTTTTTGTATGTTTGACTGGCATCTAGTGTTCATTTCTCCTGTAGATGGCAGTGTAACCCCATGTTGACTAAGGGTAATGCTGTATCCCTCAATGAGCTCTAAGGGAAAAGGATTCTATTGTGTGTGTGTGTGTGTGTGTGTATATAAAAATCATATTCTAATTGGTCTAACTCATTTCACTCTTTCCCTGTTCTCATCTTATCTAGTTAAATCCAGGAACTGTTGGCTTCTATCGCACCCAGTACAGCCCTTCTATGCTGGAGAGTTTGCTGCCTGGAATTAGAGACCTCTCCCTGCAGCCTGTAGACAGACTTGGGTTGCAGAACGACCTCTTTTTTATGGTGAGTATAAAGATGGGACAAGCCTTGAAATTGCAGGAGAACCATTTGGAATAAATAGGTGACAGAGGTTTGGGACTGTGAAACATACATTCTCACCATCGCTAGTTCTCCAATCAGTAATAGTCAAGTGCCCGGCAAAGCACTTCCTCCTCCAAGTTTTGATAGTTGCTGTGAGATCTTTTCTGGGCCAATGTCTGCGGTGAGATATTTATTCCTCAGTACTTGCCCCTCCCATCTACTTATTTAACCTGATTTTTTTTTTAGCATAGTGCAAAGACATTGTTTATGAATGCTAATGGTCCCTTTTCTCATTCATGTGTATTCTTTCAGGCTCGGGCAGGCATCATCAGCACAGTTGAAGTCTTAAAAGTCATGGAGGCCTTTGTGAATGAGCCCAATTACACTGTTTGGAGTGACTTAAGTTGTAATTTAGGAATTCTATCAACTTTGTTATCTCATACAGAGTTTCATGAGGAAATTCAAGGCTTCATCAGAGATGTTTTTTCCCCTATTGGGCAGCGTTTGTGCTGGGACCCCAAACCCGGAGAGGGTAAGTGTTTAGAGGGTCAGATTTGTCCAACCATGCACCAATTGTTTTTCCAAAATACCATGTTCATGTAGGCCTCGTGCACACTGGACGTTTTTGTAGCTGCAGTTTTTGGCTTCAGGCGTTTTTTTTGTTTTTTTTTTTCTTTTTCTGCAGCCGGTAATCTCCCCTGCATGTTATCCTATGTGTACATGCATACATAGGCTGTTATCAGCGTTTTCTGGCTATAAAAACACTCTGATAAAAGCTGAAAAACGTGGCTATTTGGCGTTTATCAGCGTTTTTGAGCCATAAGTTTTTGTGGGAGTGTAGTTTGCTTTAAAAAAAAAAAAGGTGAAAAACGCTACTGCAAAAACGCTGCAAAACTCATTCTACAACTACAATATTCTACAGCGAACGCTACTGCCATTTATAGAATGTACTGTGTACGTGAGGCCGTAGCGTGCAGGATTACTGTATTGCTAGTTCATATTATATGCTAGGCATCCCTTCAAAACTAACTTTGTTATGCCTAAAAAATAACCTTTCTTGCTGTTTTTCTGTTTGATTGCCTCAGCTGCTTTCAGCAGGGGTGCAATGGGCAGGTAGGCAAGCATGCAAAAAAACATTTAATCTTTACCATTGAAACAGCTGCTGGAATAATTTGTACATGATTTCAGAGGTTACTTAGCGTTTCTTAAAGAAATTAATAAAGTGGCTTAATAACAGACATCAGTTCTGGAGAATGACCGCCACCCCTGTATTTTTCAGTAAAGTTCCTTTTTTACACTTTATTTTATACGTTGTGATTGCAGCTGGTTGAAGGTTGTGGTCACTTATATTTTTGTGTGTTAACGCAGGCTTTAATTGTGTATATCCTTAGGACATCTGGACGCTTTGCTGAGAGGTCTAGTATTGGGGAAGTTGGGAAAGGCTGGCGATAAACCTACCCTGGAGGAAGCTCGCCGTAGGTTTAAGGACCATGTTGAAGGAAAGAACACACTAAGTGCTGATCTCCGAAGCCCGGTTAGTTCTTCCTCTCCTGTTACCACTTTTTTTTTTATCATGTATGAAACAACCACAGATGTGAACACTTGCTTTCTTCTTAGGTTTATGTAACTGTTCTGAAGCATGGAGACAGCGCAACGTTGGATACAATGCTAAAGGTCAGTCATCACATCAGACATGTTTTTAACCACTTCCGGACCGCCGCACGCCGATATACGTCCTTACTTTGATGTGGGATATCGTTATGGCAGCAGCTAGCTGATTTGCTGCGAGATCACTTTTATCGGCGGTGGGAGAGGGTCGAAGCGTGACATGTTGGGTATCCATTTACTCGGCGTAACATCTTTCACAATATAAAAAAAAATTGGGCTAACTTTACTGGTGTCTCAATTTTTAATTTGAAAAAGTGTATTTTTTCCAAAAAAAAGTGCGCTTGTAAGATCACTGCGCAAATACGGTGTGACAAAGTATTGCAACGACCACCATTTTATTCTCTAGGGTGTTACATTTTTTTTTCTATGTTTGGGGGTTCTAAGTAATTTTCTAGCATGTAACATTTAACATGTAAACAACACAACTAAAAAGTCTTGGTCGTTAAGTGGTTAAAGTGTAACTGAACTAAAAAAAATGAAGATTTGCTCTGTTTATGGAAAACTTTGAATTATAATTGTGCCTATGAAGTATGCTGTAGAAATGCTGCACCTCCTGATATGAGAGGGTGATTAAAGCTTCACACCTGTATATATGCAGTGGAAGATCAAAGCACTGATGCTTTTCCTGTGAGATTTAAAGCGTTTGTTGAATAAGAGGGGAATTTGGGACTATGAATGAAGCACATATGTAGTGTGCCTCCATCCCTGGTTCAAGTAGATAAGGAAGGAATTTTGGACTTTGAATGACGCTATTGACATCGTGGAGGTGAGTTAGTAAAAGTACATATTTGATAAAATGAAAGGATGTAAAAAATACACATCAATAATGCAAAATATGTACAAAGTATTGATACGGGGATTAACAAGGTGTGCTTGGTCATTGTTTGTGGTTTTGTTTTTATGGGAGTGTTTTTTTTTTTTTTTATATGAAGGAATTTCGTTGTACATTATTGCAATGACAAAGTCTATAAAATAATAAAATCTATCTTAAAGCAGTATTAAAGTGGTTGTAAAAAATTTACAACCACTTTATACTACAGGCAAGCCTATAATTAGGCTTGCCTGTAGCTACACTGGATATCTCCTAAACCTGCACGGTTTAGGAGAAATCCTCTGTATTTGCATGTGCCGACGTCATCGAAACATGCGCACTTAAGCAAACTGAAGCAATGGCACGCACGTGCAGGGGCTTTGATCTCAGGTAAGTAATTCATAATGAGCTAGTATGCTATGCATACTAGCTCATTATGCCTTTGTCTTGCAGTTTTTTTTGTTTTTTTTTAAATCTTTTAAAAGGTTTACAACCACTTTAAACCCCAATTGCAAAAATGTGTATTATTGCAACTTACCGATTATTAGATGTGATGGATGCATTTGTTTTATTTTGGGATTTTTTTTCCCCTCTGTTTTCACCTGGTGATTTGCCCAGTACCACACACCTTGCATTAGAGTGTCACACTCTGGATGAAAGAGACCTTTGGGAAGCAACATTTGTCAGTCTGGGTGGAGGGGACTGTTATATGCACTAACCGATTTGGAAACAGTGACACATTGAAGCCAAACTCCAGTTATAGCAACAGTTTTTTTGTTTAGTTTTTTTTGTTTTTTCCCCCTTTTAGGATAAAAATTGTTATAATAAATGAATAAAAGCATAAAAGCTGATTACGTTGCCCTACCTACTACTGAGCCTTGTATGCTGCCCTACATACTAATTACACTGGCCAGAAATCAGAGTAGATAGCCAGGCCTGAAACTTGTCAAACAAATCAGCCTGAAGTACCAGATATTCTGCTTTCATGATTAACTCTGGCATCAGACTTTTGGGGGTGATCAATTACTCCCCAGACATGAAAAAAAAATTGTGAATGAAAGTGAATGTCGAGTTTCTCACTGAAGCTAAATATTAAGGTAGTTTATATTTCTACAGTCACATTAGTTTTATAAAATTTGTCTAAGTTTTATTTATGCCATCTTTACTTTATGTTGGGGGTTTGCCAGTTAATTTCTTTAAAAAAAGCATTCTAACTACAGCACATTTTCTAAAAATACTGAAAAATGAGACCACCTGATAGCTAGGGTTTGCAGTAGGCCAGCAGTGACAGCCTACATACTGTATTTCTTTCATTACAGGTTTCTTTTAAATCGGGCTGGTAGCAGGAGTTCCTACTCTTCTTCAGGCTGGGTTCACACATGTCTGGCTGCAGTTTTCAGTCTGGTGTGTTTGTGTTCACTGGTTCAGGTGCAGTTCAGGCTCGGTTCACATTGGTGCGATGCGGGAAACCCTGCGATTCCACTGTGCATCGCACCCGACTCGCAGGCAGTTCACACTGCCATATTCGAACTGCTGGGATTGTCAATACAATGTTCATGACACCGCCAGATTGGTTTGCATATCGCATTGCGAACTGTAAATTCGGACATGAATCCGATGAATGTGAACACACATGCGATCCCATTCTGGTGCAGGCCAAAAAGTGTCCTACACGACTTTGGTCCGATTGTGATGCGCATTCAGCCATACAATCTGGCTGAATTCACATCGCACAGGTGTTGCATGCGATTTGCAGTGCGAATCACATGCGATGTCGCACAGCGCACCAATGTGAACCCAGCCTCTGGGCCAAATTTTTCCCAGAATTTGCATCTGAACTGGACACAAATGCACAAAACCCTTTTCAAAACCACACCGTGGCCGCCCCAGACGTGTGAACCAGCTTCATTGA
Source organism: Lithobates clamitans (assembly GCA_037952925.1). Taxonomy (NCBI): domain Eukaryota; kingdom Metazoa; phylum Chordata; class Amphibia; order Anura; family Ranidae; genus Lithobates; species Lithobates clamitans. The sequence continues at coordinate 1,843,598 of JBBGZY010002360.1, read as the reverse complement.
AAGCCGGTCACATTCACATGTAATGCGAATTGGATGTGGATGAAAACGTATCCAATTCACTTTTTTTTTTGTTTTGGATAGAGTGGAGAGGGCTTAGAACCCCTGACAGGATTTTATTGCTATCTGTGCCCCGTTAGACAGATTAACCCTCTCCATTAGTCCTGTTTACCATTCTCACTGAAGGTGAAAGTAAAAGAAAATCAAAAATTTACAGTTGGCCTCACTATTTGTTATGTGGACATCTTCCAATGGGGACACTAGTCCTGGTGACCCTGGAGACACCCAGAGATTCCTTCACCTTGGAGGGATTTTCTCTCACTTCCTGTTTTTAGCTATGGGACCTGGAGGTGAAGGGAAATCTCCCTAATGGGACACAGATGGCAATTTTATTAAGGGGTTATAATCCTGCCCTACTTCATCCAAAATGAAAATAAATAGTTTTATATTTAATAGTATATTTAACCACTAGGCATCCGCGCTGTAGCCCGAAAGACGGCTACAGCGCGGACTCCAATTGCCGGTAGGGCATCCCTGGATGTCCTCCTGTTTACTTCCGCGATGCGCATCGGGAAATTCTGCGTTGGCAGTGTCCCTTGGACACAGCCAATCACAGATCGTGCTAAATGGCCAATCACAGCGGCCATTTAGTACTCGATCTGAGTGTCCAATGAGAGATGATCTCATATGTAAACATAGAAAATACAGTGCCCACAGTACCTGCCAGTGCCATCTGTCCCCTGTGCCATCTGTCATCAGTGCCACATATTAGTGCCATCTGTCATCAGTGTCACATATTGGTGCCATCTGTCATCAGTGTCACATGTCATCAGTGCCACGTATCATTGCCATCTGTCATTAGTGCCACCTGTCAGTGTCACGTGCCTTCTGTTACCAGTGTCATCGGTGCCATCTGTCATCAGTGTCGCGTGTCATCAGTGCCACATATTAGTGCCCTCTGTCAGTGTCACATGTCATCAGTGCCACCTGTCATCAGTGCCACCTGTCATCGGTGCCACCTGTCATCGGTGCCACCTGTCAGTGTCACGCGCCATTTATTAGTGCCATCTCTCATCAGTGCCACATATTGGTGCCATCTGTCATTGGTGCCATCTGTCATTGGTGCCATCTGTCATCAGTGTCATTGTCCTGGTGCTCCAGGGCCTTCAAAAGTGTAATAGGTAGTCAACAAGTTAGATGTGTAATATATGTCCCTAGAACACCTGGTGCTCCCTGCATGTTGGGCCTCTCTAAGTGGCCAGGCTGTGAAAAAGTCCCACACATTGTGGTATCGTAATACTCAGGAGGAGTAGCAGAATGTATTTTGGGGTGTCATTTGTGGTATACACATGCCATGTAAGAGAAATAACCTATTACAATGACAATTTTGTGTAGGGGGGGGGGGGGGAATCTTCATTTTGCAAAGAATTGTGATGACAACATCAGAAACCTCGCCATGCATCTTACTAAATACCTTGGAATGTCTACTTTCAAAAAGGGGTCATTTGGGGGGTATTTGTACTTTCCTGGCTTGTTCGGGTCGCAAGAAATGAGAGATGCCACCAGTACATCAGGTGTGATCATTTTTTTATGATTTGCACCACAGCTTGGTAACTTTCACGAAGACCAAATAATATCCACTAATTTTGGGTTATTTTTACCAAAGATATGTAGCAGTATATATTGTGGCTAAAATCTATGAAGAAAAATTAATAATTTGCAAGATTTTATCACAGAAACTAAGAAAAATGCGTGTTGTTTTTTTTTTTTTTTTCAAAATTTTCGGTCTTTTTTCATTTATAGTGCAAAAAATAAAAAACCCAGAGGTGATCAAATACCACCAAAAGAAAGCTCTATTTGTATGAAAAAAAGGACAAAAAAATAATTTGGGTGCAGTATTACATGACTGAGTAATTGTCATTCAAAGTGTGAGGGCACCAAAAGCTGAAAATTGGTCTGGTCACGGGGGGGGGGGGGGGGGGGGGGGGGGGTGTTTAAGTGCCCAGGTGTCAAGTGGTTAAACCCCAACTAAATGTCAACAATTTACTTTGCATATAAGCACTGTTGATCTCCTGCAGCCTTTTTGCAACTGCTGCATGTGATTTCTCAGAGCAGGTTTTCTGATAAGTGGACGCAGTGTGTTGGCACAGCCATTTGTAGTCTGTTGTGAGGGAGTATGATGTAGTGACAGCACAGCAGAACAGTGGGAAGACAGAGCTTTGTCACCCTATAACTAGAAGTGCCTGCACAATGACTTTCATGGCAACATCATAAGGTATTCAAAACTGCAGATTAAAAAATATTGATGACCTAAAATTACATGAACAAGTTAAAGCTTTTATGAAACTTTGGTGATCACGTTTACATATACTTCAAGTGAACATTCAGGTGGGTTTTGCCAATATGGTGATTATTAGTACTCCAGCAAGCCAGAGCTTGAGCAGTGGCATAGAATCTGCATTCTTTAGGGGAAAGGGGTCATTGCCCTTTTTATGCTTTTAATCATTGCTGTAAAAACTGATTTACGCAACTCACACTTTGGTTGGCATTGTTTAATATGCCTTCTTACTAAAGTTCGTCATCTTTCTTTTCAGCTCCACAAACAAGCTGACATGCAAGAAGAAAAAAATAGAATTGAGCGAGTTCTAGGAGCCATTTGTTCCCCAGAGTTAATCCAGAAGGTGCTAAGTTTTTCCCTTTCGGTGAGTCTTCATCATTTTACTTTTAATGTTTTAATCTTTTAAAGAATGTGTGTAGAGATGTTATGTCAAACATTGGCTCTGGTTAAACCATTTTTTAAATACATACTTTTTGCCTGTTATACTTGCTCTTAAAGTACTTTTAAAGTTCTGTATGACAGTCTAAACAAGTTTCAAATCCAGTTACTATGTGATGTAAAGACCTCATAATGTAAACCAAAAATGTCCTTACCTTTCTGTGAACCAAAACCTCCCTAAATCCCATTTCACACTTGTGCGACCTGAAAGTTGTGCGACTTTGCCGCCACTTGAAGCAATGACTGTGTAAACTTGAGGTATATGGACCTCAAGTCGCTTTAAAGTTGGACCAAAGTAGTGCAGGGACTACTTTGAAGTCGCACAGCTGTGAATGGTACTCATTTGAAATCATGGGGTACATCTTATCATGCAACTTTGCAGTTGCAAGAGTGTGAAAGGGGCCATCCATTGCCCTATAGAGCGGCGGATGTCGGCGAACATGTCAGTTTACAACCGCCAACATTCCGATCATAGCCACTTAAAATGATTGGGTGTGGGTGCGTTCCCCGCCCAACTGGTGGATCGGATGACAGTTGGATGGAAATAGACAGGCGGTCCGTTTTCATACAACAGCCCATAGAGGACAACGGGCTGTACACTCCACTGATGCAGAGCGAACTTGCCGTCCGCTTTCTCAGCAGGGATCTGAGGAGAGATCCCCTCCTGAGCAGGTGAATATGCTGGAAGACTTCGCCAGTGTAAAAGGGGCCTTACTTATGTCTCGCATGTTTCCGTTCTCAGACACTGCAGCTCACAATGGGAGGGTTTCAGCAACAAAGGAAGTGCTGTCAATTCCCAAAGTAGTGGGCAGGGCTAGATGTAGCCAGCTCCTGACTGATAGACTATGGGCTTCTGAATTGGCAGAGACAATGCTGATAACCACATATCCTACTACATTTTCTCATCCCTCTGTAGTGCAAGAAAGCACAGCCTATGAGTGGCAACTATGCTCTGTATATAGAAGCAATGCAGCATCATTGCAATACCCATTACATTCCATGGCTGCCTCTTCCCAACTTGCTCATTTCCAGGCTAGGGCATCCTTTTCTGCCTTCCCTTCCCTAGGTCTTGACCTTGGTGTCGGGTGATTTTATTGCCATGTATTGTTAAAGGTTGCAAGCCTCTATTTTCCAGGGTTTCTGTTGGGAGGTCCCCTTTCCTTTCCACCTTTAGTCTTTAAGAGCTTTGGCACCTGTCTGCCTTGCACAGCCTTCTTCCTTAGCTTCTGGATGTGCAGCAGGATTGCCAGGCAAATTCCTGATGTCCACATTTCCTGGATCTCCCCCATTATATTTTCTATAATCTGGTAAGACTTTTCTACCTAGTGGTCTGAAAGGGAACCTTATCCTGAGTTCCCTACTAGTTCAGCGTCCTGTGCATCCTTCATCTTGACAATGGTTGTGGCATTACAATTATGATCCCTGTAGGTCTTGGTCAACCTTGTACGTTCTCTTCCCATCTCTTGAGACCTTGCACATATAGTGCAATTTTCTACTGAAGAGGGCTTCCTTGTTACCTGCAGGACCATGGGCCAAGCCATATTTTTCTGAACAAATAGAAGGAACAAATTCTCCTTCTGTTATCATTAGCTGTTGCACTTTTATCTTGGATTTACCTTGGATGATTCTTCCATGTGGGGACAGACAAGCTGGTTTGCTTCTTGTTGTCCCTTGAAAACTTCAAATTTTTCCCTGCCATGTTGTGCCAGCCGGAATAGCATTCTATTTTTTACTCCTGTTGGTGATTAGGGGCCAGCCATGACATTTACGGCTGTGCCATGTCTCCCCTAGGACTTCTTCCCTTTTCCCTTAACTCCTCATTGGAACGCTTAGGTTTCCTTCCTCCGCTTCTACCTGCCTGGGTGGTCAGCGATCTTCAGGATCCTGTGCTGTGTGGCTTCCCTTCTACATAATAACCAGTTAATTATAATTGCCCCCTTAGAATACAAAGCATTCTCTGATTGGTTATGGTCGTGACATTATTACCCCACCTCTCCCAATCAAAGAATGCCTTGTATGTATTGAAAATGGTGGAGAAAAAGTAAAATGGAGATCAGGAGTTTTTTTGAGTTTGTATATATGTAACACTGCTCAGTCTGCCTATGCTGCTTATTTTTAGATATTTTTTTTTTTTTGTATGAGACAATTATGGGTTTTTACTTTGTATGTTAAGAGTAATAGAATGGTTCACTTTACCAATGATAATCTGGCTGTGATTGCAGAATGTAATATTCCTAAACATTCAAGATTTTTTTTGTATTAGACTTGGGCTTAAGGTGCAGCAATGCAAGTAGCTTGTTCCAATAAATTACTTTTCTTCATTTTTTTAGGGGGGGATCATTTAACCGCTTCAGCCCCGGAAGATTTTACCCCCTTCCTGACCAGAGCGTTTTTTGCGATTCGGCACTGCGTTGCTTTAACTGACATTGCGGGGTCGTGCGACGTGGCTCCCAAACAAAATTTACGCCCTTTTTTTCCCCACAAATAGAGCTTTCTTTTGGTGGTATTTGGTTGCCTCTGCGATTTTTTTTTTTTTTTTTTTTTTTCCGCTATAAACAAAATAAGAGCGACAATTTTGAAAAAAACGCATTATTTTTTACATTTTGCTATAATAAATATCCCCCAAAAATAAATATATATATATATAATATATATATAAAAATAAATTTTTCCTCAGTTTAGGCCGATCGTATTCTTCTACATATTTTTGGTTAAAAAAAAATCGCAATAAGCGTTTAATTGGTTTGCGCAAACATTACAGCGTTTACTAAATAGGGGATAGTTTTATGGCATTTTTATTAATAATTTTTTTTTTTATTAGTAATGGCGGCGATCAGCGATTTTTATTGTGACTGCGACGTTATGGCGGACATGTCGGACATTTTTGACACATTTTTGGGACCATTGTCATTTATACAGCGATCAGTGCAATTAAAATGCACTAGTTACTGTGTAAATGACACTGGCAGTGAAGGGGTTAACCACTAGGGGGCGTGGAGGGGTTAAGTGTGTCCTAGGGAGTGATTACTAACTGTAGGGGGATGGGCTCTGTGTGTGACGTCACTGATCTCTGCTCCAATGACAGGGAACAGAGATCGAGTGATACTTGTCACTAGGCAGAACGGGGAGATGCTTTTTACAACGGCATCTCCCCGTTTGTCCTCCCTGTGAGGCGATCGCGGGTATCCCCGCGGCGATCGAGTCCGCGGGACCCGCGCCCCGGCTCACGGAGTGGCCGGCGCGCACGCAATGGCGCGGCGGGGAATTCAAATGGACGTACAGGTACGCCCATTTGCCTAGCCGTGCCATTCTGCCGACGTACATCGGCGTGCGCCGGTCGGGAACCGGTTAAAAAAAGTCTGTGTCCTAGTTTATCAGTTTTTCTTCTTTGAAACATTAAATTAGTCCTAGACTAAGCTTCTGTTTTGAATAATTGGCCATACCTGCTTTAAAAATTGTTTTTTGGTAAACGTAACATTAGCAAAGAATATTTATAAGCTCTCTATTAGAACTCCATACTGTATAATAGAATTCTGGAGGACAGGGTAAAGTTTAAAGTATAACTAAAGGCAAAACTTTTTTAGTTTTGGGTGGAGTAGAGAAGGATTAGAACCTGTTTGTTTTTATTGCTGTCTGTTTCCCCGTTAAGAAGATTCCCCCTATCCTATTTGTCCTCATGGGGACATTAGTTCTGGTGACCTGGAGGTCCCTAAGGAATTGCCTTAATTTGCAGGAATTTCCCCTCACTTCCTGTTTGGCTATGGGACTGGAAGTGAAGGGAAATCTCTGCAATGGGACACAGATGGTAAAAAAAAAAAAATAAATCTGACGGGTTAAAACCCTCCCTTACTCTATCCAAAACAAGTGTTGCCTATAGTTCAAGTTTAAAGTTATGCCATCTTGTTCAGTCTTAAGGTAACTTCAAAATTCTCTAAGATTGAGACTTATTTATTTCTCTCTCATCTCCCACTCTCACCTGTACCTTTCCTCCTTCCTTCCCTTTCCTCTGTTGTGTTGTGAAATGAAGGGGAGAGTCCTTGAATGTGTACATAGTACTGTAATTAGCCATCTAATGATGGTGTGATCACTGGTAAAATGTCCACTTAGAATAATCACTACCCCTAGCAGCTGGTTTAGTACACCAGTCAGTAAGTAGGTGCTTAAATTGCTCTTGAAGTATTATTTTTACGGTGCTCGGTGGAGTTTGGGAGGATTAAAACAGCGGTTAGGTTTATTTGCTGCCGATGTCCTCACTGGAGAGATTTACCTTCTATCTGTTGACAATTGTTATTGGCTCTGAAAATGAGGGAAGATCCAAAATTTTACAGTGGTCACTGGAACAAGAGGAGATTGTAAATCTATCTGAAGTCCAGATAGGGCTAGCCCCCTTCATTCTGAGGCCTTGTTTGGTGTGATGATATGTGTGACAGTAAGTCAAAGCTTTGCCCTTTACCCATGTTCCCCAGTGTGCTGTAGTCCAGGTGATGTGAGGGCTGCTACCCTCCTTTGGAGTGTTGCACCTGCGGAAAGCACAGGCTGTGGCTCTATTAATGTGCTGCAGCCTGGAGGCACAGGTTGCGACCCTTTAAATGGTGTCGCCCACTAAGTATGGGCTGCGGCACTTAATACCCTAATTTGTCTCATCTCTGTGCTGGTCTATCGAGCTTGTCTTCTAGAAGCTTCTCAAGAGGATACCCTTTGGCAGGGTATGACTCTTTGGTAAATCCATGGACACTTAATCAAGGAAGTCACTGGTGGTAAGTGTACCCTTTCACCAGGTAAAAAGTAGGCAAAACCACACAACTAATAAGCCCATGGTTTCTAAGACTGAGAAGGTGTGTGTTGTTTTTTTTTTTGTTTGTTTTCCTCAGTCCTCCAAGTCCAAACACAATCCCCAGTTCCGTCAAAAAGCCTATCAAATCTGGCTTTGAGCCTTCCTTCCAAAGTGAAGGCCTGTCGGTCCTTTGCAGCTATCTGGACCTAGGACTTTCCAGACCTTTTGGGTCCAGGTCATCATTTCCAGGGGGTTAAAAATCTGTCTGTGGAGAGGAAAGTGAGGGCATAAAGTGGGCTGGAGGAAAAGACTAGATTATCTGTAAGCTTCCCTGCAGCAGCTGCTTTTCCTGGAGTCATTTTCCCCATCCCAACCATGGATAGGCCTTTAGGGTTATTTTTGAACCTTTTTACTGTTACCAGGGCAGAAGGAGGCATTTGTCCTATCCTGGATCTGAACATTCTCAACAAATTAATTTGAGTCTGGAAATGCACGTGGAATCTGCCAGGTCAGTCATGCCTCCCTTTAGCAGGGGGATCTCCTGGCCTTCATTGACATCATGCATTCCTACTTGCACACATCCCCATCTTCCACCAATGCTGCCCACGATTTTCTGTCTTGCTTTTACCTATGACCTGTCCGCAGATCCTCTGGTCTTCAGGAATGTGTTTGTCCCTATTCTTGTTCTTCCATGATCTCATGGTATCCGCATTGTGGGGTATCTGGGCGATCTCCTGTTAAAAAAATGCTTAGTCCAGGGTCCCATCTGCCTACGCTAGTGGACAGTGCAGATTCATAGAAACTTTGAATGGATCCTCCTCCTTCAGAAGTCTGTGTTGGATCCAGCTTATCGCCTCGGGAGAAGCTTCTATTGGTTTGCTGTTCGGACCCTTCAGTGCAAGAGCCATCCCTTCATTCACTTTTTCATGAGGGTTCTGGGACTGATGGTGGCAGCTTTCGAGGCAGTTTTTTTGTATAACCAGTTTCATGCTAGGCTATTATACCTCAGTATAATAGCCTAGCATGAAACTGGTTATACAAAAAAACTGACAGCTTGGGCTAATCAGACCCTGTCTTTGGATCGGCCCTTGACCAGTGAGACAGCAGTGGCCTCCACCAACCTTCGGAGGCACACCAGAATTCACACAGCTCAAAGGGAAGTACACCTGATTCTGGTTTGGGCAGAACCTCACATTTTGGCTGAACCTCACATTTTGGCTCTGACCCCTTGTGCGCACATCACAGGCGTGGAAGATTGTCAGACAAACTTTCTCTGTCCCCACATCTGGATCCCAATTTTGAAACCTCAGTTTCAGGTGTGGGATGCCAGACCTAGGCCTTCCACTGTGCATGTTTAACAACAAACTGGCCAGATTTGTCACCAGGAACAGGGATCCTTGGGTCTTTGCAGTGGATGCTTTGGTGGGACCAGTTCGTCTTGATTCTGCTTTCCCCCTCTGAAGATTTTTCAGAATCACGATTGAGGGCATTCTGGTGATCCTCATTGTATCATACTGGCCCAGGAGGACGCAGTAATCAATCATACTTGGACTTCCAGACCTTCTCTCTTAAGGGCTACATCTGTTTGTGCTTCATATGCTTTTCAGCATCAGGCCCTGTTTCTCAGATTTGCAAGACTGCCACCTGGTCTTCTGTTCACACTGTGTTTTTTTTAGGTTGATGTTCAGGCTTCCTCTGATGGCAGCTTCAGCCGCAAGGTGATTCGTCCTAACAACTTTGCTGCCAGTGTCCAGTCACCCAAAGGTAGCTGCATATCACCCTGTAGTCCAAGGCTATGTACACCAGATAGGATGCTACCGACAACAAAACCGTGGGGTGTTTTTCCGAAGGCTGTTGGCTCAAACTTGTCTTGCATACGCACGATCACACAAATGTCGGAAATTCCGAACGTCAAGAACGCGGTGACGTACAACACATACGACGAGCCGAGAAAAATGATGTTCAATAGCCAGTGCTGCTCTTCTGCTTGATTCCAAGCATGCGTGGTCTCTTGTGCGTCGAAATTGTGTGCACGCTCGGAATTTCCGACAAGTCTTTTTGTCGGAAAATTTGAGAACCTGCGCTCGAACATTTGTTAGCGGAAATTCCGACAACAAATATTCTATGGAACATGCACACGGTCCAACTTTCAGACGACAAGCTCACATCCAACATTTTTTGTCGGAAAATCCTATCGTGTGTACGGCCCATAAGACTAGTCCAATGTCCTATTACCCTCTATACTCCAAGAAAAGGAATTTACAGGTATTTCCGATATGCCTACTTTGCCAAAATCCCAAATGTTTGTTTTTATAAAAAATAGCCTTTTTTTTTTGACAGAACCTACCTGTTTGCTTCAGATCTTTTGAAAAGTTTATTCCACTTTGAAAGTGGACTGATATTTGATCCTGTTACCAAAGCCCCCAGCCGTCTGCAGCCTTGTTATATTGTGGATTTGGAGAAAAAAACAGTACTTTTAACCTGTGTGCTTCTTTGTGCATAGTTTTGTTTGGAATTCATATCTTTTGAGACAAAAAAATTATAATAATCATCCTTGGGTTGCTTTAATGCACAACACAACCAACTGCCTACCAGCTAACCAACAAAAGCTAGTGTCCCATCCCTTTCTTGCTGCCAAGCTAACTATAAGATAGTCCTGAAAAATATGGCTATACACGTTAACCTTCCCTCATTCTTCCTCTCTTGAAGACCTCTACCCCCACCATCAACAGGCCAACATGTCATTAAACACTTCCCCCAAAAAAACAGGACCGACTATCATTCCAGTTGACCCAAATATACAACATCTGCCTAATATATGCTATCGGTAGCTCTTGTATGCCTTTTCACATCATTTATAATATCAATGTATTTCATTGTAAGCAGCCCCTGTGCGGGCACTGATCGCTTTTACCCGTTCTATTCTTTCCTGTCATCAAAAAAAAAAAAGACTATGGAAAAAACACAGAGAGACAAAACAGTCCCATTCATGCTTTCAATGAAAGTTTCTATAGGTATGTGTCAGCGTGGATGTGTGCCACAGCATTAATAGTTAAGACTTTGTACAGCCTAAACTTGAGCTAATAAATCATTTTTTGCTGTGCATGTTCCTAAGGATTTTATTTTGGCTGTGTAGGAAGAGGTACGTCCACAAGATACAGTATCTGTAATTGGAGGAGTTGCAGGGGCTAGTAAGCAAGGCAGAAAGGCAGCATGGAATTTTGTAAAGGATAACTGGGAAGAACTACATAACCGGTACCAAGGCGGTTTCCTCATCTCCCGACTGATAAAAGTAAGTGGATCAGACAATTTATGTTTTCATTTGCAAGTGCTAAAGCTTGTGGTTTGGGTTGACGTTCTTATTTCTACTTTCAGCTTTCCGTGGATGGCTTTGCAAGTGAAAAAATGGCTGCAGAAATTAAGGTAAGGAGGCTAAGGGTTGCTTATTGGATAAGTTCAGTTTCTCTGAATATGAGGCTAAATTTGTGACCAGTGTGCCCTACTGTGTTGCATAGCTGCAAGTTCTACAGTACGGTAGTTTCCCACCATAGAATCATTTACTTTTTCACTAGTTCATATTGTTTTTAGGATATTCTTTAGCACATCCAAAATAAATACAGCGAGGGGGAAAAAAGTATTTGATCCCCTGCTGATTTTGTACATTTGCCCACTGACAAAGGAATGATCAGTCTATAATTTTAATGATAAGTTTATTTTAACAGTGAGAGACAGAATAGCAACAAAAATCCAGAAAAATGCATTTCAAAAGGTTTTATAAATGGATTTGCGTTTTAATGAGTGAAATAAGTATTCGATCCCCTATCAGCAAGATTTCTGGCTCCCAGGTGTCTTCTGTACAGGTAACGAGCTGCAAATTAGAAGCACTCTCCTAAGGGAGTGCACCTAATCTCAGCTTGTTACCTGTATAGAAGACACCTGTCCGCAGAAGCGATCAATCAGATTCCAATCACTTCACCATGGCCAAGACCAAAGAGCTGTCCAAGGATGTCGGGGACAAAATTGTAGACCTACACAAGGCTGGAATGCGCTAAAAGACTATCACCAAGCAGCTTGGTGAGGGATTGACAACAGTTGGTGTGATCATTCGAAATCGGAAGAAACACAAAATAACTGACAATCTCCCTCAGTCTGGGGCTCCATGCAGGATCTCACCTCGTGGAGTTTCAATGATCATGAGAATTGGTGAGGAATCGGCTCAGAACTACACAGGAGAATCTTGCCAGTGATCGTAAGGCAACTGGGACCATAGTCACCAAGAAAACAATTGCTAACACACTACGCCTTGAAGGGCTGAAATCCTGTAGTGCCCGCAAGGTCCCCCTGCTCAAGAAAGCACATGTACAGGCCAGTCTGAAGTTTGCTAATGAACATCTAAGGCTGGGTTCACACCATCGCGAATTGGATGTGGGTTCCCCGCACCCAGTTTGCAATAGCAGGGGATTTTGACTGGCTCTCTATGGAGCCGGTTCACATATCCCTGCAGCAGGTCCGGTCTTTTGGTCTGTTTCAGGTCAGAATTCAGCCCAAAATTCGGGCTCAAATCAGACCTGAAACTGTGAACCAGGACACACCAGACCCCTGCTGTGAGCCGGATGCGGCAATTGTGTGAACCCAGCCTGAATGATTTAGAGGAGAACTGGGTTAAAGTATTGTGGTCAGATGATGCTCTTTGGCATCAACTCAACTCGTCGTGTTTGGAGGAGGAGGAGGAGGAATTAAAATAATGACCCCAAGAACGCCACCCCCACCTTCAAACATGGAGGTGAAAACATTATGCTAAAGGGATAGGACGAGTTCACCACATCAAAGGGATGATGGACAGGGCCATGTACCGTCAAATCTTGGGTGAGAACCTCCTTCCCTCAGCCAGGGCATTGAAAATGGGTCGTGGATGGGTATTCCAGCATGACAATGACCCAAAACACATGGCCAAGGCAACAAAGGCGTGGCTCAAGAAGCACATTAAGGTCTTGGAGTGGCCTAGCCAGTCTCCAGACCTTAATCCCATAGAAAATTTGTGGTGGGAGCTCAAACCTTAGGCCCCTTTCACACTGAGCTGCCCCGGACGTCAGCGGTAAAGCGGCGCTATATTTAGCGCTCTTTTTAGCGCCGCTATTTGGCCGCTAGCTGGGCGGTTTTATCCTCCCGCTAGCGTCCAAAAAGGTGTTAAATCCGCCTGCAAAACACCCCGCTACAGTGGCACTTTGCCGGCGGTATCACAGCGCTGCCCCATTGTTTTTCAATGGGCAGGAGAGGTGTATTCACCGCTCCTCCACCGCTGCAAAGAAGCTGCTGGCAGGACTTTTTGTGACGCTCTGCCAGCACAGCGCCCCAGTGTGAAAGCACTCTGGTTTTCACACTGGGTTTGCAGCTGAGGCTTTTTACAGGCGCTATTTTTAGCTCTGTGGTGCCTGAAAAATGCCTCAGTGTGAAAGGGGTCTTAAAGAGATTGTAGACCTCTGTGTCACTTTTACCTATAGGTAAGCCTATAATAAGGCTTACCTATAGGTACTGTAAATATCTCCTAAACGTGCGCCGTTTAGGAGATATTTACCTTGTAGTGTACCGATGATGTTTCTTTACTAGCAAGTGCCGTGACTGACGTCTCCCATGTGCATGCACGGGAGTGACATCACGCGACTCCGGCCCGTCACAGAGCCTGAGTCCGAGGCCCTGGAAGGAAGAGGGACGAAGATGGATGTAGCCACCAGTGGGGACATTGCGGGCTTCGTTTGCAGATAAGTACCACATAATGGGCTAGTATGTGATGCATACTAGCCCATTATGCTTTTACTTTGCAGGGGAAAAGAAGTAAAACCCATCAGGGTTTACTTTCCTCTTTAATGACTTGTAGAGGATCTGCAAAGAGGAGTGGGGCAAAATCCCTCCTGGGATGTGTGCAAACCTGGTGGCCAACTACGAGAAGTGTCTGACCTCTGTGATTGCCAACAAGGGTTTGGTCACCAAGTACTAAGTTATGTATTGCGGAGGGGTTAAATACTTATTTCACTCATTACAATGCAAATCAATTTATCAATTTTTTTAAATGCATTTTTCTGGATATTTTTGTTCTGTCTCTCACTGTTAAAATAAACCTACCATTAAAATTATAGACTGATCGTTTTTGTCAATGGGCAAACGTACAAAATCAGCAGGGGAGCAAATACTTTTTTTTCCCCTCACTGTACGTTCTCTCTCTGCAGTAGCTCTATATCATACATTCAGCTAAATGGCAATTCTTTATGCACACTGGAGTGCACACATGTTTAGCTGTTTGTTAATGTCATTCCAGGTTAAAAATACACTACATATAATCCTTACTGGAGAGCCTCTGTACAGTCATAGAACCTCTCAGAAGCCTGTAACTGGCTAAACATTTGTAAAACACTGTTAAAGTAGAAGTCCATCTAAAATTCTGGTGAGAGCTGAAAAGATAATTTTCTGTAAGTAAAAGTAGAAGCCAGTACTACACAGCATTTGACTATACAGGCAGTCCCCGAGTTACGAACACCTCTTAATGCCGGCCGCTTGTGCTCCACGCTGGTCCTGGTTACCTCCGAGCAGCTATTTTGCAGCACTGGACACGTCCCACACTGCAGTACTACATGTACTGCATGGCCAGAAGAACCACAGATAACATAACTGCATGCCCAGAAGCACCCGGAACAGCCCACATCCCTGCACAGGCTGAAGTTACATTTAAAAATGCACTGTTCCGACTTACACACAAATTCCACTTAGAACAAACCTACGGTCCCTATTGTGTTTAACTCTGGCACTGCCTGTATAGGTAGCTAAAAGATGTAGTGATGTAGTGGTTAAAATAGAGCCACAATACATTATGCCTTGCCCCTGTAGTCATCCTGCAAAATTTATTTAAAAAATGGCCATCTGTTACTTTCTGCTTCTAGCAGAATATTTGTTGATTTACACTCTGGCACCGGAAACAGCAATAACCTTGCTCAGTGTTTGATTCATTCTGTATGAAGAAATGAAACTAGCGCTGTGCACTCAATATACATATACACACACACACCCCCTTTCCCCCCTTCTTAACAGAAAACCAGTCAGCTGGAGGGGATATCCTCGCGCCTCCACGTCTGTCATGCATTGTGGTAGCTGCACCTGTCTCTTGCAATGTAGACTTGTCATGATGCTTGAGCTGACAAACAGTATGCGCACACTGGTAAGTTGGCCTCCACCCAAAAGTAAAAAATATAATGTTAAGTCCAGTAAAAAGATGTCCATCCACTTTGGCAAGCTGTTCCAAGAGCAGAAGCAGGCTCTGTATGCACAATAAAGAAAGAGAAGAAAAGCTCCTCTATGTGTAGTAGGACCGATCCCTTTTATTAAAGCGGGATTCCGGCCACTATAATTTTTTTTTAAAAGTCAGCAGCTACAAACACTGTAGCTGCTGACTTTAAATAAGTAGACTTACCTGTCCTGGGTGCCCGCAATGTCAGCCGCCCGAGGCCAACCCTTCCCTCAGCTCTCGGGTCCCGGCACTGCCATCCTAAGTAAGGAAAACAGGCAGTGGAGCCTTGTGGCTCCACTGCCAGTTTCCTACTGCGCATGCGCGAGCGATCTGTAAATGGCCCCATGGTTTTCTGGGAACACACACAGTTCCCAGAAGGCAACGGGGCTGCTCAGCTAGGAGCAGAACACGCCGTGGAATAGGAAGAGGCAGATTAGGAAGACTGCCTAGCAACAAGGGTTCAGGTGAGTTTAAATTTATTTTTATTTTTTCAAATGTTTGTTTTCTTTTTTTAAATTTTTTTAGGATTTTTGGTGCATTTTTTTTTTTTTCAGGGTGGCCCTCCACTTTAAACACAAATTGGACCACTCAAATGCTTAAAGTGGTATTAAATCTTCATTTATTTTTACTAAAAAATAACAAACATGTCATATGTCCTGCTCTGTGCAATGCTTTTGCACAGAGCAGCCCAATCCTCTTCTTCTGGGCTCCCCGCCAGCGATCTATGGGGGCACCCGTATGTGCTCATTTTCGAGCCCCGCTGCTGTGTCCATTGACAGACACCATGACTCTGCTCCAACCCCTGCTCACGTGTCACAGCCTGACAGCTGCGGGAGCCATTGGTTGTCTCTGCTATCAATCTGCCTGATGAACAAGACAGCAGCAGGAGCTGCTGTACCCATGCACATCGCTGGATCAAATAGGGCTCAGGTAAGAAAAAAGAGAAGGGAAGTGGAGAAGCTGTAGCACAGGTTTTTCACCTTAAGGCTTTAAAACTACTTTATAATATAAAAAGCTCACCTATATACTAGCTGGGACGAAAATGGTTTCTCCGACAAATCTGTGCCCTGGGAGAAAGAAGGTGTCTTCCAGTCGGGAACCACGGTGGAACACAGCATATGTGGATGACTTCGCCAAGTGAGGGGAGGCAGCGTGTTTCGGCGCATACGCATTGCTATATCCAGGTGCTTCCTTTTTTATTTGAAACACTGCAAATTTAGGAGACCTTCACTGTACATACAGGTATTCCTTATGGGCTTACCTGTACGTACAAGTTAAAAAAAATGCGCTAACTACTGCTTTAAGTAGATTTAGAGGAGTGAGTGTTAAGGTGCTGGAGGCATGGCAATAGCTCAACTAGTGCAACCTGAAAATTGCTCTTTCGCACTGAGCTTTCAGTGCTAAAAGGCTAACTCCAGGTAGGTGCCTTCCTGATGGTTTAGGCCCAAAAAACAAAGGTAAAAATACCCCTTGACCCCTAACCCTCCGGTCTCAATTAACTCTCGCCTCACCTGAACTCTAAAATGTAGCATAATCCATATTGTAATACTCCTGCCTAATATTTAAAGTGGTGTTCCACCTAAAAAAAAAAAATGCATGAATGTTCCTTAAAAAAAAAAAAATTTGGATTTTTTTTTTTTACTCACCTCTAAATGCCTGTTGCTAGGGGGTCCCTCGTAGTCTGCCTCTTTCAGTGCCTGGGCTGGTGACATCACTTCCCGCTCGGCACAGGAAGGGCTCAGCTCTGCTCCCTCCCTCTTGTCAATCATCTGGGACCCATTACAGGTCCCAGATGACTGAGCGGCCAATAACGGCGTGCGGTGCCGCTCGCGCATGCGCTGTGGGTGCCCGGCTGTGAAGCCACAGCCGGGCGCCCACAGTAAAAATGCCAGCGCCGCCGAGCGGTGGGGGGGAAAAGCGGGGCTTTGATCCCCCGCATCGCTGGACCCAGGGACAGGTAAGTGTCCGATTTAAAAGTCAGCAGCTGCAGTATTTGTAGCTGCTGACTTTTTTTTTTTTTTTTTTTTTTTAATGGGAACACCTCTTTAACATAAATTTTTACCTTTTTATTCTTAACCGAACGTTAAACCTAAAACTTTACCTTTACCCTAACCTACACCATTTCTAATCCATACAACTCTTCTGTTTATCAAAAGTACCAAGCTTTTCTGCATCAGGACCTGCCCTGGAATTACAAATTGCCTACAAAGAGCGGGGATTCTGGCTCCAAAAATTTTTCTCCCTTCATACTGTGTAGTCATACAACACAGCAAGTTTTGCTGGATCTTAAGAGTAATCTTTATTACTATTCAGATTACCAGCACATTGTCTGTTATCAGTGTAGGTTTGGCTTATGTTGGTATTTGAATATAAAATAGGCTTAATAGTTTAAGATGTTTTTTTTTTGTTCTCCCATTACTTGTTTTCTGCTTTTTTCACACTAGGCAT
Organism: Lithobates clamitans; assembly: GCA_037952925.1. NCBI lineage: Eukaryota > Metazoa > Chordata > Amphibia > Anura > Ranidae > Lithobates > Lithobates clamitans. The sequence goes on along the minus strand of JBBGZY010002360.1, from coordinate 1,826,327 downwards.
TTTTTGAAGCTCACCCAGCGCCCTCTGCTGAGCGAACGGTGCAACAGTGCTGTGAAAATATAGTCTTGAATGCTGCCTGGCTGAAGAGAGATGGTGATGCCATGCACCAATATCTACTGCTGCGCAAGTCGCCTTCATCTGCTGTGTGAATGTGCGCAGTCATTCCCATCCGCCTGCTGTCTCACCGCCCCAACAGGCTAGACCCTAGGCCCCCTCCATGGGAGGCTCTGTACTTGTCCTCCCTCATCCCTCAACACCCTTCCACCTACTGGGGAGCTGGTCCGAAAACAGAAACCCATGTCAGCTCCTGCTTAGTCCCCAACCAACTCCTTAGGGATTTTATTAAATTGCTCTGTCAGTCTGTACATATGGGAAAAAAATAACAGCATCGAGCTGCTAACTGTGAATCGCCCATAAACCTTCAGAGGAAATTCTGCCTCAGAGTAGACCAGGGGAGGGACTTTTCTATTGGCTTATGTGAGGCAGATATATCTGGCACCACTGTAGGTGGTTATCTATGAGAAAAGGGAGCGCAACCTGACAAGTTATTACAGAGTGTGAATTAGCCAAGACCAGGTTTGGAAAGTGGCTGGGTATATAGACAGTTCTTTATTTTTGATGAGGGGTCATCCCCTCCTGTTTGCTCCCTTAATTACCTCTTGTATTTCCCATCATAAGAATACTGTAACTGTTGGTTTCCTGTTTGTCTGTTTTGGAGTTTAACCCATTGTTCTGGAAGGAATATTTAATCTTGGGGGTCTGAGCTCAATACATTCTCATGCCCAGGGTTCCCAACTTTTCAGTGGCCTGGACCATTAACCCTTTCAGTACTGAAAAGCCTTGTGCAGTGGCAGCCTGTTTGGTGCTGATGGACTTGTCCTTAATTTTAGATTTAACTATGCTAAAGAAGAACAAGGTGAACTGCCTGTGCTCCTGTTCTTAACATCTGTCCTCTGCCTATCCCCTCCTTTTCCTTCATAAATTCTAGGTTTCCCAGATTGTGGGATTGTGAAGCCTAATGGCATAGTGGCAGGGCCATGGGCCTTGGTTCTCAGACTTGCTTACCGGATTCCTCTTTTGTGCTATTGTTTTAAATCACAAAAATAAAAACTATTAAAAAAAAAAAAACAGTTGGCGTTAATAAAGATAAAATGTGAGTGTGTAACCGGACAGTGGTCTTGTCTTTGAATTATGGTTTCTCTATCATTTATACCAGCACTTAAAGGGTGTTGATTTTGTATTTTGTATGTTTTAAAGGCATTTCCAGTTTTACAGTCAAATTTGAGAAAACCCCCACTATGTTTGGGTTCCCATTCACACATGATACCTAAAAATATTTTAATTTCTTTCATATCTTTCTAGTTGTTTCTTTGGAGCAGGTTTATTCTTAGGTCTTCAAGGTTTTCTGAACAATTTCAAGTAGTTTGCAACTGATAATGAGATCTGCCAGCACAGTGCTGCGTTAATTCTAATAAACACAACTCTACAGCCTCTTTCTTAACATTACATAGAAGGGGAAAGGTAGGTAGGATTTTTAAAACCACTAAAAAGGTAACCAGAAATTTTTTGTTTTTATTTTTTTACTTTATATCTAGTGTGCTATGAGCATGCAGCCACTGTCTTGCAAGAGCTTCTCCCCATATCGATCATACATGTTTTGCCATGCTGGATTTACTCTTTATCTTACCCACTTGAGCCTTTTGACTTGCCAATGCTGGATGTTTCATTGTGTACTATGTCTCCCTCAATGACCCCACAGATGTTTCTACTAGGTTGAGGTGCCACAGATTGGATGAAGATGGTGCTCTCCCCCCCCCCCCCCCTCCTAAAGATTCCTTAAAGTGGTTGTTAACCTTCATTTTTATTTTTTTTTTTCCTGTTTCAATAGTTTTAGGTTTTAAAAGCGAATACAGTTATACATAACATAAACGCATGTGCATCCGGATGATTGCACAAGGATAATGTCATTAAGTAATAGGCAGTGCTCTGGCACAAAACATGAACGGTAAGGGAGTATGAGTCCCAGAGAAAGAACAAATGGTAATATCTCACAAATGTGTAGATTCTAGTTGTAAATGCTTTGATGCATAATTAATGGGGGGGAGGGAAAAGTGTCTAGGGGAAGAGAGTTTAGAATAGGCACCAAATAACAGTAGTTCAAACACCAAAGCAATAATGTAATGAAAAAGCTTAAAGGGGTTGTAAAGGTAAGTTTTTTCACCTTAATGCATTGAGGTGAAAAAACATCCAACAATATTGCCCCCAGCCCCCCCGTTTTACTTACCCGGCCCCTTGAAAGTCCCGCGCTCACCCCCAACATCCTCTTCGCCTGGCCGTTGATTGGTTAGAGTGGATGGATTGAAAGCAGCGCAGCCATTGGCTCGCGATGCTGTCAGTCACATCCAATGACACGGCACGCCGGGGCCGAGTGATACAGTGAGCGACTATATCACAGGAGCGCGCCCGCAAGCACTCAACACCATGCGAGGGAGCTCGCATGAAGGTGTTGAGTCCTTGTGGGGGGGGAGACGAGACAGCTGCCGAGGGATCCCAGAAGACCAGGTTCGGGACCACTCTGTGCAAAGTGAACTGCACAGTGGAGGTAAGTATAATGTGTTATTTTATTTATTTATTTTTTTAAATAATCTTTAGTGATCCTTTAACTTATGGGCCTACACCCCTTGAAGAAGAGTTAAGGGCCAGGTCCAGAACCAGCGTTCATAATAAAACCAGATATATTCAAAGAGCCTAAAGCTCTAAGCGGAGGTCATAACAATAGAAATGCAGCTTCCCAGTCATATACTGCCCTTGGGAAGAGGAAAAGGAAGGAGAAGAAGAAAAGGGAAGATTGCTCCTTTTGGCTCGTCTGCTTAAACTTTTAATTTTTTTTTTTTTTTTTTTTTACTTGAAATAAACTGGTTTATATTTACCTGCTCTGTGCAATGGTCTTGCACAGAGTGAACCCTTGCCTCTTATAGAGTTCCCTGCAGTGCTCTTGGTGGTTCTTCTCCTGAGTGTGTCCCATACAAGCACCTCTAAGGGTGCGCTCCCAAGCTGGGATGTGTGTGTCCATAGACACATGGCTTGGCCCCCTCCCCACAGGATTTGATTGAGTGGTAGGTGCCAGTGGCTCCCACTGCTCTTAGTAAGGCCTGTGAATGCAAGAAGAGATGTGGACAGTGCTGAATTGAGAGCAGTAACAGGTAAGTCTTGAGGGAGGGGCGACACAGACATTGGAACCCCCCCCTTGCAGAGAACACATTAAAGGGGTTATAAAGGTTTGTTCTTTTTTTTTAAATAACAAACGTGATATACTTGCCTCCTCTGTGCAAGGGTTTGCACATTGTTGCCCCGATCCTCCTCTTCTAGGGTCCCCCCAGCAGTGCTCCTGGCTCATCCCTGGGAAGACTCGCATTGCAAGGGTGGACCCATGTGGGTGTGCTTCTGAGTCCTGCTGCTGCGTCCATTGATTGCCAATGGTTCAGAAGGTTTTTCAAGTGAAAAACCTAGAGGGTTTACAACCCCTTTTTAAGGTTAAAAATAAATTGCTTTTACAGCCACTTTAAGTATATTAGGATAGTTAACCAAGCAGCAGCTATATGCAAGGTTCCTGAGGTCATAAGCACTAGCCCTATTGTCAGAAACCTTTATTGCTAAGTTCTTCAACCAGTTGAAGTCTCATTTTTATTTTTTTAATTGTTCTGTAATTAGGCTACATAATTGGGCTTTAAAGGCTAAGGTTGGCCACAAATTTTTGGTCCAATTTCTTGGTCTTTTGTTTTTCGCATCATTAGTATGCCAGCTGTGACACACTGTTTTCGTGCTGCAGTCAAAAGTGCCTGATCTAAAATGCTGGCTTGATGTTGGAAAAATGAAACAAAACTTTTGCATGCTCCTTTTTTTTTTTTTTTTTTTTTTTTTTTTAATTTGATCAACAAATGTTCTGTTTTCTATGGCTGCCCTAGTGCCACATTTTGCACTGTCACATGTTCCACCTGTATTTAGAGTGTAACATGGTGCAAATGGCACCCCTAGCTAAAGTCACTTTTTTGAAATTTGTAGGGCTGTGTCTTGTCTTGTGATCTTGTAGTCAATTGACACTTCCTCCTGCTCTCTCACTAAAAGCCTGTACCTTGATGCAGACATAGAGTTGGAGTGAGAGTCTGCAGGAGCCTGCCTGGCATTACACCCCCTTTCCCGTGATTGTGGTTGCAGGGCTTTGCAAAACAAAAAAAAAGTAATGCATTTTTTTTCCCTGCAAATATATGTATTTATTATGTTTTTGTCATAGGTGGCCTTAGCCTTTACATTATAGAGACTGTTAGACCCTGTTTTCACATCTCCTATCTGTGCACAAACCTTTGTTAGATGGTGTCATCGTTTCCCATAGCAGGGTCACACACCCCTACCCACCCACCTCTTTGTTAAAAGTATTATAAACCTTCCTACCAGCATTTTGTGCATTGATCTTGTAGTTTTGTGCCATTTGTTACCACACACTCTCTCTATAGTAAAGTAAAATTTTACATTCACGTGTCAGCAATGTCTGTTTTAAATGCACTGTGGCACTCCATGACCACTGTAGTACTCCATGACCACTGTAGTCTGAGAACTGCATTTTCCTGTGAAGCAACTATTTGCCCCATATTCACTGGGTCTCAGTTCAGTGCTGGTGCAGGAGAAAGCAATGAACAGAGTTTACCATGAGATGTTTTTGTTTCATCAAATGTTTGTGATGCAACATAGAAATGGCTAGGAATGCATGTGACCTGACTAGTGAATAGGGACAAGGTGAGTTGTCAGCTGTGACATTACGAATTGCAGCCATTATGTGAGCCCATCATTACAAGGTAAGGCAAACAAATGACCCCAGGCTGTAATAGATGGATATATCAAGATAGATATCTCATAGCATGGAAAAAGAGGCTTACAATAGTGAAGTACCGCTTGACCTGAGGGCCTTCCTTTCACATGATATTTAGATGACCTCCTACTAAAGGACTCATCAGCCAAGACCCCCCCCCCCCCCCAGTTTCCAAAGGACCATCTAGTGCAAGGGTAGGCAACCGTGGACCTCTAGCAGTTTTGAAACTACAAGTCCCATGAGACATTTTAAGACCCTGACATTCATAAGCATGACTCCTAGAGGCAAAAGGAGGGTGGGATTTGTAGTTTCACCACAGCTGGAGGGCTGAGGTTACCTACCCCTGATCTAGTACCTTCAAACTCCAAATCTTATGGCTAAATAATTAACTTTCCAATCCCTGGCCTCCAGGCCCCACACTGTCTGGAGTATCTGGGTCTAATCTTGGATACAGCACAAGCCAGGATCTTTCTTCCTCAGGAGCAGATTGCCTCACTAAGGTCCAGCTCTCTAACCCACAGATCATAGTACCAGTTCAGAGGTCCCATCAGTTTGCTTTTGCATGAGGGTTCTGGGTCTTATGGTTGTCTCTTTTAAAGCAGTTCCCTTTGCCCAATTTCACTCCAAAACCCTTTCAATCCAACATGGAATAAGCAGACTCAAGGATTGCACAATGCTGTCAAGCAAGGATCTCCAAACCTGTCTTGGAACTGGGAAAGTTGTTTCTTCACAGGATTTGGAATGTGGTAGATGACAGATGTGAGCCTTACAGGCCAGGGTAGAGATGACTGCTCCCAGAACTGTCCAGGGGACATGGTCTCTGCAGGAGTCAAAACTACCCATGAACTTTTTGGAACTGAAAGCCATCAGACTCTACAATATTGGAACTGCCTTCTATAAGCTCAGCCAGTCAGACAATGCTACAGCAGTGGCCTACATAAATCAGAAAAGAGGCAGCAGAAGCTTATCAGCCCTGAAATAAATTAATCTAAGTGCTAGTTCATACCAGACACAGTTCCGCAAGCTTTTTTCTGCACTAAAAATGCATGCACAGTGTTTTCCATGTATTCCAATGGCTCTAGTTCACACCATGCAGTCACACCAAGCTAGTTTCCTGATGCAGGAATTCTCTGGCAGTATACTATGACTCTGGCATCTGCATACTTGGGTCTAGGCCTTTCCACCTTTTTTTTTATTTGCAGCCCCAGGAGAAAGGCCCTTATAGTGGTCTTCCCTTCTCTCCTCTGCGCCCCCCACCCCCCCCCCCGAAATCCAAAATCTAAATTAAAAATAAAAAACAGCTGTGGTAATCACTGTAAAAAATGGATGTGTCAAAATTCACAGATTCAGCGTAATCCACAGTACTTGGTGCACAAAACAAATCATATAAAAAAATAACAGAGTAATACTTTACAATCAACAATTATAAAAAAAACATAGCGAACACTCAATATAATAGTGCATTCACAGTGAAAAAATGTTGCCGGTAGCAATAGTGGGCTCCATTCGCAGAACAAGATCGCATGCGGTATTTAGGTGTTTTCCCAAGTACTGCATGTGATCCTAAAAATCTCAATTCACTACTGCTTTGTGCCATATTTACCACATAAACCCGGAGTGAAAGTCAATTCAAAAAAAAAAAAAAAGCATGCTGTAAATAAGTCGTGGTCCAGGCATGCGATATTTAACTGCTTGCTGCCTGCCCACTGTCAAATGACGGCAGGGCGGTGCAGCTCTCGTTCTGGGGCAACGTCATACGTCTCAGAACGGCCGCTCTCACGGGGGCGCGCAGAGTGGCGATCGTCACAGCGCGACCCTGATCTCTAGAGAGCCATGTCCGTGGCTCTTTAACCATGTGATTGGCTGTGGCCAATCACAGCCGGTCACATGTAAACAAGGAGATGCCGGTAATCGGCTCTCCTCGCCTCACACTGACAGAGTGTGAGGCGAGGCGATCAGCGGCATCTCCTCACAGGGGGACATCTAGGGATGTAATCAGGGCACTGATCATCAGTGCCCTGATTACAATAAATGAAACCAGTGCCCACCAATGCCAGCATATAGTGCCACCAATCAGTGCCCATTAACGATGCCAATCAGTTCCGCCTATCACTGCTGTCGATCAATGCCCATCAGCGTCGCCCATCTGTACCGCCTATCCATGCCCACTAGTGTTGCCTATCAGTGTCACATATCAATGCCCATAAGTGTGGCATATTAGTGCCACCTCATCAATGCCCACCAGTTCAGCCTATGAATGCCGCCTCATCAGCGCACATCAGTGAAGGCGAAAAATTACTTAGTTACAAAATTGACTGACAGAAAAAAAGTTAAAAACATTTTTTTTTTTCAAAATTTTTGGTCTTTTTTTGGTAAAAAAAATAAAAAACCCAGCGGTGATTAAATATGACCAAAAAAAAGCTCTATTTGTGTGAAGAAAATAATCAGAAAAATAGTTTGGGTACAGCGTAGCATGACCGCGCAATTGTCATTCAAAGTGCGACAGAGCTGAAAAATGGCTTGGGCAGGAAGGGGTGTAAGTGCCTGGTAGGCAAGTGGTTAAGGAACTGGCAGCTGCCAGTATCCTTAACAACCTGGTTGTTAAGGAGCAGGCGGCCCTGCCGCCGCATCGTTGACAACTGATGAGTTCTCGACAGCTGAAAGTATAAAAAAATGCCAGCAATAAAAATTAAGAAAAAAAATGGCATGGGTTCCCTCAAATCCATACCAGACCCTTATCCTAGCAAGCAGCCTGGCAGGAAAGGGAGGGGATGAGCGAGCAGCCCCCCCCCCCCAACCATACCAGGCCCCCTTCCCCCTCAAAGCACCTTGTCCCCACGTTGATGAGGACAAGGGCCTCTTCCTCACAACCCTTGTTGGTGGTTGTGGGGGGTTTATCAGAATCTGGAAGCCCCCTTGAACAAGGGGGTCTCCAGATCCCGCCCCCCCATGTGAATGAGTGGGGGTACATAGTACCCCTACTCATTCACTGAAAAAAAAGGCATTAGGCAGTTTTATTTTAAAAATAAATGTCCTCCTGGTGTAGATCCATCGTGAATCATGATGACCCCCGACCTAAAAAAAATAGGTCCACTTGCACTGAAGGCTCCCACCGTCTGACAGTTCTTAACTCCTTGGTGCCGTCCGTACGCAAATTGCGGCCTCTAAGCACACGGGCTTTGGCGCTGAGTGGCCGTATTTTTGCGTGCAATAGTGCAAATAGCATTGTGCTGAGAACGCGCACCCTGAAAGCTCCCGATTGTTGCTTGCCAATCATGGTGGTCACATGACCTTAAGCCCCACCTCCTGGCATTCTAAACCCCTCAAGGGACCTGTAGACGACGGCTCCATGGGGCTCAATAACTAAGGGACGGGTCCACCCGGTGACAGCACTGGCCAGGCGCATGCTGGGTTGATGACGTGAAGGGGGCGGCCTATTAGTTATGTAAGAACCCTCTCCTCCCGTTCCTGACCTGCCAGGCTGCATGCTCAGATAAGGGTCTGGTATAGATTTTGGGGGGTGGGGGTTTCCCTTACCATGAATGGCGGCGGCAGCACCGGTGAGCCATTTGGAAAATTGGCTGGGGTCCCGACATCGCTAGATTCCAGGACAGGTAAGTTTCCTAATACTAAAAGTCAGCAGCTACAGTATTTGTAGCTGCTGACTTAATTTTTGGAGGGGAGGGCTGGAGCTACGCTTTAAGGAGCAGCCGCCCGCTCCATAACAACCAGCTAGTGACAGCCTGTGGTAAGGACGCTGGCTATCGCCAGGGGTAAATTACCGCAAGGTTTCGCAACTAAAATACCATATGACTTCATAAAATAACTAATGCAGCATTTTAGTAGCGTTATTTTAGTAACTACTTAAAAAACTCTTTCAAAAAACGCGATGCAGTAAGATACTGCTTTGTGAATGAAGCCCAGTATGTTTAAGATAAATACTATTGAAAATGTCCAAACTGTCCCTTATTTAAATCCACAGTGAAAAAAGATGACATAATTAGTACTTCCAAGAGTGACCATAACCCATAGCAACTGTAGAAATGATTACATCTGTGTGTATATAAGTACCCAGAACTTTGTGACTGTGATTCTCCTCCACCTGCGTGCTCCCCCCTCATTGAGGTCACTCACCGAAGCAGATGCCACCGTATAGATTAAAAGGTCATACACACTTTGCTACACAAAATTCTGGCAGGCCATTTTATAGTTTCTCAACAATGTTTTTTTTCATCCCAACGATATAATTTAATCCAAGAAACAAGGTAATTTGCAAATGCTATAAAACCTTGTTTGTTAAAACAAGTAAAAGACGAATACAATTGTGTTCAGACAGAACCAATATGACATGCTTCAACTCCCCTTGCTTCTTCCAGCCTTTACTTAAAACATGATTGTAGTGATGTCAGGAAGTTCTGACAGATGCATTTTGTCACATCCTGGCTTTCCCAAGCGTTGTACTACACCCTATTAATTCCATAAAATTTCAATACACCGGGGTCCTCATCATAGAAATTCCTAAAATGTTTAGAAATGCTGTGATTTAAAACCTTTTCTAATCTTAATAACTTGTTCCCCAACTCTTTGCCCCAAATGGCTGAGTCCAACCCACATTTTGCAGTATTAGTATGTAAGAATACATGATTTATTATTATTTAGATTGCCCATACCTACAACTCTAATTTGGCTAACAGTCTGTACCTTGAGATATTTTTACGCTCTTCTCTCCTATTTATACTCATTGTCACCATATATAAGCAATTTTTTTTTAAAAAAGCTGCACTGCACCCCCTCTTACCAAACTTCAACAACAGTGGCGTAAGGAGGCACATTTGAGGTGGAGTGGACAGACATCTGGGACATACGATCTGACCCGATGATTTCTGTGAGAGACAAATAATCTATTTTATACTTCATCATAAAGCCCACTACACACCTCATAGGCTGAAAAAATAAACCTTCCCCTTTCTTCTACATTTTTACTTTGTGGTCACCCTGAGGGGGGGATTTCTTATTTTCAATTTCATATTTTATGAGTTGTGAAATTACATATATTTGACTCAAGTAACATAATTTTATATGGACCTCACCAACATCAGCTTTGATTTGTCCCCTATGATATGCCTCTTGGAGTTCACTGACAACTTTGCTTCCAATGGGAGTAGAAAAATCTTTGGTGGGACTCCTACTGCATTATGCCAAAAAAGTCATTACTATGTTCTGGAAAAAATGCAGTTTTGGAAATGCCTAATTAGTTTTAAATCTCCCTTTTTACCAGGAAGCCTATAAAGCATAGGGGCTACCCAGCCAAATTCTATGAGATCTGGGTGCCTTAGTTTGGCACCTCATCTTCTGCAACCAACTTCCAGTGACTCCCTTTCTTGAATGTCCCCTCAACATTTCAGGCTCCTCTTCTTGTGGGGGCTTCATATACCTTCTAAACCAGGGGTAGGCAACCTGGGGCCCTCCAGCTGTTGCATAAATACAAGTACCATCATGCCTCTGGGAGTAAATGTAACTGTCAGCCTTGCAATGCCTCATGTGAAATGTAGTTCCACAACAGCTGGAGGGCCACTGTTTGCCTACCCCTGTTCTAAACCCTAAAAATCTGCATATGTTTTCACCCATATGATTACTGTGCATATTTAACAGTTCCCTTATACCTGATCCCTCTAGTATCCCTTGTCATATCCTACTATAATGTTCTTTAATCTTTCTGCCTCTTTTCTCTGAAGCAAGGGGTCATTTGGATCAGTTGCTATATTTGTTAAAATGCAATTATATATTTTTGGCTTTACTTGTTAACTGTTCTTTCCAGGGGTCTTCCCTGTGAGGTCTGATTCCCTAGGGATTTCCTTTACCTTTTACCTCCAACAAAAAAATGAACACCTGTTTTGGGTAGCCTCGGAGTTTGGGTTATATAAAAACAACTTTATGTTTAGTGAGGGATACAGCATTTCATATCCTTGAACTGTAGGTTATACTGCCACCTACTAGAGGATTGGCCATTAGGCAATGCATTTGAGTTAGGTAGCTCATTGAAAATGAACACACTATAGCGAACCTCATTGCCTAAACAAATTTTGTGGATTCAATACTAACCCCCAGCATTGATGTCAGTGGTCACAATACTAACCCCACAGCATTGGTGTTGGTGCTGTTAACCCCCTCCCCATCCTTTGTAAAGGCAGTGCTATTTAACTCCCTCCCTGTATTGGTAGGCATTGGCATGGTTGATAACCCCCCCCCCCCCCCCCCAACCGTGCTAGTGCTGTTAAAACTCCTTTCTTCCTCCCTCTGCATTGGTGGTCAGTGGCAATTATTTAGCCAGCCCTCTGTCTTCCTTTTCTCCTTTTAATGATTATTTACCTACTGATTTTGTTTTAATTATTTTTTTTGTTCTTATTAAGAGTGCAATAAAGTAAAAAAAAAACTTGAGCCTTTAGAACCATTTTAAGGCTTTATGCATTGGACCAGAAGAGGAAGTACAGCATGCATGGAGCATAAACAGCCATTGCTGTTTGGCCAGCAAAAAAATTGAACAGATTCCTCCATCCACACGAGCAAGATGGATAGAGGAACCCTCCCCGCTGTGTTATTGTATTCTGACAGGGGGACGACTCTGCTGTCAGAATACACTGATTGAACAACAAGCCTGTTTGTGAAAAGTCATTCATTAGATCGACTTCTCAAGAACTGTAACAGCCATGGATGAATCGAAATTCAGACAGTCCCTACTGAACTGGATGAATTTTAATTCATCTATGGCCAACTTTTCAATCGCAGAAACTCTAGATACATTAATATACTAGTGTCACAAGGGAGCCACAGGTTTGGTGTAAGGCCTCATGCACACTGGGCATTTGCCCAGCTCTTCCAAACATCTTTCTCCTGTTACAAAATAAAAATCTTTTAAAAAATCTGTACAAGCTAATGTTGTGCTCCCATCCTTTTTAAAACTTCAACAAACTCCTCTTGGGGTCCAGCAAGACCCCACAGTTGCTGGTGAGCATCCTCTAGGACCACAAATCACTCAGTGCATAAAAACGCATCTGCATACAGTAAGGTTCAGTGCTCCTACATCACAAAGGAAACCCCTTTCTCCCGGCAGGAGAAAAGCAGCATTAAAAACACACCTAAAGTCGCATTTTTGGAAACACATTTAAGCACGTCAAGCATTTGGGCATTAATTTAATTATTCATTTATTTTGGCCATTAAAATGAATGAAGAGCCCAATGCGCCTAACTCTTAAGTGCATTAAGACGTGTTTGCATGCAGTTAGGCCTGTCATGTGTTTTTTTTTCCTGCCAAAATGCTGCTGCTCCTGAACACGCCAGCAGTGGTTTTTTTCTGCCTCTAAACGCCTGTAAATGCCTACATGTGTATGGACACATAGGCTAACGTTGAGAGAGGGTTAACAGGCAGGAAAATATAAAGATGCCTTTAGAAGTGGTGTTTAAAATGCCCAGGGTGTATGAGGCCTAAAGCCTCCCATTGCAATGAATGGTGGTATGATGCTAAATGAGGGTTTATGCCGGTGCTTGTGTAAACTCACTAATGTGCATGGGCATACACCACTGGATACAGACAGTTTGCGCCCAAGGTTGTACGCCTGTTCACATGCACAAGTTTACACAAATGGCGGCGTAAAATCTTGTATAGCTGCACACAGCCATTCATTGCAATCGGAGGCTGTACACTGTACCTATGGGTCCCTTTCAACTACTATTTAGGCTCCATCCATGCTGCACACTCTCTTGTGCATGAAGCCTCTCTTCCTGGTGCGTGCAGCCTGCTGTCTCTAAGTGGTCATGAATGAGATGGGCTACACTACCTACTACTACTAGAGGTCACCTGTCACAGGGGAGTCAATATATGTGTCGGGGATGTCAATGTAGGTGTTGGGGATCAGTGTATGTGTCAGGGGGATCAATGTAGGTGACAGGGGGGTCAATGTAGGGGTCTGGTAGGTCAGTGTAATGGTCAGGTAGGTCAGTTTAGTGGTCAGCATGGCTGGGCACTGGTGAGCCAATCAGCAAGTAAGCCTAGCCCCACCCCCCGCCAAGCACTCAATCCCCCGCTGGTCCACCTACCGTATGACTCGCATAATTTCTTAAATATGGGCAAATGTAGCAACAGGTTCTTAACGTGGCGTTAGATTTGGTGTATGTGTCAGTAATATTACTGAAAACAATTGTAAGTGCCCGCGCTATGGTATATGCAATAAATAATGAATAACCAAATAAAATCAATAAACAATGAGTTGCTGCTGACTTGTAAGGTAAAAAACTCCTAATGATGATACAAAAATTATTATACTCAGCGCTGCTCAAAAATTTGCAAATACATAAATGACAATAATAAATTATAATAAAGTGCTGTGCAAACACATAAAGTGCAATCAAATTAGTCCTTCAGTGCAAATAATAGTGTACACTTCCGCTTGTGAGGATATGGGTGTCACTCTGTTGCTCCCCTCATGGGTCCCCACTCACCAACAGTAAGCTTTATAATGCAAGGTCTTTATCCTACATCAGTGGCTAGGATGTCTCCTTCCACATTTGTGGCTAGATCTCCATTGCAGTAGTATGGATATATAATGTGCCAATGAATAGAGAGATGCACATAGCGTAATATTGCTAAAAACGTATTGTTAAAATCACAAAGGTAATGCACTTACATCAAAGAAAGGCATTCAGGTAAAAATCGCCACCCTGGCGTGCTGCCAGCATCACTAAACCTTGTGTATCAGGTCCCTGCTTGACGTGTTTCGCCCCTCCCACTGGGCGTCTTCAGAAGATAATATTACTGAAACTGGTGTAAATGAATGCCTGAATTACACTCAGTTTTTAAGGAAACTACCATCAGAAAATAGTTGTAGATGCTTTATTCAGTTCCCTCCATTGTCTTTTCAACCTGACTAACTACTGTATGTACACAGTTGCATCCAAGCTTCATGTGTTATGCAGGCCATACACAGAGCGAATTTCTTTCCTGCAGCCAGCTATCCAAAACAATAGCAATAATTGCTAGTAAAATCCGGCAGGCTGGTTGTACCCAAGTTGATCAATCAACTTGGTACATTCAGCCTGCCCATACATGATTCGAACCCTTTATGGCCGGACTTAGGATTCCTTTTAGCACAAGGTTTGCATCCTCATGCCCCGTGAATAATTTATACACAAAGGTTAAATTACATCATGTCTTTATTCAGCAGTATTTTTCCTTTATACTACTGTTTGAATAAAATGCAATTTGAGGCGGGTGTAATACAACATTTTTGGTAGATATCTACATTATAAAGTCCATTTATAGAGTTCTATAGCCCTGACCAAAAAGGGACAATGGAAGAAATGTCAAAAAAGGTACAGGCCAGAGATATACAGTTATTGGTTTATTTATCAAAGGCATTTATAAAGCACTGGCAATTTACATCAGTCTGTCCTCTTTACATCAGTCTCTGTCCTCAAGGAGCTTAACATTTCAAGCAGAACCTAACTGGATCTGAGCACCGCAAATTGAAAATGCAATTAAATTTATTTTTAAATTTCTAAGCAAACTCACCCATCCATCCGTGTCCTCACCTTTACATTGTTGAGAGATCACTTTAAAAAACAACTCCTAGCATTTCTAGCCTTGACCATCTTGACTAAAGGCAGATGATTCATGCAGCATTTACATTCTAAATTCTATCTGCCCTTGCAGACAGGGGGTGCGCTTAGCTGAGAAAGCCCCTCCTCCCCACCTCCAGATGAAAGAAAAAAAAATTGTCCATGAAGACCCCTGGGATATATGACATCATTTTGGCCTAGGCCAGAAACCAGGAAGCAACTGAAGAAATGTAAAAAGAAAAGGTTAAAACAAATAAATATAATATACCTTCCTTATTATCTACAATATTTACTAATGATAGCAGCAAAAGAGTTAAAAATAGTTCAAGCTTATCTCCCAACTTTTTGAGATGGGAACCTATTAGCAAACCTATGTGGGCATAGGACACACCCCCTGCCACACCCCCAAAAGACAATTATACAAAAAAATTTGATTAGTTAAACCAAGTGCTTTTTTTTACCCCTACTATTCCTTTATATTGGCTTATGAAATTTACAAACTCAGCTTTTTAGAATTTGGATGAAAGGTTTAGCATTGGGAAACACTTTTTGGAAGAATTGTTTTTATATATAACTATAAAGATGATACCAAAATGAATGACAAATAAGGAGGGACTTTTTTGGAAGCTATAGTTAAAATGGTTGTAAACATCAGACATCAAATATGAACAAAGCATATCCCTGGTCTATAGTGTGTAAGAGCACGTCATTTCTGTCTGCTGCTTCATTCCTCTGCTATCTGCATGAATCACTTTTCATAGGTTTTCCTGACACCAAGAGAAAAAAAAGTGACAGGGGAGGGATCTCCAGATGATTGACAGCCTTGGCTCTGTTCCTGTGTGCTTTGGGGAGGGGTGTGTCCTTTCCCTCCAATCAGCTCTCAGAGCTCTCCTCACTGGGTTCTGTAGAGTGTAATTTCAGCTTTCTACCCCCTTTGTTCTGACAGCTCAGACATCCTGTATACATTCTGGACTTTGAACAGCTGTAGAGAAGACGGCACATAAACAGGTACAACTTATATAGGAAGATTTGTTTTATTGCTGCGTATCACCTGAGGCCAGTCACTTCACTGGGTAAATGTAAGGGTTTACAACCGTTTTGATAGTGATTGAGAGAGCTTAGTTCCACTTTAAGACCTCTATTTCACATGCATACGTACACACAAACACACATGGGAGGGCCAGTTTAGACAGGAGTCAAATGTGCTGCAAAGCAAAAATGGTAACCATTAAAGTAGAACTATAGGCAAATGTGTTTTTTTTTTCATTTTGGATATAGACTAAGGCCCCTTTCACACTGGGGTGGTGGGAGCGTCGGCGGTAAAACAGCGCTATTTTTAGCGCTGTTTTACCGCCGTTTTTGCGGCTGTATTCGGCCACTAGCGGTGCGGTTTTAACCCCCGCTGGCGGCAGAAAAAGGGTTAAACCCGCTCGTACAGCGCGGCTATAGCCGCGGTATTACCGCGGTATAGCCGCGCTGTCCCATTGATTTCAATGGGCAGGAGCGGTGAACACACCGCTCCTTCACCGCTCCAAAGATGCGGCTCGAAGGACATTTTTTACCGTCTTGCCAGCGCACCGCTTCAGTGTGAAAGCCCTCGGGCTTTCACACTGAACAAACAGCGGAGGCTGTTTAGGGGCGATTTGCAGGCGGTATTTTTAGCGCAGCAACGCCTGCAAACCGCCCCAGTGTGAAAGGGGCCTAAGGGAAGATTATAACTTTTATAAGATTTTTTTTCGCCCTCTTTGTCCTAATAGGGAGATTTACCTTCACTTCCTGTTCCATAGCCAGGAAGTGAGAGGAAGTCCCTGCAAATTAAGGGAATTCCTTGGGGACCCCGGGTCACCAGAACTAGTGTCCCCATTGGGAGATTTCTCCCTCTATTACTTTTCTGGGGACAACCCCAAATTTGGAATTTTCTTTTGCTTTCACTTTTAATGATAATGGTAAACAGGACAAATAAAGAGGATAAATCTTCCTAATTTACAGGCATTCTAATCCCTTTCTATCCAAAACTGAAAAAAAAGTTTTGCCTTTAGTTATTGATCTGACAGGTCAAATATGAAACAAAATCGCTTTTGCCACAAATAACCCATCCCACCTTTAAAGTGACACCGAACCGAACATTTTTATTTAATAAAACAAATGCAATATGTCTAAATATAACTAGAATGTACCTTCTATTTTTGCTCCTTTGTCTCATCTCTCAGATACAAGTTTTTGCTGCTGTTCTCAGACTTCCTGTATTAGGTTGGCTATGTTCATTCTACATGCCCCCTTGTGTATGTGAACATAGTCACCCTCTCCTGCTTGCCCTCAAGATGGACAACGTGTCCACTGCATACCTCTCAACTTTTTGAGATGGGAATGAGGGACACCTATCAGCAAAAGTATGCAGGCATAGGACACACCCCCTGCCACGCCCCCTTAAAGGAGAATTTAAAAAAAAAAAAAAAAAAAAAACAAGATTGGTTAAAACCACAAGTGCTTTTTTACCACTACTATTCCTTTATATTGGCTTTTGGAATTGACAAATGCAGCAATTTAGAAATTGGATGAGAGGTTTAGCTCTGGAAAACACTTTTTGATAGAAAAAAAGTGCATTTTATATACATCAATATAGATCAGACCAAAATGAGGGAAAAATGAGGGGGAAAGAGGGACATTGCTCCAAATCAGGGACAGTCGGGAGCTATGCCACTGTGTGTGCAGACACATTCAGTTCTATGTGAATTGTACGCATAGAGAAGAGCATGTGACATGAAATAACAGCACTGCTCACTCTACACTAGTAACAGCAAGGTGCATCAGAGGAGGATAGGGAGTATGCACAGGACAAAAAATAAACCTGAAAACAATGGTAAGAGACTTAAAGTGGTTGTAACCCTAAAAAAAAAAAAAAAAAATAATCCTGTTCCTTTAAAGCAGGATATAGTGCTTGTGCGGTTTAATTTGTCCCTCTTTATGCTGTAAAATACCTGGTTGATCCTGTCTGTTCCTGTGTCCCCATTACTGTGCTGACCATAGTAATCATGGCTGCTGATCCATGATACCGTGGTCAGTTTATGTGCCACCGTCAGCCCGTAGTCTCTCCCTCTTCCCCCCCCTCCCAGTCAGCTCAGGAGTCTGTGTGTCAGCCACCTCCTTCCCGCCCCTCCCCTCCCACCACTATGGCAGTAAAAACATTAATCCCAAATCCTAGAATCCCCTCTGTTACAGAAAGATATACTGTGCAGTATCTGTATTTTAAAAATTATGCAGTGATATATTTTATTTTAGAGCGCCACTGTGCACTCACGTGACCTCCTGCCACTCTCCTCCTCTCCTCTGTCAGGTTACCTGAGGCCAGGTGACAGATGCACACCGCTGGGGTTAGGAGCGCACCACTAAGGTTGTGGGGCCTTTCGGCTGACTGCTACGTATGGAGCTCTGGGTGGTTCAAGAAAGCATCTCCACCTGAACACCGACACGGACCAAACAGGAAGCTAGAGCATGAGATTCCCCAGGGCACAAAATCTAAGAAGGTTTTCACCAGAGCTTCTGGTGGTGAGGATGGATTTGGCTGCAGCTGACTCCAGGTCGCGGCCTCGGGGTCCCTCAGCTGATGCTCACTGACTGGGTCTGGTGGACAGAGCGGAAGCAGTAGTACAGGCTTGAATACAGGCTAGCCAGGTTGGGGCAACTAGCAGACAGGGATGGTCAGGGAGGCAGGCCAAGGTTGGGGTCACTAGCAGACAGGAATGGACACTCCAAAGTCGGTACACAGAAGTCAGAGATAAACATACAGCAGGATGCCATACAGAAGCCTAAACACAACTGTTGCTCGGGCAAGGCTGGCTTGCAGTGCGTGGGGTTAAATAGTGTTTCTTGTTAGAGGCTGGGGTGGAGCCATGCTGAGAAGATTACTTAAACACACAGGTGTGAGAGCACGTCCCCTAAGCTTATACACAGACCAGAGAGGTAAGTAGACAGGGCATGAAACATTACTGCAGATTCATGACATCCTCCCAGCTGACGTCAATGGGGAATCTCAGCTCCTCCCACTGTAGTCCTCAGATCGGGGATGGAGAGCGCCGGCAGGTCATGTGAGCGCACAGTGGCACTCTGAAATAAGGTATTTTGCTGCATCATTTTTAGAAACACAGATACTGCACAATATATCTTTCTGTAACAGAGGGGATGCCAGGATTTGTGATTAGTGACTTTACAACCATTTTAAACAAACAAAAAATAGAGTAATGGTATACTTAATTTTTTTGAACGATTGATGTATAAAAATTGAGTTTTAGTGTCACTTCAAGACACTGCTTGGACTATTTACAAGTACAACTTGGTGGTAAAAATGGCTGCCAACAAGTGATCATTTTCATACACAGATGTTTCAGCTTGCATCTTGGTGACATTTCTGGTGGTACTTTCTTCTGAGATAGGGAAGGACATAGTATACTACGTCTATAGACGGTAACTTGCACAAGTACAGCAGCAGTCCCAGTGTGATTCAGTAAGGGGAGTTGTGTCGCTGCTCTCTGTCAATGGTCAGCTTTACATACTCAAAGATGACCTTAACTGTGGAAAAAGCAAGCAGAGGACAAAGGACTGTTCATCAGGATTGCCTATAGCAGTGGTTCCCAATCTCCGCCCCCAAGTACCCCATGATATAATATCTGTTGTAAATACCAAACATTGACATTGATTTAAAGCATCTGTACAAGGTAAAGGAAATCTTGAAAACATGACCTGGTAGGGGTGCTTTAGGACCGAGAACCACTGGCCTATAGGCTGCTTGTGGCTATCTCATTACTAACCATGCTTTATTCTGCACGTGGAAGAGGTTTATAGGGCAGACAGGTGACACTCCTTCCATGTTCCTCTCCTCATTGGGCGCCAAGTGTGGGTCACATGGAAGGCCTACCCTGGGGTGGGTTCTTCTGGGCTACGCTAGGCACTTTGTGCAGGGTCACTGCCTTGCACATGGGGTACCTTTACTTGAACAGATGACTGAACTCTAGTAAACTTTTTAGATATAATTATACATCACCATGGTCACTGATGCATTTAAGAGGGACACGCTTAACCAATGCCCTCTCCACCTGTCCAACATATCTCTGGTAATTCTCTCTCCCAGTAACAGTATGGGGTCCCGCCGTGCACCTAACACTGACTCAATGCATGCACTTCATTAACTCTTCTTCCGTACCTGTGTACAGGATGGGGACCTCTGCGCTGCTAATCTGCTCCCATTGGGACACGGACCATCTCATGGAGAGAGTGCCGACAAAAACTTCACCTGCAAGAAGCTATCCCACCTATCACATGTACATGCTTCACAACAGACTGCTAGAGAAGCCTTCATTACCCTCGGTAACCACTTGTGTCTTCACATTGTATTAACTCTTATGCCCCGTACACGCGGTCGGACTTTGTTCAGACATTCCGACAACAAAATCCTAGGATTTTTTCCGACGGATGTTGGCTCAAACTTGTCTTGCATACACACGGTCACACAAAGTTGTCGGAAAATCCGATCGTTCTGAACGCGGTGACGTAAAACACGTACATGGGGACTATAAACGGGGCAGTAGCCAATAGCTTTCATCTCTTTATTTATTCTGAGCAAGCGTGGCACTTTGTCCGTCGGATTTGTGTACACACGATCGGAATTTCCGACAACGGATTTTGTTGTCGGAAAATTTTATATCCTGCTCTCAAACTTTGTGTGTGTCGGAAAATCCAATGGAAAATGTGTGATGGAGCCTACACACAGTCGGAATTTCCACCAACAAGGTCCTATCACACATTTTCCGTCGGAAAATCCGACCGTGTGTACGGGGCATTACACTGATGTCTTCCTACCCCAATGTGTTTAACTGGCCCGAGCTGTAGACTATGTGGGTTACTTGCCTTACACTCCTTAAGTAACTTCAGACCAGGCAAAGTTTCAAAAACTTTACTTAGATAATGTGGAATAACAGTAGAACAAAGGCAACAGTCTTTCTCTAAATGAATCCCTAACTCAGGCTTGTGGCTGCCCAAACATACCTGCACAGGAAGGAGTCAATGACTGCCTGAGTCCATGAAGGTGGCATCCAGGATTGGCATCTTTAGGGTGAATTGCAGGTCCCAGTAATCCCCCTAAGCTGTAGAGGGATCTTGAAGCCAGATGTACATTGGCACCCTGGTCTCAGCATGGTCACTGGCTGGTGGGTTGGACTCCGGCAATGGTAACAGCAACAACTGCGGACTTTCAGTAGCTTGTTTGTGCCTCTGCTCCTCTCTCTGGGGTCCAAACCCCGACCCTTTTACAATACACAGAACCAATGGGTCAGACCCAAAAAAAAGAATTGGGAAACATAATTAACACTAACACTCCCGGCTGAAGCAGCATAAAACTCTACCTACCTACAGGTTGACTTCAGGATTAGGGTTTTGCTTTCTCCTGTCAGAGCTTCCACCTAATGACTGGAGGTCTGAAGACTGATGAAGGAATAATTAAGCAGCAGGAGAGGTACAGAGAGCACAGATCAACAGAAAAAATTAAGCAGAGTCAGGGAGATGCTTTTCTGTAGATCCTCAGGTACAGCTTTCTCTCCAGCAAGGAGAACAGCGGTACCAATCAATGATCTCTAAGCTTGGTAACTGAGAGATCACTTTGGCCATGCTTCCCTTTTGAAGAGCCAATAAGGAGCTTTCAAAGTCCTCTGGTAAATAATGTTTGTTCCAGGGTGTCCAAACACATACAGAATTCTGCATAGTCATTGAGGATCGTGAGCTTTTTTTTAGTTTTTAAAGCAGTTGTAAAGGCTGGAATTTGTTTCTAAAGTAACAAACATGTTATGCTTACCTCACAGAGCTGCCCCGAACTCCCTCTTCTAGGGTCTCCCGCTAGCTCCTGTGTTTGCCTGTGCAGTGCACTTATTCGCAGTTCAGAGACACAGTCCTTTCTAGGACTACTTTTGTGTGCGTGTAATTGCTGTTTAGCTACTGTTGACCCCACTTTTTTTGTTTGTTTTATGGGGTTTTCAACCCGATTGAGCTCCGGAAGATTTACCCCCTTCATGACCAGAACATTTTTTGCAATACGGCACTGTGTTATTTTAACTGACAATTGTGCAGTCATGCAATGCTGTACCCAAATAAAATGTATGTAATTTGTTTCCCCACAAATAGAGTTTTCTTTTAATGGTATTTGATCACCACTGGGTTTTTTATATTTTGTGCTATAAACAAATCCCATACATTTTTGAAAAATCTAATTTCTTTATCATTTTAGGCCAATATGTATTCTGCTACATATTTTTGTGAAAAAATCCCAATAAGCATATATTGATTGGTTTGCGCCAAAGTTATAGCATCTACAAACACTGGGAAATATATTGGAATTTTTATTTATTTATTTTTATACTAGTAATGGTGGCGATCAGCCACTTATAGAGGAACTGCAATATTGCTGTGGACAGTTTGACACTAACTGACACTTTGTGGGAACCAGTGACACTACAGTGATCAGTGCTAAAAATAAGCACTGTCACTGTACTAATGACACTGGGCTGGGAAGGGGTTAAACATCTTGGGCGATCAAAGTGTTAAATGTGTGCCTAACCAGTGTTTGTCTTTACTATGTGGTGCTTTTACTAAGGGAAGTGATTGATTTTATTCCCTGCTTTGCAGGGACACAAAATCCATCACTTTCCCCCTGTCAGAACAGGGCCCTGCCTTATTTACATACGCAGAGATCCATTCTGTGTCTCTCCTCACTGATCAGCAGTAGGGATGGGCCGAATGGACCCCTGTTTGGTTCGGACCAGAACTTCCGAACACCGCAAACGTTCGGACCCGAATAACAAACCCCATTAAAATCAATGGGACCCGAATGTCAAATATCAAAAGTGTCCATTTTGAAGGCTTAAATGCAAGTAATTAGTCATACAGTCATTATAGGGGTCCGGGTCCTGCCCTGGGGGACATGGATCAATAAAAAAAGTTTGTGAAAAACGTCATTTTAAAATGAACAGTGATTTTTTTTTTTTTTTTTTAAGTGAAAGCCTAAAAATGAAAAATTCCTTCCAATATAGTGCCAGGGGGGTCCCCTTAGTCTAACTGTAAAGTGGCAGATCTGTCCCATGTCTAGAATCTGCTGCAGCAATAATTGAATTTATAAAGCCAAAAAAAATGAAATTTTTCCTGCAAGCTGCCTTTATTTTGCTCAGCAACAGTTGGGGAGCCAGTGTGTATGATGAGTCCACAATGTAGTGAACTGGGAACAAAATTAGAGATTTATTGGATACATTCTGGTGTCACTTTGATTTTGGATAGAAGTAACGGTGCGTTAAAAATTGTCTTTGGGTGTTGGTGGCGCCTTCCCAACGTAACCTTATAGAGATAATCTTGATTGAAGCAAGAATGTGGGTGGCAGAGACTGTATTTTTTTTTCCGCTGCAGAAGATGGGGCAAAGAAATTTGCCAGCTACAGTCTACAGCTGGTGGTATGCTGCTGGTAAATGAGCTGCTAGGACCTTGGACACCCTGTGCTATACCATCATCCCTGTCAGTGGAGGCTGCTGAAAGGTAATGACTCGGTATCGCAGGGGCAGACTAAAGTGGGTAAGGAGGAGGAGGAGGAGGGACAGATTTGTGCCCCTTTTGTGTGGCTTTTAGGTTCTCTTACCAAGGGGCTGAGTGGTTGGACATTAAATGCCTTTTTAGGCATGTGGTACCCAAATGATTGGTGTTTTTGCCATGTTTGATGTGCCTGTGACACAGTTTGCAGATAGCAACAGTGCGATCTGCTGCAGATGTGCTGAAAAAGGCCCAGGCAGCTAAGCTGTGGGGAGTGGGCCGGGAGATAACAGCTGCAGAATGTGATGGAATAGGGTGGCTGCTCTCTACTCTTTCTTGATGATGACCTCCTTGGGGTTGTGCCGCCTCACCTTCAGTTTTCTCCTCTGCTCTATCTGGCACCCAAGTCGCATCAGTGACCTCATCATCATCATTTCCATCTCCTCCATCTTCATCATTACCACTGGAGACAACTTGGCAATACGCTGCGGCCAGGGGAACATGAATGCCAATTTGTCTACCAGTGTCTCTCCCTCTCTCCAGGCTCATGTACCTGTCATCCTCAACCTCAGAACCAGCATCTGAATCCAGTAATGGCTGGGCATCATCAAGGCGCAAGTGGCTGACGCTGTGTTCAAGTAACTCAGCTGACTCCTCAATGGCTGATGTTAGGGCTATGGCAGGAATAGATGTGGACAAGGAGACGTTAAACTTGTGGTACCGCACACAGAACTATATGGCGTTAAACTGGCAGTAACGCACGCAAAACGATATGGCGTTAAACAGGCGGTAACGCACGCAAAACTATATGGTGATAAACTGGCAGTAACGCACACAAAACTATATGGCGTTAAACTGGCAGTAACGCACGCAAAACTATATGGCGTTAAACTGGCAGTAATGCACGCAATACGATATGGCGTTAAACTGGCAGTAACGCAATCAAATAGACGGTATTCAACCGCCACTACCCTGAAGCTATCTGAACTATCCCTACTCTAGCTATATACTAATGTCAAGATTACTGACACGGTCTCACTACACTACACTGAAACTATCTGAGCTGTCCCTACTCTAGCTGCACACTATGAAAAGCTGAATGATGGTCCTCCTCACTACACTCACACTATCTCTAGACTGACACCAAACTAATATTCTCCACTGACAATTGAAGCAAAATAGCACAGTATAGCACACTAACTAATAGCACTGAATAGAGCCCTGTTCTATCTCACTCCACACCAAAATCACACTGAAAATGGCTGTCATTGAAAGAATACTTTTATAATGTGGGGCGGGGATGAGCCATGATTGGATAAAGTCATGATGACAGTGTCCAATCATGACTCTGACAGTGCTCTGTACCCTGATTGGCTGAAGCTTTCACTGCTTCAGCCAATCAGGGCTTGCAATGCACTGTTCAATGCCACAATGCATTGTGGTCGCTTCGGGGGGGCCGAACAAACGGTCGAACGACCCGTTTGTTCATCTGTTCTCCGAACGTCCGAACAACGAAAGTTCGGCCCGAACTTATGATCGGGCCGAACCGTTCGCCCATCCCTAATTAGCAGGTGGTAGGAGACATCTATTAGCCAGCACACGCTGATCAGCTTATCAAATCACAGCACAGCCACAGTGACGGTGGCGTGCGCCCCCTACCTGGAACTGCTGGATTATGTACTAGGTACGTGATCCAGTGCAGGAGAGACGCTCTGTCACTGTATAACTAAGTTATGCGGTCAGCAAGCGGTTAATTTAATTACACACACATTTTTTCTTAATTGCTGCTAGTTTAAAAAACACAAAAATAGAGTTGGGATTTAGTGTATTAGGTATTTTCTTTCTATATTATTGCTATGACTTTTTTTTCAGTGTCTGTACCGTGCACTTGTTGCTGACATGCAAAGTTGCCCTTTGTTTGCAGAATGTCACACATACTTGTCTTATTCCAACCTGACTTACAACAAGTTAATAGTACCTTTCTATTATTAAGGATGTCCTATATATTACTCCTATACTAACCTCCCCTTATAGTCAGTCCAACACACACCTAAAAAAATACCAGCCTCCAACCTCCCCTTTAGGTGATTCACCACACATCTGAATAAAATACTGGCCTCCGACCTTCTCTTATAGCCAGTCCAAGACACATCTAAAAAAATACTAGCCTCCAACCTCCCCTTTAGGTGATCCAACACACATCTGAATAAAATACTGGCCTCCAACATCCCCTTATAGCCAGTCTAAGACACGCCTAAAAAAAAATACCAGCCTCCAACCCCCCCTTTTAGGTGATCCAACACACATCTGAATAAACTACTGGCCTCTAACCTCCCCTTATATCCAGTCCAACACACGCCTAAAAAAAATAACAGCCTCCAACCTCCCCTTTAGGTGATTCAACACACATCTGAATAAAATACTGTCCTCCGACCTCCCCTTATAGCCAGTCCAACACACGTCTAAAAAAATACCAGCCTCTAACATCCCCTTTAGATGATCCAACACACATCTGAATAAAATACTGGCCTCCGACCTCCCCTTATAGCCAGTCGACACACGCCTAAAAAAAAGCACCAGCCTCCAACCTCCACTTTAGGTGATCCAACACACATCTGAATAAAATACTGGCCTCCGACCCTCCCTTATAGCCAGTCCAACACACGCCTAAAAAAAGTACCAGCCTCCATCCTCCCCTTTAGGTGATCCAAAACATATCTGAATAAAACACTGGCCTCCGACCTCCCCTTATAGCCAGTCCAACACACGCCTAAAAAAATACCAGCCTCCAACCTCCCCCTTAGGTGATCCAACACATATCTGAATAAAATACAGCAGCGCTCTGAGGGAATGGGCACACAGGGGGTCCCCGGATAGCAGGCGAAAGGGGGCTCACAGAGGGTCCCGAATACCAGAGGGATGGGGATGATCTGAGCAGTGGAAGGGGGGGGGCAGAGATACTAGAAATAATCCTCGTAGGGGAGGAGAAGCTGGCATCGCTGCAGGGGGAGCAACAAGAGGTGTCTGCAATAAAACAGTACAAGCAGTAGCTCAGCAGGTGCCCGGGCCTCCCTTTTTAACTGATGGGTTCCGGGCCCAGTATAGGAGGGCTGGCTGTACTGGCTTATCAGCGACCCTGGTCGGGGAATGTGTGCGATTAGCACACAGTGCAGAGAAGACAGTCACCATCTCTCTGCTCATGGAGCTCTGAGAAGGAAGCAATCAGTGGTGTTTTATACCTTGGTTCTCAGTTTTAAAGACGGCAGGGGAATGATGCTGTATCCACCTAGGTAAGATTCTTAAAAAAAAAATCCCAAACTTCTCTTTTAAATAAATAGTTAAAATAATGTGCTTATAACAAAGATCCAATAATCCACATGGTGCAGCACTCAGAATAAAAAGTTCATTGGTGCTCCAGAAAGAAAATGAGAAGAAACCTCAGCACACCCCCTGGACAGCATGAACCCACCAGAACATAGATCTAGAGCTCAATCAAATAGGTTATATTCCTCCACTCCTCTGGACCCACGTTTCACTGATAGGATGAAGGGAAAAACAGAAAGGAACTCATTGTGTAAAATTATCAAAGTATTTATTAAAATGCTTTAAAACATATATAGATATTGCATTCACATTTATTTGTGCCCTTGGACTGTCGGCACTAACAATCACTGCTCAGTAATATGAAGGAATCACAGCCACTCCTCCTGTCATTAGAGCCGGCCTGCATTCCACAGAACACTCTCAGAATGCGAGATACTGGAAGTGACATCAAGGCCATTCGGATCCACCTCAATACATTTCACCCAATCGGCTTCCTTAGGAGGAAATTCCTGAGAATGGAAGGAGCAAAATCAGGCAAAGTCAGAGGGCAAACCAGGTCAAGCACAGAAGAATCAACAAGCTGGGTCTGGTCATGAGTCACAGGAACCGATGACCACCCAGCACCAGGGGCGGACTGACAACTCATGGGGCCCCCGGGCAATAGGAGAAGATTATGGGGCCCCCGGGCAATAGGAGAAGATTATGGGGCCCCCGGGCAATGGATTATGGGGCCACACAGTATACACACACAATATACACAGACACACACACTGAAAAGGTACTGGAGAGGCGGGGCAGCTATAATCTTGGGATTTTTTAAAAAAAACACAGATTTTTACATACTGTCCCTGGTTTTATTGAGGCTGGGAACCCTGATGGGGCCCCTTAGTGGCATGGGGCCCTCGGGCGGTGACCGAGTGCCCGAATGGTCAGTCCGCCCCTGCCCAGCACTTATCTTGAGCTTTGCAATTGCCTTAAATAGGCCACTGCACGCCAAAGGTAATACCGGCATGCACATTAATGCACACGCACATCTGCGCATGGTCCTGATCCTGTGCACCGCTCTGTAGGCTGTTCCATGAGCATGCACAGATCTTCTGGCGTGAGCATGAACCCAGGCTTTCCTGACACACATCCTCCAAGAAGAGACAGCTGCCCCCCTGATGATGTCAGAATTAGATGGCAGCTCAGGACTAGGTATGTTATGCTGGATCCCTGGAGAACACCACTGGAGGGCGGAGATGATCAGGGTACAGAGGAGGTATGGTGACCCCATAGAGGGAGGGAGAGGATCTGGTTACAGATGATGCATAGTGACCCCATAGAGGGAGGGAGATGATTTGGGTACAGAGGAGGTATGGTGACCCCATACAGAGAAGGGGATGATCTTGGTACAGAGGAGGTATGGTGACCCCATAGAGGGAAGGAAGTGATCTTGGTAGAGATGAGGTATGGTGACCCCATAGAGGGAGGGAGATTATCTGGGTACAGAGAATGTATGGTGACCCCATAGAGGGAGGGAAATTATTTGGGTACAGAGGAGGTATGGTGACCCCATAGAGGGAGGGAGGTGATCTAGGTACAGAGGAGGTATGGTGACCCCATAGAGGGAGGGAGATGATCTGGGTACAGAGGAGGTATGGTGACCCCATAGAGGGAGGAGGATGATCTGGGTACAGAGGACGTATGGTGATCCCATTGAAGGAAGGGGGTGATCTGGGTACAGAGTAGGTATGGGGATCCCATAGAGAGAGGGAGATGATCTTGGTACAGAGGAGGTATGGTGACCCCATAGAGGGAAGGAGGTGATCTGGGTAGAGATTAGGTATGGTGAGCCCATAGAGGGAGGGAGATTATCTGGGTACAGAGAAGGTATGATGACCCCATAGAGGGAGGGAAATGATTTGGGTACAGAGGAGGTATGGTGACCCCATAGAGGGAGGAGGATGATCTGGGTACAGAGGAAATATGGTGATCCCATAGAGGAAAGGAGGTGATCTGGGTACAGAGTAGGTATGGGGCCCCCGTAGAGGGAGGGAGATGATCTGGGTACAGAGGAGGCATGGTGACCCCATAGAGGGAGGAGGATGATCTGGGTACAGAGGATGTATGGTGACCCCATAGAGGGAGGGAGATGATCTGGGTACAGAGAAGGTATGGTGACCCCATAAATGGAGGGAGATGATTTGGGTACAGAGGAGGTATGGTGACCCCATAGAGGGAGGGAGATGATCTGGGTACAGAGGAGGTATGGTGACCCCATAGAGGGAGGGAGATGATCTGGGTGCAGAGGAGCTATGGTGACCTCATAGAGGGAGGGAGGGAGATGATCTAGGTACAGAGGAGGTATAGTGAGCCCATAGAGGGAGAGAGATGATCTGAGTACAGAGGAGGTATGGTGACCCCATAGAGCAGTGGTTCTCAACTCCAGTCCTCAGGACCCACCAACAGGCCAGGTTTGCAAGATAGCTGAAATACATCACAGGTGATATCACTTGCTGTTCAGTGATTGCAGTATTCTAGTCTGCAACTCCCCAAGGTAATACTTAAAATCTGACCTGTTGGTGGGTCCTGAGGACTGGAGTTGAGAACCACTGCCATAGAGGGAGGGAGATGATCTGGGTACAGAGAAGGTATGGTGACCCCATAGAGGGAAGGAGATGATCTGGGTACAGAGGAGGTATGGTGACCCCATAGAGGGAGGGAGATGATCTGGGTACAGAACAGGTATAGTAACCCCATAGAGGGAGGGAGATGATCTGGGTACAGAGGAGGTATGGTGACCCCATAGAGGGAGGGAGATGATATGGGCACAGAGGAGGTATAGTGACCCCATAGAGGGAGGGAGATGATCTGGGTACAGAGGAGGTATGGTGACCCCATAGAGAGAGGGAGATGATCTGGGTACAGAGGAGGTATGGTGACCCCATAGAGAGAGGGAGATGATCTGGGTACAGAGGAGGTATGATGACCCCATAGAGGGAGGGAGGGGATCTGGGTAGAGAGGAGGTATGGTGACCCCATAGGGGGAGGAGGATTATATGGGTACAGAGGAGGTATAGTGACCCCATAGAGAGAGGGAGATGATCTGGGTACAGAGGAGGTATGATGACCCCATAGAGGGAGAGAGATAATCTGGGTACAGGGGAAGTACACAATCCAGCTACAGAGGTATGGGGGGGGGGCGTGAAGTTCAATTTTGAACCCTCGGGCCATTCACACTTGTGTACTGGGGAAAACCCCATGGGGCCATTCACACTTGTGTACTGGGGAAAACCCCATGGGGCCATTCACACTTGTGTATTGTAGCAGTGCACCAGCTCTCAGTGCATTGTTGTACAGCTCGTTGTGAATGGCACCGTAACTCATTGTACATTAAAGCATAACAAACTGTACCCATTGCCAAAAGGTTTATGTATTCCAATGATTGTTAGCTTCTCCAGTGGCCCCAGCAGCAGTCCAACCAGTCCTTTGTAGCTATGAAATTAGGATCATACCTGGAGTTCAGCTTTAGGTGTGAATGGCTCATAGGTTGGAGGCTGTCAACTATGGATTGCTCTTTATGCCTTAATTTTTTGAGATTTAGTTTTCTAGTAAGCTGAGGGAGGATTAAAACCTTTGTCAAGATGTTATTGCTGTTATAAGGAGTATTAAAGTGGTTGTAAACTCTGTACTACCACTTTTACCTACAGGTAAGCCTATAATAAGGCTTACCTGTAGGCACTGTGAATATCTCCTAAATGTGCACCGTTTAGGTGATATTCACTGTATCCGCTTGTGCCGACGTCATTGGCACATGCGCGCTGAAGGAATGGCTCGCTCGTGCCAGTTCTTTAGTAGCTGTGCTGTGACCGATGGCTCCCGCGCGCAGTGACGTCATCACGGCTCCGACCAATCACAGCTCCAGAGCCCGCAAACCCGGAAATAACTCAGGGAAACATGTCGCTGGTCACAGTGGTGTACGGGGACCGTTGCAACAGCTTTGATCTAAGGTAAGTATTTCAAAATGAGCTAATATGCGATGCAGGTTTTTGTTTTTTTTAGAGAGTTTACAACTACTTTAACATCACTTCCTCAGCAGCACTGGTGTTTACTCATACGTAGGAGCATAGTTTTGAAAACTACACTCATGTGTCGGCGGTTATATGTGCACAGTGTTTTTAGTAATGCATATCTATAGGCAAAATACTCTACAGATGTGGCCTCGCGACCACAATAGACAATCTACACAATCTACACTATATGCCCACGCACTGTTGTTTACACCTATGTGCAAGAGGCTTTAAGCCATGCCACTTAGCTACACGCTACACATTTCATGTTACTGTGCATGCCACCTAATTACCCTGTACACTTTTCTCCCAGGTTGACACCTCTGCTTCCTGTCCAGGTGTCACATTGGCCTCACACTGCGTATGGTCGTTCTATGACACTAAACGGATCAAACTCAAACTCAAAAACTGCAAACCAGAGACCCTTCTTTTGTTTGATTTATTGAACTCTTCATCAATTTGGACTCTGCAGTGTCATTCAGCCATGGCGAAATTGTGACGATGGCTTTTGATCGCTCAAACAAATATCTGTATGTGTTGCTGGGAAACCAATTGTAATACAGAACAATTAAATAATTGATCATCTTTGAATTATGAATCATATTTGGTGTAGAGTTGTGAGCAGGGTGCTTCAGGGCTCTGTTTTGAGATCAATCCTGTTTAACATGTTCATAAACATCTTCAACTCTCTGTGTACAAAGGAGCATGGGGGGGAGCTCATGTCCATAATGGGGGTGGTAGTGACATGGCCCTAAATGATCCACAATGGCTCAAAAGTGATATGGTTCATAAATATTTAGACAGAATAAAGTTGGATAAAGCACCTGGACCAGATGGCATCCACCCACGGATCCTAAAAGAAATGAGTTCTGTCATTTCAAAGCCATTGTTTCTAGGGACTCTTTAATTACTAGGATGGTACCATTGGATTGGCTAAGGCCAATGTGGTTCCTATATTTAGAAAGGGATCAAAGTCTTTACCAAGTAACTATAGACCTGTTAGTTTAACTTCTATAGTTGGGTAGATACTGGAGAGTTTAAACTTGTTCTGAAGGCTCAAGGCTTTTTACCATCTAAACCTGAATTATACACCGCTGTGGGAGCACATACAGTAGTTACAATTGGTCCTGCCCCCTGTCACCTTCTTCCCTACCCACCAATGTATAAACGCCGGCTGTTTATCTATGCACAGTTTGTCTGACAAAGGGGGCGGAGCTCCACATATGAGTCCCACCCATCCCCGACATCAGAGCTTCTATTTGACAGCTCCACTCACTCTCACTGTCATTGCGGCTGTACCAATCCCTGGCTGTGCTGGATGGATGTGCACACTGCTGCAGGTCCTGGCTGTCAGCAATGGGTAGGGGCACCGCACCTGAATCCAGGGACAGACTTGGTCGGGGACAGTGTCCTCAATCCAGGGGACTGTCCCCGGAAACCGGGGACGTCTGGTCACCCTACGCTAGATCCCGCCCCTTCACCAAGTGAATGAGTATGGAGTATGTACCCCTACTCCTTCACCAAAAAAGTGTAAAAAGTAAATTAAAACATAACAGTTTTTGACAAGTCCTTTGTTAAAATAAATAAATCCCCCCCACGAAGTACCCCGCCCCGCCAACCTAAAAAAAAAAAAAGAGAAAAATAAAAGCTCTGCCCCCAACGAAGTGTCAGAGAAATGGCAGAAGCCGGACTTGCCAGTATCGGCACTTCCCTGTGTGCCTGCATGGCAGAACAGGGGTGCACGATACAGTGTGGCGGCACATGCACGTGCGCGTCGAAGCGCACACAACGTGAGATCCCCCTGGCTGGCCTATAAAAGGCGGTCCAGCCCCTTGTCTAATTGCTAGTTTGTCTTTCAGCTTCCTGTGTTCCTGTTACAAGTTCTGCTAACCTGTGTTTTCCTGTTGTGACACGGATTGACCCTGACCTGCTCTGATCTTCTCCGGTACTTTGACCCCAGCTTGCCTAAAGGACTCCTCTACTACCTGCTTCTTGAGTATGACCCTGGCTTGCTTAAAGGACTTCTCTACTACCTGCTTCCTGTGTATGACCCAGGCTCGTGTTAAAGGACTTGCTTCTGCTGGACTTTCTGTGTTTGACCCTCAGCCTCCTCCCCAAGACTCTGCTCCAGTCTCTACTTCTGGATCTTGGGTGTTAGAGCCTCAACCGGGCTTCCTACTCCAGCTTGGTGCCAAGTCCCCCTCTGCACGGCACAACAGCCCCACAGGAGATTTTCACGCAAGTCCCATCTACCTGCTGGTGACCCATGCATCTCTGTGCCCTATACCCTCTGTACCACTTTCAGAGGTAGAGTGCGCTCAGCTGCAAGGGGAGCTGCTCTCAGCATCTCAGCCTTGGTGAGTACCTGACATGAAGGCTCCCGCCGTCTGACAGTTTCTAACTAAGAGGTGGGGTCACCCAATGATGTCATCGGATGACTCCGCCCCTTGTGGTGCTGCGGACTCGGCCCTTAGTTATTTAAGAACTGTCAGATGGCAGGAGCCTTCGTCGGGTGCAGAACTCACACAAAAGAGTGACTTGTCAAAAACTGTTTTTATTTACTTTACTTTTTACACTTTTTTGGTGAATGAGTAGGGGTACTATGTACCCCTACTTATTCACATGGGGGGGCGGAATCGTTGAGCTTCAAGATTCCAATAAGTCACCCCCAAACCACCGGGCCAGGGTTGTGGGGAAGAGGCCCTTGTCCCCATCAACCCAAAGCACCCCCCCATGTTCAGGGCATGTGGCCAGGTTTAGTTCAAGAGGGGGAGGCTCCTTCCCCTTAAAATCAATTCAAGACCTAAGGGTCTGGAATGGATTTTGGGGGTGCCCCACACAAAATTTTTTTTTTTTTACATTTTGACGTGTTTTTTTTTTTTAAATGTTAATACTATTCTGAATAAACAATGCTAAAAATACAAAACCAATTCCCGAAAACGAATTGGTCCATTGATGCAAAATTCGTTTTTGGAATTTTGGATTTCATTTTGTATCTTCGGCATTCCTTTTGCATATTCAGAAATCATAATAGCTGGTTGTTAAAGAGTGGGCGGGTGCTGGCACCCTTAACATCCATGACTCATCTGCTGTCAGTGGGATTCCTCACTGGCAGCAGAATGTAAACAAAACAAATGCTGGTAAAGGGCCTGGTATGAATTGGGGGAGGGGGGGCATACTCTATTTTTTTTTTGTGGATTTTTCATTGCTGGCATTCTTTTGTTTAAAGTTCAGCTGAATTGGTTGATAATTTTTCGACCAATCTGAATTAGAATTGTTCCAGAAAATTTGAAAATCGTTAAATAATTAATAAACAAAATTTAACTAAACTAAACGAAATTAATTCTGAAATGAATCAATGAGACAAAATTACTAACATAACAAATCTATGCAAAACAAAATTTTTTTTTCTGTTCTGCACATGTCAACTCTTTACATCTAAAGGAAAAGATATTTCATCTCCAAATACAGAAAGGTTTCTTCACAGTAAGAGCTGTACAAATGTGGAATAGACTCCCTCCAGAGGTGGTTCTGGCCAGCTCAGTAGATTGTTTTAAAAAAGGTCTGGATTCTTTCCTAAATGTACATAATATAACTGGATACTGACATTTATAGGGAAAATTGATCCAGGGAAAATCCGATTGTCTCTCGGAGGATCAGGAAGGAATTTTTTCCCCAGCTGGAGCAAATTGGATCATGCTTTGCTGGGGTTTTTGCCTCCCTCTAGATCAACTGTGGGTAATGGTAAGGATTGTGTATATGGGATTGTATGATTTCTGGGTTTGCTTTTTACAAGAAGCATTGCCTGATGTTAATGATGCCTCGCACAAAAAGAGCTCTCAGAAGACCTACGATTAAGAATTGTTTACTTGCATAAAGCTGGAAAGGGTTATAAAAGTATCTCCAAAAGCCTTGCTGTTCATCAGTCAACGGTAAGACAAATTGTCTATGAATGGAGAAAGCTCAGCACTGCTGCTACTCTCCCTAGGAGTGGGCGTCCTGTAAAGATGACTGCAAGAGCACAGTGCAGACTGCTCAATGAGGTGAAGAAGAATCCTAGAGTGTCAGCTAAAGACTTACAAAAGTCTCTGACATATGCTAACATCCCTGTTAACATATCTACAATACGTAAAACACTAAACAAGAATGGATTTCATGGGAGGATACCACAGAGGAAGCCACTGCTGTTAAAAAAAACATTGCTGTATGTTTACAGTTTGCACAAGAGCACCTGGATGTTCCACAGCAGTACTGGCAAAATATTCTGTGGACAGATGAAACCAAAGTTGAGTTGTTTGGAAGAAACACACAACACTATGTGTGGTGAAAATGAGGCACAGCACACCAACATCAAAACATCATCCCAACTGTGAAGTATGGTGGTGGGAGCATCATGGTTTGGGGCTGCTTCGCTGCATCAGGGCCTGGACGGATTGCTATCATCGAAGGAAAAATTAATTCCCAAGTTTATCAAGACATTTTGCAGGAGAACTTAAGGCCATCTGTCCACCAGCTGAAGCTCAACAGAAGATGGGTGTTGCAACAGGACAATGACCCAAAGTATAGAAGTAAAGCAACAACAGAATGGCTTAAACAGAAGAAAATATGCCTTGTGGAGTGGCCCAGTCAGAGTCCTGACCTCAACCCGATTGAGATGCTGTGGCATGACCTCAAGAAAGTGATTCACACCAGAAATCCCAAGAATATTGCTGAACTGAAACAGTTCTGTAAAGAGGAATGGTCAAAAATTACTCCTGACCGTTGTGCACGTCTGATTTGCAACTACAGGAAACGTTTGGTTAAAGTTATTGCTTCCAAAGGAGGTTCAACCAGTTATTAAATCCAAGGGTTCACATACTTTTTCCACCTGCACTGTGAATGTTTACATGGTGTGTTCAATAAAAACATGGTAACATTTAATTCTTTGTGTGTTATTAGTTTAAGCAGACTGTGATTGTCTATTGTTGTGACTTAGATGAAGATCAGATCACATTTTATGACCAATTTGTGCAGAAATTCATATCATTCCAAAAGGGTTCAGATACTTTTTATTGCAACTGTATCTATGTAACGATTGAGTTAGCCGTCCACGTTTTGTCATCAGTCCTCAGGAAGAGTGTGAATGAACTTGAATAGGCCAGAGAATGCCAAGAAAGCTAATAAGGGGACTGGAAAACTTAACTTATGAGGAACAGCTATGAAAATGTAACTTATTCTATGTGGAACACCCTTCCACAATTGGCGGTGTCAGTGGGGAGTGTAGATAAATTCAAAAAGCCTTTAGATGTGTTTCTTAGCAAACGCAATGTACAGGGATATTGAAAATAGAAGTGACATAAACACACATACACTCAGGTTGAACTGGTTGGATTGGTGTCTTTATTCAACCTTACCAACTATTTGTATGTAACTATTTTCGATCATGCAGATCAATATTGTGTTTTTTAAATTATATATATATATATATATATATATATATATATATATATATATATATATATATATATATATATATATAATATTATCTATAATTGATTGCTCATACCTAAATTAATCAAAAATCTCTATAGCCACCATCACACAGAACAGGAAGAGAGAGACCGGGGGGGGGGGGGGGGATCATTAGGATCAGGAGAATTGAAAACAAAATGGGCAAACTACGGTAGATTGTTCAATCAACACTTCAGAGGTGGAACCTAATATCAATCTGCTTATGCATTAGTACTTGGTCCCATGTTGCTTGGGGAGTTTTGTACCTTCAGCCTCCAGCTCATGGTTCAGAAGGTGCCAGACCCCTGGGGTTCCTCATCCATGTATAGTGGGAGTGCCCTAAAATTGAGCAACATTGGACTAAAAAATCCACACAATTTAAATAACATTATTAATCATGCATCAAGTTCATATAGTACAGTACAGTAAAAAAAAAAATCAACATGTTAATAATAAATAAAACTTCTAATCATGCATGTGTAAAAGTTCATATAATAACTATGCCCCCTTGTTAAAGGGGGATTCCAGATTCTGATCAGCTACCCCCTGCACCCCAACAACCACCAGGCCAGGGTTGTAGGGAAGAGGCCCTTGTCCTCATCAACATGGGGACAAGGTACTCCTCTGTGCCCCCCCCCCCCCATGTTGAGGATATGCGTCCTGGTACGGTTCAGGAGGGGGCTAGGCTGCATGCTCGGATAAGGGTTCAGTATGGATTGGGAGGCACACCAATTTTTTCCCCCTTAAAATCTATATTAGGCCCTTGGGTATTGGAAGGGGGTGGATCCGCACACCATTTTTTTATTTTTTACATCGCCTCTTTTGTTTACATTTTGCTGTCAGTGGGGAATCCCTTGCTTACAGCAGGGATGACACATTGTTGTTAGGACGCCGGCAGTAGTAGCAGTACTGCAGCTGCTCTACAAAATCGCATTGAAAATCTAATAAAAATCTCACTGCACTAGTGTGAACCAAGCCTAACTAAAAGTGTACTAACTCGACCAGGACACATCAGTTCAGAGGGAGACAGTCAGATGCAGCCCACATACCATGGTCAGTAGTGGGGTTGAGGTGGTCTACATACAGCTGTCGGTTACTCAGAAAGGACACTCTTTTATTTTATTTTTTTAAAAGAACATTTTATTAATTTTTAAGTATACAAGTACAGACATTAAAACAGAAAAGGCTTCATCGAGGCATTGCCAATCAAACTGTACAATACAAAGAGTCAAACGTCTTAATTTACTCTACAATAGCCTGAGGCCATAAGGACCAAAGAGCACATAGCAAGAAACAATCTGGGAGTGTAAGTATACTCGACAATAAGAATATATGAATGTAATGCGAGCCCCATAACAGGGAACATAGAAAGAAGAGGTTAACAAAATCACTTGGTGGCTGTGTTGCAGAGGTCTCTATAAGGGTTTTGGGTGGTAAACATCAACTGGTACATGTATGGTGGGGAGCAGTCGGTTCCCAGAAAACCACTGAATAATTTTTTTACCTTAATGCATTCCCTGTTTTAGTGGTAAAAAAATATTTTTTAATGGCACCCCCATGCATCTAAAAACACAGTGCCATTTCAGGTGTGTGAAACTGTTGCAGTACCATGTAGTTACATGGGGCTGTGTTTTGAAAAAAGGGTTGGGGACTTTTTCCTTACATTTCATACAGGTACAGCAACCCACAGGCAAATGCAGCACACATGACACACATATTATTATAATACAGGATTTTTATATCTGCAACAATTTGCACCACACTTTTACAATATTATGGCAGACAGCACAATTTCAATACAGGAGGAATCAGGAATCTCATTAGAGCTTACAATCTAATGCCGCGTACACACGGTCGGACTTTTCGTCTACAAAAGTCCGACAGCCTGTCCGATAGACTTTCGACGGACTTTTGTCAGACTTTTGGCGTAATTTTGGCAGACTTGCGGCAGACTTTCTTACGAACGGATTTGCCTACATACGATCACACAAAAGTCCGACGGATTCGTACGTGATGACGTACACCGGACTAAAATAAGGAAGTTGATAGCCAGTAGCCAATAGCTGCCCTAGCGTGGGTTTTTGCTCGTTGGACTAGCACACAGACGAGCGGATTTATGGGTCCGGTGTAGTTACGACGTAAAGATTTGAAGCACGTTTCAAATCTAAAGTCCGTCAGATTTGCGGCTGGAAAAGTCTGCTGAAAGTCCGCTGAAAGTCCGGGGAAGCCCACACACGATCGGATTGTCAGCCAGCTTTAGTCCGTCGGCGTCCGTCAGACTTTTGTAGACGAAAAGTCCGACCGTGTGTACGCGGCATAAGAGGGAGGGTCAAGTGATACAAGAGATAATAACTGTGGAGGATAAGCTGATGGAGAAAATAAATGTACAGTTGTTAGGTGGAGGCAGGCAAGGCTTCTCTGAAGAGAAAAGTTTTCAGGGATCGTCCAAAAGTGGATAGAGTTGGAGATAGTCAGACAGATTGGGGTAAGGAATTCTGCGGATGGGAGAGGCCCAGGAGAAGTCCTGGAGGCGAGTATGGGAGGAGGTGACGAGGGAGCTAAAGATCAGGAGGTCTTGGGAGGAACGAAGAGAACGATTTGGTTGGTATTTTGGGACTAGGTTAGTGATGTAGCTGGGGGGCTAGAGTTGTGAGTTATTGTAAGTATTTGAATTTAATTCATTGGGAGAGTGGCAGCCAATGGAGGGATTGGCAGAGAGGGGTAGCAGACACTGAGCGGTTTGTAGGGTGGGTGAGTCTAAAAGCAGCATTCATGATGGACTGAATAGAGAATAGCCTATGTAAAGGTAAGCCAATGAGGAGGGAGTTGCAATGGTCGAGGCGAAAGATAACCAGGGAGTCAATCAGGAGTTTTGTGGTGTCATTGGTTAAGAAGGGTCATGTTCTGGAGATATTGTGGAGGTGGAGGCGGCAAGCTTTGGACAGTGATTGGATGTGGGGCCAAAAGAAGAGTCCAGGATAACACCTAGCACCCTGGCATGCGGGGATGGGTGGATGGTTGTGCCATTGCTCTTGACAGAAAAGTCAGGGGAAGAGGCACATTGGGAGGAAATATTATGAGCTTGGTTTTGAATAGGTTGAGTTTGAGGAAGTGGTGTGACATCCAGACATCCAGACACGATATGTCTGTTAGTAAATTAGTGATGCATGAGGAGACTGATGGAGTGAGCTGAGAGGTGGAGAGTTAGATTTGGGTGTCATCAGCATAGATATGATATTCAGCTGACCCAGGGAGGAGGTGTAGATTGAAAATAATAGAGGTCCAAGAACAGAACTTTGGGGGACCCCCGATTGAGAGAGGAAAAGGAGTGGAGGGATTGAAATTGTAAGTGACACTGAAGGTGCGTTGGGATAAACAGGATGAGAGCCAGCAAAGAGCACATTCACGGGGAGACCAAAAGAGTAAAGTTTTTTTTTTTTGAGGAGGGGGTGGTCAACCGTATCAAAGAAGCCTGAAAGGTCCAGAAGTAGGAGTACAGATCAGTGTCCATTGCTTTTTTTTTTTGCTAGTAAGTCATTTGTGAGTTCTAAAAGAGCAGTTTCTGTGGAGTGTTGAGGGTGAAATCCAGACTGAAGGGGATCAAGAAGGTTATTCTTAATGAGTTGGTCACTCAGTTGGTTATACAGCAGACCAGACGTTCAGGGAGTTTGTAGAAAAAGGGGAGCAAGGAGATTGGGTGTAGGTTGTTAAGAATGCTAGGGTCCAAGGACAGTACGTATGGGGGTGACTAGTGCATGTTTTAGAGAGTTTGGGAGGATCCCAGAAGAGAAGGAAAGTCTTGAGGCACCTCATTCTAAAATGTAAAAAACGATTCTATTAGTTTTACTTAATGCAGCAACATCCACATGTAGGACACCCAACCTTAGAGGTGATTTATTCTTACACTTCTGGGCACTGGTACTTACTGGTATTCCAATGTTTCTCTTCTCCCTCAATTTCTTTCTATCAGTCAGCTAATGTGACCCCAGTGCTGGAGGAGTGAGGCAGAGAAGATTCGAACAAGGATGCTGTGGAGGCAACAAGCATTCTCCTTATCAACTGATGACGTGATTGGTTGTCAGGATGCAGTGGCGGCCCATCCATACGGGGCGCAGCCCCACCAAACCATGCATCTGGCCCTTAATCTATATATTACATAATTACATAGTAGGTGAGGTTGAAAAAAGACACAAGTCCATCAAGTCCAAGTACATGCAGGGTGCCTGACGCATGGATTTCAATGTTTTTTTGGGGTTTTTTTAAGCACGTGATTAGAGCCAGAGGCTCTCCCAACATTTTGAGATGGTAATGAGGGACACCTACTAGCAAATGTATGTAGGCATAGGACACTCCCCTTGCCACACCCTATTAAAGGAGAATTAACCAAAAAAAAGGTTAATCAATCCACAAGTGCTTTTTTTACCACTACTATTCATTTATATTGGCTTTTAACATTTACAAATGCAGCAATTTAGAAATTGGATGAAATGTTTAGCACTGGGAAACACTTTTTGAAAGATAAAAAGTGCATTTTATATACAACTATACAGATCAGACCAAAATTAGGGACAAATGAGGGGGAAAGAGGGACAGAGGGACATTGCTCCAAATCAAGGACAGTCCCTTGAAATCAGGGACAGTTGGGAGCTATGCTATTAAAACAACTTACCGTGCTGATAGCATGCTCCCTGCGTGCTCCCAGCTTGGTAGCCGGCAGGTACTGGAAAGATCCCGATGCCTGCTTCTGCCTCCCGACTTTTAGAACTCTTAAAGTGCTGGGAGGCAGTTGGCGTGAAGAGGTTAAAGATCATATCAAACTATCCGCTTTCCTTCTTTTCAATCCAGATCGATCCGAATAATTTTGATTAAATTGATCGGTTTTGCTCGCTATCGATCACTGGCGCAGAATGTTTCTTTTTGATAATTCATAAATCCAATCATATTATCTGATCCTGTGAAAAAAACATTGGATCAGATTGATACATGTGTGGCCACCATAAGGGCCCATTATATTTATGTCTTGTTGTAACGTTTGCGTGATGACAGAGGTTTACCGTGACATGCGTTACTGCATTGCAGCTCCATTCATTTTAAATGACACCCCCAGGACCAGGACAGGGGGTGGGCAAGAGGGGAAGCTGCCCTGGGCACAGCAGAGCAAGGAGGCAAAGAATGGGCACAGGGCAGAAAATCCATTCTGCGGCAAGTGGAAGAGGGGGTGCAGTTCCGCATCCTTGCCCTGGGAGCTAAGCGAACCTGTCGCGGTGCTGGATACCCCAATTCTGTAAGGCAACATGCCTGCATCGTATCACGCTGCAACGTTGCATGGGGAAATGAGTCTTGTGCTTTTCTTAGCGTGTACACCGTGGCATTCCGGGAGTGCGGCTACAAATTTGTTTCTGCCTGTGTTTCCGGAAGTGTGCCTCGTGTTTTTTGGCGCTATTATTTCCTAATGCAGGTTGCAGTCAAACGCCAGAAGGCGTGAGGCTCGCTGTCAAAAAAAAGGTGCAGGAGCTACTTTGGGGCGTTGTGTGGGCCGTTTAATTTTAAGACCTGTACTTTGAAGAACATGAGGCAAAGGTGTGAATAAGGCCTTAAAGTGCAACAACATGCGCTATCAAGAGAACACATAAGACCTTTTCTAACACACGGGTATGACTGGGCCCAAATGCCAGAATACTACACCAAATCTTTATTTAAAATGTCTTTATAGAACATATATGTATGGAATTTATTATTAAATCTTCATTAGAACGTTTTTTTTCTCTGACACCAGAGACATTTCCTAGTCTGTGAGGAGACTCCCCTCCCCCCGGCGCCTTTTTATCTCTCCTCACAGCACATGCTGTGTGACCCCATTGGGGTGACGCCCACTGCCTCATCCGCCCCTAGGCTCCGCCCTTCCCCTCCCACAATCCTTCGCCGCCGTGACTGGCGCCGCAGCGTGCTGCTCGACCAATCAGCGCCCTGTGCGTTGAGCGAGGTCGGGCTGATATCAGTGCGCGGCGAAGCCCCTCCTCCTCTCGCACTGAGCGCTCAGATCCTTCCGCGCCACGCTCCCTCCCTTCCTCCGGCAGCCCGCCCGGCACCGCCCGAGCAGTGACCGGCACCGCCAGCATGGAGCTCATCACTATCCTCGAGAAGACCGTGTCTCCAGGTGAGGTAGCGCTGTGTGTGGGGGAGGGGGTGGGTGACATGAGGAGAAGGTAGACGGCTGTCCCTGCACGGGGGAGAGTTGTGGTGACCGGCGCGGGCTGACGTCTTGTCTTTTCCACAGACCGCAATGAGCTGGAAGCGGCACAGAAGTTCCTGGAGCAGGCGGCTGTCGAGAACCAGGTGAGGAGCGGGGAGACTATGTTCGGTACGGGAGGCCGGGAGGCCGCCGGCGGTGTGGGCTGGGACTAGCGGCGTGCTGTCAGGTCGGCCGGGCTGGGATTTGCCGGTCATGGCTTGCTGGAGCGGTCCGGGTTCAGGCCTCCGCTAACCGCCAATACACTCACAGCCTAACCTGCCCGCCATGCGCGCTCAGCCAATAGAGGAGAGCGCTGACTTTGAGCCGGGTAGTGGCCGACCAATGGGAAGGCGCGGCTCAGGGAGCGGTGAAGGAGGCGGGGCGGTGGCTGCTCAACACGTTGGGTTGAGTTGCGGCCTATATCTGAGTGCCGGGAAAGCGGACCCATGTGGGAGCTGCACCTAGCCTGGGGCATGGAGGGGGTGATCAGGGCGGCTGTCCTCAACTAATCATCTCCTCCCTCTATGGGGTTACTATGCCTCCTCTGTACCCGGATCATCATCCCCCCCCCCCCTCTATGGGGTCACCATACCTCCTCTGTACCCGGATCTTCCCCCCTCCCTTTATGGGATCACCATACCTCCTCTGTACCTAGATCATCTACCTCCCTCTATGGGGTCACCTCCTCTATACCCAGATCATCTCCCTCTATGGGGTCACCATACCTCCTCTGTACCCGGATCATCTCCCTCTATGGGGTCACCATACCTCCTCTGTACCCGGATCATCTCCCTCTATGGGGTCACCATACCTCCTCTGTACCCGGATCACCTCCCTCTATGGGGTCACCATACCTCCTCTGTACCCGGATCATCTCCCTCTATGGGGTCACCATACCTCCTCTGTACCCGGATCATCTCCCTCTATGGGGTCACCATACCTCCTCTGTACCCGGATCATCTCCCTCTATGGGGTCACCATACCTCCTCTATACCCAGATCATCTCCCTCTATGGGGTCACCATACCTCCTCTGTACCCAGATCATCTGAGAGCTGATGGGGGGCCCAGTGACTCCTAAGTGTGCACAACAGATGTGCCTTCACTTGCATGTGTGGAACTTCTGTCACCTAAAGTAAACACTGTTTCTTTTTTTTTTTTTTTTTCTTTAAGTGTGATGTTATATTTGTCTGCTCTGTGTATTGGTTTTACACAGAGCAGCCCCAATCATCCTATTGGGGTCCCCAGCCGGTGCTCCTCCTCCTCTTAGTGTGCCGCCATAGGAAGCTGCTACCTGTGGGCACGTTCCCGAGCCCTGCACCCTTGTCACAGGATTTGATTAAAGGATAACTAAAGGCCAAACTTTAAGTTTTGGATAGTGGGGTGGGATTAGAAACCCTATCAGTTTTTATTGCTATCTGTCACCGTTGGGGAGATTTACCCTATTTGTCCTGTTTAATATTTTTGAAAGTAAGAGAACCCAATTTGGGATGTCCCCAGAAAACAGGAGAAATCTTCTAATAGGGGCAATAGTTCTGGTGGTCCCCCAAGGAATTCCCTTAATTTTGCAGGGATTTCCCCTCATTTCCTGTTTCGCAATGGGACACAGATGGCGAAGAAAGATCTGACGGGTTCTTGTTCCTAAAATCCCCCCGCTCTATTCAAAATGGGGAGGGGGGGGGTTTGCCTATAGTTCTACTTTAACAGCAGCAGGAGCCAAAGGCCAGGAGGAAGGAGAGAGCCTCTGCTCCTAGGTATGGCACTGGCTCAAGATGGCTCCGGTAAGTATTGGGCCAGCCACTTTTTAGGAGTGGGGTGTGTGTTTGTTTTTTGTTTTTCTTCACATAGCTTAAAAATGCCTCGGTTTTATGGCCTTGTGCACACACAGGCTTTTAGAAGCTGTAAGTGGCAGGCATTTTTAAGCTCCAAACCCCCCCCAGGATCAGCGCGTTCCGAGGACTGGCGTTAGAGCTGTAAAAGCTGCTTAACGCTGAATACAGCCATGTTAAGCCTCGTCAGGCATTTCTCATGCCTCTATTCAAAATCAATGGTTCCCTATGGGCCCATTGATTTGAATAAAAGTCATACCAGAAGTCGGCACATGATCCGACTTGCAGGGCGGCTTATGTGTTGAAGATCTTGAAGGGGACTCTCTCGCCAAAATGAGAAACTGGCGTGGGTTCCCCCCATGGCGACACCAGACCCTTTGATCTGATATGAATTTTAAGGGGTACCCCACCCAAAAATTATGTCCATACCAGGCCCTTATCCGAGCATGTAGCTCGGCAAAATGGGCCTCTTCCCGACAACCCTGGCTGGTGGTTGTCGGGTCTGCGGG
Source organism: Lithobates clamitans (assembly GCA_037952925.1). Classification (NCBI taxonomy): domain Eukaryota; kingdom Metazoa; phylum Chordata; class Amphibia; order Anura; family Ranidae; genus Lithobates; species Lithobates clamitans. Next base: position 1,781,861 of record JBBGZY010002360.1, on the reverse strand, counting down.
TGGGGGGGGCTTATCGGAATCTGGAAGACCCCTTTAACAAGGGGTGGCCCCAAGATCCCAGCCCCCCACCCTATGTGAATGAGTATGGGGTACATTGTACCCATTCCCCCAAAAAAGTATCAATGAAAACAGTACACAGGTTTTTAAAGTAATTAATTTATTAAGGCATCTCCGACTGACTATTTCTTCTCCCTCCGGCGATGTCTTCATCCTCCAGTTCTTCTCTCTCCACTGATGTTGTTCCCCCCCCCCCCCCTCTCTGGTTATTCTCTCTCTGCTGTCTTCTCCTCCCTCCAATGCTGTCTCGACACGCTCTCTCGCTGTAATGCTAGGTCTGCCGTGTGCCAATACTTATCTGGTGACGACACCTGGAGGCCCTACCCCCTTGTGACGTTACCGCTGGTACATGATGGGACAGTGATGCCACAAGGGGGCGGGGCCTCCAGATGTCACTGGGTGGCCCCACCCCATGGCTATATAAGCATTGGCACATGGCGGACCCAGCATTACACCGGGAGAGCACATCAAGAAAACATTGGAGGGAGAAGAGAGGCGACCCAGCAAAGGATGCAGACATCGCCAGAGGTAGAAGAAATTCCGAAGAGACGGCAGAGCTGCCTTAATAAATTATTTTAAAAACCTGTGTACTGTTTTAATTTCTTGACACTTTTTTTTGGGTGAATGGGTAGGGGTACAATGAGTACCCCATACTCATTCACATAGGGTGGGGGGCCCCCAGCTGGGTGCTTTCAGATTCTGATAAGCCCTGCCATGAACATGGGGACAAGGTGCCCCAAAGCACCCCCCCATGTTGAGAGCATATGGTTAGTGGTGCGGGGGCATGTCGGATAATCTGGTGCAACTTCTATTCAAATCATTGGGCTCCCATAGGGAATCATTGATTTTTTGAATAGAGGCAGGGAAACGATGCTTGTAACGGCTAAACGCGCATTAACGCTAATGCAAAAACGGGGTGTTTGTTTTTTGTTTTATCCTAAAGTGGAACTTTAGTCAGAAAAGTAAGTTTTGCTAGATCACTTCAGGCTGGCCCCTTTTGCATATATAGCTATGTAATCAATTAAAAATGTATATACCGTTTAAATTCCTTTTCATTACAGGTTTGTCAACATACAGATGTTTGTTTCATCAATCGTCATCTAATGGTTACAACAGGAATGCGTCATCCTATAGGATCAGTTTTCTTGATCCATTAAACCTTACTAAAACATGTTAATCACAAATATGACAAAGTTGAGGAGACTTCATCGTTCCCTAACAGCATCCTATCAGATGTTTGCCATTTGGCGTTACAGAACTAAGAACAAGTTAATAAAAAAAAAGGACCATGTACCATGTCTAGCTCCTGCACATGCGCATCCCTGGTCAATGTGGTAAATACGGAGGGCCACAAGTGCTGCACAATGGCTTTGTAAAGCAGTAAACTTTGCTAAAAATAGGCCAACTACAACGTTCCGTAATGTCCTAGTACAGTGAGGGCGTACCTTGGCACCCCAGGTGCTTTGGAACTACGTTTCCCATAATGCTCAACTACACTGCAGAGTGCATGAGCATCATGGGAAACATAGTTCCAAAACATCTGGGGTGCCAAGGTTCGCCATCGCTGTCCTAGTATGTACTGCAAACTAGCATGCTCTAGCACAGGGCTCGACAAAACCCGGGCGCCAGGTCGCATTTGCGACTAGAATTAGCGACCTGGCGCCTGGGGCAGCACAGCTGGGATATCCTGTGTTCGTTCGACAGCCCCCCCCCCCCCCCGCCGCGATCGCGCTGGGCCGCGCCGGTAATTGAGGCCCCGGCTTTGCGGCCTACTGCAGTCCTATGGTTCTTGGTTCCTTCTGCAATCGGGCGCCCTCTGGTGGTGGCCGTTGGTACTACAAGACATCCACCAATGCTAATGGAGCTTCCCCTGCCTATTTTCACTGCCTGCTCATCTCCTTCCCTTTACTTAGAACCCCCAAACATTATATATATTTTTTATTCAAACACCCTAGAGAATAAAATGGCGGTCATTGCAATACTTTCTGTCACACCGTATTTGCGCAGCGGACTTACAAGCGCACTTTTTTGGGAAAAAATACTTTTTTTAATTAAAAAATAAGAAAACAGTAAAGTTAGCCCAATTTTTTTTATATTGTGAAAGATAATGTTACGCCGAGTAAATTGATTCCCAACATGTCACGCTTCAAAATTTCATCCGCTCGTGGAATGGCGACAAACTTTTACCCTTTAAAATCTCCATAGGCGTCGTTTAAAAAATTCTACAGGTTACATGTTTTGAGTTACAGAGGAGGTCTAGGACTAGAATTATTGCTCTCGCTCTAACGATCGTGGCGATAGGGGGTCCCTCTCCTGCCGCCGATAAAAGTGATCTCGCTGCTAATCTGCTGCAGAGACCACTTTTATCTGAAAGAGAACCGCCGGCTCTTGAAGAAGATACCGGGGTTATGGTAGCTAGCTGCTACCATAACTACGGTATTTCTCTTTAAAGACAGGACGTATATATTCGTCCGGCGGGAAGGAAGCGGTTGATTAAAATGATTTTATTATTTGTCACCTCCCTGCTTGGCCCCTTTCACTCGGGCTGTCTGATCAGGTTCGCCTGTCAGTTTTTCAGGCAGACCTGATTGGATCCTTAGCGAGAATATGGTGGTCTTGTGTCTCTGCATGGCAGGAAATAAAAGCAGTCACATTAGTTCTAGTCGTCTCTGTGTAAATTTAAGATTGGTTAATTTTTATATTGAAAATAAAGCTTTGTCGGTCGTTTAAAAAAAAAAAAAAAAAAACCTGGCTCCTAACTTTTTTAGCTGGCTCCTAGATTCCAAGCAAATTTGTCAAGCCCTGCTCTAGCATACTTGCCTGTCAAGTGGAGCCGTCTAATGGCACGCTGTCTCCACTCCAGGTGCTTCAATCTTCAGCCAGTCCTCTTTAAAAAAAAAAACTCTGCTTTATTACTTTCACTTGGCATTAATATATTGTGGTGCTTTTTTCCCCACATTCCAGGGGAGCTCTTTTAAGACTTACTGTCCATAAAAACACTTCTGGCTGTTTCTGTTTAACACTGCTTCACATACATACAGCTGTGTTTCCCTCTTTGTGAATGGGGCAGTGGCTGAATAAAGCATAACTTTCAGAGTGCAGTTATTCACATGGTCCAGCATTTCCTTTTTATCCTTGGCACTGCTGTAGAAGAAAATGGCATTCCATAGGGGAATTTGGCCCAGGAGACATCGCTACACTAATGCAGATCACTACTTCCCTGGCTGGCTGCACACTGGAGCTGAGCAATGTAAAGGTTAAATGGCAGAGCAGAATAATCGGCTGGATCTTCTGAACAGGAAAAGAAACCAAAGCTGCTGTAGTTTGTTTTCCTTTCTCCCTGGTGTCTGACATGTCAGGCTCTGCTGGTGCTTGAGAAGATCAGCACAGCCCATGGGGCTGCACATTGTTGGTGGACTGCATGTTGGGCACCAGGGCTTTACTAGTTCTTAATGCCCAGGGCATGGGGGGGGGGAGGGGATCAGCGGTCACATAATTAGAAGCCACTCCTACCAGCTGCCAATCTTTATTTCAGACCCAAAGCTGTCTTTGTGCTGTGAGCTTGCTCTCAGCACATAACCAGCAGTGCATATGTGGGTGTTAAAAGGCTGCCCTTTTGTCACTGCAAATGTGTTAGGTGGTCATAAAGGAGTTCAAGTGGAACTAAACCCGAACATACTCAAACTTAAGCAGAAACGACACCTGTGAGGTCCCCTGTCGGTGATGGCATCTTCTACCCATTTTCTGGGTACCGGTCTTTGGCCATTTTGGTTGTCCAGCATAGGATAACATAACTCCAGGAGTGCAGTCATCCCGGCACACAGGCACTGAGCTGACAATGACAGCCGCCCTGGAATACACATCTACAATTGCATAGGCTGGGGGATTATTCCCAACATGGGACTGTTTTCCCATTAACTTAATATATTGTACAGTATATTAGTGATCAAATCTCTCTAATAAAAATTGATTATTTGGTTCAGCTTGGAAACTCCCAACACTCAGAACATTGGTGCCAGTGGAGTGCCATCACTGCTATAAGAATTCAGAGCCATTGTCGGCTCTTGCCAAGCCATTCCTGTGAAATGGCTGTAGACACATGAGGATGCTGGCTTTTTGGGTACCAGTCTCTTGGCTGGCGGTCATATTCATTTTAAGCTTTTTTTTTTTTTTTAAATGTCCTAGGTCTCAAGCATAAAACAAGCTCACATCTGTTTTCCTTCAGCCGGCTTCTGGTCAGTGATCAGGCCGCTGCAAAAACACCCGATCATTTTTACAGTACTGTAAAGACATATTGTGATTCCTGGGACCACAATAAACACTGTCAGGATTGGGAGCAGATCAGGGAACATTTGCTCTTGGATCTCTTCTGCCATCAGTTAACCAGAAGGCGCTGAGAATTTCCAGGTTCAAAGCTGTAAGGATCCAGCTAAAAAGCTGGGTCAACGCTTGATCAGACACTGTCCTGTAGGCATAGCTAGCATGTTACAAAATTTTGGGTGGAGGTGGGCTAAAACCCGTCAGTCTTTTGCTGCTTGTGCCCCACTGGTAAAGTCCCCCTTTCCACTGGTTTGTGAATATACAACAGGAAGTAATGTGGGAATTTCCTCTCGGACAGCTGTCACTGTGTGACTCATTGTAGACCTGTGTGAGTCATTGTAGACTTGTCCTCACCTTGTCTGACAACATACATTTTTGATTTCCCTTTACTTTCAGTTGCATTGACAATGTTCCTTGGTGTTTTTGTGTCACACAGAGGTTATTCCTACCTAGCAAGGACATGAGTAGCAATACAAACCTCATGGGGGTTCTAATGCTTCCTTGGGGGGGACAGCTGCAAAAAGAAAACCATACTTTTAAATTGGTTCCCTGATCAAACTTTCAGGGCTCTTTGTTGGTTGAGTGATTTTAGTGGCCAGACTGTTTTCGGTTTACCAAACCTCAGATTGGTCAGCAGTCGCTCCTTGCAACCCCTGCTTTATACTTGTTAAACCTCAGGATGCCCATATTGCAATGTCCTGCAAGAGAAAAGGGTCTCTTCCCCACAACACTGGGCTGTGGTTTTGGGGGTCCATGGGCAGGGGGCTTATCAGAATCTGTAAGCCCTCTTTAAGAAGTGGGGGAGCCCAACCCCCAATGTAAATGAGTATAGGGTACATAATACCCCTACCCATTCACCATAATTGTCAAAAAGTAATAAACCGTATTTTTGACAATTCCTTTGTGTCCTCCAGTGTAAATCTAGTCAATCACGCTGCCAGCTGCACCAGAAAAAATCGCTCTGCACTTGATGGCTGACCGTCAAATACCTCCTCCACCATTTGACAGTTCTTGTATAGGTAAGCTTGGTGCCACCTAGTGGCACGACCCCCCCTTGTGATGTCATGGAACGGTGCATGCTGGGTCGGTGACATCAAGGGGTGGTGCCACAGGTGACGTTGCCAAGTGGCCCCGCCCTTACCTGCAGGTGCATTTTTATAAAATTAGAATATCAAACAGTTCATATATTTCAGTATTTCATTTGAAAAAGTGACTCGTATATATTTTCTAATAGATGTGTTACACAGTGATATATTTCAAGCACTTCTTTCTTTAAAGCGGAGTTCCACACATTTAAGTCAGCCGCTACAAAAAGTGTAGCTGTTGATTTTTAATCACTCGCCTGTCCCACGTTCAAGAGATGCGGGCACAAGAAGCCCCGTTCCTCAGCGCTGGCATTCTAACTGTGGGCGCCTGGCTGTGCCTTCACAGCCAGGAACGCTGCGCAAGCGGCCAGGCAATCTTCCGGGACCTGTGATGTGTCCCAGAAGATTGAGGTGATCTTCCTTCCGGCGCCAGGGTGGGAAGTGGGAGCTGGGTGCCTGTAAGAACTGGGTACCCGCTCCCCCCCCCACCCAAGAAACATGCCAAATGTTACTAATTGCGCTTTCAGTGCCACTAGTTAATGGCACGCCAAACACAGAAGCAAACACACATTTCTCCAATTGTCTTCCAGGGCAGCATCCGAGAGATGGGCTCCTCCTTCCTGCAACAGGAAACGCACTAGTCCACCATTATAAATTTTTTAGTCACACCTGTGTGCCTCAGTTTTGTGTCTCCTCTGGACCCACAGGAGCCGCAAACGTTTGTTATTTTATCCAGTCTCTGTGCTTTTCTGCAGGGGACTCCCTAACCAGCATTCCATTCAGCCCAGGGGGCTTTGGGAGGGCGAGCAGGGGCAGCAATCTGAGCCTCAAGGCTCTGCCTGAAGTTTCGTCTTTACAGAGGGGTATGCAACTATCCCCCCAGCTGCACTACATGCCGCCGGCATTTTTTCCCCCACAGCTACTGCTCCTCGATGGTGGAGGGCCATCCGACTGAGCCCCGCACTCCAGGTGCTTTACAGGTTCCCTCGCTGTGCAGACGACCTGGCCGCCGACCCTCCTGCCCCCGATTGTCATTTCCGATCGTATGGTCCGGTTGGCGGGCATCTTGGTGGAGGCTGGAGCCTCCAGGGCAAGCACTAGTGAGTCGCTTCCTGTGACATCACTTCTGGTCGGCTGCAGTGCAAATTTAAAAAAAATGACGACAGGCCTTTTAATGCTCCCCTCCCTATTGGAAACCCAGGAAGGAGGGTGCCAGGGAGGACATGGCAGGTGTCCCCCCAACCCGCACAGGGTCACCTGGGGGCGGGGCTGGAGCAGAAAGGGCTCTCTAAGCAGAGGATCCCGTTGGCTGGCCAGGTCAGACGCTTCTCCGTCCTGCAGATCATGACAGCTCCAAGTTAAGCCAGAGCACTCTGGAGTCACCTCTGTCTTTACCTCCCTACAAACCGTACAATTGCATTGTACACCACCAACCTCACTCAGGCCCTTATGTGCTTACTTGCAAAGGCCCCAGAGGAAATAAGTGCGCAGACCAGAGCAAGGCATGCGACTCTTGCGGTCACTGGTTTTTCCCTGAGAGAAAAAAGCCACTATGCCAAAAATGCATAAAATGGTGGCTAAGGATTTTTCCCTCAGAAGACACGGATAATCTAATAATAATCTAGTGCAACTGGTCATGTGACTTAGGACTGCAAAGTCGCATAAGTCATACCCAATGACTTTCATTGAGTAACGTTCATATCTGAGTGACTTCAAAGTGGTCCCTGCACTACTTTGGCCCACTTTGATGCAACTTGAGGTCCATAGACCAAGAAAACGCAGACATGGTTGCAGCAAAATCTCTGCGAAATTCTGTCAAAAAATCATTTGACTTTCAGGTCGCAATAGTGGAACCTAGCCTAAAGGCTATAGTAGACACACTGAGTATCAAAGAGCAAAAAGCTACAGGGCTTTCCCTGCACAACAAAATATACAAGGGGCTGTAGCCCAGAAGGTTTCCAGTGCATCAAACTCTCAAGCATAGTCAAGAGGGAGTAAGATAAGCCAAAGGAAAAGCTCTTCATACCAGCTGCGTTCAAGTGCAGGTATCCATTTGCAGAGGAAGACGCCAAGACTTGGGAGAAACGTCCAAAGTGGATGCCTTCCTCGTGAGAGTCGCAAACAAATCCAGCATAGCTTTTGATGATGCGGAGCATGGGAAGCAGGGGTGGCAATTTTTGAATCTGGCAATAGCTTCCACCTGCACAGCTCACAACCTGTTAGCTGGATGTCTCAACTGCAAGCGTTGCTAGGAGACACGCCAAGGGAAGAATTAGTGAGGATCATTTCCACACTAACTGGAGTAGCAGCTTTCCTAGCGGATGCCTTGGCTGAAATTGTAATATCTTCTAGGGCCACGGCCTTAGTGAAGAGAGCCCTGTGGCTGACAGTCATGGGAGGGGACATTGCCTCCAAGAATAGGCTGTGCGGGATCCCATTCACAGGAAATTTTCTGTTGGGGCCAGACCTGTAAATGGTCCTGGCAGGACCGCAGCGAAGAACAAAGGGTTCCCACAAGAAAAAGAGGGGAAAAAAAAATCTCATTCCATGAGATTTAACAAGGAAGCCGCTCAACAGTAGAGCGGGGGTATGCATGGCCACAATAGACTTGCAAGACGCATACTTGCATGTACCCATAAAGAAAAGTCATCAGATACCCAAGGTTCATGATCCAGGGGCCCGGTGGCCACCCTGCATCTGCAGTACACATCTTTTGCCTTTCGACATCTCTTCTGTGCCCAGAATCTTCTCAAAGATTATGGCAGAAGTGCTAAAGGGCCTGAGACAGCAAGGCATAGTCGTGATACCATACCTAAACAATCTGCTGTTCTTTGCAGATACAGCAAAGAACCTAGAAAACAGCCTCTGTGCAAGTATTTCCTATCCACAAAACCTGGGATGAATAGTAAATATAGAAAAATCGTAGCTGACCCCAAGCCAGAGGTGGTATACTTGGATTATGTGCTAGACGCCAGAGTAACCAAAACCTTCCAGACGGAAGAAAAGAATGAGGCAGGGCTGGGATCGAGGACATCATCAATCCTTGCAATCGCCTGGGCACAGCTCCACATGAGGCCTCTGCAGAATCGCATTTTGACCCAGTGGGATGGTGATCCATCATCCTTAGCGATGTCCATTCCTGTCCCTCGGTTGGTCAAACAATCTCTTCAGTGGTGGCTCAATCCTCTCCGTTACGCCGAGGGGCGCAGATGGACGCAAGCCAACCCTGTGAGGATCACCACAGACGCCAGTACCCTAGAATGGGGGGCGCACATGGGGATCTTTATACACAGGGGAGATGTAACTCTAGATGGTCTCGATCCTAGTATATGAGGGAATTAAAAGCTGTAGAGGAAGCGCGGAGAGCATTACAACCAGCTATCCAGGGCAGAGATGTCCGGATTCAGTCAGACAACGGTGGCTTACCTGAACAGGCAAGGAGAGACAAAATCCCCTTGTTTGTCTTGACACATGACAGAATTGCTTCTGTCAGGCTCAAACATCTGATAAACCTTGGGCATCCACTTAAAGGGGACAGATAACACGCGGGAAGACTTTCTAAGTCGAAAGACCATAAAACAGAGTGGTCTCTAAACCAAGCAACTTTCTTGTGCATCACGCTAACCTGGAGAGTGCCCAAGGTAGATCTGTTTGCCTCAAAGACAAATGTGAGAATGCCAAGGTTCTTCTCACTGGATCCTACAGATGGCAACATCAGAGTGGACACGTTCAATCAAAGCTGGGCACACCAGCTGTGGTATGCATTCCCTCTGACCGCTCTAATACCTAAGGTGAGACAAAGAATCAGGGAGGAAAGGGCAACAGTGATACTCGTAGCACCTCACTGGCCCCAGGGAACATGGTTGTTACTTGAAGAAATTGTCTCCAGCCACACCTGATGCAGCAAGACTTAGCGGACCTCCTCTCACGAGGGCCAGTCAACCACCCGAATCACAAACTCGTGAAGCTTTTGGCTTGGTTACTGAGAGGCTGAGTCTGCAAAAGAACTGTCGGAAAGAGTGATTGACCCCCATTCTAGCCAGCAGAAAACCCCATAACTAGAGTGAGAAGGAAGTTTGCCTCCTGGTACGGGAACAAACAGGATTCCGACAGAATCATCACAGCGATTTGGGATTTTCTGCAGGAGGGAGCAGACTTGAACCTCTCTCAGAGCACGCTGAAGGTACAAGTGACAGCACTCTCCCCCCTGTCTGGTCAGCAGATTAGCAGAGGACCCATTTATAAAGATTCCTGATCTCATTAAATAGAGCCATACCCGCTAAAGTCTGCAGAACTTCGACATGGGACCACTCCACGGTGCTCAGAGGATTCCTCTCTGCCATTCAAACCAATGGAGGAGAGCTCAGATAAAAATCATACACTAAACTGCACTCTTAGTGGCCCTAGCATCGGCCAGGGGAGTGGGTGAAAGTCTCAAGGTTTTTTATATGGAACCCTACTGACTCCTGTCGCCAAACCAAGTTTTTCTACCAAAAGTCTCTTCAATCTTTCAAAGGATGCAGAATGTGGTTATCCCATCTTTCTAAATCAATGGATAGCAGTAAAGAGAAACATACAACAAGCTAGACGTAATACTCATAGCTTATCTTGAGAGAACAAAGGGCTGGCAAAGAATTACCACATCATTTGTCCTCTATGCAGGAGTCAATAAGGCAAAACGTGCATCGAGACGCATGATGGACGGGGTTAAACCTTGCCGTACAGATGGCCTATCTGGCACAAAACATTGCCCCCCAAGTACGGTCAAAGCCCACTCGACCAGTCTGGGCAACCTCGGTCGCAGAAAAGGCAAGGGCAACTCCGGAGCAAATCTGCAGGGCAGCAACATGGTCGAGCTTCAGTACCATCGCGAGGCACTACCGCATCAACCAGCTGTCAAGACCTGACATTGGTCGCAAGGTGCTCCAGGCCTTATCCCCCACCCTAGTAAGTATTGCTTGATACATCCTCTCGGATGCTGCCCTGGAACTCTATTGGAGAAAACAGAGTTGGGTACCTGGTAACTCTTTTTCTAAGAAGTCTTCCAGGGCAGCACTAGTTCCCAACCTAAGCGATGATACCAGGAATTGTGGGGACGCATTGACTTGCTGAGTTCCCACGGTGCTTTAGTCTCACCTGTGTGCCTCAGTAGTATTAATGTGTTTCCTGTTGCAGGAAGGAGATGCCTATCTCGGATGCTGCCCTGGAAGACTTAGAAAAAGTTACCAGGTACCTAACTGTTTTTGCCATGTGAAAAAACGAGTGGCAAATGCTGCAAAAAAACACGCAACCCACAAAATGCCAAAATGTCCCATTAACCACATTTAGTGCAGCCAATCAACAGACTGCCCTATGCGCGGCACAGAAAAAACGAGACACAAATGTGCACTCCCACTATGCTAGATGTGAATGGGGCCTGAAAGTGATTGGTGCGTGCTCACAAGAACAATTGGGCTCCATTCGCACCAAAAATCGCAGTAAGTAAAGCGCACCAAGCTTCTCTCAAAAAAAAAAAAAAAAAAATTATATATATATATATATATATATATATATATATATATATATATATATATATATATATATATATATATATATATATATATATATATATATATATATATATATATATATATTTTTATTTTCTTCTTTGGGATGATTGCTGTGTGTAGGGCAGCCCATTCAGGTGGATGGGCTGCCCTATGTGATGAGTGAAAACGCTCCAACGCCTCCCCACCAACACTTGTGGCAATGCGAGTTCCCACTATGCAGAGATGTGATAGGGGCTCGACAGCTGTTTCTGACCACTCCCTTCTATGTACTTGTTTAAAGATGGCCATACACTACAATCTTATTGTATAACGTTTTTAATGAGAAGTGTGATCACTGATTGCATCTCATTTAAAAATGTGCAGCTGGGGGTGGGTGGATGATGCGGGGTGTGTGCTAATGAGATCAGCTGGTCAACTCCTTTTGTCATGACCTACAGTCTGTAAGGAAGTAAGACGGAAGCAATAGTAAAGTTTGGAATCATGGCTGGAGGACAGTAAAGTACGTGTCTATAGGTTTTATGGAAATCTTTGATTTTTGCAAAACAGTACATGGGGGAGCTGGAATTTAGAAGAAAAAAAGGTGAGCTTGGCCTTTAATTTTAATTATGGCATCTCAGCAAATTAGAATATTACAGAAGACCAATAAAAATAAAGGATTTTTAATACAGAAATGCTGGCTTACTGAAAAGTGTGTCCATGTATAGCAGGGATCTGTAATTAGCGGACCTCCAGCTGTTGCAAAACTAAAAGTCCCATCATGCCTCTGGATGTCATGCTTGTGGCTGTCAGAGTCTTGCTATGCCTCATGGGAGTTTGTAGTTCTGCAACAGCTGGAGGTCCCCTAATTGCATATCCCTGATGTATAGTATGCACTCAATACTTGGTCGGGGCTCCTTTTTTGCATGAATTGCTGCAGCGTGTCATGGAGGTGATCAGCCTGTGGCACTGCTGAGGTGTAATGGAAGCCCAGGTTGCTTTGATAGCGGCCTTCAGCTCGCCTGCATTGTTGGGTCTGGTGTCTCTCCTTCCTCTTGACAATACCCCACAGATTCTCTATGGGGTCTAGGTCAGGTGAGTTTGCTGGCCAATCAAGTTTCTCTTATTGAATTACTAAAATTTAACTTTTTGATCTAATTTTGAGCTACACCTGTATATAAGAACTGTCAGACAGCAGAGGAGGCATTTGGTGGCCGGCCATCAATCAGTGCAGACCGTTTGTTTTGTGTGGTGTGGTTTTTTTTTTTTTTTTTTTTTTTTTTTTTTTTTTTCCTTCCTTCTCTCAAACCCCCCCCCCCCCCCCCCCCCCCCCAAATCCTGACCTGCCCTGCCAGGCTGCATGTTCAGGTAAAGCTCTTGTTCGTTTTTTTTTTTTTTTCCCCCTCTATTAAAGAACCAAACATTATACTTAAATTGGTTGTAAAGTCTTTTTTTTTTTTTTATCTTGATGCATTAAGATAAAAAAAACCTGTGTTCAGCAGCTCCCTAGTACTTGCCTGAGCCCAATCTTCCTCCAGCGATGTGCACTAGTGCCTTGGTTTTCTGGGACTCTCCCTCCTGATTGACACAGCAATGGCTCCCACTGCAGTCAGCCAATAAGGAGAGGGCGGGGCAAAACCGCAGCTGTGTCTAAATGGTTAGATGGAGCTGCAGCTCAGCTTGGGTGCCCCCATAGAAATCTGCTTGCTGGGGGGGCACTCGAGGCCCGGAGCACCAGTCAGGAGGATCTAAGAGGATCTGGGCTGCTCAGCTTACTATGAGGGCACCTGAGCTGCAGCTCTGTCTATCCATTCAGACAGGGAGCTGTGGTATGGCCCCACCCCTCTTTCCTGATTATTTAACTGAGGTTAACAGCAGCGGGAGCCAATGGCAACGCTGTCTCGGGCAACCAGGAGGGAAATTCCTGATGGCTGTTTCATTCGTGGACGTCACTGGATGGGGCTCATGTAAGTGGGGGGTCTGCTACACACAGGTTTAAAAAAACAAACTGATTTTTACAATTTCTTTTTAAGGATGCTGCACGCTCCTTTAACCAACTTTTACTGCGCCCTGATTGGGTAAAGCTTTGCCCAGTCAGGGCGCAGAATGCACTTTGCAGCACGCAGTGCTCGGGCTGAACCGTTCATGCAACTGTCTACATAGTCTTTGCAAAGAAGAAAAAAATGTTTAAACTGCTGCCTGTGACAGGGGTCTAACTCTGCAGCAGTGTCCTGGGACTAGAACTAGCTTTTATTTTGGGCTGCTGGTCATTTAGTGCCTTTCTGGCTGTTGACATAAAAGGCAGAGGAAAATGTCCTTGTTCTGGTTGCTCTGCTGTGTAGTTGCAGTCTGGAGTAATTCTTCAAAGCTTATGTAATGGGGTCTCTGAAACTTGTACTGTAAATTGTGGTTTTAATCCATGGAAATACACAAAATCATCTTTCTGTCACGTTTTGTGTGGCCCAGGCAAAGCGGCTCTAGTATTTTGGCTCAGACAGCTGAAGTTTACATGCTCACAGCAATGACAGGCGTGCAAATGATCAAATGTTCACTTTTTTTAAACGCTTCCTGGGTTTGCTATCTGCAGTCCTTCCAACTCTGAAAGTCTGCATTTGGGGTTATCCTTTCCTGAAAAAAATATTATTGCTGGTTTGGGTTTTAAAGTGGAAGTAAAGTCTACTTTTTAACTTGTACCTACAGTACAGGTCTCTCCTTACAGTGAATATCTCCTAAACTTGCACTGTTTAGGAGATAGTTATATGTAATACACCTGATGTCACACCAGTACATGCTCTCTGAAGGGACAGCATACCTTTTTTTAGATTTCCTTTCCAGGGCGCATGCGCACGAGTATCGCCATTGCGGCCTCAGCCGTTCATACATTCGGAGCCTGTGAGCCCAGAATGAAGACTGGGTGAAGGTAGAAGCACCGGAGAGCCAAAACTGTGCTGGATTGCAATGTGGTGCATATTATGACTTAAACCTGCAGGGGGTCTGTGGTGTGCATATTATGACTTAAACCTGCAGGGGGTCTGTGGTGGGTGTTTTTTGTTTTTTGTTACTGCTTTTTAAAATGGTGGTGCTAACTAGCATTTGGAAATAGTTTTCTTGAGATTGCTCTATGTGCGCAGACTATTGGTTAGCGTACCTAAAGTGCCATACTGAACCTCCCAGTGATGAAATGGTTGTGGTCAGCCTCAATGCCTTATGACTGTTAAAATGCTGTATCCATTAAAGCATCTTTTGTTTATAAGGCCTCAAACGCAAAGCAGGTTGTATAACTATGCAAGAATGGGTATTCTTTTATTTATAATCTAACTACTACTATTCAGTCTGCACCGCATTAACACTTCTTTCTTTCCAGGCAACTTTCCTGTTGGAGCTCTCAAAGGTGCTGGCCAATCCTGCAAACAGCCAGGTTGCAAGAGTTGCTTCCGGTTTACAGATAAAGAACTCTTTGACCTCAAAAGACCCAGATTTGAAGACCCAGTACCAACAACGATGGCTGGCAATTGATTCCAATGTCCGGAGTGAGATCAAAGCTTTGGTTAGTTCTGAGTAGACCAATTAAAGAAAACAATAAATTATTGACCAATAGCTCTTAAGTGACCTGTATCTGCTCTACAGGTTTTGCGTACACTGGGAACAGAAAGCTACAGGCCCAGTTCAGCATCACAGTGTGTGGCGGGGATAGCATGTGCAGAAATACCAGTCAACCAATGGCCTCAACTAATACCACAGCTTGTTGCGAACGTGACCGACCTAAACAGTACAGAGCACATGAAGGAATCTACCCTGGAAGCAATTGGATATATTTGCCAGGACATCGTAAGTGTATTGCTTTTATTTTGGTAAGGGGGGGGGGTATCCTGAAGGGATGTGCTATACCCTAATGGCATATTTTGTGTGTTGGTATATTTTATCCAATTTATTTTTTTTGGAAGTTTTTTTTTTTTTTTTTTTTTCCTTCCCTTTTTATGGAATTTTATACCATAAAGGGATTACAATTATTGTTGCCAAATTACCAGTAAAAGAAATCCTAAATCTAATTCTTATGGGATTTCCACTGAGAAATGAATTCTTGGGGTTTATTCACTGAAAATACTTCCTGGACTTTTTTTAATTTGAAGAGGCTCCCAATTTCATCTGAGATTGTGGCTTTACTATTCAATCAAAATGGTGATCTGGGTGACTTCTTTCTGTTCGTGGCCACTGATAGGACCTGTGTTCTGCAGTGGGTGGGGGGCAGTAGCTGCATTGCACATGTTTGCTTGCAGAATAATGGTTTCATTTGCTATAAAAATTTAGTTTGGGCCAGCCTGCTCCAAGTGTTTACTGATTTATACCAGAGCAGTCACTGGATCCTGTAATTCAGTGCAGCAGCTTGTGCTGCGTTCTGGCCGAGTCTTGCATACCTCCTAATCCCTACTAAAGGTATTTGAAATGAAGATCATGGATGTGGGGGGTTTGTGTTCCCAGTAGGCATTATATGGGGTGTTTTTATACAGAAATGGGGAAGTGTGAAAAATCTATGAATGTTGGAAAACTTGGGCATTAGATATGGGCTGAGATATGCAGATACATGGTTCTGACTTAAAACCAACTCTGATCTGCATACTTATTCCAGATCAGCAAATATTAACACCGAACTTGACCATGGAATGGGCTTTTTTTTTTTTTTTTTTTTTGCCCATTGCAAGGGTTACCTGTTCATTTTTCTCAGGGGATGATGAAGGTCGTGATAGTGGCCTGTTACTTCCTCTGCCCTCCAGCACTCTTTCCTCCACTCAGACTTTCTGGAATGTGGACAGATTCTTTGCATCCTTGTGTACAATGCAGGTCTTTTGGCCCTACATTGTACAGGAAGACATCAAAGCTGCAGCAGGTGGATTTAGGGGACCAGTTGCACAAAGCAGGGGAACCTGCAAGGAATAAGAAAAGTATCTTTTTTTTTTTTCTTTCTCATTGCCCCCTAGGCAAAATGAGCAGTTAGAGACCTTTTATACTGCTGATGTCTTATGTCTGCTCTGAAACCTGAATTGAGCATGGCCACTGATCGATTAGTTCTCAGTCTGCTCCAATCTTAGAGCAGTGACTGTCAGTTACCGGTCTCCGGTGCTCGCTGGGGAGAGGGTGGGAGTGGCTGGCTTTGCTTCTTCGTCATGTGTTAAGAGGTGGGGCCAACTGCCAAAATGGGGCAGCAGGGTGGATCCTGACAATATTTAAGTATTCTCTGAGCCTGGAGTAGCCCTGCTCCATCAGCTGAAAGCGGGCCATTGACTCTGGCTCACAAGAGGACAAAAGTAATTGTGCTTCTTCAACCTACAAGAAACATGGCCATAGTGTTTTTAACCCTTGCTGTTGGGAGGGAGAGGCCACCCCCAACCCATTGGCTTTTAACCCCTCCCTAGAGATGTAAAATTTCCTGAAATTTTGAAGCTCGGAAAAGGGGGGGAAACGGAAATTTTTGGAAAAAATTGAAAAAAATGCTACATTGGCACTTTTTTTGTCTTTTTAAGATTGAAAGTCATTCTGTTACTTTAGGAACATAAAATATGACTATGGAAAAAATGATCACACCTAGCATATTAAAAATATAGTGTAGCCAAACAATTATCACAAACAGAATTTCCCTTTTTTAATGCTTATTTGTAAAAAAGGAGCAACCATCTCCTGAACTGCTTACTATGTGATGTGGAACAGCCAGAAAGCCTCCACAAAACAATTTTCAAAACAAAGTAACAATTTTTCATAGTTCCTCTCCACAGTATTAAATATAAAAAAAGGAAAAATTGCATACTGTTCTTGCATTGGAGGGTTTAGTTTGTTACCTAGGACTTGCTTGTCCTCAGTGCACAGAAGTTGGAATCTGATATATTTTTTTTTTTTTTCCCCCCCGGCCTTCACATCTCTACCCCTACCCAATCCTTAACCCTACTTGGTAAATTTTAGTACAGATAATAGATTTTGATCTTTGGGGGCAGGAAGTGTCGCTTGCATCAGAGTTGCAGCTAGTTTTTCCTACTGTCTGGTAGCTTTTCACTGTGCAATGACCCAGGCTCATATTCTTGGTCTACATTCCATTCTGATGCTTCTGTTTCTGAGCTAATTTTTTTTTCTTTGTTTTTTAGGATCCAGAGCAACTGCAGCATAAATCAAATGAAATATTGACTGCTATCATCCAGGGTATGAGAAAAGAGGAGCCAAGTAACAATGTCAGACTAGCGGCAACAAACGCTCTGCTCAACTCTCTGGAGTTCACAAAATCCAACTTTGACAAAGAGGTGAGAAAAGAGCAGTGTTTGTCTTTTACCTGCAGCATCAGTCTTATTCTTCTACATTAACTTTAATGTTGGGAGTTCAGAGCTATGGATGTGCTATAGAGAATTTGTGGAATTGCTGAGCTTGCAGCAGATAGCTGTAATGTGTGGACTGGCTATTGTTCTGTGCAATGAAACAGTCTGATGGATTTAAATTGGCCAAACTCTGCTGCATGTTTGTAACTTCCTCACGGACTGCTGAAGTAACCTCTTTGTCAGCACTTTAGTTGGAGCTTGACATTTCATGCTTATGCTGGTAGAATATAACCTGAAATATCTTGATTGTGGCACAGCTCATCTGCTTTTTTAGCCTACAGTTAAAGATAGGGCTGAAACAACTAATCGATTATGAAATCGATTACTATTTTCATAATCGATTAATCGGCCAGTAACCTAATGGGGTTAAAAAAA
The DNA here is from genome assembly GCA_037952925.1 of Lithobates clamitans. NCBI lineage: Eukaryota > Metazoa > Chordata > Amphibia > Anura > Ranidae > Lithobates > Lithobates clamitans. The sequence continues at coordinate 1,764,143 of JBBGZY010002360.1, read as the reverse complement.
CTAAAATAAGCCCTTAGTACAAAAAGAGCAAATCGCTACTGTAAATATTACTTTCACAGTTCTACAGTAAAAAAAAAACCCTTACAGTGGTGATTAGTTTTTCTTTGTACTATAAGGGCTAATTTTAATCTTTTTAACCCCATTATGTTACTAAACGTCTTAGTCCTTGTTTACATCTATGTGTTTAGTGCTTTTTGCAGAAACGCACTACAGTCCATTTACATGGTTTCTTATGGGACATGTTCACATCTATGCTTTTTTTCAGCCGGTGGAAAGGGTCAGGGACTTTTTTTTAATGCAAAACGGTGCTTTTTATGGTTCAATATACTTCAATGGAAAAGCTGCGGAAAAGCATGTAATTTATTGCAGCAATTTTTGTGTTTTTTTTTTAATCTTCCCAACAACAAATTGGCCAAAAATAAATGCAAAAACGCAAATTGCAACACAATCACGTGCACAAAAGTCAAAACGCACATCAAAAAGCACTGCAGAAACAGATCAAAAGCAAACTGCATAAGTGTGTACTGAGCCTTATGCTGGCCACACCGAATTTTTAGATAAAATATTCAGACGAGATTATTCGGATGAAAAATCTTTATACATTCGCTGAATGAAAGAATGTTTTGAAATTTTCACTTGGTTTTTAATTCTGTTTTTAAAATGAATGTAATTTCTGAACAAAAACCACATACACTGTCTGATAATTCCTTTGACCAAGAAGTTTGCTATTATTTCAAAATTTTCCCTTCACTGTGGTTGAAAATGAACGTCGATTTGACCCCCACTAACTATTAGAAAATCGAACGAACGTTCTTAAAATAACTTTTTTTTTTTTTTTTTTTTTTTGAAGGAAGACATTGTTAAATAAAAAAATTTGATCTCGGAGTCTGATATTTACCAGATTCACATTTTAATAGTATATACAGTATATAGCTCCTCTAATAGTAAATACAGTATATCTCTTCTGTCTGTTATTCTCAGAGTGGATTAGGTATTTTGCTCCCTAACCATATAATTGGTTATTTATATTTACCACTGCATAGAGATATACAAGAATAAATTGCCTTTTTTTAAAACTTTACATATTAACTAAATTATACACCACACTTTTTTCTAAGATTATTTACTGATTAATCGAAACAATAATCTGCCAACTAATCGATTATGGAAATAATCGTTAGTTGCAGCCCTAGTTAAAGATGGGACCTGTTTACTAATCCACTATATCTTGCCCTACAAATCGGGTAACACAAGGTCCTTTCTCGTACCTATTCATGTTTTATGTGCCTAGAGAGACCCTGATCCCCAGAAACAGTCTGCAACCCTGTTCCACCGAGCTTAGCAGTTACACAAGGAAAGGTGCTTGGCAATGTGGTCACCCCTCTTCCGGTGCAAGGGCACTTGTATTAGATTGTGGTAAGGTAGTGACATAATTGGGCTACCAAGTTGGAATGAAAGTCAATGAATTACGAGAGTGTATTGATTGAGAACCTTGCTACAGCACCAACATCTTATCCTCATAGCTGCTACATATGGTTTGAGTAGACCTTGAAGGTTAATGTGACCATCAACTTATTTACTTTTCAGTTGATACAGATTTAATAACCTTCTGCCTTGGTATCTCAAAGGACTCTTTTGGAATAACACCACTTGGAATTCACATTTACTGTGACCATTACAAATTTGGGCAATGGTTCAAGCCAATTTTCAAAATGCGGTTGCAAAAGATTGACCAGCAGATAATTAAACTGGTGCAGACCTAAAACCGGATTCAGTCTGTAGGAATTATTTCCTTTCAATACCCTGTAAAATATAATTGGAATAAAGAATCTCTCATTGTCGCTGGACCCCGGAATGTAAGACTATCTGTAGTTATATATTTTTTTGCTCTAAAATTGATGGCAAGAATTTCTCTTGCCCATTTGTCACTTTGTAGTTGAACAGTAAGTTTTATTCGCTAATATGGATGAGGGATAATGTTCCCATATAATCCTGATGTTTTTGAGAGACGAAAAAAAGTAATATACAATTTTAAATGTGTATTCCAAATGAATTTAACATGTTTGCCCTATTTTCTCAACTCTGTTTTGTCGTGTATATTAATTACATTTTCCTTTCAAGGCTGAAAGACACTATATAATGCAAGTGGTCTGCGAAGCAACACAATGTCCTGATACTAGGGTGAGTTTTTTTTTTTTTTTTTTCTGCCTTCTCCAACTTCCATGAAGCTGTTCTCCACATTGGATATTTTATTCATGTGTCCTTTTTGCAGGTACGAGTGGCTGCATTACAAAATCTGGTGAAGATAATGTCTTTGTATTATCAGTATATGGAAACATACATGGGTCCTGCACTATTTGCTGTGAGTATGGGATTATAACCAGGTTCTGTTTTAGTCTGAGGTGAGTGTTGTGTAACACACCTTTGTGTTCTGCAGATCACTGTGGAGGCAATGAAGAATGAAATTGATGAAGTTGCTCTGCAGGGAATTGAGTTCTGGTCCAACGTTTGTGATGAGGAAATGGACTTGGCAATTGAAGCATCTGAGGTAATGCTGGTTAAATTATTGCTTGTATATTCTAAGTTTGACAGGTGCATGCTCAGATTCAGTAATCCAGAAAGCTCACCAAAAGGCATTGAAACTGTCAAATGTGGTATGAGTTTTTAAGCATACCAGTGGGGATGGGCCTTACTACTTTTACTAATTGCCATCACATTGTTAGTGCTGATCAAACTTTTATCAGACAAACATTTGTTTTCTGCTTGTTAAAGCTGACCTTCAGTAACATTTTTTTTCAACTTTCCATCTATTAAATCTTCTGCCCTTGTTTTAACTTTGGGTAGTAAAACACTTTTTTTTATTTTTATTTTTTATTTTTTTTGCCAATAAATGCCTTATACGTCCCACTTCCTGTTTCTTGTATGGTAAAAAGCCTAGGCTTATGATGTAATGCACAGCTCTCTCTCGAATTTGCCGGGAAGGGAGGGGGAATGAGTCAGAGGACCAATGATGGCTGCAGAGCTGGAGGTGTGTGTCTGTATAAATTCAGGAAGTGAACAGGCAGCAACTTCAGCTGCTCAGTTGAAATGGATGTAGCCAGACTTGTGGAGGAAGAATTCTGCAGCATATTTGGCAAGTACAGAATCTCAGTATATATAAAATATGCAAAGTGGTTCGAGGGAAGCTTCAGACATTAACCCCCCCCCCCCCCACACCTGGAAATGCAAGACCACGTACTTTGATCTGGCGCAACAAAGCGATGATCCTTATTGGGCTTACGTGCGTGCTCTCGGAACGGAACTCGTTCATATGTATGTGTTATTTTTTTCACAAATACTTTATCTTTTACTATTTTAAACAATGGATTTAACCTCCAAATCCAGTTCCAAGCCTGGCACCCAGTCCCTTCTCACAAAACCTGGCTTACAAATCCCCCCCCAAGCCCTTGGATAAGAGGCTTTTAGTCTTGAGGTGGCACCCCTAACTTTTTAAACTTTGGAGAAGTTTGTTTAGCCCTCGCCATCTAGGCATCCAGCATCTCAAATGCTTGGGTGCTGAAGGTGGTTCCAGGGGGCTACAAGCTAGAATTCATGTCTAGCAATCTTCTGCACAGATTAACAAATCTCCATGCAGCCCTCAGATTTTTTTTTTTTTTTTTTTAATCCATAGAAGTGCAGCCAAAAGAGGTTTTGGCTCTACGTCTCCTTTTTCTCTCCAGTCCAGGAGTTGCTCAACTCCTCACTTTTTGCATGAGGAGGCTGGGGCTCAGTCTTTCAAGGCAGCCCTGGGTACCTAGTTCCTGTTACTGACCCTACAACACAACATCCTATCTTTGTGGGGCAAGGTTGGTTTACTACCGGGACAGGATGTAAAGACCAAGGTTGTCCCTGCCCAGTGACTCAAATTTGGGAAGTCTGTCCTTTTCTGTTTTTCCTTCCTTTACCTGGGAAAGGAGTCCTCGACAACTTGTCAGTGCAGTTTGGGTGACTTGGTTGTCATTGGAAAGCTCTATACCCCGAGACTAAAGTCATTGATCAGGAATCAGTTGGACCATGCCACAGTACTGCAGTGTACCATTCTGCTTCAAGGTCACTGGCATTGATGGATTGGCTGAAGCCTAATGCTGGCCATACACTTATAGATTTTCAGTTGAAAATATTCGTACAAATATTTTTTTATACTCTATGAATGAACTAATCCCATTTTTAAAATTTCGCTTGCTTTTAACATTCAAATTTTAAAATGTGATTTCTGAAAAAAAAAAACTGTCTGAAAAATGTATTCAATCAAAAGTTCTTTTCTAGTTTTCCTGTCGCTGTGGTTGAAAAAGTCAATTTTGACCCCACTAATTAGAAAATCGAACAAATGTTCTTAAAACGAAAATTTGCAAGCGTATATTGTATGGTTTTGGGCTTCTGAAGTTTAAAGCCTAGATTCACACTGGTGCAGGGTTCACAGCGTTTCCTGTGCATTTCCCACACTGCATCACAATCGCACTCCATGCGAACTGCTGCGGGTGTCGCTGTTAACGACGCCCCAAAAAAAGTTTTGCAAAACGCAGTGCGATTGGCAGAATCAGTTCGCATGGGTGTGAACTGATAACAAAACTGCAAAACAAGACGTATGCACGACCTTTGAATTGGTATGGTGGGATTTGATCCATAAAAAGTGACAAATCGCATTGCAAAAAATTGCATGTGATTCGAACAGGAATGCAGTGCAATTCCTGTCCGAATGGCATGCTGTTCACCGCACCAGGTGTGAACCTAGGCTTCGACTTCTGTGTCCCTGGACAAGAGAAATGGTTTTTTTTTTTTGGCTAGTGTCCAATCACTTCTGTAGGCAGTAGTATAACCCAAAGGGTTTAAGACTACTGTCTCTCAATGGACCCAAGAAAATGCTTTTATTGGGAATACAAACTCTTTGCTCAGTGTGTGCCTTTAGGTTCATTACAGGAAGTTTCCTGCCCCCCCCTTATGAGGCATCTGTCAGAACAAACACTGTGGATGTCTTGTTCCTACTAAGTCAACCTGACTTGCTAAATGAAATCTAGCCTGGCTGAAATTTCTGTACAGTCTGACCACCAATATATAGTATTGGGTATGAAACCTATTTAGCAGTTTTCTTTTTTTCATTGCAGGCAGCTGAACAGGGAAGACCTCCAGAACATACAAGCAAATTCTATGCGAAGGGGGCTTTGCAATACTTGGTCCCTATTCTGACACAAACGTTGACAAAACAGGTTAGTAGGAATGCCATTCTGAAAATTTGAGACGCCTAAAGCTTATAGCCAAAGTCTTAAGCCCTTATAGAGCTATCCCCCTTTATCCTTTTTTTTTTTTTCCCCTTTCAGGATGAGAATGACGACGATGATGACTGGAATCCCTGTAAGGCTGCTGGTGTGTGTCTCATGCTACTGGCTACGTGCTGTGAGGATGATATTGTGCCCCATGTACTGCCATTCATCAAAGAGCACATTAAGAACCCAGATTGGCGGTACAGGGATGCTGCAGTTATGGCATTTGGCTGCATCCTCGAGGGACCTGAAGCCACCCAGTTGAAACCTCTAGTCATACAGGTAAAACGCTTCAAATACTGTACCCAAATTGCATGCTGTGTCTGAGGATGACAAGTTCATGCACCACGCAGAACACTGTGTTGATTATGACTTTTCTGAAGACATTGGAGCAGTAAATTTACCATCTGTTTTTGTGTAAATTGTGGGTTAATTCTAGAAGTAGTTCACTGTTCTAATTTTGAATGGAAGAGATGTTTGTCAGCTCTGCCAAATGTATAAAATTAACAAAATATTGGACCTCTGTTAGGAACGTCAGCATAGTTTATCTGATACCAGGAATGGTAAAGGTGATATTTCTCGTTCTGGGGAAATGGACAGCGGTAAGGACCCGATGGAGGTCCTATGTATGCTGCAATATATTTCTCACACAGGACACGTTTGTCGTAAAGCCTGAGTTATAATAAGGTACATACCTTCAGGTCATTGAGCACCGACAAAGCTTTTGAGGACATGTCCGCCTATAATCCTACCCCACTCCAGGGGTCCCAGTGATGGCTTTTTTATTTATTTATTTTTTCTTCACCCTTATGCATATACTGTCTGCATAACTGATTCCTTTATATATAAATATAGCAGCTGCTGTTTTAAAGTATCAAAATGATGCTTCCTGACAAATAGAAATGCTATATATAACTGTACTAGCCCCAAAACAAACCTAAACCACAAATGGTCATAATACAAATTGCACGTGATTTGTATAAAATTCATATTCTGATTAAAATATAAATCCTGTGCAAACATTGCTTCAGCAAAGTGTCATGTGCTAAAATTAGTATAGTGTTTCTAAAGTGTCCCATGCTCTGCACGGATCTCCAAACTACAGCCCTCCAGCTGTTGCAGAACTACATGTCCCACGAGGCATTGTAAAACTGACATTCGCAAACATGACTAGGCATGATGGGAGTTATAGTTGAACAACTTGAGGGCCATAGTTTGGAGACCCTTGTTTTAAGGAGTCAAATATAAATCATCATGTAATTGGGGGGAGGGGTGTCAAGGAAGGGTCATGCAGCTTCCAAGTCTATTTGGATTAATCAGCCTATTTCTCAGTGTGTGTGTGTGTGTGTATATAGCAAAGTTCCACCATTTTCAGACAGCTCATTCTACCGGAGTGTGGGTGCTTTCTGTGCTAGATTTGGCATGCCACTCTATCAATCTAATTTTATTTTTTTACGTTCAGTGTGCATGAGACCTTAAACTAAAGCCTTGCCTAACGGGTATTGGTTCTACCTGGAAGGGGACCTCCTATCTTAGCTGTTTGCCAGTGTCCCTGTGAAGGTGGCAGCAAAACCCTATTAATATGAAAAGGCTCCGTATGTCATGATGTACTCCAAAAAAAATATATAGGCAACTCAAATCAAATTTTTGTCCTCCCTGCTTCCAATTGCACCATAACTAGGTGGCTTATGTAGTTCCATTTCTAGGTCTTATGCCCTAAAGGAAATTTCCCACTACCGTGTCACCCATTCCCCCCCCCCCCCCCTTCCCTGTCAGATCCCACTCCACCAGATTCTATTTCTTGGATTTTTTTTTTTTTTTTGTCTTCTGCCTATCCTCTCCGCGAGATGCAAGTTCCCTTTTTCTCCTATTGGCTCTTGGGATAGTGTCCTTCCAGGGGTAAACAGGCCTCCCCCGCTACAGTGGGCCATGATTCATTCCTACTGCACATGCATGAGATCAGCTGCACCTAACCCCAGAAGGGACTCCTAGTGGGCTTCGAATACCCACAATCAGGATGGCCACTTGGTGGATCAGGAGTGTAAAGCGAGTCCTAATGCCTGTATAAAGACAGGAAACTGTCATGTGGCACGTGCGTTTTTTTTTTTTTTTTTTTTTTTTTATATTCGCAGCAGCTATCGCACTGGATAAACAAACTTAACTTTAACGCTTTTGCCATGATCTAGTCACCTGATGGTAGCGGCACAAAACCCATGGCCTGCAACTACAAATCCTGTGTCCTCAGCTTTATATTCCATATTGTGCAATACAGTAAAGTCAAAGGCTTATTGACTAATTTGACTTCTCGTTCTGGAAATATTACCTTTTTGGTAGCTATCTTTCTTATCTCAAAAAAGACAGTGTATTAGTAATGTCCTGTGCAGGTTTTGTAAAGAATATTGGCTCTCTTCCTATAGGCACATGCAGTATTTTGAGGGAATGACTGAATGTTAAAAAATTGCTCTACTATTGCAGTTACACTAAATATAATTTTGCTTCTTTTATATAGGCTATGCCCACCCTGATAGAGCTAATGAAAGACCACAGTGTTGTGGTGAGGGACACTACTGCCTGGACTGTTGGCCGAATATGTGAGCTCCTTCCAGAGGCAGCAATCAATGATGTTTACCTCGTTCCTTTACTTCAGTGCCTCATTGAGGGGCTGGGGGCTGAACCCAGGGTGGCTACTAATGTGTGCTGGGTAAGTTACTATAGCTTTTGGTAAAGGTTTAAAGTAAACAAGTTGTGATATTTCAGTTGGGCTGCTAATTACATTGGTTTGCTTGTATTTAGGCCTTCACCAGTTTGGCTGAAGCTGCTTATGAAGCTGCTGATGTTACGGATGACCAGGAGGAACCAGCCTCCTACTGCTTGTCCAGCTCCTTTGAGGTCATTGTACAGAAGCTGCTGGAGACCACTGACAGGTCAGCCTTCTGCCAGGTGTATTTCTTTTAAAAAAAAAAAAATCAACAAATGAAGTGCAGATTTCATTTCACATTTCAAATTGGATGCCTTTTAAACTGCTTTTATTTTTAAATTAACTAATTGTCTTGTGATGACTAGTTCATGCACCACACAGAATCCACTGTGTTGATTATGACTTTCTGAAGACAACCTGAGCACTTGCTTTGTATAAAGTTATTCTCACTAAGTTAAGGATGAAGGCAGGTTTTGGAAGTGGCAATTAAGCAGCCTGGTTTACCCTTATATTTTTTTTTTATTTTTTTATTTTCTTCAGGCCCGATGGACACCAGAACAACCTACGAAGTGCTGCCTACGAAGCTCTAATGGAAATAGTCAAGAATAGTGCCAAGGACTGCTATCCTGCTGTTCAGAAAACCACCCTAGTGATAATGGAGAGACTACAGCAAGTGCTTCAGATGGAGGTAGGAGTGGGAACATCTGCTGTGTGAGACATAACTGCTAAAAGCCAGAAACATATTTTTATGTATTCCACCTCCTTTTCTCTCCTAGTCCCACATACAGAGTACATCAGACAGGATCCAATTCAACGATCTGCAGTCCCTTCTCTGTGCTACACTCCAGGTAAGTCTATTCAACTATTCTTCCATTCAACCAATGTAGGTGATTGGATGTCTAAAGATGACAAGTTCATGCACCACGCAGATCATTTACTGTGTTGATTATGACTGTCTGAAGACATGTGTGTTTACAGCCAATTAGGCCAACCTCCATATTTTTAAAGGAGTTGTAAATGACCATAATGAAGATTAGGTCATCAGTATTTCTTGATTGAAGATGCCACTCTTACCCTGTGTTATCTGTCTGAGGGCTGATATTAATGGACTTATTGACCAAAGCCTTATTAACAATTTTTAAAGCAAACCTGTGCTTCTCCTAGCTAGGGGAAAAGGCAATAAATTTTGCTTTTAACCAGATTTCTGTAGGCTAGACCAACTTGTGTTTTTTATATAATTTATATTTTAATAAAAATTGGCAATCAAAATATGTAGCGTATACAATTTTGTAATTGGATGCTAATAAATTACCTTTCCCTTTCAAACTGCAGAGATGTGTTTTTCTGTAAAATGCAGTATAGCAGCCTGGAGGAGTTCTGTACAGTGTACAAAACACCCCATCAGCTATGTCATTTCCAGCTTGTGTGATTGGCTCACTTTTTTTTTCTTTTTTTTGTTCTCTCCCAAAAGTCTGCACTAAATCTGATTACAAATGAGATTTTGAGCATTCCCCGCAACAAATAAAATTTTTGTTGAAATACTCTTTAAAAAAAAAAAAACATATCTAAAGGGTTGCAGACGCTGTCAATTTCCTCACTGGAGCCCTGCAGGTGCTGCTGCTAATTATAAAACCACTGCCATAAAGAGTCACTTTGACCATGGAAATGGACAAACCGCTATTTCTTCTGAATAACAAAAGGTAGGAATCTGCAACAGTTTGTTAAAATCCTTGCAATGTACATGGATCACCCAAAGGAAAGTGTTTTTTTGTTGAGCAAAAAAGAGGCATTACTTTTTTTTTTTTTAAATAACAAAAGATTTAATGGATCATAGCACTTTGGACTGTGGCAGCTTTTTTTGATTAGCTTTCGTGATTGTATTTCTGCTGTCCCCTAATTTTTAGACCTTCTCTCACTGGAGTCCCCTTTGGTCCAATGGATGTGGCTGGGTCCTCTGCTCTTTCGGCTGAGGTTTTTACCATGGTTATTCAGTAGTTTTCCGCAGATTACCCAATTTTTAGACCAAGGCCTCAATGAAACCCATGTTTTAGCGCTTTTCCCTACAATCGGTCCATAGTATGTTCCCAAGTTAAAGGAGTCTATTCCAGCTTATTGCTGTAGAGTGCATCACTTTTGAAGCTTGTGCTTCCACTTTTCTCATATCAGTAGTGATTTTGGCCTTGGGCCTTATAGGATTCCTAAGGCCTCATATAATTCTTTTGCACCCACACCCTCACAGTTGGTGTCAAGAAACTACATAAACACTGTAATTCGTCTTCTGCAGTAGTTTGCCATAATGACAGCTACAGTGCGGTTGTACATTACAGCTGATCAGTGTTAACGGGGTTTAATGGTTATCAGCAGCCCTCTCCTCATGCTGACGGCGCATGAGAGCTGGTAAGCAGCAATCCAGAGTGTCTTGATGATCACTACAGTGCTGCCCAATCAGTGTAGCCCCATCAATGAAACAGGAAAAATTCTTTATGAAATTTTATAACTAAATTTTTTTTTTTTTTTTTTTTTTTTAGCAAAAAATCCCAGTGCTGATTTAAATGCCACCAAAAAGCGGTCTCAACGATAAAATTTTTTTTGTATGGGTACAGTGTTGCATGACGGCGCTGAAAACTGAATATTGGCCTGGGGGCAAAGTGCTCAGTAGACAAGAAGTATAGGCTTCGGTCTAAACTGGCCTGTGTGTGTAATAAAATATAGATTTAAAAAAAAAAATATTTAAAGTGAGTTGGGGACCTTTTTTAATTTGCAAGCTCCTTGAGGGCAGGGACCGATGTGAATGTAGAATGTGTGAAGTGTTGCATAAGTTGACAGTGCTATAGAAGTACCTGTAATAAATAAATGTGCATGGACTTTTGCTGTCCCTGGCTAGGGTGGGCATAATGCCTGTCACATTGAGAATGCTTATTTGTCTCCACACTGGGAGCTTCCTTTGAATCTTTGTGTTGACTTAACCTCCATTTGACATCTTGGTACTAGCAAACCTCAGGGAAGATGTGTTTCTGTTGACCCCACCTGTTCTTCTGACAAGACCTTGCCTTCCGAATCTCCTCAGTGACCTCCCCATTGAGATGTGGGGGTTTAGAACCCATGTGCCCCACTTTCCCTCCTTTGTGGAAAGCATCCATTGTTAGAATGCCCTGAATTCTGCTGCAGTACTCCATGATAAGTCTGGATGTCTCCTTGGGACTTTTTTGCCTGTTCTTCGTCTGCCTGTTAGCAGTCATCTGAGGAAGGTGATGAGGCAGCTAGAAAAAAATTCCAGTCTTTTCACTGGCATTCATAAAACTGTGGTACAAGTGGATCATACTAGCAATGTAGTTGTGATTCAGGTGGTGGGATATCTGCCTGGATCAGTATAAAACACACTTATAGCTACTATTGGTGCTGTGAGTTTTGTGTTGAGCTTTACATTTGCTATATTGCACATCATTGGTTGCCTAGGAGAGGGATCATCACATGCAGAAGATGTCTTAGGCAGTCAAAGGGTAATTTGGACCTCCCCAACACCACAATCTTTTTTTTTTTTTTTTTTTTTTTTTTTTTCCAGTGTAGGTGCATGAGACCTTCCCTTTTTTTTCCTCACCAAGGTTTTGTGTTGTGGTGGGGATAGAGTCTTCTAAGCTCAAAATAAAGCAAATTCCAAGGTTGCTTTCTTATACCTGGCAGCTTAACTAGGGAGAGGAAGAAAACTGCAGTGATCCCATCACCCTTCAATTGGCACATGCTCAAAGAACAAACCCATAGATACTGCCCCACTTCAGGTGCCTTTATTTGCCACCCCTGAACCAAATACATAGGTGTGTTGACAGTTTGGGTAATGTGAATTGTGTATTTAAGTGCCGTAATGGAAAATTGAGACCTGCATTATTATATATATTTTTTTTATTTTGTCCCATCTTTAATATTGTACTTTTTTTTTTTTTTTTTTTTTCTGTCTTCCAGAATGTGCTTCGTAAAGTACAGCCCCAAGATGCACTTCAGATATCTGATGTAGTAATGGCTTCCCTACTACGCATGTTTCAGAGTACGGCCGGTTCAGGAGGGGTACAAGAAGATGCTCTAATGGCAGTGAGCACTCTGGTAGAAGGTAAGCTGTAACTGAGGTTAGAGATGTGTGTATTGTATGAGTATTGCTCAACTGTATGCTTGGTTTGTGTTTGTTTTTTTTTTTTTATCCATGTTTACTTGGATGGATTTTTTTTTTTTTTTTTTTTTTTTGCTTGTCATTTAGGTAATAAACTTTTCCTGGAGAGATTTTTAAACTATTTTACTTCACTACTTCTGACTTTTCAAGTTCCAACTGCGCATTCCCTCAGGGCTTACTAGCGGTTTATGGATAGTTTTCCCTTGATGCCCATCTTGGTAACCATACCTGGACACAATATAAGTAGGGCTAGCCTGTAATGTTTGCTGTGTTCACTGTATCCTTTGTTAAGGTATTAGATTGGCGCATGGGGCACTAAGTGTAGTTGCAGAGTTCTAAACGGGTCCATTTTTTTATGGCAACCAGACCTTTGAGAGTATGGCTACTGTGATGGGTGAAGTTTGATTCTTTCCAGGAACCTGCAGCATGGATAAAGTAAGACATGGTTGTACTGTGACTATTTCTCTCTTGTACTACATGGGTGGTAGGTAACCTTGTTTTATAATGTTCACATTTTTAAAGCGGAGTTCCACCCTAACTTCTGGTGGGCCCCCCCCCCCCTTCACGTGTCACATTTGGCACTTTTTCAGGGGGGAGCAGATTGCTTGTCTAATACAGGTATTTGCTCCCACTTCTGGCACTAGATCGCAGCAGAATCTGCCGCGATCTACGCCATGTCGTCGTCTCCCCCTCCCCCCCGCTGTCTTCTGGGAGACAAGCACAGGTCCTGGAAGACAGCAGGGACCAGTCAGCGCAACATGCGTAGTAGGGAACCAGGCTGTGAAGCCGCAAGGCGCCTCCACCTGGAGCCGAGGGATGGGTCCGCTTCGGGTGGGGACATCGGGTGTGCTTACCAGAAACTATGTGGTGCTCCTAATTTGCCACTTCCTGGTCCACGGCGCTACTTGTCATTCAAAGCATACTGCATTCATTTGCATATAGCTTGGCTTTATTTTCCCCACAGCTGCACTGTTCGTGAGAAAAACAACCTCTGGCCCCTGCAGAGATGTAATTTGCGCATGCGCCTTTCTGCTCTGATTCACGGCACTCAGTGGGCTGACAAACCTGTTATCTTCCCTGTCGGTGTTAAATGGTTTTGCAACCCTCCTGTTACTTTTTCTAGATTGGATTGATTTTGCAAATAAACTTTAGTGTCAATTGTATGGTACTTTTTTTTCTTTTTTTCTTAGTGCTTGGAGCAGAATTTATGAAGTACATGGAGGCATTTAAACCTTTTCTTGCCATTGGTCTCAAGAACTATGCAGAGTATCAGGTAAGATTTTTCCTTTTTGTCTTCTCTTGTATGCATCTGCTTTTACTCTGCGGCCTTATTGGGGGGGCAAAACCAGAGATAATATGTATGTGAAAATCCAGTCATAACCGTTCCTCTTATCCTTCATTGAAGGACACAGCTTCACACCTCTATTTTTTTAGGCCACGATTCTCCAATGACAAGTTCTCCACACCCGTTTGTTTTTCTGGTCCCAAGCGAACGTAACAGCCCAAGGTCTAAGTCTACAGGGTGCTAGACCCCCACCTCACCACTTTGAGGTGTGGGACATCTCCTATTTGCAGTCCTCTGCCTATCGATCCCACTTTCAGACAAATGGGTTCTGGCGGCAATTTCTTGCGGCTACAAAATCGACCTTTTCCAAAGCTTTCTGCTGTTCAAAGGATTGGGTGTGTCCATCTACTGTAAGTTTGAGGGCTCCTATTCAAATCTGTTTGCAGTTCCCAGCGCTAGGAAAGCTTCAACACTATAGATATATCTATCTCTATATCTATCTCTATATCCATCTATCTATCTATCTATCTCTATATCCATCTATCTCTACATTTTTTTTTTTTTTATTTTGTTAACTTTGCATTGAGTGCATTCTGTGGTAGCTCCCTTACTGCAAGGTGGCTTTTTTTGCCTCGATCGACATCCAGTAAGCTTATCTCCACATCCCTATTGCTGCAGTCACCAGTGGTTCACGCTAGGGGAGCTGTATTACCAGTTTATATCCCTCCCTTTTGGACGAATGTTGGTCCCACGAGTCTTCACTGCGATACCAGCTACGATCCTGGCTCGTTTCTGCGGTTATCTTGATGACCTTCGTCTGTGAGCACTCTGCATGGGACACTGAAGGAATTCGACTTTGAGCGAGTCAGTCCTAACTCCTCGTTTTTGAAGTACCGTCTACTCGTTCTGGACACCTTTTTTGGGGGTTTCCCTTTGGCTTTTGCTTAATTTAATTTTCTTTGCAGACTGCATGTATCTATTTTTGCATGGGCTTCATGGTGTCCTGAAGCTGCTGCATATGCGTAACACAATTCCAGGCATCTACATAAGATTCTGAACAAGTGTAACAGAGTTCCTGGGTCACTGGATCAATTCATTCACCTTAATCACCTGACCAGGCGTCCTCAGCTCAGTGACTTTGCTCATCCCTGCTGACCAGGATGTAATTTCTCCCCCTTCAGTTGGCAGATCATCACCATGGACGCCAGCCTTTTTGGCTGGGGGAAGCATGATGGTTGTCTGCCCAGAGATTAAGGCATCTCATGTTATGGCTGGGACTAAACATTCTGCAGTTCAGAAGATTGCTAGCCTGAAAGGCACTGGTGAAGTACAGTCCTTTGAACTGGAGAATAAGGGTTTTACAGGGAGTATAAAAATCCAGTTTTTCTAAACTTTGAATAGAGGGTAGAGTTATACTCTTCAGCACAAATTGGGGGGGGGGGGGGGTAAAATTTCTTGCGTTTAAACATGACCTGTTTCGTGTCCCCTCTTCACATTTCACATAAAATAATTGCCCTGTTCCTTTTGAGGTTTCCTTCTCACAAAGTGATGGGGCATCTCCAGTAGACAAATCTTCATAAAGAGTTCTCAAATTCCATCTAGCTTTATTTTGACTGGAGTCTGCTTTTAGGCTTGGTTCCCGCTGCGGGTCTGCACCCATTCACGCAGCTAGAACTACCTGCACAGAAAACGCAGGAGATGCATGTGGTGCCTTTCTTAATGGCACTTGCAGACACTTCCCTTACTGGGGACCACAGTGTGCTTGCGTTTTACATGTGTGCTGCGATTTAAGAAATGTAGGCACAGTAGCCCATTCAAATGAATGGGCTGCTGTGCCTGAGCAAATGCAGTTGAGGACCATTCCTTTTTCTTCCAATCTGATGATGTAGGTCTTTCCTTTAGAGAAATTGCATAGAAAGCTAAGATGTCAGTACAACTTCCTACACCATCACAAGGCACTTGGAAGCTGATAAGCCACAACAGAGTCGGAAGACAAGTTTCCGAGAGGCAACAGCTTAACGCTAATTGAAAGTTTGAGTTTCAGCTGTGAAGAGAACTCTTCTTTGACAGGCTGAGTGACTATGAAAGCCATTGTTAAGATGGCAAAACAAGAGGCTTGCTTGGAACACAAAGCACTGCCAGTGGACTACTGAAGACTGGAAGATGGTTCTATCTAAATTTAAGATCTTCGGTTCATCGTGCAGAGTTTTTGTACACCATAGAGTAGGTGAATGGTTCCTCCATGTGGCAGCCTGAGCCAACACTACAACCACAGCTTTTTGCCGACCCATAAAATACACTCTGGAATAAACCTAGTTAGTCGGGTTCATTCTACAGCAAGATAATGACCCAAAACCTATTTCCAGGCTGTTACAGCTACCATTTTGGAAGAGGACTGTAGGTTTCAGATCATGGAATGGCCAGCACAGTCTACAGACTTAAACCCCATTGAGCTTGTTTGGGGTGAAAGAAAAGCAACCTACAAGTGCAAAACATTTGTGGGAACGTCTATGGGGCCGTTTGTGTGGAGAGCCCAGACTCACTCCTGAGCCTTCCTATCTGCATTTACTGACAGACTCCGGGCCTCAGCACCACTCCCTTATCACTGGCTTTAATTGACAGCAGCGGGAGCCAATGGCTCTTGCTGCCTAAGCATAGCCAGTATGACAAAGTGAGGGTAGAGAAGAGCTGCAGATGTGCATAGCACTGGATTGAATGAGGGCTCAGCTAAGTGTAAATAGGGGGGTGTACTACCTAAACGGGGAATGCATGAAGGTAAAAAAATGTTTAGACTTTATAACCACTTTAACGTGTGTGTATGTGTGTGTATATGTATGTATGTGTGTGTGTGTGTGTATATATATATATATATATATATATATATATATATATATATATATATATATATATATATATATATATATATATATATATATATACACACACACACACACACACACACACATACATACATATACACACACATACACACACGTTAAAGTGGTTATATATATATATATATATATTATACTGTATCCTTGTATATATTGGAGATATATCAGATAGGGGGCTAATTTGTCTACAGGTGGCAGGTATTGTATTATACTAACTTGTGCTCTTCATTGCTAGGTGTGCCTGGCTGCTGTTGGGCTTGTAGGAGACCTATGCCGGGCTCTGCAAACAAACATCTTACCATTTTGTGACGAGGTTATGCAACAGCTTCTGGAGAATCTGGGGGTAAGAAATTTTCTTCACTGTATAGGGAGAATGCAGTACTTGAAATGTAAGCATATTTATTTTATACCATGTCCACTTTATTAAAGTCAGACTGCTCTCTTTCAGAATGAGAATGTTCACCGCTCTGTAAAGCCACAGATTCTATCTGTGTTTGGAGACGTTGCCTTGGCTATTGGAGGGGAGTTTAAGAAGTACCTGGATGTTGTGCTGAATACACTACAGCAAGCTTCTCAGGCTCAGGTGGACAAGGTAGGCATTTTCAGTGTTGGTAATCTTCTTGAAATGCTAAAATTGGAAACTTTTCTACTTTATTCTAAAAGTGTAGAGTACAATCCAGAAGATGCCTAATATGTAGGTTTATATAGCTTGTAGAGGACCCAAGCTTAAAATGCTTAAATATCTAAGGCAGGCTTGGTTCCACCTTGCTGTATGGTTCTTCACTATGATGGCATTAACCATCCTGATTTTAAGTGGCTGGTTTTGTCCAAGCTTAATGTCTGTTGCTAAAGTAGCTTTTTGTATATTAGATCATTCAAGAATTTTTAGCTCTTAAAATGCAAGAAAGTTCATGTTGTGGAATTATCAGTCGTGACCAGTCTTTCAACAATCTTTACAGACCATGTAATCTTCATTCCCCAGCTACTGAACATGTGAATATATGATCCGTTTGAAATCACTGCAGTGTCAGTTTGTACCTGCAGATGTCTGTTCAATTTGCTGTGGGTGAGATGGATGGGTGTTACACGGTGTAAGGGAAACCAAAGCTTGGTTAATTTTGTGGTATGTTTGCCCAAATTAAAACAAATGTTTTACATTTGTTTCAAGTGTTCTTTATTTTGCTTTTCCACATCAGACAGATTACGACATGGTGGATTACCTAAATGAGCTGCGTGAGGGCTGTCTTGAGGCCTATACTGGAATCATCCAGGGGCTCAAAGGAGACCAAGAGAATGTGCACCGTGAGTACAGCCAGAGGTGTCTTGCATTCTTCTGCTCTTAACTTTTCTGCATATGGTTTTCTAGAATGTTTGTCATCAATTTCAAAGAACCCTGGTAATAGCTTATTTTCAGTACAGTACACAAGCTTGGATATTCATAGACCCTGGGTATTGGGCTGCTATCTCCAGGTAATTGACAGCTTTTACACACCCTTTGGGCATACTCCTATAACCCTACCCTAACGCCTCAGTTTTTTCCTAGTGTAATGCTTCGCTACTTCCAAATTGGTATAACCAAGGTTAATGCTATCAGATCTGTGTCTGGACCCCATGCTATGGGGGGTGGCCTTTAATGTTGCTTTGGGCACTTGATCCCCCTTTCTTTTCCACACCTCTCTACCAGAGTCAGAGGTGGTAATACCTGCTTTTAGAAGCCGTGTACACATTGGACATGGCGGAAGACCTGGAGGTGGTATTGGCTGAGGAAGATTTCTCGCACACAGGCTTCTATACACCTGATGCTATGGCTTCATGAAAAATGCTTGTCAATGCAGATATGCTCACGTCTCCTGTGCGCAACAGCCTTGGTACAGTCTTGCTTGATTTTCTATACTCTGCCATGGTCCCCCAGGTAAAAAAGTCTAAAGATCTTTCCTATTCATGAACAAATAGAATGGGCAATTTTATGACAATTGGGGTTCTCTTCCTGAAAAGATTTGTCCACTTGAAAAACCTTGCCCTACAATATCCAGATCCAGTGGAAAGAATTCACAAAATGTGGACTATGTTGCCAGTAGAAATAAGCCAACTGTGCTCAAATCCCTATATTTGTGTATGTAAATTAAATTAAACTAGAACAGTCTACTGTCCAGAGAAGTCCGGCCAAAAGTGGTCTTCATGGAAGAATTACGACCAAAAAGTCATACCTCCTGAAATGGAAACTAGGCTAAGCGACTCAACTATGTAAGAAAACCAAGGAACGGGGTGCTCTGGACTGATGAATCAAATCGTGATCTATTTGGCTGTAGCAGGAGGCAGTATGTTCGCTGGAGAGCGGTACAATGAGTGTCTGCAAGCAGTGGAGCATGGTGGAAGCTTCTTGCAAGTTTGGGGCTGCATTTCTGCAAATTGAGTTAGAGATTTGGTCAGGGTCAATACTGAGAAATGGATACTTCTCCAACATGCCATACCATCAGGGAGGCGTGTGATTGGCCCCAAATTTATTCTGCAGGACGATGACCCCACACATACTGCCAGTGAGCTTAAGAACTATCTTCAGCCTAAAGAACCAAGGCCACTAATCCTTCCCCCAACGCAGTCTTCACATTGAAGGTACGCCCTCCTAAACGGGGCGGTGGGGGTGTATATTTGCCTCTCTGGGTCATGGATGTCCTAGACTCGTAGGTTCAGTTGGTTTCAAAGTATTACAAAATAGAGATCGGAACTCTTACCACCTCACCACTTCTTTCAAATCCACCCAAAACTGCCCAGAAACAGTTCAATTTGCAAAATTCCCTGAACCACCTTGTCTCAGGGAATCATTGTTAGTACTACCACAAGACAGTACTCTGACATGTTAATGGTACCAAAGCCCAATAGGCGTATTCATCCTATTCTGGATTTATAAACACATTCCTTCAAATGTTAAATTTTGCCTTGAATCCAGAAGGTCAAAGATTTCCCATCTGAGATGAGAGAAATGCATTGTATCTGTGTGGACATCCAAGATGCCTGTTTACAAGTTTCCATTTACCCACTTCAGCCCTTTCTAGCCTTTGCATTGGCAGACAACCACTTAGGCCAAGGGGCAGTGTGACAAACCTATCCTGTGTTCACAAAGATCTGATCACTTCTGTTTGCCCTGCTTAGAACTCGGGGCGTCCAAGTCGCAGGCTATTTAGACAAACTTCAGGACTTTTGCTGCTATCAGAAAATGTCCAAGACAAATGCTCCAGGCCTTCAGCTGGGTGATCAGTTTCAACAAATCTGTTCTCCCAAGCTTTCAGTCACCTGGAATAATTGGGTCTTGTCCTGGACATATTCCAAGCTAGTTATTCTAGCAGAAAAGAGCTTGTTCTCAAACGGCATGTGCTCAATAATAGAGATTGAAGACATCCCATATTCTGCTGCTCCAAGAATTCTAGGCATAATGGTAGTGCCTTTTTCTCAATTTGCCAATGCTCTTGTCTAGCCAAGCAGCGGATTTCTTAACAGTGGGGGAAGTCCTTCCTTCCCTATTGCTGGAAATTGTTTACCATAGATGCAAGTCTCAGGCTGGGGAGTGTCCCAATTCCTAACAGTCCAGGGAACATGGTCATGGAAGGGAAGCAAAGCTTCCAATCAACATCTTGGAGCTCAGATGAGTCAGGTTGGCCCTACAGCACTGGACCACTCTTCTGAAGGGGCACCAATTAGGGTGCTGTCAGGCAGTGGCCTACATCCATGAAGGGGGGTACCTGGGTTTGGCTGCTTCAAAGTCATCCAATGGACAAGCTCTGTCCAGTAATCTGTGGCTCACCTCCCAGGAGTAGACATCTGGTTAGAGTATTTCAACAGCCATCGCTAGGATCAGAGGGGCCCTTCATCCAGATGTCTTTAATCTGATATGCCAAATATGGGCGAGTCTAGATGTAGCCATCCCAGCCTCCAGATTAAAAAAAAAATGTGTTGCCTGAACTAGGGATCCTCTAGTGCAGGAGTCTCCAAACTTTGAAACAAAGGGCCAATTTATTGCTCTTCAGACATTAGGGGGCTGGACTGTGGCCCATGCAAGTAGCAAATGTACTGGCATCGGTGGGAGTAAACCATGCAATAGGCTTGGCGGTCAGTGTCAGTAAAAAAAGAATGCATTGTTGGTATCAGTGGGTGGGGTAGTGCCCCATCATTGGTATCCTTTGAGTTAATAGTGCCCCATTATTGGTGTCAGTTAGAGGAATAGTGCCACCATCATTGGTATCTGTGGGAGAAATGGTTCCCCATCATTGCCATCTCTGTGGGAGGAACTGTGCTCCATCAAGCATTGGTATCTGTGGGAGAAATGGTGCCCCATCATTGGTGTCGGTGGGAGGAATAGTGCCCCAGGGGTCGGATAAAACGCTGCCATTTGGAGACCCCTGCTCTAGTGCCTTGATCATTTTGTCTTAGATAAGGCTAATTTACTTCTTGTTCAAATCCTACCTCATCTGTGCTTTTACATGCCAATTCCACCTAATCCTCGGGGACTTCATGGCTTTTAGCACCACGTGTAGCCCAGTTGTGTAAGGCTGCCACCTGGTTTTCTGTTAAAGTAGAACTATAGGCAATACTTTTTTTTTTTTTTTTTTTTTTTATTTTCACTTTTGCCCTTGGTGTATCGTTGCAGAGATTTACCTTCCTGTCCCATAGTTAAAAGAAATCCCTGCAAATGAAGGGAATCGCTTGGTGACGCCAGAACTATTGTCACCATTGGTAGATTTCCCCTTTTCTAGGGAAAACCCCCAAATTTTGGTGTTTGTTTTCTTTCAGTGGTGATGGTAAAGAGGACAAATGGAGGATGGATCTTCCTAATTATGGTGCGCACGGCAATAAAAACTGACTGGTCCTAATCTTCACTCTGGCCAAAGTTAAAGCAAGTTTTGCCTTTAGTTGTATTTTAATACTTTTTCAGTTTTGCCAGGTGGACATTTTTTGCTTGTGCAGCTGTTTGGCAGTAAGGCCCCTTTCACACAGGTGCCGCTTGCTCAGCAGGGGATCGAAGTGGCTGACAGGTCCATTTCCGCTCACTGCAGAGCGGAGACGACCCGGTCCCGCTCTCCTCCTATAGGGAAATCTGGTGAAAACTGACCGGATAATGGAAGATGTCAGCGGACATGTCACAGCTGAGATCTGCCGCTCCAGGGTCCGATCAAGTCACCTGAAAAACTGACAGGCAAACCTGATCAGACGGCCCATTTGAAAGGGGCCTAAAGTTCTTGCAGAGGCTCTGAGGTGTCTTCTGACCCTTGTTGGGTCTTTTGGGACAGTTCGGTTTGCCTCATTGTTGCACACCCTTCCTTATTGATGGGGGGCATCCCATGATATATAAATATTTTTCCTGTGTCCTCTACTGTACTATTAAGGCAAGAGGATTTTTAGCTTGCCTGTAAATTTCATATCTTGAGATACAGGTGACCAACTTTCCTTGGTTTACTCTCCATTGCATGCTTCAGAGCGGGTAGGATTATAGGGAAGCCACCCAAGGGTCCTGTCTAAGCATTTGGCCAGTAACCTGAAGGTACATGCCTATAACTCATGGTGTATGAATATTGTGCCTGTACTCTAGATATGGAATTTACAAGGCAAGTCTAACTTTTTTTTTTTTCTTCTTTGTGCAGCATGGTTGCTTTCATGGCTTTTGTCTTGACAAATTAAAAATTTTGCACTTTGAGTAAACAAATTTGTTTTTTCTTCTGTAACTTACTTTTTTTTTTTTCCCCCTCTTTAAGCTGATGTGATGCTAGTACAGCCACGTGTGGAGTTTATTTTGTCATTCATCGATCACATCGCTTCAGATGAGGATCACACAGATGGCGTGGTGGCCTGTGGGGCTGGCCTTATTGGGTAAGGTTGCTGGCATATAGTGTTTACACTAATGTTCATTGGAGGACACTGTGCTGAATGTTTTTAACCTGTGGCTATACCACCACCTGCAGGAAGTTTCAAAACTAAAACAAAAAGGCTGTACTGCTTTTCAGCAATGTGTGGGGTTATTCACTCTCGACTTTGTGCCTGCAGGTTCCCTTGCATCTCAACCTGTTTTTACATACAGCTCAGAAACTGCTTTGGAGCCTTTTGGGCCTTCTTTTGGCTGGTGCTGCAGATTATAGAGGAGTTTGTCTCCAATCCCATAAAGCATTTTCTGTCTCCCGGCCCTGACGCCCCCCCTCCCCCCGTTTCTTTAGATTGTGTCCCTAAAGAGGCAGGTTTACTTAAGAGTCTTGCCTTCTCGTCTAGGACTCTGTAGTGGATTCTTCTCGCTTTTTGAGTGAAGGCGAACTCTGAATCCTTATTTCCTGGCAAGACACCATGGTAAGCCTTATTTAACCACTTGACCTCCAGAAGATTTACCCTCGCTTCATGACAGGCCAGTTTTGTTTTTGCGATATGGCACTGCGTTGCTTTAATTGACAATTACGTGGTTGAGTGACTGTACCCAAATTTGTGGGTGGTATTTTGTTAAACTTTCTGCTATAAAACATTTAATAAAGAAATTGAAGAAAAATCTAATTTCTTCATGATGCATATTTTTGTTAAAAAAAATAAGCATATTGATTGGTTTGTGCAAAAGTTATACAAGTCTACAAACTATAGTTTATACTAGTAATGACGGCTATCTGCTACTTATAGCAGGGCTGCGATATAGAGGCGGACATTCCATCTCTTCCTTCCTTTCAGAACCGCGATCTGCCTTGTTTACATAGGCAGATTGGCGTTCTGCCTCTTTGGCTAATGATTGGTGGGTGCCGGAGGACATTGGGTACCATGCTTCCACTGTGTGTAATCGAGCCACTGGCTGCGCACATACACCCCCTACCCGTAACTGTTAGATCGTGTGTGTGTAGCCATCTATCTATCTCTATATAACAAGTGCCACCCTGTAGCAGTAAAACTGCTATAGGGCGGACATGAACTGGTTAAGATGTTTAAGCTTGATAATCCTTTGACTCTCAGGGGCAAGGCTGTTCCACTGGTATCTCGTGAGTCCAAAATGTCTGCTGTGATTTACTCGATTTGTCATTATTTTGTGGAGTAATTTAAGAATGGATTATTCTGTACCGACTCCTGCCCCCCACTTTTTTGGTGGAACCACCAGTCTCTTGTGTGAACAAGCCAACAATCGTACGGTTTGAAGATGCTCCCTTTTTTGGGATCTTTCCAACAAGAAGCTGTAACATTTTAAGATTGCCTTACTTTGAAGCAGGCTTGCACCTGTGATCTGTATTTGCCTAAAATTGGTTGCTTATGCAGTGACAGATTGGTCCAGGGTTAAACTTTGGGATAGGACTGCAATTAAAAAACTAAACCTTCCTATCCTTTTAAAAGCTGACATCTTCGCTTCTTTTTGATCTGTGGTTGCTATGGTGCTGTACATGTTATCAGTTGAACACCAGCCAGTCGATGGCTTGACAATTCAGCTTGAGAGTACAAGCATTTGTGTTATTAACAGCATGTGATGAATACAATAAGGTGCTGCGTTCGAACTTACATAAATATTGTGCTCTTGTAATCAAAGTAAAACGTGGAAGGCGGCCTGGAAGGACAGAGTGAAAATCTAAGCTACTGGGTATTAAACTAAAAGAAGTGTGTGTGTCTAGATAGAGACCAGTATAAAGGAAAGGGTGGCTTTATAATATGGAGTAAAGCATCCAGAGGGCTAACCAAGCAGTTAATGAGGGGCAAAAACTAGGCTTGCTAAAAGTGGCTATATTGTAAAAAAATCAAATCCAAAAATTTAGTGAGGCCTATGGCTCACATAAACCAAACAGTATATCGCACCCAATGTCCCTTCACCTGAACAATAAACCATGTCACTATAATTCAGACAACAGTAATTATGTGGGATACACCAATTGGCATAATATTGCCATGGGAAGTTGCATAATGCAGTAGTCTTAGCCAAGTTGTGTAATCCACATGAGCTCCAAAGTCTCTCCAATCAAAAGAAGCTGATGGCATGGCAAACCTATGCTAATAGAAAAGCAAAACCTATGGAATTCTGATTGTTGCTTGTCTTTCATAGAATAAAAAAAGCTGTTTTAATATAAAAGCTCCCGTGTGTGTAAGCCACACTGACAAACTGGCTTGGAGTCTGAAAAGTCATAGATCAACAGATATACATTGGATGGAACAAGCTTGGTTTAGAATGATTTGCTGTCACTTTAAGACAAATTAGTGGACAGCCCCTCCCGTGGATACTCGGGTTTATTATAGTGACATCGTTTTTTTCTAATGAAGGGAAATTGGGCGTGATATACTGTGTGGTTTATGTGAGCCATAGGACTCCCTGTTTTTGCCTTTTATTAACCATTGGGTTATCCTCTGGGAGCTTTACTCCATATGAGAATATAGCCACCCTTTCCTTTATAAGCTACTGAGGACCCACTTATTAAAAGGGTCATGGAGGTCTGAGTGCACAACCTAAGTGTGAGCACCAAGAAGAAAACTGGTTTTGTGTTCTGGGAAGGAGGCGTTTTGTAGTCCACACGGTTTGCTGGAGCACATATTGAGATTTGGATGAGGCACTGGATTTTTTTTTTTTTTTAATTACATATAAAGGACACGCTGGATGACTCTGAATTCGCTTTGTTTGAATACTTTTCATGTTAAATGAATTATCACATGTTTTTTCACATATTTACTTTGATTACAAGCGCACGATATTTCTGCATATAATGGGAGTGCAACATTTTATTGCAATGCAAAATAACCTTTCCACTTAAAGGGGGTTTTATGGTTCACAGTACTAGCAGCCTCTAAGGAGAGTGAACTGCACAGTAGTAGCATAAATGCAGAATTTATTTTTATTTTTTTTTGTGCTGTTCTCCAATGAATTGTTTTGTAAAGCTAATAATCCATCCTTTTTCTCCAGTAGTTTAACACACATCCACAGGTTAAGAATATTCAGCACTATGTACTGTAAAGAGCTAATGGAGAAGGCTATTAAGAGTACAAAAAAATCCTAAATTAAATAAATTAATGTGCCTTGCATTGTTAAAAATTTTTAGTTGTCCAAATTTGGGCTTCAAGGGGTTTTCTACTTTATAGCAAAAGATAATCTCGGTGGGGGGGGGGGGGGGGGAAGAATCTGTAGACATTGGAACAAAGTGTATTTTTTGGAGTTCTGTGCTGAGACGTTTACAGTGATTTTTAAAGGCAAGGGTGGTTTTCTAAAATCTTTACAAACCTGATCCAATGGGATCTCACTGCTGTCTCAGCCAATTAGGAGGAAGTGTCCCCAGAGAGCTGAGGCTCTCGTGCACATTGCTGGATTGCGATGGGGGTTTGTATACTTGTTTAAAAAAAAAAAAAAAAAACTTGAGCCTTTAGAACCACTTTAAGTGAGTATGATGGATCAACCTCCCATTTGCCCAACTCTACTTGACACCTTTTTTCTCTTGAAAAGAAAAAACCCGCTCCAGGCGCCTGTACCTGAATATCGCCTTCCTTGCCAAAGGGTGCAGGCTCAGTATGTAGGATGCAGATAAGGATCCGGATAGCCGCACTCCAAGAAATTCCTTTCATTGAGGATTCAGTCCATATAAGCAATAAAAATGCAAGTTGCTAACATGTTTCACACCACTCTCACTAGTGCTTAATCATAGCTATAATTAAGCACCAGTGAGCGGGGTGAAACGCGTTGGTTTGCCTTTTTATTCGGTTTATGGACTGAATCTTCAAAAGAAATTGTGTGCGGCTATCTGGATCCTTATTTGCTTATGCAACATTTTTCTCCTGCCAGGAGAAAAGCAGCATAAAGTGCTGCATTTTGCAAAGTGTAGATACTTCAGGTGTTCATAAATTTCTTTGGCCAGAATTAATCTGGCCAACGGCATGGAAGCCCAAACAGTATCCAAGTCACTGTAAGCTTTCAGCTTGCTGAGTCAATCATCAGCAATGTCACATAAGGGGAGTAAATTATACCATCCACTGGGGGGAGTGTAATTTTCTTGGGTCCTAGTGGTGGATTTCTCATATGTTGGTGATGGCAGCCGTAAAGTGAACTGGTTGTTGTGCTTTTAAGACTAAAGCTGTGTTTTTAATGCTTCTTTTTGCCCCAACAGAGATTTATGCACAGCGTTTGGCAAGGATGTGGTAAAGTTGGTGGAAACTCGACCAATGATCCATGACTTGCTAACAGAGGGTCGACGATCAAAGACGAACAAGACAAAAACACTTGCTACCTGGGCCACCAAGGAACTACGAAAGTTAAAAAATCAAGCCTGGTGGGTAGAAGAATTTGTCATGAACAGCGATATATCAATACTTTGTGCTCCTGTATAACCAGATGTTTTTGTTTTTTATTCTTTTTTAGACCATAGCGGCTGGGTGAAGCTGACAACCCACTGGAAATCTCCAACTTTCTTTGAAAAAAAAAATTATATCCCGGAAGCGAGAAGTGTGAGCGGTTACTGAATGTTTGAGAGTGAGAGAGTGACTGAGTGAAGCTTCAAACATACCACATGGATAAACGCGACCACAGCAGTGCTGTGAGAAGAGCAAACTTCCTGGGAGAAAGGGGGTGAGAGCCCGCCCACCAGCTGAGAGGAGCAAGGGCCTGTGGGTCTTCACTAATTCTATGTCTGCTTGCACCACTGCCTTGTGGCCAAGGCAGAGCAGGAGTGACTGGTGTAACTTTTTATTTTATAGTTCATTGTTACATCTGGCCTTTTTTCCTTTTTTTTTTTTTTTTTTTTTTTTTTTTTTTTTTTTTTTTTTCTCCAATGTCCCTTGCTGTATAAAGATACACAGCAGTGATCTGTTGCTGCATTGCCTATCTCCTCTAGTGCAGGGGGACCTGAGCGAAAGGAATCTCAGAGTGAGTGTGTGTGAGTGCAGAGGTTTAGCAGTGTCTACAATCTGAGCTTCATACAGTTTATTCTGGTTCAGAAGAAAAGATGTTCAGTGTTCCAAAAAAAGCTTCTGGTATCATCAGGCGCATTTTTTTTTCCAGGTGCACAGGGCAAAAGTTTCTAGATTTCAACATTTAAGGTCTGTTTCTCTAGGTTATTTAAACTGTTTCTTTTCCAGAAACTTGCACAACACAGGTGTTTCTGGCAGGGAAGCAGTTAAAGGAAACACTGGCTAGGACATTTAGTCCAGTAGTAAACGTACCGAAGCCTGTAGTGTAAATCTACTTTTGTCGATCTGTGAATCAGGCCAGGAGCAGGGAGGAGTTAGAGTTGGATAATCAGAAATCACCCCACAGGTATTGAGCAGAATGTTCCCATCTTTTTTAATAGGAAATTAAAATAACTGTGGAAAGCACTTAAAAGGTGTCCACTTTCCCTCCGTGCCCAAGGATTTAAAAGCAGCCCTGACCCTAAAATGTGCCAAAGAAAAAAAAAATTGCTCAGAATGTGAATTGACCCCTTCCTGCAGCCAGGAGGTGCTGTGGTGCAACACTACTACACATATTGTGTTCTCTCTGTGGCTTGTACCAAGCCCCTCTCTTGGCACTGAAATGGTTTAATCGACAATGTTTGAAGTACTTCTTGCCCTACATACGCTGGTAACAGACATTTTGATTATTCAAGAGGCAGCATTCTAGGTAAACGGAGACTAAAGCCCTATAGGCTTAAGTGTTCTCTGTAGACTGATTTGGCTGCATTGTATTTTGGTGCAGCAAACAAAATGGCTGTACCTTAGTGTATGGGTGACCCAGGCTTAGGTGAATTAAAACATTGATGCTATAGCGCGTGCAACTTTTATTTCAGAGACTAATGTGATATTCAATTTCCTGCACTTAAACATAAAGGAAAACTAATTAAAATAGTCAAAGTGAAATGGGGAGGAAAAAAAAGTATATATTATAGATACGGACTGGATGTACGTTGGACCATGGCACTTGTACAAGGTTCTATTTTTTCACTGCAGTTAAACATTAATAAAATGGTGTCAAACATCCCCAACCCTCCATCTTGTGTTCTTGTTTTTGTTTTGTGAAAGGAATTTGTCTAAAGTACCCACTTTATTTGCCCTCCCTTTTTATTTTTATTTTTTATGTCCAGGTTTTGAATGAGTCATAATAGAGCACTCTGTAACATGCAGTCATGTACCTGCAGTACATGAGCTTGGTGACCGCTAAGATTTTCTGACTTCTTAGAAAAGCATAGAGTTGAAATTAGAAAAGTAATGAACTGGTTTATCTTGTCACAGCATGTTTGCAGAACTTTAATCAAGGTCTTCATTAGAGATATGCACAAACCAGTGCTTCTCTGTGCTGAGATTCATTACTGAAAAAAAAAAAATGAACGGCAGCAAAGCTTTCTTGTTACACTGGGCCTCCATTGGGGGGGAAAAAAAAACAAATTATACGCGCTTAACTGACAGCTACCAATCGCATTTCTCTTCTCCCACTGCACTGTCTTGGCAAAGCAGATGATTGCGCTAATTACAGGCTCTGATCGAAGTATTTGCTTCAGACGCTGGGAAAAAAAACATGGCCCATTGTGACTAAATAGTTGCTTCCGAAGTTGGCAGAGAAGTGCAATTTGTTTCCGTTGGCAGGATTGAAAAGGATTGGACAAGCCACTTCCTGCCTCTGGCATCCTATGCAATCCTTAAGTTTGAGAGCTGGATGTGGGGTAGTCAGCTGAGACTGTAAACGGCTCTAAAGCTACTATCGCCTGCTGCTAGTAGTCGAGCTATCCCTGGCCTGATTGAACTACCGTGACTGGTGCCTCCAGAACTTCTTGGATCTATCCTTCAATTTATATCGGAGGTAATGGAGAGTGAAGACTTAAGCTGAATTTTTTTCCTTCATGCTGTCTTTCTATGCCCTGCCCTTTGTAGCTTGCAAGAAGAATAAATGGTGACACAGTGATGGAATTATTTCATGTGTTTTTGTGCCTGTCTATACTTTACTTCTGGTTGTTTGCAAGCTGTTTAGTGTCCAATGAATGACACTATTAATGCTACGGTGAAAGCTGCCTGTTGGAAGGCTTTCTTTGCATGTTAATTTTCTTAATCATATAGTAGAAAACATCTTGAACCATAACTGATGGGTTATATGCTGCACCTTGAGGTAAACACAAGCTAAGCCACTTAAAGCTTTAACGCTTCCTCATGTAACCCCTCACCAGGTAAGCCTTTGTTTTTTGCTAGTGTCCGTAGGAGTCCTATCCCTGAGGAGCCCCCTTCATTAGAGGAGGGGGGTGTGCCTGTCCAGATAAGGTTTAGAAGTACTGCTCTGTGTGCTGGGATCATGCGCTGACCCATTAAACAGATGCTTTTCTTATTACATTAATCCTGCCTTGGGTCCAGGTTGCAGTGCCTGGTCTGTATGGAGATCAACTGCTTTAAATGGGGTGTTACAGCGATGCTGCTCTATTCTATTACCCAGCCAGAAGAGGTGGGCCTGAATGCATCTGTTATGAGCTTCATTTTGGCTTGTACTGTGCGTGCCCAGATGCACTGTAGTTATGAAGTGACAACTGCCATTTTGTGACAGCGAGCACAGGCGATGGCACCATCAGAGCTCTGGTGCAGTGTCCCACTGAGGAAGGATGTAGTTCAGGTCCAGCCTTCTATGTACACAAATGGCTTGTTCCAAATGCAGACAACAGGTGCCACTGCCTACAACACTTCTGCAGTGGCTGCCTTCAGGAGTGCAAGCAGTGTGTTTGTTGCATTAGTTATGCAAGCAAGTATCTTTTTATAGGGGGGCCTCAAGCAGAAATGGAGCAATCAAAGTATGGTAGGTGACCCAGTTGATGGTAGTAAAGGCTAGGACTCTCCCTGGATTTGTCTTTGTGCAGGTTGAAGACCCAAGGGTGCATTTTTTTTTTTTACCAGCTATGAAACCGTCTGGCATTCTCTTTTTTTTTTTTTTTTTTTTTTTTTTTTTCCAGTTCAGAGTTGTCTTGCTTAAGTAAGGAGGAATTTTCCCCACCAATGTCTTCCCTGTTAGCGGGAACTTGTGACTTTTAAGAGCTCTGGCAAAAAGGCATGTGGACACTATCCTTCAGTTTCCTCATCTGATTTTTGGATTCTTTCAAATGGTCAGATGTCAGGTTTCTTCTGTAGAAGCTCCCTCCGCCACCATGTCCTCAAAATTTAATACACTATTTTGGTGCTTGATGTGTGTAGTGTCTTAAGCTGGATCTGCTGATGCCTACAGGCCCTCAAGTGACCAGCATGGATTCTAGAAAGCAGAAGAAGCAACCACCTACATTTCCTTTGCATGCATTGGTGGATGTCCTTTGAAACTAGAAGCACTCAGTGAAGATTTAATGGCTTTATGCAGCAGTACCCCATTGACAAGTTCCTGGAAACAGGTGTCAAACAACATTTTTCATTGCGTGCTGTATCAGTATTGCTTGCCCCCAGAGGGCTGGTTCAATCTGTATGCCTATATAAATGGATTTACTCTTTATTATATTAATTGACTGCTTTCACTTACTGGTTTTAGTTATAACCTAAAACTGTGAAGGCATAACAAGAAAATGAAAAGGACTGATGCAAATCAATGTAGTTGACAACCATGGACCCTCAGAGGGGACACATCAGCAGTGCAAAATAGATCAGTCATAAAAGGGTTCAGAAGTCCATAAAGTGGATGGATAGCAGCAGCTATCCTCAGAGTAAAGGCAGCTCTGGGATAAACAAACTGTGAAAGGAAGGAAGTAGTATTAAAAGGCAGAATTTATTGCAAAGGTATCCTCACAGGATAGAAGTGTAAAACACGCCGATCAGATTTGTGGGGAAGCTGCTTCGATCTGTCCTATGGACACTGCACTTGCCAGGCAACCGCTGCAGATGGAGTGGTGTGGAGTGTCCTATGGCCACTAGGAAGTTCAGGTAAACCAGAGTGGAATGCAGGGTGTGGCTGCAATCAATGGGCTGTGTGCTTGGCGCGTCAGCTTCTTCTACTGGCCACCATCAGAAGTCAAGTTCCACCCTTGCATTAGTGCACACACCTTACCGGGAAGAAGTGGACCGTGCAGGGGCTGCAGTCAGCTGCCAGAGTATGCTCAAACCAGTTTAGGTGGAGATATGGGGGTGCACAGGATCTGCAGGAGTTATATCATCCTCTCTGCTGCTGAGATGAGGAGGGAGCGACACAGCTGCAGTAGAGGTGCAAGGGCCACATGCTCTAAGAATTTTTTTTCTTTTTGGTGGGGGATTTGATCCGTCTATTTTCGTGTCTCCAGTCAGACCCTTGTGATTCTGGTTAAATGTAACTTTCAGGGACCCTGCAAATAAGCCTTTTGAGGCCCTGCTCAGGCTTCATTTGCCTAATTGGGATTGTCTGCCCAGCCATTTGTAGCGATTTTCAGTAAATCGCAGACCATTAGGTCCTGGTCCAAATGGAATCCTGGTAGTATTGCAGCCAGTTTTCTGCTCAGCATCAACAAATGTTTCTAGCAGCTTTATGCTACTGCATGGAGTGATGCACTATGGTAATTCTCACGTTAATGTGTGGTGGTGTTTGGTTTTTTTTTGGTACAGATGTGATGGATCCTCTGGCTGAAATGCTAGTAAGAAGAGTTTGGAGAGGGTGCCTTTTGAGGGGAAAGTCTCTAGTGTCCATACATCTAAGTGACAGGTGGCAAATTCATGCGGTGGTAAATGGGGGGGTCCTTCAGGGCAGATTTACATTTGTTCCCTGCAGGCCTCAGCTTCCAAGGCCTAACTGCACAATTTCTTTTGGTGCAAGCCTTGACCTTCCAAACCTGCAATCTGTTCCCAAGTTTCCTTCACGATGGGGTGGACTTCTGCAGCCCACCTGGTGCTGGTTCCTGTATTGGGCACCTGAGTTCAGCAAGCTGTATCCTCTGCCTACAAGTCAGTTTCAGATCTTGCCTCCAATGTGCTATCGTTCTCTCTTCTAAAGGGAGAACTTGGGCTGTGTTACAGCTGATGGCACTGAGCGTGGTGACCCTGGATCTGGAGGGACAGATTTCAGGGTGTTTGCTCAAAAAATGGTCATGGTTCCCAAGCTGAACAGTGACAGTAGACCCATTCTGAACTTTTTTTTTTAAATTTCTGAACCCTATACTGAAGGTCATAAAAGCCCAGATGAAATTGGCAAAACCATCATTACAGCTCTCTAACTAGGGGAATTCATGACTTTTTGAGCATAAGGATGCATACTTGCACATATCCCCCTCCTTTTTTTTTTTTTTTTTCTTCTTCTACCTTTACACTAGTAATATCTGTGCCTTTGCAGTGGTGGATCATTCACTTTTTGGCCCTTTCCTTTTGGGCTGGCCACAGCTCCTAGTCTTCACAAGTCCTAGCCCTATTGCATTCCCAAGGGTACCACATTCTGGGCTACTTAGATAAGCTCCTCCTGTGGGAGAAACTGGCTCTGGTCTTGATGAAAAGCTACAAAAGATGTATTTTTCTCTGTCTCCAGATGTCAGATGCTGATATGACAGCAGCCCTGGTGCACCTGGGCTTAGTGCAGGGGTAGACAAGCTTTTGAGTGTAGTGTGCAGAATTTTTTTGATCAGCCCCAATTCCCAAACCTCTAACTAGCCATTCCAAATATCTGGTTAATTACCAGTGATAAATGAGAACAAGCATCTTGGTGCATCCAACAATGCCAGGACCAGATCTATCTGTTTTTTGATGTGAGGGTGCAGTATAAAATAAATAAATAAATAAATAATATTGGGGGCAGATTATGGGAGGTCAGCAGATGGTAGGGCAGTGCACAAGGAATCGGCAGGGAAGATGATGGAGTCAGCGGGGTGGAAGATGAGGGCTAGCAGGGCATTTATCAGAGCTGTTCCAACAACATAGCTTCAGCAAAGTGAGGTGGGTGGGAACAGAGGCAGCTGTGCTCTCTTCCTGTGTAGCAAGCCCAAAGCTCCAGCTGGCTTTGCTCATGTGAGAGGTGTCCCAGGTTTCCCTTGCAAGCCATCCTAAATGCAGCTGTGTGACACATCTGGCACACATGCTGGGGGTTGCTGACCCCTGCCCTAGTCTGAACACAGCCTAGAAGAACAATCTTATTTATTTTTATTTTTTTGTAAATAAATATACCACTGGAGAAGGTTCAAAACCTCTGGTCCAGGGTGAGCAATACACAAGGATCTGGGAACCATGAAGACCTCATTCAAAGCATGTTCCATACACTTGTAGTGGTGCTCCTGTGGGTTTGCTGCATGTTTCAGCATCCACACATCACCCTGCTGGTCAGACATCCATTTTAGGCACACTTTCTCCAATCAATGACCAGTCTCTTGCTTGTTTTTGTGAGGGGATTAAACTTGGATGGGGGAAAAGGGACATGGGATGCCCAAAAGAAGAATGCTTCTAGTTGAAATAAAGGCAATCTACTACTTCACATCTCTTTCATCACACTACTTGAGATCACTTGCCTTCCTGTCACTGTTAGCACATGGCTAGCCCTCACTCTGAATAAGGCCTAACATTTTCCTAGTAGCCATTTTCGATGAAGAAGATAATTGTGCCAACTGATCCTTGGTGGACTACTGCTCCCAGCATGTCTGATGCAAGTCCTGCCAACCCTCCTGCTGCAGTGGCTTAACTTCAGTTACACCAGTCTCTCCCTCTGGCTCCACATCCAATCCTGGCATGTCTTTCCCAGAGCTTCTCACTCACCGCCCCCGGCATGAATCCCTCCTGACTTTCCAGGACATGCTCCCTGCTGTCTTCCTCCTGCTCCAGGACATCTCTCAATGTAGAGAGAGGCTTCCTCCCAGCCCCCAAACTCCAGGCCTGAGGTACACCCCCCCCCCCCCCCCCCCGTTTACAGAAAGGGGGTCACGCAAGGGCCACCACAACCTAACACGCCATCATTCTGTTCTTTCACCCGACAACTCCTCCCACAACAGGCTGACCATTGGCAGAGGTGTCACTAGGGGGTGGCTATTGAGGCTATAGCCCTGTATCTGGGGCCTATGGTTACCCAGCCCGTGGACCTTTTCGCCGCTATCCTCTTCATTGAGCGGCCAGTATCACAGGGCTGGATGGGGGTGGGAACCGCAGGAGTTAACTTTTTCATTAAACAGCAGGTGATTGGTTGCTGGGCAATCCTGACAACCAATCAGCAGCCTGTTAATGTGAAAAGTTAACTTCAGTATTTCCTGCCTCCATCCAGCCCGTGATGCTGATCTCAGATGCTTTGCTCGCTGTACACCTGAGTAAGGTAGGAGATTTCTACCTACACAGTGTGTGGTGGGGTGCAGGGGACAGAGGAAACTACAGTGGGGCATGCAGTGCTGGACACAGGTCAGGCTGCATTGCTGGGCACAGCTGAGCCCTGCATTCTTGATGTAGCCAACGCCTGAGCCCTGGGGACCCTGATATAAGGAAGGGGCTTTCTGGGGACCCTGATGTAAGCAGGGGGGCTTTCTAGGGACCCTGATGTAAGTAGGGAGGGTCTCCTGGGGGACTGATGTAAGTAGGGAGGCTCTCTAGGGACCCTGATGTAAGGGGGGATCTGCACTCAGATATGTAACAATATTTTATATATATATATATATATATATATATATATATATATATACACACACACGTATATTATGTGTATGCCCACTCAAGCATATTACTTTCTTTACTTTGCTGCTATGGGCTCTAGCCCTGGATCTTTTGTAGACCTAGCAATGCCCCTGACCATGGGTATATATTGGAGGCCTGCCCCCTGCCAATCCTAGTTGGGGGATTGGTCAGGGCTCCCAAATACACCCCATGTCACTCCAGCACTCTGCCCTGCCATTTTTCCAGAACCTTCTCACTGGAAACAGAGGAGGTGCCCAAGAGCTAAAGCACGTCAGTCACCTGCTGCTACACTAAACCACTCCCCTGCCCCCAGATCCAAAACAAACAGGCCTAACTCACAGCTAGGCCTGCCTAAATGTACCTGCACTGGCAGTACTCACAAAAAAAAATTCTGTCATGTATATACACTGTGCATTACTATACAACCCTAGCTACAGGTCTCTGCAGCTAGACACATGAAACACTTTTGGACCAGAGCATTTCTCCCGCAGGAAAAATATTCTGCTCACCAAATTCTTGTCCTCTGGGAATGATGAAGATGGACAGCCATCCCATCCCTGAAAGTCCTAAAAGAAGACATTACTTATAACATCCTACACGTACATGCTACCTGTACATCACCACTGAAAGATGATCCTTCCAGCAGAGAAAATCAAATTAACACCACCACATATATTTCCTGCTTGTTTTGTTTTGTCAGAACAGAACTACTAACCCAAATAGAGAACAGTAATAAACATATATGTACAAACTTGCAAATAGTCCTTCTTTCCTGATAGGAGGGGTCCCTCCTCGGACAGCAGGATCTAAAGGAGATGGGCAAGAACAGTACACCAAAAGCGTCCATGAAACAGACAGTCCCTCTGTCAGGCACACTGGGTGGCAGGCATAGGCTGTTCCTTTAAGAAAAATGTCAGTACTGGAGAGACTGCAAGCAAAGGGCAAAGATGGTGCATATATGGTGGGACTGTCCAAAAATAAAGTAGTACTAGCAAGAAATAGTGAGTAATATAAAGGAGATAACTGGCGAGAAAGTAGAACAAAATATATGGACTTGTTTATTTCACAATTCCAAAGAAACAATATATGAGAACAATAACCCCAAAACTCCTGAATGCCGCAAAGGGTTTGATCCCAAAAAAATGGTTAAATAGTGAAAAACCAGGTATAAGAGAGTGGTTTGAACAAATAGATTATTACAGTAAAATGGACCTATTGAGCAGTAGGGTTAGAGGACAATATGGGAAATACACTAGCACCTGGGAGGGTTGGAAAAATTGTAAGGCCTCGGATAAGTATTTGGAAAAGATGAAAGAAGGTGAAGGGTTGTGAGTTAGAAATTGAAGGGGCCTAGAAAGAAACAAGCCAAATAAGGGGGGGGGGGGGGATGGGAGGGAAGATAAGACATGGGTAATGTAGCTGGAGTAGTTCTATTTTCTATTTCTTTTTATGTAAAATAAATTAAATAATTAGATAACTAATAAAGATATTGTTGAATAAGCCACTATGATGTGAAAATGAGATGGGACAAAGTTGAAATAAGTCTCTCAGAAAATTTTGCTGAAGTGGAAAAAAAGAAAAATGTCAGAAAGGAAATCTACACACAACTCTGCCACTTCCCTGCAGTCCTTGTGGCTGCTTCTGTGGTGTCTGTACAGCACAACAGTCCTCCTTACACAAAGAAGCGGGGGTACGGCAATCTCCTGCTATCCCCTTCCTCCCTGACAGAATGAATGGCTCCTGGTAGGCTGACCCACCTTTACAATCAGGACACGGTACCATTAAATGGCACGTCCCAGCTTTCATTCCTCCCGAATGTCCATAAACCGGGCCCAGGTATCACTCTCTGGCCCCCCGTAAAGGCTTTGGAACGTGCAGAAAATCCCAGACAAGGTCATCCTACTACTCTCCCCGGGAGTTCTCCACGATGTCCATTATCTGGGAGTGGACATATGGGTAGTCCAGACCCCATTCCAGAGCAACCCTTCCCTGTATCTCCCTCTGGAAGCGAGAGAACCTGGGTAATTCTTTAGGCTTCCCCTTCCCTGGCAAGATAGATGAATCCTAGGGATGTAGGTGGGTGCTCTGGTCTGGGTAGTTGAAGGTCAGCCTCACAGAATTTAATGCAAGGGACAGGGGTCCATACTGTGGGCTGAGTATCTTCTCCTGCCTCTGACTGGGTCTCTGTGGGCTGGGAACTTCCTGTCTCCCACTCCTCTTCGGAACTCTTCTCAGGGGATGACCACTCAAACAGTCCCTCCAAAGACCCAAACTTTTCCAGTATACTGGGGGAACCCCAATCTATAACCTGGCCCTCTCGTACCTCATCCAGCTGACCTGGAGGCATGTGCAGTCACCAGGACACAGGTCGCAGCAGCATCCTCTTCACCACATATGTCCTCTATCTTCATGGAGGGGTCGCCAGGCAGCAACATCTCTCTGGCTGGTGATCTTTGGCCCTCTCTGGGCTACTGAATCTCCTGCGGCTGCGGTGTACAAAGTCCTGAAAGCAGGTAGACATAGTACCCCGGCTCTTGCTGGACGGATCCCAGTCTGGTAAGTGGCTCCCCACAATGGCCGCACTAGACCCAAGCAGTCACTCCCGCCGTCGGGATCGGGCCCTCAGGGCAGAGCAAACACAGCTGCTTCGCTCCGTCAATCACCCCCAAGGCGAGCCCTCTGCAAAGCTCCAGCTGGATGCCAGTATCCACCAGTACCCACTCCTGCACATCAGGTAACCACTGCAAAGCGGGCATCAGCTGATTACCCTCTGCCATCTTCAGCTGCCTCGTGGTGGCTGCAGCTAGCTGGAACCTGTAAGTTTCTTCCAGGGCGTGGCTCCTCCCTCTAACTCCCTGTCTGCTCAGCGCCTGAGGAACTGATAAGCAGGCTTCATTCTGCACGTGCTGTATTAACCCCTGGTGGAACAAACTGAAGTTTGCAGGCATGCTGATGCTGGCAGGTTTTGCCCAGACATGTTGCTTGGTGCGGACTGCGCCACAGTAACTAGAGACTGATAGCAGGTGTATTGTCCAGTGGTTGCTTATGGCAACAAAACCAAAAACCCATGCCTCCCTGTACAGAACTGACTTAAAATAGTCCCGCCCCCAGGCTGCTTGCTATTGCCCGAGGTAACAGTAGACATTCTCACACACTTTACTGTTTGCAAGCAGGCGTTTGGAGTAAAGTTCAAGTTTCCTGTAATCCAGTTGGCAATGTCCGCGCCATGCAGACCACTGGACATATTTGTAATCCATGGGCGCGCTCGTCTGCCGTGGTTGCCACAGGTGATGGCACATATTTTTCACTCACTGAATTGTAGGATAGGTAAAAGTGTCCGCCCCAGCACTAATTGGGGTAACTGGGTAGCAGGAATAACAATATTGACAATCCTGGGCACTTGTAAAAGCTGAATTGCAGGCAAACACACAGTCCTTTTCCCTAGTTGAATCCTCTATGCAACGGGACAAGCAAAGTCCCCCCTTTTCTGCATTGCTAGGGACGACGGCCAGCAGGTTAACGTTGTGATGACGGATCTCGGTGGGACCTCTAAAATGTAACGGTGCCCCCGTGGGCACCGTGTTTCAGCATCCACACATCACCCTGCTGGTCAGACATCCATTTTAGCCACACTTTCTCTAGTCAATGAACAGTCTCTTGCTTGTTTTTGTTGTTTTTTTTTTTAGGGGCTTCAACTTGGATGGGGAAAAGGGACATGGGATGCCCAAATGATGAATACTTCTAGTTGAAATAAAGGCAATTGAATCCAAACTGACAGTCTCTGCTACTTCACATCTCCTCCGGCACACTACTTACAGATCATTTGCTTTTCTCTCATTGCCCATTTCTAGATCCCGGTCACCATTAGCACATGGCTAGGCCTCACTCTGAATAAGTCCTAGCGTTTTCCTAGTAGCCATTTTAGATGAAGATAATTGTGCTAACTGATCCTTGGTGGACTACTGCTCCCAGCATGTCTGATGCAAGTCCTGCCAACCCTCCTGGCTGCAGCGACTTAACTTCCAACAACACTACAGTTTCTCCCTCTGGCTCCACATCCTATCCTGGCATGTCTCTCCCAGAATTTCTCACTGTGCTTCTCACTCACCGGCCTCGGCATGGATCCCTACTGAATGACTTTCCTGGCTGTGCTCCCCTCTGTCTTCCTCCTGTTCCAGGACACCTCTCAATGATCGCGTGTGTAGAGAGAGGCTCCCGAGATCCAGGCCTGAGGTACACCCCCCCCCAGAAAGGTGGTTCTTCCACCCAACAACTCCTCCCACAACAGGCTGACCATGGGTATATATAGGAGGCCTGCCGCCTGCCAAATCTTGTTGGGGATTGGTCAGGGCTCCCAAATACACCCCATGTCACTCCAGCACTCTGCCCTGCCTCTTTTCCAGAACCTTCTCACTGGAAACAGAGGAGGCACCCAAGAGCTGAAGTACTTATCAGTCACCTGCTGCTACACTAAACCACTCCCTTGCCCCCAAATCAAAAACAAACAGGCCTAGCTCACAGCTAGGCCTGCCTAAATTTACCTGCACTTGCAGTACTCACAAAAAAAATACTACTCTAGCACCTACCTAAAGGTAGAGGGTGCTACACACTCAATGGCATTCCAGACCTCTGCAGTACAACCTTTTGTTGGCCTGGAACAGGTCCACTTAATTGCTCGATAAGCCCATGCAACTGGCAGACAGGGCCAAGAATTCTCTGGCTTGGTGGATTTCCAGCCAGTCACTGGAGCTAAGCAGGTCTTTCTGCTGACTTGGACAATTCTTGCCACTGATCTTTGCAGCAAGACACTTTGATTCAGTGGGATCAATTTCAATTGATCTATGCATTTTCCCCCCTCTTCAATTTCTACTGCTTTTTACTTTGCAGGATCAAGGTAGAAAGGGTGCTGGTGATCCCAAGCTGGCCCAGAAGGGCTTAATTCGTCTTTAAGCCATTTTTTTGCATGCTGGTGGAACCTCATTGGCCTCTTTCAGATTGACCAGACCTGTCTCCTGTCTCAAGGTTCCATCTATCATCCTGCTTCATGTCTCTAGATTTAAAAGAATGACTGAGGCCCAGGTCTTGAGAGAGAGGAGGATCTCTAAAAGGCAGCTTTCCTTCATTGTACTTGGAAGGTGTACTTCCATTGGTGTGAGCAGAGGAATTTCAGTCTTTGCCAGCATTCAGTGGGTCGTTTACTCACCTTCCTGCTGTTGGGGTTGGACTAGAAATTGGCACATTATACCCTGAAAGGGCAGGTTTTAGCCTTGGCCAGTCTGTTCAGAGACCACAAGGCGCTCACTCTGGTGAAGGCTTTTGTGCAAGGGAGACATTGCTACACCTCAGACACTAATGACTCTTTGGGACTTTCCCCTGGTGCCTTCAAAGGGCCCCCCTTTAAACCCGTCTGCGAGATTTCTTTGTCAGATGTTATACGTAAAGTGGCTTTCCAGTTGCTAATTAGCTGGTCAAGAAGGAAATCTGAAGTTGACTACCATGTGAAGAGCCTTTTTTGGTGCAGCGTAGGGCTTAGGTAGTCTTGTGGCCAAACCCTTTCCCCTAATTTGGTATCTGGATTCCCCTTAAATGAGAATATTTTCTTGGCTTCGCCCTTCTAAGGGTTCAAAGGAGGTGGCCCCACATTGCTTGCATGTAGAGTGGGCCGTGTGAGTTTTCCTTGCAGCTACAGCTCGACCTGCAAATAGAACTTTCTTTTTTGTCTGAGCGCCCTAAGAAGGGTCTTTCTCCTACACTGTCTACTATTGCCAGGTGGATTTGCTGTATCATTTCTCATGCCTGTGCCCTGAAGGATAATGTGCTTCCCTTTCCGATCACGGCTCATTTGATTAGATCTGCCCCTTGGGTTTTAGCATCAGGCTTCTGTTGCACAGCTTTGAAAGGCTGCTACCTGGCTGTCCATTAACACATTACTAAGTACTACCATGTAAATGTTCAAGTTTATGCTGATGCCAGCTTTGACTGCCAGGTG
Organism: Lithobates clamitans; assembly: GCA_037952925.1. NCBI lineage: Eukaryota > Metazoa > Chordata > Amphibia > Anura > Ranidae > Lithobates > Lithobates clamitans. Next base: position 1,723,329 of record JBBGZY010002360.1, on the reverse strand, counting down.
CTTCAGTTTGGAGGTTGGAGTTAGGGTTAGCCTTTTGGGGGGTCTGATAAAGAGTTCATAATTCAGGTTACCATCCCCTCATTTTACTGCTTTGTTATATGCCATCGGCTGGGATTACAGACCTGTATCCTGTACCATAAAGTAAATTGGATATTTTACATACTTGTAAAATACCTTTCTTGGTATACAGGACATAGGACCCTCCCCTCTGTGAATGTGGTCCTAATATTGCTTGCTACAAAACTAGGGCTTGCCTGGTGGTAGGGGTTAAATGAGGGGAGTGTTTAAAGTTTTGAGTGGCTTTTGCTAGTGTCAATCACTTGATGGTGTGGCATAGCTGTTATGATTCAAGACCTTGTCCTGTACTCACATGAAATTTATTTTACAGGTTCCTAAAACAAATGTTACTATAGCTTTGCTGGATTCGTTGTTTGCTTCCAACTGCTTCTTTCATTTGAAGTCTAGCATGAAAACGTACTACTTTTTATTGGCTTCATTTTTCATGGAGAGGGGTGATATTTGGTTCCCAGCTGTGTCTTTTTACAGCCCTCTGCTGATCAGAGTTCAGCTTTTAAAGTGGTTGTAAACTCGGGAAAAAAAAAAACCTTCAAGATAAAGGCATAATGAGCTAGTATGCATCACATGGTAGTCATTATGAAATGCTTACCTTAGATCAAAGCTGTTGCAGTGGTCCCCGCACACTGCTGTGACCGGCGACATGTCTCCCGGAGTTATTTCCGGGTTTGCGGGCTCCGGCGCTATGATTTGCCATGCATGCGGGTGCCGCCGGTCATAGTACGGCTACTGCAGAAATGGCACGAGCGGGCCGTTTCTTCAGTGTGCATGTGCCAATGATGAGTTTACAAGCACTTTAAATGGCCTATGCTAGGATTGCACCGATACCAAGCATTTGCATGAGTGTACTAGCGCAAATGCTCCCGATACCGATACTTTGTGTGGTGCGATTTGCATCAATACAAGATGCTCGTGTATATATGAAAAAGCACCATCTAGGGGCAGTTTATTAAAAATGTTAGAATTCACAGTACATACCGGGCCAAATGCAAATGCTGCATGTGTCCCAATAATGCTGATGATAGTAAATCACGGCTGCTGGAGATGATGTAAAGGCGGTCTGCCCCTAGGCTGACATCACTATACCTATGGGGTCCCAGAACTTCTCCTCCAGCCCTGTGAGCACCTCCAGTGGCTGTGACTTGCTATCATCAGGTCTGGGAAACCTATGCAGATTTTGCATTTGACCAGATATGTACTGTGAGCTCTAACGTTTTTAATAAACTTCCCACTCGATAGAGTTGCCACCTCATCCCTTTAAACCTGAACACATATTAATTACACAGGTTCTGAGGCCAATTTGATGCGGATAAGTGAGTTTAATTACCACCTTAATCTGCCTCAGAACCTGTGTAATTAATATGTGTTCGGTTTTAAAGGGATGAGGTGGCAACTCTACCACTCGATGGCGCTTTTCCCTTTGTACACACGGAAATTGCATTCCTGTTCAAAATGCATGTGATTTGCGCCAATTTTTAATTTTTTTTGTATTGACGCAATCTGCATTTCAAAGTATTGGTTCTGGTGAGTACTTGACGGAAAAAAAATCGGTACTTGTGGATAAATTAAAAAAAAATTTAAAAACGGTATCTGTGCTGCCTTTGTGCATCACACCAGTGCCCTATAAATGGCCAATTTACTCCCAGATGTACTGGGGGAATGAGACAACCCACTAAAAGGGAAATGTTGGTCTTGAATGAAAATCTTTCATTAGAGAAAAATGGAGACTACTAGCTGATCTTATGGGACCTTTGTCTGACTTTCTGAATCTGCATACTTTTGGCTTAAGTTTTTTTTTCCCCAGGCAGTGGCCCAGAACATTAGGTTAGTGTCACAGTTGGGCAACTAAGAATTTTTCCGCTGTGGAGATGCTGGCGTTGCAGAACTCCTTCTTTTGGATAGACAGACTGGTACATAACCTGGCTTTTTAGGGAAATTAAAATCACTTTTGAACTTAATAGCTTATCTCCCAACAGAGCCCTATAGTGGAGGAAAAAAATGTTCTGTTCTCCAAGAATGGTGCAAGTAGTATACTTTTTGGAGTCTGTACAACTCATGTTAACCAAAACAATTTGTACTAGTTGTTCAGTGTTTCATTTAAAGCGTATGTCGAGACAAACTTTCATTATATCTCCAATATGTAAGTGTTAACCCCTGTGTTACCTGATGGTATTGATGGATGATATTGACCAAATAATATTTAACAGTGTTATGCAAAATAATGTGAAAAACCAAAATAAAGGATTTTGATGCAGCACCTACTGTGTTCAAACATGCACACTAGATAAATAATTCAGTGTAGATGGTCCTGTGCAGTTCCTGTATAAATACATGTGAAACGTGCACCTTAACCTAATTAATGAGATTTGCATCAAATATATGAATCAATATAACAAAAGATCTCAGGTGCACCGATTTAAACAAATGATAATAGTGGCTTAAAAAATATTAGCCCAGTGGGGTGAAATAAATATATGCATAAGTGATGTGGTCTCCCTTTCTTGTGGGGGGTAATCCTGTGCTTCCACCAAACACCTCACAAAACTCTCACCTTACTCCCATACAACAAGAGCCTAGAAGTAGGGTTCCCACTATATAGTCTGGTCTTCCGTTAGGGGTCCACCCTTTAGGTTTCCGTGTTGAAAACTTGGCTAGAGGGTCTTTAGCTCCTTCAAAGGTTTTGCTGGTCTCATGCATTCATATGTTAGGATAAAATAAACAAATTGCCCCTCATAGTGTGGAATGCTAAATAACTACAATGTATTAAAGGGTAGGTGGGTGCTTTCATCAAAATAAAGTTAAAATCGCATTAGAGTGATGAAAACACAGGCAATGCTGCTCTCTCACATCACTTCCGGTCTGCTGTTTGCTCCGGTCATGCCTTACATCAGGACTCCTGACTTCCTCAGTCTAAACCTAAAGGGAGGACCCTTCACGGAAGGCCACACCATATAAAGAAAAAGGAGAGCACATCACTTAAAGCGGGAGTCCACCTAAAAAAAAAAATATTAAAAGCCAGCAGCTACAAATACTGCAGCTGCTGACTTTTAATAAATGGACACTTACCTGTCCCAGGGTCCAGTGATGTCGGCAGCCGACGCCGATCACTCGCTCGACTCTCGGCAGCTGCCGTCGCCATCCTCGGTGAGGGATTTAGGAAGTGAAGCGTTGCGGCTTCACTTCCCGGTTCCCTACTGCACATGCGCGAGTCGCGCTGCGCGTCGTAACTGGTCCCCACTATCTCCTGGGACCTGTGTGTTTCCCAGGAGACAGCACAGAGGGACGGGAAGAGGCGTAGACACCCGTGGGAGTCTATGCCAGGAAGTGGGTGCAAATACCTGTCTTAGACAGGTATCTGCACCCCCCTCCCCCTTGAAAGGTGCCAAATGTGACACCGGAGGGGGGGGGGTAGGGTTCCCGAAAAGTGGACTTTTTTTGGAACTCCGCTTTAAGAGGACAATGCATATATTGATTTCACCCCACTGGGATAATATATTTAAGCCACTATTATTACTTGTTTATTTTGGACCTTTTGTTATACTGATTCAAATATTTGATGCAAATCTTGCTTATTGAGTTAAAGTGCACGTGTCACATGTATTTATGCAGGAACTGTGCAGCGCCATGTATATTGAATATATAGGCACCTTCCTTCCTGTTTTTATATTGTAAAGAGCATGCAAGTACAGAAAAATACCTGCTGATTGGCCAGAAATGCACCCTACTCTTAAGCCCTCTTGTGAGCTGACAACCCAAGACATTTTTATGGACTGAGTGTTGTCAATGATGCTCATGGTCTTGCTAAACTACTCAACCACTCCCATTCTTGGATCTCTGCAACATAAAGGCTAATAATCTTTTAACCGGAGATAAAACTAGGAGGGCTCTTTGAGATAAGAGAAAAGTGCTACATTTCTTACATCAAGAGGCTTTAGTCTCATGCATTGGGGAAGTGGAGGGCTTCATTCAGATTAGTTGCTACCACCAATAAGTCAAGAGGGACTGTACCTAGATCCTATTTACAAGTGATAGCCTGTAATGCAGCAGGTTTACACTGCATATTGCAGGCAGCAATTAGTGTATATATATATATATATATATATATATATATATATATATATAGTGTACCAGGTGCCTGCACTGGCAGGATGCTCTACAGGTCCAAGGCAGTGATCCCCTGGCGGGGGAGTAGTCCCTGATGCCCTATGAGGTGTGCTTGCTGTGAAGAGTGAAGATTGGGCATCTTGGACTGGTGAGAGTCTCTGTGTGAATGGAGCAGTTTTCAGCATTCCTCTACAGCAGGGGTCTCAAACTGGTGGCCCTCCAGCTGTTGTGAAACTACAAGTTCCCATCATGCCTCTGCCTGTGGAAGTCAAGCTTGTAACTTTCAGCCTTGCAATGCCTCATGGGACTTGTAGTTTCACAACAGCTGGAGGGCTGCCAGTTTGAGACCCCTGCTCTACAGTGTACCCTCCTGTATTGGCTGCTAGGTTGTGGTTTCCTTAAGTGTAGCACCACACTTCAGTAGTGGTAGATGTGGGTGGTCTGGTGCGCCATGCAAACGGCATAACATTGCAAAATCAAAGTAAATAGGTGAACTTATCCTTTCAAATCCTATGGGAACGTGTTACATGTGCCACCCAATTTTAGGGTCACGGGTGGCACATATAACATGTTCCCAGGGCCGTCTTTAATATTGATTGGACCCTGGGCAAAACTATTCTTGGGCCCCCCCTGCCCCATGCAGTTTTGCTCTCCACCTGCTCTAAGACATACAATAAATAGCAGCTAGACTCAAAATCAGTTTACTGAATTAGATCAGGCAGCTATTGCGATTGGCTGTCAGAGGTTACAGTGTATCATTACCGCTCACTGACTGGTTGCTAGAGGTTAAAGCACACATTATGGCTCACTGATCAGTTGCTAGAGGTTACAGCACATAATTTCTGCTTTTTGAATGGTTGCTAGAGATTACTGCGGATATGACCTCAGGGGGGGCATGATATACATATAAATGTTGCCGCTATTTACATATGAGTGCCGGTAATTTACATGTAAACACAGGGTCTGCAGGTGAGTCATCTTTACACAACAATAGGGCAGAGCTGGGCAGCATTAGTAGCAGCACTTCAAACTGAGATATTGGGACACAGCACAGGACTAAAACCTCAAGGGACGAGGGAAATTAAACCAGGATAGTTGGCAAGTATGAGACAGCTACTTTGGGCCCCACAACACTGACAGGGCCCAGGGCAGCTGCCCCTTTTGCCCTGCCTTAAAAACGGCCCTGCATGTTCCCAGTGGTGCCCCCCTCCCTCTGGCAGCGATATGGGGAGAAGTTCCACGTACTAGCTGCCACTGTTTGAAAAACAGCACAGCTGTGTGGGGCTCCGTCTGAATGAACTACAAACCCTGACATCCTTAGCGGCTGTAGACTTGTAGTTCTCAATGAACTACCACGGCACTGTTCCTGTTGGAGTATCGGCTTACCTGTACGGGTAACCCCATACACTGACAGGTCTGCAGGAGACCTGCATGGCATCAGTGATCTGCTGATCGCTTTACTTTCCAGGCTCCTGCAACAAAAAAATATAAAATGCACATTTCTTTTTATCTGCAAAAAAAGTGTTTTATTATTATTATATATATATTTTTTTAAAGTGAACGATCTTTTAAATATACCATTGGTGACCACTGGACGCAATACTATCCAGCGCATATATATAAATATAAATACAGTATCTCACAAAAGTGAGTACACTACACCCCTCACATTTTTGTAAATATTTTATTATCTCTTGTGACAACACTTTGCTACAATGTAAAGTAGTGAGTGCACAGCTTGTATAACAGTGTAAATTTGATGTCCCTCAAAATAACTCAACACACAGCCATTAATGTCTAAACCGCTGGTAACAAAAGTGAGTACCCCCTAAGTGAAAATGTCCAAATTGGGCCCAATTAGCCATTTTCTCTCCCCATTGTCATGTGACTCGTTAGTGTTACAAGGTCTCAGGTGTGATTGGGGAGCAACTGGTCACTGGAAGTTCAACATGGCACCTCAGGGCAAAGAACTTTCTGAGGATCTGAAAAAAAAAAAAAGAATTGTTGCTCTACATAAAGATGGCCTAGACTATAAGAAGATTGCCAAGACTCTGAAACTGAGCTACAGCATGGTGGCAAAGACCATACAGCGGTTTACCAGGACAGGTTCCACTCAGAACAGGCCTTGCCATGGTTGACCAAAATGTCATATCCAGAGGTTATCTTTGGGAAATAGACGTGTAAGTGCTGCCAGCATTGTTGCAGAGGTTGAAGGGGTGGGGTCAGCCTGTCAGTGCTCACACCATAAGCCGCACACTGCATCAAATTGGTCTGCATGGCTGTCATCCCAGAAGGAAGCCTCTTCTAAAGATGATGCAAAAAAAAAGCCCGCAAACAGTTTGCTGAAGACAAGCAGACTATCGATTACTGGAACCATGTACTGTGGTCCGATGAGAAGATAAACTTATTTAGTTCAGATGGTGTCAAGCTTCTATGGTGACAACCAGGAGTACAAAGACAAGTGTGTCTTGCCTGCAGTCAAGCATGGTGATGGAAGTGTCATGGTCTGGGGCTGCATGAGTGCTGCTGGCACTGGGGAGCTGTAGTTCATTGAGGGAACCATCAATGCCAACATGTACTGTGACATACTGAAGCAGAGCATGATTCCCTCCCTTCGGAGACTGGACCGCAGGGCAGTATTCCAACATAACGACCCCAAACACACCTCCAAGATGACCACTGCCTTGCTAAAGAAGCTGAGGGTAAAGGTGATGGACTTGCCAAGCATGTCTCCAGACCTAAACCCTATTGAGCATCTGTGGGGCATCCTCAAACGGAAGGTGGATGAGCGCAAGGTCTCTAACATCCACCAGCTCCGTGATGTCGTCATGGAGGAGTGGAAGAGGACTCCAGTAGCAACCTGTGAAGCTCTGGTGAACTCCATGCCCAAGAGGGTTAAGGCAGTGCTGGAAAATAATGGTGGCCACACAAAATATTGACACTTTGGGCGCAATTTGAACATTTTCACTTAGGGGTGTACTCACTTTTGTTGCCAGCGGTTTAGACATTAATGGCTGTGTGTTGAGTTATTTTGAGGGGACAGCAAATTTACACTGTTATACAAGCTGTACACTCACTACTTTACATTGTAGCAAAGTGTCATTTCATCAGTGTTGTCACATGAAAAGATATAATAAAATATTTATAAAAATGTGAGGGGTGTACTCACTTTTGTGAAATAGTGTATTTATTGATTATCGTGTTGGACATTGGTGTTTGAGCAAACAGGTGTTTGAAATGTTAGACTCTAAGATCAGTTTTTTTTATACTTTTGTGATTTTGCCTGCACAATATACAGCTTGATTTGTTAAAGAAAACTAGACTTTTAGCCCAGGCAGCTCACATATGTGCAAGGCTGAATTAGATATTGATATAAATAGTACGCATATGTGCAAATGCTCTTCTCACTCGCTTTACACTTGCCACACCATTGCCAATAACTAAACTGAAAAGTAATGTTTAAACTTATTTCAACCCAGTTTTCCACAATAAAAAAAAAAAAGTGGCAAGTCTGTAGGCAAAGGATTATCTACCCGAGCGACTGTTTTATGGTCAGAAGGAAAATTAAATGGATCTTGAAGTCAGGGGACTCCCAGATGAGTGCAAAGTGTCGTTCCCTCAGCAGAAACCACACCGGCACAAGCTGGGCTACAATTAACCACTTGCTGACCAGGCTTTTTCTGTCACTTTTTGTTTACAAGTTTAAGTCAGTATTTTTTGTTAGTAAAAATTACTTATAACTCTCAAACATTATATATATTTTTGAGCAGCGACCCTAGGAACTAAAATGACAATCATTGCAAATTATTTTACAAAAATTTGCGTATCGTTTTTTTTAAACGCAATTTTTTGGAAAAAACACATTTTAATAAAAAAATAAATAAATATATACCCCAGTTTTTTGTATAATATGAAAGATGTTGTTACACCGAGTAAATAGATACCTAACATGATGTGGTTTAAAATTGCGCACGCTCATGGAATAACAACAAACTGCAGTGCTTAAAAGTCTCCATAGGCGATGCTTTAAACACCTTTACAGGTTAACTGTTTTGAGTTACAGAGGAGGTCTAGTACTAGAATTATTGCTTTTGCTCTACCATTCGTGGTGATACCGCACATGTGTCATGCGAACACCATTTTTTTTTCTTACTTTGTTCCCTTTCATTTTTTATTTTATCACTTTTATTCCTATTACAAGGAATGTAAACATCCCTTGTTGTAGAAATAAGGATAATAGGTCCTCTTTATGGAGAGATTTGAGGTCAAAAAGACCTTTAAGGCCTGGTTCACACCTGCAGGTTGCAGTTTGCATATTCCAGGTGCATTTTACGTTTTTGATCCATAAAATGCACAGATGTGAACCACATCCATAGGAAACCATGTTAAATGGACTGTAGTGTGTTTCTGCAAAACTGAAAACGCACTGAAAAATGCATAGGTGTGAACCAGGCCTTAAAGTAAAAGATCAAAAAAATCTGATGCTTTGAAAAAATAAAAAAATTGTTTACATCCACCCTGGACCGGAAGTGACATCATGACGTCGCTCCAGTCCTCCAAGGCCATAGAGGCGATCAAAGATGATCTAGTCTTTTATAGCCTCTGTGACCAGCTGTCTGGTCGTTTCTTGGGAGAGCCAGTGGAGATAGTAAGCCCAAGACACACCAGCGAGTGGCGGGAGGGGGTGTCCCCTCCCGCTGCTTCTGAAAGAGCTCCAGTGGCACATAAGCTGCTCAGAAAGCTTGCAAGAAAGAGCTGGCCGCTGGCTGAGAAAAAAAGATACCGGGGGTTTATGGCTGATATCTTCAGCCATAATCCCGGTAAACCGCAACTTATATATACGTATTGTGGTGGGCAAGTAGTTAATTATATCAAACAAAGAGTAGACACAGAATATTTCAAGGTGGTGTTGCTCGCAAAACTTTAGGCTTGTGTTTTGTGAGCTTTGTGTTGAGACAGCCCATTCCTTTTCAATGAACCCTTAAGGCCCGTTCGCACAATTGTGTTGCAGTACCTGCACAGTGACAATCTATGTCAATGGACGCAGCAGCACGACTCGGGAGCGAGCCTGCACGGGTGCCCCCATGGAAAGCAGCTTTCTGTGGGGGCACCGGGTGAAGAGGAGGAACTTAGAGTGCCGGTGGGGCACCCCAGAAGAAGAGGATCGGGGCTGCTCTGTGCAAAACTTTTGCACAGAGCAGGTAAGTATAGGCATGTTCTTTATTTTTAGTTTAAAAAAAAACCAAAGGTTTACAACCACTTTAAGTGGGCACTGTTGTGTCACACATTTCTCAGAACCTACCTTCTGAACCACAGAGGTGCTGTGAAGAGGGGTACAGGAATCAATGTTTGCAGGCAGCAAGGTACCATGGGATATGTAGTCCTTAGAAATTGAAAGTAAACATCAGAGGAGAATCTACAAAGCACGCAGTGAATCCACAAAATTGTGAAAAGTCATGGCCAGCAGACAGGCATCACTAACAAAATAAAAGGCGATTTTTCAAGTAATTTTATATTGGAATGTCAAAAATACTTATTGTTTATATTGCTTTTACAATGCTGCTCTAAAATGGAAAGTGTATGCCGTGACCATAAATTTCTTTTGAGCATATGGGAATATACCACACTGCAGATGTTTGTTTTTTTTTCGCACCTGCAAAAGTTGGATTCCGGCCCTATAGTTTGCTCTTTCCTGAAAAAACAAATTCACGGTCAATTAGTTGGGGAAAAATGTTCCCAATGGTGCCCATACCCAGATGTCGCTCTCGTCAAAAATGTTAGGGACGCTTACCAGCTGTTTGCTGCTGTACTATCTATTGCCAGGTCTTTCCTGCACTCCAATTTAGTATATTTTTTATTGTATCACCACTGCATGAAGCCATTCATCTCTCTTTATTAGCTCATTGAGTCTCAGCTGTATCCTGTACTCTATTCAAGTTCCAAGAGCATTCAAGTCTCAGATCCTGCTATTCAGTTTCCTCTTTCAGGTCAGCTGCATCCAGTTACCAAATCTTCCTAATCACAGACCTAGCTCTAGCCTAATTAATAATCCAATGCAGCTGCACTGAAATTAATCTGCAGAATCAGCTGCACCCCAACAAGTACAGCTCCACAGTACCAGGTCCTGGCCAGGACTGCATTTCAGCCTAGATCCTTCTAATCAACTCCTGTCTCCAGTCCAGTAACATCCAAGTCTCTGTACTCAAGCTATAACGCCTGTCCCCAGTGGCCGCTGGTGCTCCAAAACCAATCCCTCTCACAGGCCAGCCTTGGTGCTCACACTGCTCCCCGCACCAGCTCCCGCTCATCCTACCATCTGCTGCTGCAATCTCGTCGGCGGTGGAAGAGCGGCTTTCCCTGACGGAGAGCTGCAGCCAATACACGTTCCTGGCCCGGCCTTCTGCTAAGGACTCTGCTAGGAGGACAGGACAGGCTCTATAGAGCCGGGAAGGCAGCGATCAGTGCCGAGGGGGGCATTGCTTATCCTCCCGGCCGAACAGGAAGTGGGTCCTGAGACCCGATTAACCGGGAGTCCTTAGACTCCCTGGCCAATATAGTCTTAGGACCCGTTTCCTGATTGGCTGGGAAGAGGAGCAGGAAGACATTAGCGAATATTAATTCACCAATGTCACACAACTGGGTGGGCTCAGGGCGCAGTGCTCTGCACCCTAAGCCTATCCTTTTTTGAAGCCAATTAGAGCCTCAGGCTCTAATCATGAACTTAAAAAATAAAACTCCATTAAAATCCAGCACCCTGCATGTAGAAAGAGCACATAAAAGAACAAGCTTCTTCTAGGGCTCATGTGCACTGCAGTTTAAAAAAAAAAGCTGCTTTTACAGGCGGTGTGCATGAGCCCGAAAAACTTGAGCTTTTGAGCTCTTTGGGGCACTGGCTCCTCTCAAAAATGTGAGTTGGGTGGGGTTTTTTCTGCCTGTAGGAGCAATTGCCTGAAAAAAGCCCTAGTGTGCATGGACACATTGGGTAACATGGAGGGAAGCTTCTAGACAAAAAAAATAAGAGCTCAAAAGCCTGTAGGAGCCACTTAGCTGTTGTGCTCTGACAGGGGGCGCCCGGGGCGCCCCCCCGCCAGAACACTCCAGTCAGCACTCTCAGCCAATGGCTGATTGGGAGCCGGTCGGCTGCTGGTTTTCCAGCATGCTCATCCGACATAAGCTTGTCCGGCTTCTGTCAGACCAGCTGACATACACATGGGCCTAATGTCCCCGTGTGTATGAGGCTTTACCTTTTCTACTCAATTCTTTTCCTTCTCCCCAGTTCCAGAACTTGCCTCTAGCTTCCTGTCCTGGACAGACCTCCTGTCTTTCATCCTTGCCTTGTTTCCATAGACAGTACTGCTGTATCTTTCAGTGTGCTCCGACTTTCTTTCAACAGTGGGTTCTGGTATGTCCTGTAAAATAATGACAGGAGCATGGGAACCAGGGCCTGTGCTACCACTAGGCAAACTAGGCAGCCGCCTAGGGCGCTCTATTGCCTAGAGCGCTCGGCCACTGGTGTTCCTACTCTCTGCAGCAAGCAACTAAGTCTCAGCAGGCAGCTGCCGCTCTGTTCGCACATGGTGTCAGAGGCACAGCGGCAGCGGAGGACTGTGTCTGTGTCCCGACTCCCGAATAAATGGAAGCAAGCAAACATTCATTGATGGGCACTGGTAAGGCTGCATTGATGGGCGCTGGTGAGGCTGCATTTGATGGCCGCTGGTGAGGCTGCATTGATGGGCGCTGGTGAGGCTGCATTTGATGGGCGCTGGTGAGGCTGCATTTGATGGACCCTGGTGAAGCTGCATTGATGGGCGCTGGTAGGCTGCATTGATGGGTGCTGGTGAGGCTGCATTTGATGGGCACTGGTGAGGCTGCATTTGATGGGTACTGGTGAAGCTGCATTTGATGGGCGCTGGTAGGCTGCATTGATGGGCGCTTCATTAAAATGGTGGGGTATAGATGGGAAGAGCAAAGGGGGTGGAGCCAATGGGGTAGGCAAAATGAGGTTTCGTCTAGGGTGGCAAAAATCCTGGCACCAGCCCTGATGGGAACTACCCCAACCTGCCTCACTAGATAGCATGATGCAGGCCCAGTATACTATATATATCGGTGATCAGTTGGTAGGAATGTCCAGTGTTGTGCCTTCATTGTTCAGGTACAGCCTTGGGGTTGGACCTTAACACTGCTGAACTGCTTTTAAAAAGTCAAACTTTATTGAAAAACAAAATACAAAACACCATCATGACACAGTACAAAACAAAAAAAGTCAAAGCAAAAGCGACCATGGCGCAAAGCAGCACCAGTATAATGACAAATAGGAAACATGAAGGGAACACAAAGACACTGAATTTCAAAAGAGCCAACTTCCCTAAACTACAAACCTTGCTAAAAGGCATAAATTGGGATAAAATATTAGGAACAAAGAATACGGAGGAGAGATGGGTTTGCTTTAAGAGCATATTAAATAAGGGCATTAGCCAATGTATCCCATTGGGTAATAAATTTAAAAGAGCGAACAAAAATCCTGGATGGCTTAACTCCAATGTAAAAATGCATATAAAAGCAAAGGAGAAGGCCTTCAAAAAATACAAGGTTGAGGGATCATCCTCAGCATTCAGACTTTATAACTAATGCAATAAGAAATGTAAGGGTGCAATTAGGACGGCTAAGATAGAACATGAAAGACACATAGCGGAGGAGAGCAAAAAAAATCCCAAGAAATTCTTTAAGTATGTAAACAGTAAAAAAGGGAGGACAGACCATATTGGCCCCATAAAGAATGAGGAAGGACATCTGGTTACAAAGGATGGGGAGATGAAAAAGGTATTGAATTTATTCTTCTCCTCAGTATTCACGAGTGAATTGGGGGGCTTCAGTAACCAAAACTGCAGTGTTTATCCTCATGACACAACACAGGAAGCACTTACATGGTTAACAGAGGACGGAATTAAAATTAGACTTGAGAAACTTAACATTAATAAATCACCGGGACCAGATGGCTTGCATCCGAGGGTACTTAGGGAACTCAGTCAGGTGATTGCCAGACCGTTGTTCCTAATTTTTACAGACAGTCTATTGACTGGAATGGTACCAGCTGATTGGAGAAAAGCCAATGTAGCACCAATATTTAAAAAGGGCCCAAAAAACATCCCTGGGAATTACAGACCAGTTAGCCTAACATCAATAGTATGTAAACTCTTGGAGGGGATAATAAGGGACTATATACAAGATTTTAGTAATAAGAATGATATCATTAGCAGTAATCAGCATGGATTCATGAAGAATCGTTCTTGCCAAACCAATCTATTAACCTTCTATGAGGAGGTGAGTTGCCATCTAGATAAAGGAAGGCCCGTAGAAGTGGTGTATCTGGATTTTGCAAAAGCATTTGACACAGTTCCCCATAATCGTTTACTGTACAAAATAAGGTGCGTTGGCATGGACCATAGGGTGAGTACCTGGATTGAAAACTGGCTACAAGGGCGAGTTCAGAGGGTGGTGATAAAGGGAGAGTACTCAGAATGGTCAGGGGTGGTTAGTGGGGTTCCCCAGGGTTCTGTGCTGGGACCAATCCTATTTAATTTGTTCATAAACGACCTGGAGGATGGGATAAACAGTTCAATCTCTGTATTTGCAGACGATACTAAGCTAAGCAGGGCAATAACTTCTCCGCAGGATGTGGAAATCTTGCAAAAAGACCTGAACAAATTAATGGGGTGGGCGACTACATGGCAAATGAGGTTCAATGTAGAAAAATGTAAAATAATGCATTTGGGTGGCAAAAATATGAATGCAATCTATACACTGGGGGGAGAACCTCTGGGGGAATCTAGGATGGAAAAGGACCTGGGGGTCCTAGTAGATGATAGGCTCAGCAATGGCATGCAATGCCAAGCTGCTGCTAATAAAGCAAACAGAATATTGGCATGCATTAAAAGGGGGATCAACTCCAGAGATAAAACGATAATTCTCCCGCTCTACAAGACTCTGGTCCGGCCGCACCTGGAGTATGCTGTCCAGTTCTGGGCACCAGTCCTCAGGAGGGATGTACTGGAAATGGAGCGAGTACAAAGAAGGGCAACAAAGCTAATAAAGGGTCTGGAGGATCTTAGTTATGAGGAAAGGTTGCGAGCTCTGAACTTATTCTCTCTGGAGAAGAGACACTTGAGAGGGGATATGATTTCAATTTACAAATACTGTACTGGTGACCCCACAATAGGGATAAAACTTTTTCGCAGAAGAGAGTTTAATAAGACTCGTGGCCACTCATTACAATTAGAAGAAAAGAGGTTTAACCTTAAACTACGTAGAGGGTTCTTTACTGTAAGAGCGGCAAGGATGTGGAATTCCCTTCCACAGGCGGTGGTCTCAGCGGGGAGCATTGATAGCTTCAAGAAACTATTAGATAACCACCTGAATGACCGCAACATACAGGGATATGTAATGAAATACTGACACATAATCACACACATAGGTTGGGCTTGATGGACTTGTGTCTTTTTTCAACCTCACCTACTATGTAACTATGACATTCCATGGCAAACACACACAGTAGTGTCAGCAGGCAAAACATAAAGACATGGGGGTTGATTTACTAAGGCCCCTTTCACACTGGAGCGCCGTCAGCAGTATAGCGTCGCTATTTTCACGTTTTTTGCAGGGGTTTTCAGCTGCTAGCTGGGCGGTTTTAACCCCCGCTAGCGGCCGAAAAAGGGTTAGAATGACCCACAAAGCGCCACTGCAGCGGCGCTTTGCCGGCGGTTCGGCAGTGGTGCCCATTCAGTTCAATGACTTTAAAGTGCAAAGGAAGGATTTGGGGTCTTATAGACCCCAGATCCCTCCATAAAAAGTACCTGTCACTGCCTATTACTGTCACAAGGGATGTTTAAATTCCTTGGTACAGCAATTAAAGTTATCAGATTTTTATTTTTTTTAAAGAGACGGTGTAAAAAAAAAAAGAAGAAAAAAAAAATGTTTAAAGCGCCCCCGTCCCCATGTGCTTGTGCACCAAACAAAACGCATACGTAAGTTGTGCCCACATATGTAAACGGTGTTCAAACCACATATGTGAGGTATCACCATGATCTTCAGAGCCAGATCAATAATTCTAGCAAAACATCTCCTCTGTAACTCCAAATAGGTAACAGTTAAATTGATTTAAAACGTTGCCTATGGAGATTTTTAATTACCGTAGTTTGTGGCCATTCCGTAAGCGTGCGCAATTTTAAACCGTAACATGTTAGGTATCTATTTACTCAGTGTAACATCATCTTTCACAGTATACAAAAAAATTGCGCTAACTTTACTGTTTAGGTTTTTTTAATTCAGTGAAGTGTATTTTTTTTTTTTAAATTGCGTTTGTAAAACCGCTGCGCAAATACAGTGACATAAAATATTGCAATGACCGCCATTTTATTCTCCGGAGTCTTTGTTAAAAAATATATATATTAGGTTTGGAGGTTCTAGCTAATATGGGTAAGTTTGGTGCCTTTGGTGGCTGATCAGCACCTAAATTTTAACTGTGCCAGATCCTAGAAATACCATGTTTTGAAACTCAAAAAGAGAAGTAATGGACTTTATAGGCACATAAGTACAGAAAATTCACAATTTATTGGTCTACATTAAAAATAGAAAATACAATCATTAAAGTAAAAATTCTTAAAAATACTTCTTGGCCAAAGTGTGGGTTCCCCAGAGGATGGAGTATCATTTGTGGTATGAAAAGTATTTTTTGTGATATATACATCAACATATACCAGTCCTCAGAGTACTGGAGTACCACTTGTCCTCATGTATTTCAGATCCATATGTTTTGCGACTATTATTGCTTCTTCAGGAGCTTAAAGGGGTTGTATGGGTTCATTTTTATTTTTTTTTTAAATAACAAACATGTTATACTTACCTCCACTGTGCAGTTTGTTTTGCACAGAGTGGCCCCAATCCTCCTGTTCTGGGGTCCCTGGGCGGCTGTCCTCCCTCTGGGAAGCTCTATCCCGAGGGGGTTAGCTTGCAGTTGCGCTCCCTGTCATACATGCTGTGTCCATAGACACAGTGTGTATGACTCGGTCCCACCCCCCGGCAGGCCGCGTCATTGGATGTGATTGACAGCAGCGCGAGCCAATGGCTGCACTGCTATCAACCGCTCCTATCTATCCGATCAACAGCCAGACTCCGTGCAGAAGAGGACGCCGGGGGATGCGCACAGCAGGTGAACGGGCTCAGGTAAGTAAACCGGGGGGCCGTGATTGCCAGGTGTTTTTTCACCTTAATGCATCCTATAAAAAACACGAACCTTTACAACCCCTTTAAGTAGATCTGCACGATTGATGTAGGGAATACTGGCGCTAATCTTGTGGCCAAACAGGGACCCCCCAAGAGGCTCATTCATCAAAATATGGGGACACACTGATGTAAATATTATATTATAGGGAGATGTGTCTCCTCCAGTACAAATAAATTTGTTTCTTTCTAAAGCCACCAGACCTTGATAATGAATTTGTAATCTATACAGGTATTAAAGCCAGAAAGAGAATATGAAGACCCAGGGAAACTGATGGTTACACAGAATATTATTGCACTGAGCCTGGGATCTTAAAAGAACCTGTGAGGGGAATACAAATCCGCAATCCAGATAGTTAAAGAAGAAAAATTTGGGACTTTTAATGAAGCACCTGGGGAGAAAGTCCCTCCATCCCTATAAGTAGCAAAGAAGGGGGGAAGTTCAGGACTTTGAGTGAGGCACATGAATGGAACCAATATTCAACCAAAAAACAAGTTTATTAACAAATGTACATAATATAGCACATCGAATATATAGGAAAACAAGTATGTGGCGCTAATCTAAGTGTACCACTCGCAATGATGGAAAAAAAAACTTCAAAGTAGCATGAAGCTCAATACCATCCTAATATACAATGCACGTGTTGACTATAGTTATGTAGCAACCAATAAACACCTGCAAAGGGTAAATATGAACCAGTGTGCATGTTATGTTAACATGAACACTGCACTTCAGTTAACACTACTATCTTCTCTCGTTGAGGAGCAGCCAAACTATACTGAAGTGTTAAATGCTAGTTGCCATTCCTGATAAAAATAAAAATATATAAATAAATCATCCAGTGTGCATAATGTTCCTAAAACACACCATGTGAAAATGTGACCAGAAATTTAGAATAGGTATTGATAGTGAAAAAATAAATAAATGGCAATTCCTCAAAATAAATCATACAATGTGCATAGTGATCCACAACACAATATGTGAAAATATAAAAAGAGTAAATATTACTGGTGGATAAATGATGCATGAAAAACTACAATACAATACTGAATTAAAAATTGCGACTCTGCACCCCACATCTATACATAAGTGATCAAGTGCAAAACAAAGTGACAATTGTGCAAATACATGCATATGGGAATGCGACTCTGAAAAATGGCTCCAAAAATCAACACCCCTCCCACCTGAAAAAAATATTTTGAAATTGAAAAATAAATAAAAAACTGTGACATATAATGTGATCAAGTCCAAATAAATGTTGCTTCGTTGCAGTGTGACTCTTAATGTCCATACAAATAGTCAATAGTAACGTGCCAGTAAGGTGACTTTGTGCTGAATTCATTCACTTAAAAACTGGTGCGGCACACAAGTGTTTCCCCCAGTCTCTCACCTCAATAAGCGGCCCCCAGTGGGCCAAGTCAAGCAGATGGTTAATGCTTGTATGCAAAGGATGAAGGTCCAGAAGCTGTTCACCTCCTCCAGAGGGTGTGCGTGGGTCAGGCTTTCACGGGTGTCCATCCCGGGAGCTGAGGGGATGAGGAACCACAGGTAATTGGGTAAGTGGCCCCAAGAGTGTCTAGAAAAAATGATAAGGGTGTGTGGCTGAAAAGTGATGATCGGTAGATGCCGAATTGGTGTAAGCCCAATAAAAATTTGTGTCTAGACATAAAGAAACAAGTGTGAGTGAAATGATATAGGTAGACAAAATCACTGAATAGAAACAAAATAGAAGGTAAGTGCTAAAGTGAAGTGCTAACAGGAGTCCCACCATATAATGTACCAAGAGTAGATAAGTGAATGATGAGTAAAGAAAGTGTGGTAAAAAGGACCGCTGAAGCAAGCACAACCTGGACTATTGCTATGATGACTATTTACCCAATCATTGATGTATGTATATATTCGATGTGCTATGTTATGTACATTTGTTAATAAACTTGTTTTTTGATTGAATATTTGTTTCCATTCATGTGCCTCACTCAAAGTCCTAAACTTCCCCCCCATGTTTGCAATCCAGATAATAGCCTACGGTGTTGGGGAGAGAGGGGAGAAATAGGAGGGGACGTCCATCTCCCTCAAAATTCCTGATGGTTTGGGGGTTCTAAGTAACTTTCTAGAAAAAAAATACTGATTTTAACTTGTAAACAACAAGTGTTAGAAATTGGCTTGGTCCAGAAGTGATTTAAAAATATTCTAAAATCTCTTTAGCAGGTAAGAGAGTGTGTATGTGTGTGGGCAGTCCACAATGCAGCATTTAACAGTGCTCATGTAATAAAATGTGAGCACCATGCAGATTTTTGATAAACCAAATACTAGGAAAAAGGTCGGACTATATAGGCCAAACAAGGAGTCATATATAAAATCATAAATTGTTATTATACATAATGTTTAAAAATGAGGACCTTTCATAAAACCAAATATCAAGGTGCTTATCGGATCAACTGTACATAAAGCGATTGTAATAGTCTTGCTTGATAATTCCAATGATAAGGAGGTCCTTGTGTGTCAATGTGTTTCGCCAAGATTAAGCTTCAACAGGACGCATGCGCACACTATAGTAATATTCCCAGCAACCCAGCACCAGAATGCACATGATCCCTGAGCGGGCACCGGAGCAACAGGGGGAGGCCCAGCAGGATACCGCATAAGTCTCAATAACACTTTCTGAGTGATACAAAGCAGTGTGATTATACCTGCAGCACATGTATTGGTCTTTCTCCAGTGCAAAACCCTTTACAGCACACAGACATTGGTTTTTCTCCAATATCCTACCTGTAGCACATACACACACCAATTTTCTTAATTAGTACAGGATACAGGTTGAGTATTCATAGATCATGGGTTATAGGCTGGTGCCTTCAGGTGAATGGAAACTGGCAAACTTTTGAGGACATGTCCCCCACCCCATCAAGTTTTTTGCTAGTGTCCTACATCCTAAGGTCCAGATGGGACCTTCTGCCTTATAGAAAAATTACTCTTAGTTTATGTACTTTATTATTTTCTGTTCAGATTCTTCAATGAACTCTTCTCTGTCTTCTAATACAATAGAGAAGTGCATCTGGATTGGTGAAATCACAGTAAAACCTTGAGAGCTGTACCAGGACCCCATACTGTGGTGATGGCCTGTAATGTTGCTTTGGACACTGGAGCCTGCATGCTCACTCCGGCACTTAGTTAGCTGCAAGGTGACTTATGAGTCCAGGGCTAGGGTCCATCCCTATGGGACTCAGACCCTAAAGACTCCTCCGCTGCAATGTCTACCATGAGGGGTGAAGCTAGGGACAAGCAACATGGACAGGAAAGACAGGTTTACCCTTTTTTTTTCAGTAGAGAAAAAAAAAAAACGTGTCTGCATTTGAAAAGGTTACACTGTACAGTGAATACTTTTCAAATATTCTCAAATTCAGAGCTTAGTCTCAGGTGTATAACCAGGTGTTACATCACACAACAGGTTCTATCCTTTACAGCTACATCTGTCTAGAGCCCTCATAAAGTGCTACACGCTTCTGTCCTTTGCTACCAGACAGTCCACAACTGGTTTGCTGCGTAATCCTTCTCAGACATGCGTGCCCTATATCAGTACCCCTAAGTGGAATATCCTCACACTTAGCTTGTGAATATTTACTCTGTTGACGGCCCATGCGGCACTCAATCTCAGAGTAACGCTGCTTCCATTGCATCGGAGCAGTATCCGTTTCTAAGACCGATCTCTGTATCTAGGCATGCCACAAGCAGATTTTTCTGCAACTATGTGACATCACAGCCATTACTGTCCAGGGCTCAAAAACACCAGACTCCATCTCCACTGTCTCTACCTGAGTCAATGCCCGATATGCCTGGCCTAGAGGACTCAGACATGGAAGTGAATGACAATGACCCAAAGGCAGTGTTAGAGGATGTGAGGATTTCTCACCTCCAGGCTCCAATAATGTTGTGACTTCACAAAATATGCTAGCCAATGTTGATATGCTGTGTGGAAAAGCCTTGGCATTGTCCCACTTGACTCTCCCTTGTCTCACCAGGTCCCATTTGGGTACAAAGAGGCCTGCTAAATCTATAATGATTTCTCTTTCATGAACAAATAGAATGGGCGATCTATGATGGTTTGGTCAATCCAAAAAAGATTTTCACTCCTGAAGTTTATAGCTGAGCTCTATACAGTGGAAAAAGAGTTTACAAAAAAAGTGGTCTGTGGAATGATTTTCCTTCATTCAAAGATTCTGCAACGAATTGCAGAATCTTTGCTAATTGCAGCTACAGTAGTTGGACTAGGGCAATGAACAAACACAATTCTGTTTTACAAGACTGTACTTTAGGTGAGCAATTACAGTATCATCTACTCTTTTGTGTGGATGCCCAAGAACATGTAATGACGCAAATTTCCAGAATGGCTCTAATCACTATTCACACGTGCAGATTTGTGGCTCAAAGCTTGGACAGCTGAAGCTATCTGTAAGATGCCCCACTGTTCTGTTTGGTGAAGTGCTTGACAAATTCATTAAAGAAGTCACACGAGAAAAGTTTTTTTTTCCATAGCAGAAAATTCCAACCCCCCACTCCCACCTTAGGAACCTTATGCCGAAAACACACGAGCGGACTTTCCGGCAGACTTTGCCACATTTTAATTTTATTTTTAAATGTATTTTATGATGTATTGTAATATTGTGGTTGTCAGAAATACAATATTTGCTGGCTGTTCTCAAAATCAGGACCAAGGACTAAGGTTTTCATCCCACCCGGATCTCTCAGAAATCCCCGAGCCTCAGGTCCCAAAATGGACTTTACAAAACACTGAGGAAACTGAATGGCCAGTTTCCTCTTCATGTTACATGCTCCCTGGAGCCCCTCAACCCGTCTGGTTGAGAATTCTGGGTCACATCCTCCTTCTCGACCCTGGCAGGGCAACGCTCTGCCACAGTACATGGAAAACCGCTGGTGATGCCATGCATCGCGGCTACTGGTTTGAACTGGTCCTTGTGGATTTTTGGCAGATGGTAAAAATAGGGTTCTTTTTTTAAACCCTTCACGAGAAATGACAGTTTTGGTTTTGAGATGATGTTATCTTCTAGGGCTTTGTTAGCTAATCTTGTTGCTTCCAGGGTGAATTCAGGTAATGGATCATGAGTAAGTTTGCAGTAAGTATTAGTATCGGATAATAATCTAAGGGATTCTGCCATGTAGTCTGAATGATTCTGGACTACGATCCCACCTTCCTTGTCTGCTGTCTTTATGATGATGTTATGGTTGTTGGTTAAATCGTCAAGTGCCTTTTGTTCTGCTTTGGAGAGGTTGGACTTCTTTTTGGGAGCTGATTTACACATTTGAAATAAATCAGTGTACATAACTTGGTAAAATGTTTGTAAGTAAGGGCCCCATTTTATGTACTGGATTGAAGATGGACTTGGGTTTAAATTTCGTGTGTTGGATCAGAGGGGATGTTAGGCAATGTTGAGTATACAGCTCCATATTTGAAAAGGGATTTTCTGTGTCAAAATCATCTAGGTCCATGGTGATGGAGGTGTCCATATCTGCACGTAAAGTGTCGGGGTTGGTAGTTGTAGTGGCTTCTTCCAAGGGTGGTGGCTTAAGAGAGGATTGGATGTTGTAGAACCTTTTACCAGTCAAGTCTCAAATGAATTTATTGAGATCTTTGAATAACATGAATGGATTTGGATGAGCAGTTGGTGCAAACGTTAGACCTTTACTCAAGAGTGAAGTCTCTTCCATAGATGGTATATGGGTGGATAAGGTGAAGATCTTTATACTCTCTGTATTTTTCCTTTTGAGTTTTACTCTGCCCTCCCTTCCTCCCCTCCTACGTACTTTCTTTTGGTGGTATTGGGGGGGGGTGTCCCTAAAAAAAATCATCCTGGGTGGTTACTGGGTTGGTGGGTGCTGTGAGGCTGTTCAGTGGAATAGCCAGGGGTGCGGCCTGGTTGGACTGTGTATTTAGTTTGGCCCTTATAATAAGGGGGGGTATTTGGATAAGATGTTGTGATGTTCACTTTGGCCGCTGGGTTTGATACTGTGGGTGGGTGAGGTAAGGGGTTGGGATCCACATGGGTACTATGTGATGACATGGCTAATGTCTTGGGATGATTTGTGGGCTTGGGGGTTTTTGGTATTTTTTTATTGTTGTTTGTCACTCACTGTGGTTTGGCAGTGAGTAAAGGGGATTGAGCAGTAGTAGTAAGTGTACGGATATTCTGAGAGTGCTGAGTGGGTGTTGTCAGGGGTGGGCCTACTAGAAGTGGCTTAGGTGCAGACCCCAAAAGTAGATGAGCAATACGTGATTTTTTCCAGCAAAAAACCTTGTTGTTGGTGTAGTCACTGATATCCCTTCTAAATTTTCCCAATTTAGTTGCAATCAGATCATTTTCTTGCCTGATGGTGTTCCTTTTGAGAGTCCTAAGCCAGGAGTGGGGGAGTTGTGTGATACATAGTGAAATGTCACTGCAAAGTTCCCTGATTTCAACCACTAAGGTTTCATATTTCCTTTTCCTTTGCGCAATAATGATTTTAAACCATTTTTCTGTACAGATTTCGGATACAAAAGTCCATTCTTTGGATAAGTCTGGATCCAAAAAAAAACATTGTTTGAGAACTCTTAGGCCTCTTGTTCTAAAAAGAATCCATCCCACCAATGCTGATTGGCGGAGGAGATAAGATCTTCTAATTTAAGAAACTTTTTACAGAGGGATTTACCCTTGTGACCTGGATAAGGGGAAGTTGAGCAGAAAAAGTTGGTGGAGAACAGGGAATAAAATTTGTCAAGAGAGTTAAATTGGACTTTTTCAGTTTTATCAATGAGTTCCATTGTAAAAAAAAAATATATATATATTTACTAAATAATTAAAATTCGAAAATGTGACATCCAAAATAAGGTGCAGCTTGGAGGAAGGGCACAACATTACAGTGTATAAAAGAAAAGAAAAGGGTTCTGGCGCTCCAAATATTGTGATGCCTTCAAAGGATGGTGTAATAATAGCTTAAATGGCACATCTAATGTAGATAATATAGAAAAACAAAGGAGAGGAGGCAGCCATCCTCAGAGGGTGTCCAAAAACTTTTGTCAGCAAGCAAATGAGGAGGAGGGGGGTTTTGGGAGGCGCCAACTCTAATGATACTGACAGATAATGTTAATGTAGTGCAGTATATACACTTACTGGTTCGCAGCTTCAGAATGGGGTGGCGGTGTCCATAAAACGTAAAGATGTTCTGTGATGTGCTGGTGCTAGGGTGCAGGCTTCGGTGACAGTCTTTAAGCTCAGGGGAAGTTATGCTCCTGGATGATAAAGCGGTTCAGCAGTGTCCAGTGTGTGGAAGCTCCACGCTAACCACCCTGGAACACGGAAGCGGACGTGACGTCAGCGGTGCACAGAGAGCATCCAAACATAGATGGTGGAATGTACAGGCTACATGCTCGGGGCTCACAGCTCCTTCTACTGGCCTGTCAGTAAAATTCAAATTTTATAATAACCCAAATCAGTGTATATTATTTAGTCTTTAGGAAAGTTATCCAAAACTATAAAAAAATAAAATAAATTGCCTTTAATTATACTTTGTTTCTGGGTTAAAGAAAGTGCTCCACAACATACACATTTTTTTCATATATATTTTCAGAGACTACAGGTTTGCTGGAGTCAAAATACATCCAAGGACTCTATAACTTTCCTAAAGACTAAATATTATAAATTATTAATTTGGGTTATTAAATACCACCAAAAAAAAAAAAAGATTAAAATTTCATATGGGTACAGTGTTGCATGACTGCACAATTGTACTGTATATACAGTACACTGCCTTGAAAAAGTATTCATACCCCTTGTCATGCATTTGTATTCAGCCCCCACTGAGTCAATACTTTGTAGAACACCCCTTTAGCTGCATTTACAGCTGCAAGTCTTTTTGGGGATGTCTCTACCAGCTTTGCACATCTAGGGAGTGACATTTGTGCCCATTCTTCTTTGCAAAATAGCCCAAGCTCTGTCAGATTGGATGGAGAGCTTCTGTGAACAGCAATTTTGAAGTCTTGCCACAGATTCTCAGTTGGATTTAGGTCTGAACTTTGACTGGGCTATTCTAAGGCTCGATTCACACCTATGCATGTTGCTTTTGAGCGTTTTTGGAGGTTTTTTTTTCATGCTTGCCACGTTTTTGAGCAGCGTTTTTGCAGCGTTTTTGCCGCGATTTGCGTTTTGCGGTTTTTTTTTTTTACAGTTTTTTTTTTACAGTCTTAAAAAAAAATTTTAAAAAAACCCCGGCAAAAACGCATCAAAAACGCATCAAAAACGCTGCAAAAATGGTGCACTTGCGTTTTTGATGCTTGTCCATTGAATTCTATTACATGCAAAACGCTGCATTTTGCATGAAAAAAAGTCCCTGACCCTCTCCAAAAATGCAGAGAAACAAAAAGGCATTGATGTGAACATGTTCCATAGGAACCCATGTTAAAAAATTCCCGTGCATTTCTGCAAAATGCAAAATGCATCAAAAAACGCGCTAGTGTGAATGGAGCCTTACACATGAATATGCTTTGATCTAAACCATTCCATTGTAGCTCTGGCTGTATGTTTAGGGTCGTTGTCCTGCTGGAAGGTGAACCTCCGCCCCAGTCTCAAGTCTTTTGCAGACTCTAACAGGTTTTAAGATTGCTCTGTATTTTGTCCATCCATCTTCCCATCATCTCTGACCAGCTTCCCTGTCCTTGCTGAAGAAAAGAATCCCCACAACATGATGCTGCAACCACCATGTTTCACGGTGAGGATGGTGTGTTCAGGGTGATGTGCAGTGTTAGTTTTCCGCCACATACCGTTTTGTTTTTAAGCCAAAAAGTTCAGTTTTGGTCTCATTTGACCAGAGCACCTTCTTCCACATGTTTGCTGTGTCCTCCACATGGCTTCTCACAAACTGCAAACAGGACTTCTTATGGTTTTCTTTCAACAATGACTTTCTTCTTGCCACTCTTCCATAAAGTCCAGATTTGTGGAGTGCACAACTAATAGTTGTCCTGTGGACAGATTCTCCCACCTGAGCTGTGCATCTCTGCAGCTCCTCCAGAGTTACCATGGGCCTCTTGGCTGCTTCTCTGATTACTGTTCTCCTTGCCCGGCCTGTCAGTTTAGGTGGACGTCCATGTCTTGGTAGGTTTGCAGTTGTTCCATACTCTTTCCATTTTCGAATGGTGGATTGAACAGTGCTCTGTGAGATGTTCAAAGCTTGAGATATTTTTTTCATAACAACCCCGCTTCAAACTTCTCCACAACTTTATCTCTGACCTGTCTGGTGTGTTCCTTGGCCTTAATGATGCTGTTTGTTCACTAAAGTCCTCTAACAAACCTCTGAGGGCTTCACAGAACAGTTGTATTTATACTGAGATTAAATTACACACAGGTGACTTCTGAAGGCAATTGGTTTCACTAGATTTTAGTTAGGGGTATCAGAGTAAAGGGGGTTGAATACAAATGCATGCCACATTTTTCAGATATATATTTGTAAAAAAATTTGAAAACCATTTATCATTTTCCTTACACTTCTCAATTATGTGCCACATTGTGTTGGTCTATCACATAAAATCCCATTAAAATACATTTACATTTTTGGTTGTAACATGACAAAATGTGGAAAATTTCAAGGGGGGTGAATACTTTTTCAAGGTACTGTATATCTTAAAATCAATCAGTCCTGATGTACTGAGGACCTATCTCATTTCTGAAGACCCAAAAAATGCCAGGACAGTACGTATACCTCCCCCCTCAAATGACTTTTTTTTGGAAATTATACAGTTTGAGGTATTTAGTAAGAGGCATGGCGCGTTTTTCAAAGTTATAATTTTTTGTTACATTTTTTTGGAAAATGAAGAACAAAAATGGGTTTTTCTCAAATTTATTTTTTGTCTTTTTACATACTGTGACCAGCGCACACTATAATAGCAATATTGATATAATATTTTTACTGAAAGACAGTGTGTAGACACTGAGGTTGATTTACTAAAGGCAAAGGTGCATTGTTGTGATTAGCTGTGATTGGCCACAGCTAATCACATGGTACAAATGGCCCTGTCTCTACCATGTGATCACTGTAACCAATCACAGCTAGCAACACAATTGCATACAATGAATGGCATGAAAGGAAGGCATTCATTGTGTACAACTGTCATGTGATCTTCTGTGATTGGTCACAGTGATCACTTGGTACCGGCAGTGGGCCAGTACACTGCTCAATCACCAGCGGGTGACAGATTGCGCCAGAGAGTGGCCCGTTCTCAAGAGGACGTCATATGAATTATAAGAGTATGTACTGGAAAATGTAGAGACAGACAGGAAAGCCTATAGGGAACAAATCTTGTAGCAATTTTTAAATATTTTTTCAAAGTTATGGCATGTGAATGAGAACATGTAACAAATATAGTAGGTGTTATCTAAAATTGGCTGCAAAAATGCAAATGCACTTTAAAGCTGCTTGCAAAGTTACAGAACAGTCTGATGTGTCCTTTGAAAGTGAAATATATATATTAAAAAAAAAGAGAGAATAGCGGCGTGGTGTTCCCCATCAAATTCCTACCAGGCCCTCCCCCAGGAGTACAGCCTGTGGGCAGGAATGGAAGGGCAATGAGTATGCACCCCCCCCCTTCCTGAACCATGCAAGGCCACATGCCTGTAAACATTGGATGGGTACTTTACAAGAAAGGGTGGCAAAGTCCCTCATCAGGTCCTCAAGAGGTTGTGCTGTTTTTGCAGGGGGACATACTGGAATCTAGACATCCCCTTTATTCAAAGGGAGTGCCAGATATCTGATGCCTCAGGTGGATAAGTATTCGTGATTACTCAAACCCCCCCCCCCAAAAATATATATATTTTGGCATCCTCAGCGTCCTGAGCCCACCCTATTTTGAAGCCTATTAGAACCTATGGCTTCAATCAGGTACTTAAAAAAAAAACCTGGTCGCTGTAATTCATGCACCCTGTTACCGAAAGGGGCCAGACGCATGAATAGGGGGGCAGCCGCGGTGGCCATGGATAGATTCATGCTATGCATGAATCTATTCATTACCATATAGGGGGTGGCGAGGAGAGAGGGGGCGGTGCCTGCTGCCTACTGTCATATCCTCCACACTCTTCTCCTGTACATACTGCCCACTGTCTTACCCTCCACATTTGTCTCCTGTACATACTGCTCAGTATCATTCCCTCCACACTGCTCTCCTGTGCATACTGCCCACTCTCATACCCTCCACACTCCTCTCCTGTACATACTGCCCACTGTCATACCCTCCACACTCCTCTCCTGTACATACTGCCCACTGTCATACCCTCCACACTCCTCTCCTGTACATACTGCCAACTGTCATACCCTCCACATTCGTCTCCTGTACCTACCGCCCCCATCATACCCTCCACAATCCTCTCCTGTACATCCTGTCCACTGTCATACCCTTCACACTCCTCTCCTGTACATGCTGCCCATAATACCTTCCACTCCTCTCCTGTACATACTGCCCCATCATACCCTCCACACTTCTCTCCTGTACATACTGCCCACTGTCATACCCTCCACACTCCTCTCCTGTACATCCTGCCCACTGTCATACCCTCCACACTCCTCTCCTGTACATGCTGCCCATAATACCTTCCACTCCTCTCCTGTACATACTGCCCCCATCATACCCTCCACACTCCTCTCCTGTACATGCTGCCCACTGTCATACCCACCACACTCCTCTCCTGCACATACTGTCCACTGTCATACCCTCCACACTCCTCTCCTGTACATACTGCCCCATCATACCCTCCACACTCCTCTCCTGTACATACTGCCCACTGTCATACCCTCCACACTCCTCTCCTGTACATACTGCCCACTGTCATACCCTCCACACTCCTCTACTGTACATACTGCCCCATCATACTCCACACACTCCTCTCCCGTACATAGTGCCCACTGTTATACCCTCCACATTCCTCTCCCTCACCTGCACATACTTCCCACTTTTATACCATCCATACTCCTCCCCTATGCCTCTTGCCCACAAAAACAGTTCTTTAAAATTATATTGAATATTCTCAATGTTACCAGCTCTAGAATGGGCAACTAAAGGAAATCTTCTCAGTCCTCATATTTGTTCTGCCCATTATTAGTACTCATTTAATTTTGTGGTTACTATTGTGATGTATAGGGGGATGTCAGCTACTCTAAATATACCACTGGTAAAAAAAAGTGTCCCTGAAAATAGTTTTGAAATGTTGGCAACTATGCACTTGGGCGCTGCCCAAGGGCCACCGGGTCAGTAAGGGGCCCCAATAAGAGGGATCCTGTAATATTAAAGCGGTAGTAAACTTTGCTAACATTACTACTTTTTAGAGGTCTTGAGGTTGGTTATGCCATAATGTACAAGTATGCACAGCATATTAAAACATTAGGGTACATTTACTGAGCCCTCCAGCGCTGCGCTGTGATCAATCCGGCGGGTCCCGGGTGCTTCCATCTTCACCCGGTTTTCCTTCCAGATTCTGTGCTGCCTTCGGTCATTTGCCTTGGCCGGGCTGTGTTGATGTCACTCCCACGCAGTGCTTTCTGTGATATTGCATGCTTTGTACACTCAACCTAATGTATCCGAGGGGCTGAACTTCTTAGGGATTTGAGGGCTAGGAATAGAGGAATGAACCTAACCAGTGGCTCTTATGGCGGTAGATACACAAAATAAATAGAATAGAAATGCTATACTACTTGTAGCTTCAATCAACTCAGTAGTGTCTATCAGTGTACAATTCTAAATCAATTAGTGACCTCTAGTGGTGAGAAGTATAAAAACTCTAATGGAAATGTTCTATGGCTTTATTTAGCTCATCGGTGATTAGCAAACCAAGTCTGTATATTCACATGGTCTCCATACGGCAAAACTTTTGGAACCTGTTATTTTGTAGTGGCTTAAAAATATGTTGTATATAGGTAAAAAAGTAAGTTTTGTTGCATCCCTATTATGGTATTAATTATAGTGTCATGAGACATTATTGAAGACATATTTATTCATGCTAAAAAAAAAAACCTACATCACTAGAAGCTGTTGTAGTAGCAAATTGTAATACAGAAAAAACTTATATATCATTAAAAACAGCTCTTTATATAAAAAAAGAAAAAATAATCAATCCTGAATAAAACTTCTCGCATGTATGCAAATGTCATATAAATTTGTGCAAAAAATTAGCAAAACTGTGCAAGCATATTAAAATCTGTACAAATATACTGACCACTTATATATAATCTGTATATACTTCAATTGCTTATTACAACAATGTGCAAAAGTAGCAATGTAGTTTAAATGTCCAGGATGGCGATCCATCAATCTTATAAACATGAGTCTACACTTTTTGCCATACTTCCCATATACATACAATTGAATACTGTACTGCTTTTAGAAGGATCTCTATCATAGCTTTTTATCCCTCTTTTTCTTTTTGCTCTTTTGGAGCAAAATTTACTCATAAAAGATAAGTGCTTCCCAGTCATTAAGAGCTACATCACCTTGGTCCCCTTTTTATCCAAATTCCTTGAATGTCTGGTCTACAATGGACTGAGCGATCACCTTGCCGAGAATAACCTTCTTGATCCCCTTCAGTCTGGATTCCGCCCTCAACACTCCACGGAAACTGCTCTCCTAAAACCCACAAATGATCTGCTAACAGCTAAATCCAATGGACACTATTCTGTACTCCTGTACCTCTCTGCTGCCTTTGACACAGTGGTTCACCCCCTTCTCCTCAAAAAACTCCATGCCTTTGGTCTCCGTGAATGTACTCTTCACTGGCTCTCATCCTATTTATCCCACCGCACCTTCAGTGTCACTTACAATTTTACTTCCTCCACCCCTCTTCCTTTCTCCATCGAGGTCCCCCAAGGTTCTGTTCTTGGACCTCTCTTATTCCCCATCTACACCTCCTCCCAGGGTCGCCTCCCATGGCTTCCAATACCATCTCTATGCTGACGACATCCAAATTTATCTCTCTACCCCCCCCCCCCCCCCGTCTCCTCACATATCACTAATTTACTAACAGACATATCAGCCTGAATGTCACACCACTTCCGCAAACTCAATCTATCCAAAACTGAGCTCATGATTTTTCCTCCCCCACGTGCCACTTCCCCTGATTTCTGTGTCAAGATCAATAGCACTACTATGAGCCCATCACCGCATGACAAGGTTCTAGGTGTAATCCTGGACTCTGATCTATCCTTTCGGTCCCATGTCCAATCACTGTCCAAATCTTACCACCTCAACCTCCGCAACATCTCCAAAATATGCCTTTTCCTAAACAATAAGCCATCATCAAATGCCACCATTGTGCCCCATCAAATGTCGCCACTGTGCTCATCAAATGCCGCCATTGTGCCCCAACAAATGCAGCCACTCCCCCCCCCCCCGCTGTCTGACAGGCACTTACCCCATCTTGGTGGCGGTCCAGACAATGGCGAGCTGTGCCCTCAGTGTATCTCTTCTTGCTATCTGCTAGGCTTCCAATAGCAACACCTGTCCTTTCAGCCAATCAGGTGATGGGTATCAGACCCGCGCTACCCGATTGGCGGAGAGGCGGTTTAGTGTTAGAAAAGCAAATAATCATTTGCTTTTCTAACACATATGGGTGGGGTCCGAACGCAATGCTCTGTGCTCGCAGTCCACCCTATTTTGAAGCCTATTAGAGCCTATGGCTTTAATCATGTGCTTCAAAAATACACCCCCGTCGCTGTCATTCAGGCGCCCAGTGTCCGAAAAGGGGCTGGATGCCGAAAAATGGGGGTTGGAGGCCATTGGCCATGGATAGATTCATGCATGAATCTATCCATTCTACATAGAGGGAGTGGCTGGAGAGAGGGGGCGGCGCCCGTGTGCCCTTAATGGACGGGCCGCCCCTGCTTCAGAAACAAATCAGGTGACCTATTCCTCTCCATGACTTGACAGAAATAACTTAATGGTGGCGGTGCTCCACTCCGTGTCTTCTTATGTGTTTGCACCTACCAGAGAGCTCTCCCCTCTAGGGGGCGCTGTACCTTCTCAGCCACAATGCTGTATGCTGAAACAGACCTCCGATAGTAATACCTCTTATCAGCCCCTTCTTCTTGCTGCAGTGGCATTATGGTGGCCACACACACTTAGATAAAGATCGATTTCTTTTCCAATCTCCTCCAATAGAAATAATCAATCTATAATCGACAACCCATTAGATTGTTATGCCATACACAGGGAAGTGGATTTGGATCTGATAGTTAAGATACGACCATAACTTACGATTGTAAATGATCTAACGCATCTATTTCTACTATACATTCTCATAATCCAATCGATTGAAATCCAGTAGCATTCATGAACAAAGTACCTCAGTGCTGCCAACTGATGAAAAAGAGTTGATAATAATCTGCGCTGCCCGATATACTATATATATACTATATAGTTTGATTGAGTCCGATCGAAACGAGTCTAAGGGAAGTTTCCCAGAGTCTGGCTTTAAAGAGTTATGATGGTCATACACTCTCTAACACAGATCTATTTCATAGGTGTGCGCAGCCCCCCCACCCCGAAGTGCTGCTGGCCCCCCCCCTCCCCCCAGCTACTGCGGGGGATGTTTCAGGTTGGAGAGTGGGGAAAAGGGGTAGTAAATATGTATTTACCAGCGCCTTCCTTTTCTAAATGAACACACTCGCTTATTGTGTTCATTAATAACTGAAACATACTAAATGGTGTTTACTATGCTTCAGTTTGTGAATTAACAGAAAGAAGCTCAGCACAGAGAGCTTCCCATTCATTTACTGTCCAGTGCAGCTGAGGCTGTAGAGAAAGACGTGTTTGAGCTTTGGGGTGCACACCTGAATGCAATAGGCTGAGCACACCTATGATCTATTTATTTCACAATGAATCTCTTCTCATAGTAATAATTGATCTATAGTCAACATCAATTGAATAGATATGCCATACACTGGGAAGTAGATTTAGATCGATAGTTAAGATATTATTATTATTATTATTTTTATACAGGATTTATATGGCGCCAACAGTTTACGCAGCGCTTTATAACATGGGGGCAGACAGTACAATTACAATACACGTTAAAGAGGAACTGCAAACTGCTCACATACTTTGTAATTAAAACATCTTGGCCATTCTGAAGCTTCCCCCCAACCACTTTGCATATTATTTTATATATATAGGGATTCTGTACTTGCCAAATATGCTGCACAAATCTCTCTCCACTGAGTCTGGCTGCAGCCATTTTAACTGTGGGCAGCTGAAGCTGCTGCCTGTTCACTGCTGCCTGGATTTACACAGACACACGGAGGCACACCTCAAGCTCTGCAGCTTTCATTGGCCCTCTTATGACTCATCCCCCCTCCCTTCCTGGCAAACTCATGAGAGTGAGAGCTGTGTATGATGTCATAAGCCTAGGCTAATGACCAGACAAGAAAGAAGAAGTGGGCTGTATAAGGTATTTACTGGCAGAAAAAAATGTTTTACTAACCAAAGTTAAAACAACAAGGGCAGAAGATTTAATAGATGGAAAGATGAAAAAATGACTGAAGGTTCTCTGTAACTACCTCCCGCCGGCCGTATAGACAAATTATGGCGGGTAGGATGCTCCATTGTTCTGGGATGATGTCATAAAACGTTGCCCAGTCTCGCTATGCTTGCACGCCCGTCGGGGGCAAATTGTGGGTGCACTGTGTGACTGATACACGGCGCGACCCCGATCTCAGTAAAGAGTCAATGACGTGGCTCTTTACCCATGTGATCAGCAGTGTCCAATCAGTGACGTCGCCTCACAGGGGAGATCTGCACAGATAATCAGTGATGCCAGTCTGTGCCCCATCTGTGATGCCAATCTGTGCCCATCTGGGATGCCAATCTGTGCCCATTTGTGATGCCAATCTGTGCCCATCTGTGATGCCAGTCTGTGCCCATTTGTGATGCCAGTCTGTGCCCATTTGTGATGCCGATCTGTGCCCATCAGTGATACAAGTCAGTGCTGCCTTTCAGTGCTTACCCCATTGGCGGGCCAGAGAGCTTCATGGTGGGTGCCAGCAGGTGGAGGGGAAGGAGAAGAGCGGACACAAGTCCGCGCTCCTCCCCTTCTTCCTGTGACCCGGAAAGCGATGTCTCTGACGTCACTTCTGGGTCAAGCTCTCGGTGTCCCCGGCTAGCCGGGAAATAATGTTTTGCAATGCCATCTGCATTGCAAAACATTTAGTGCACTACAGGGGAGACACTGGGGGTCTTTTAGACCCTGCATATCGCAATAAAGAGAACCTGTCATCACAAAAAAAATCACATAGGGGATTTTTGCAAAATATTTTTTGGCCCCCTCTATCCCCACATGTACACACGCACAAATGTAAACGCATGCGTCGGGGCGCCTACGCATAAAAGCTTTGATTGCGATACACGTTACATATCGCCGCGCATGTCAGCGCGAGAGCAATATTTCTAACACAAGACCTCCTCTGTAACACTAAACTTATACCTATAGGGGGTTTTTGAAGCGTCGCCTATAGAAAATATAGGGTACTGAAATTTGACGCTATTTCACGGTGCAAATTTTTTTTTCCATGTTGGGTATCTATGTACTCCGTGCAACCTCGTCTTTTATATTTTACCCAAAAATTGGGTAATTTATTACATTTGTTTGCCTTAAAATTCACATCAGTGTGTTTTTTACTGAAATTTTGCGGTTCCTAGACCTTTGCGGTAATATCGTGTGACACAAAAAATTGGAACTACCACTATTTTATGCTCTAGGGTGTCTGCTTTCATAAAATATATAATATTTGTGGGATTTTGTGTAATCTTCAGGCCTAAAATGATGTTTTAAACATGTGTGCAATAAACCCCCCCCCAAAAAAACTGCTCTGGCAGCGAAAGGGTTAAAAACCACCAAAAGAAAGCTCTATTTGTGCAAACAAAATGATAAAAAAATTGGGTACAGTGTTGCATGACCGCGCAACTGTCATTCAAAGTGCGACAGCGCTGAAAGCTGAAAATTGGCCTGGGCAGAAAGGGGGTAAAAGTGCCCGGTATTGAAGCAGTTAAAGGGGTTGTAAACTCCTTTACACCACTTGTACCTACAGGTGAGCCTATAATAAGACTTACCTGGAGGTACCGTAAATATCTCCTAAACCTGCATGGTTTAGGAGATATTTACCATATACTCTTGCGCCAACGTCATCGGCACATCGCGGGCACGAGAGCCAGCACGGGAATTTGTGAGTGTAAACACATAAATACCTGTTCTGTCAGGGGAGAGGAGACATATTGTTTGTTTCTAATAAGTAGGAACAACGATGTGTCTCCTCTCCTAGTCAGTCTGATCCCCTCACAGTTAGAACACATCTAGGGAACACATTTAACCTCTTGATTGCCCCCTAGTGTTAACCCCTTCCCTACCAGTGACATTTACACAGTAATCAATGCATTTTTTTTAGCACTGATCGCTGTATAAATGTCAATGGTCCCAAAAATGTGTCAAAAGTGTTCGATCTGTCTGCCGCAATGTTGCAGTACCGCTAAAAATCGCAGATCACCGTTATTACTAGTAAAAAAAAAAATAATAAAAATGCCATAAATCTTTCCCATAGTTTGTAGACGCTATAACTTTTGTGCAAACCATTCAATATACGCTTATTGGGATTTTTTTTTTTAACAAAAAAATGTAAAATACATATTGGCCTAAACTGATAAAGAAATTTGTTTGTTTTTTTTTAAATTGGGGTGATATTTATTATAGCAAAAAGTAAAAAATATATAGTTTTTTTTCAAAATTGTCGTTATTTTTTGATATAGCGCAAGAAATAAAACCGCAGAGATGATCAAATACCACAAAAAGAAAGCTCTATTTGTGGGGGGGGAAAAAGGTGCAAATTTAGTTTGGGTACAGCGTCGCACGACTGCACAATTGTCAGTTAAAGTAATGCAGTGTTGTATCGCAAAAAAATGGCCTGGTCAGGAAGGGGGTAAATCCTTCCGGAGCTGAAGTGGTTAACCTATCCAGTCAGTCTCTAATTTTTTATCTTTTTTATTTTTATTTTTTTAAAGCAAAAAAAAACACATACATTTTAACCCTTTAAAAGAGAAGTATGTTTTTTTTTTTTTCTTTCATACTTCATTCATACTTACCTAGGTGGATGCAGCATGGGTCCGATGCTGCATCTGCCCCCCCCCCGGCGCCTCTGCACCGAGAACCGAGCGATCGAACATCGCTGATCGATCGTTTTTCACAGCTCTGTAAGCGGTCGCGCTCTCTTCGCTTGGGTACAGCGCCGCACGACCGCGCAATTCTCAGTTAAAGCGACGCAGTGCCGAATTGTAAAAAGTGCTCTGGTCAGGGAGGGGGTAAAACGACCGCGCAATTGTCAGTTAAAGCGATGCAGTGCCGAATTGTAAAAAGTGCAGTAGGAATCAGAGAGCCCTGCTCATTAGAGCTTACAATCTAATCTAAGAGATATGACCATAACATAATATTCTATGCTGTCTGATCGACTCAGTTTGACCAAATCCGACCGAAATGGAGCCTAAAGCGATCTTAAGGGAAGTTATGCCTATTTAATCACTTGTGAAATTGATCGCTTTGATCGAATCGCAAATCGAATGGATAAAAATATAAAATGTGCGCGGCCACATTACGTTTTTTTTTTTTTTTGCAAATCTTTTATTGAACTTCAGCAAAACCCTTCAGAAGTGTCAGCTTTGTGTATCAGTGTGCTAGAAAGTGTTAATTTGTGTAGACCAGAAGCAGGAGGTAGGCAGCGCCACCCTTCCGATACCACCTCCTACACTGAGTGATTCATATACCGGTATACACAGAACATATATATATATATAAATAGTGAGATTTTTGTAAAATGCATGCATGTCATTTGCTGGCTGCGTTTTCTCTGCGACACAAGCGACTAAAGTGTGTTTTCTTAATGCTGTGCATCCTTGGAGCTCAGCATCACTTGCATTGATCCTGCTGGGATCCAGCATCTCTAGGAGGCTTGTCTTGAAGAATCCCTGAGTTGGTGATTCAGAGGAACTGATGTCATTGTGTCACGGGGTATGCAGACTGAATGGAGAGGAGAAGAGGAGGTCTCTGGGAAGAGGAGGAGGGAGCATGGTGATACAGCAGGACAATACCAGCCAGACCTTACCATAACAAATCAGATGGACCAACAAGACTAAGCGGCACAGCTTCCTCCACATTGGTGAGCCTGCAGAGAGTGCAGTGGATGAAATGTCCTCAGCATCATCCTCATCCCCTGTCCATGTCTCATCACCCCCTGTGCATCTCTCATCATCTCTTCTCCAGGCTGGAAGAGGCCCCCTCTTACATGTGCAGTAAGGCACCACAAAGGAATTAACCCCCCCCCTAGCTGTCTGGCAGCTCTGCGCCAGCTTCCTAGGATATGTTTCACAATCAGGTGCATGCACAGAAGTTCTTGTGAACCATCCTATCTACTGGCCTTCAGACTTCTGGACAGCGCTCTCTCCAACTTCCCACTACAGTGGACATCCCTTGGTTGTTGGACACGTCCGGAGGAACGCTGCCGTCCTCCCAGGACACTGTGTGCAGCGGGAACCACGCCACCTTGCTCCTCCCACTGCACCTGGCCATGGACTCGGTGTTTGGGGATGACATTAGCATCATTGCGCAGGAGACCCTGGCGCAAGAGGAAGAAGAAGAGGAAGACTGGGTGGATAGTCCCAACACTGACCAGTCGGGGGATATGTGTTCAGCTTCACATTTTGCCTTGATAACTGCCTATGGTGACATCAAAGAGCGTCTAAGTTCCCTAGAGAGAGAGAACGCAACATTGCGTCGGAAACTCAAAGTGTATGAGATTAAGGTGAGCACTGTCAATGGGGGGAAAAAAAAAAGGTGTACACGTATGACACCGTACCGAAATCAGACGAACAAATCTTGTGTTTACGCAAACAAGTGCTAGAGGACATGTCGTTTAATCACCGTATGCTACGAAAAGGTAAGACGTGAAGGGCCTGTTTATATACAGGACCCATGGGGTATGAGATGAAGGTGAGCACTGTCAATTGGGGGGGGGGGGGGGAGATGTACATATATGACACCATACATACATCGGATAAACAAATCTCGTTTTCATGCTAGAGGAAGTCGTTTAACTATAAACTCAGGAAAGGTAAGACTTGAAGGGTCTGTTTATATAGAGGACTCATGGGGTATGAGATGAAGGTGAGCACTATCAATTGGGGGGGAAAAAAAAGGTGTACACATACAACACCATACATAAGTCGGATAAAAAAAACCTCTCGTTTTCATGCAATCAAGTGCTAGAGGATGTTGTTTATTAACTATAAACTCAGAAAAGGTAAGACTTGAAGGACCTTTTTATATAGAGGACTCATGGGGTATGAGATGAAGATGAGCACTGTCAATTAGGGGAAAAAAAAAGAAGATGTACACATACGACACCATACACAAGTCAGATAAACAAATCTCGATTTCATGCAATCAAGTGCTTGAGGAAGTCGTTTATTAACCATAAACTCAGGATAGGTCTGTTTGTACACAGGACTGTTGTAGGTTCGGAGGTTAGGTGATAAGCTGGAAACAGGAATAAGCCACCTATAGTGTAAGTAGTCATGTTATACAGCTGTTAAAACTGCTGGTATGAATAGAATGAGACCCTTGTAATAGAGTGGAAGGCCTTATATTGTATTGTGATAATTGTATGTGGTGTGCAAATATGTGTGTGTAAAATATATATATATATATATATATATATATATATATATATATATATATATATATATATATATATATATATATATAATTTTTTTTCCTTCATTTAAGCTTATACAAAAAAAAAAAAAAAAAAAAGCAAAACGCACACTATTTATATATATATATATATTCTCATAGTTTCATTCTTCCTAGAAA
This sequence comes from Lithobates clamitans, assembly GCA_037952925.1. Taxonomy (NCBI): domain Eukaryota; kingdom Metazoa; phylum Chordata; class Amphibia; order Anura; family Ranidae; genus Lithobates; species Lithobates clamitans. The sequence goes on along the minus strand of JBBGZY010002360.1, from coordinate 1,684,944 downwards.
AGAAAAGAAGAAATGGACACAGGGAGTGTTCTAATTCGCTGTCACTTTTGCTGGACAGTTTGATTTCCGTCTACATTTTGAAACATAAAAGATCTGTAGCCTTTGTGTATTCTAATAAATGAACTCATATACTGAATACTTTGCTCTATAAAGCAGCCCACACATTATTCCTCGTTCAGCCAGCGGGTTGAAGTGAATGACCGGATTCTCCCATGCACGCACTCGATGTGGACGGGGGAATCCTCCTGCTGAGTTGCTGTATTCTGACAACAGGGAGACTTCCCTGCACTGGGGATACACTGATCAGCACTGCTGGCTATAGCTGGCACCACTAATTGATCGGGGAAAACCCGACAGGGTGGTTGTACAGAAGTCAATCGGTAGACCAACTCCTGTACAACCAGCCTGCCCATTCATTGAACTCCTGTTGAACCAGCCAAATTTCAATCCATGTAAGGCCAGCTTTAAGCCTAGTACACACGGGCCGAATGTTGGATTGGCTGACGTTTTGCCCGTGTACTGGAGTCGGTCCGACAGAAGCCAGACTTTCAGCCGGGGGCGACTCCCGCTAAGCACTCTCAGCCAGTAACAGAGCTCTGACCGGAATGCTCTGGCGTGGGGCCGCCCCCCTATCAGAAAACAATGGCACAGCAGGAGAGATCGCTGTACTAACATCGGATTGTTAGTACACGGGCTTACTAACATCGGATTATTAGTACAGGGGCTTACTAACATTGGATTGTTAGTACAGGGGCTTACTAACATTGGATTGTTAGTACAGGGGCTTACTAACATCGGATTACTAGTACAGGGGCTTACTAACATTGGATTGTTAGTACAGAGGCTTACTAACATTGGATTGTTAGTGCAGGGGCTTACTAAAATTGGATTGTTAGTACAGGGGCTTACTAACATTGGATTGTTAGTACAGGGGCTTACTAACATCAGATTGTTAGTACAGCGGCTCCTCCTGAGCTGTCCTGAGCCCTGCTGGGTTGATCGAAAAAAAAAAACTACTAGTGTGTACTAGGCTTCAGTATTAACCACATTTATCAGAATACAATGTTCTTGTAATAACGATTCTCAGAAAACTACTGATAAGCAGTTATAGGGGGAGACACTATAATGCAGTAATGATATAAACAGAACATCTTGTAATACAAACACGGCAGAAAAGAGTTGCAGTAAACTACAGATCATACAGCAAATCAGTGATGATAACTGGATATTTAAAGGGGGTACTAAACCCAAAAACAAAAATATATCCTATCGCAGCTTATCAATGTTTAGATGGTGATGGCTGCATTCTTTTTCTCTTTTTGGGCTTTTTTTCCCCCATTATTTTCACCTGGTGGTCTTACCAGTCAGTCTGTTATTTTCAATGTCCTTTAACAGACCAAGCTATACAGTAACTGTGGCAATTCGAGGGTTGAGACAAACCATTTCCCGCTAACAAGGGTGCTTACAATGGTCAGCTTCTTTTCATTTATGTAAACCTTTATCCTATAAGGAGAAAAAAACAAAAAACGTTTCCTATAACTGCTTCAAAAGCGTTATCTGGAGTTGACCTTTAGCCCTTGTTCACACTGCCGCCACTTTCCACGCACGACTTCATGGCGGTTTGCATACGACTTCTTTAACAGAAGTTCATGCAAGTCGTGTTGAAGTCACACCACAAGTAGTGCAGAAACCTTTTTTTAGGTCAGAGCGACTTGAGTCGCACCAGTTAGAATGGTTCCATTGCCGTTAACGCGACTTGGTATACGACTTTGAAGTCGCATGGCAGGTCGCGGCAGTGTGAACTGGGGCTTAGTTTGTCAGTCAATTCCATTTAAAGCTGGCCAACCACTGATGGAAATGCGTTCGGTTCAGCAGGGATTGATTGTCTGCTGTCGAGGAACATGCTGGAAAACGTTTGTCCGGTGCATTTTTTGCATTTCGTTTTCTTGCAGCTGCTGATTGGTGTATTGTGAGAGCGGCAGGTCTTGGTGTCATAAATATAATGTCCCAGTGGGGGATTCCTCCATCTCCCTTGTTTCTGTGCATGGAGTAATCTGTTATTATATGGGAAACTTTAATCTGCTAGTGGATCTAAAGCCCCATACACACTATTAGATTTTCTGCAGATTTTTGTCTTCAGATTTACCAAAACCATATAATGAGGTCAAACCTTAAGAGTTTCAGTCTGTATGTAATCAGGCAGGTCCTTCACTATATGGTTTTGGTAAATCTGAAGACAAAAATCTGCAGAAAATCTAATAGTGTGTATGGGGTCTAACACTGCCGCTCCCCAGATTGACAGGGCTGCTGTCCAGGGTTATCTCCAGAATAGTTTTACATGTAGCGGTTTCCTGCTTGCTGTGCCTGTGGGAAACGCATGGAAAGGGTTCCTGCACCTTTTAAAAATTGCAGCAGCACTGAAACTGCATGGTGCTTTTGAACGGCACCCCCACGCATCTGCTTAAAAGGGAAGTATGTTTTTTTTATTTCTTTTGCTAATCATACTTACCTTGGTGGATCAGACCGATGCTGCAGCTGTCCCTCGTCGCCTCTGCACTGAGAACCAAGCGATCGAACACCACCAATGGCTCGGTTCTCTCCCCTCCCTGAGTGGAGAGCTGCTGACTGTCAATCAGCATCTCTCCTGCTCTGCTCCTCCATGCTCATTGGAGCGCTGAGCTGTGGAGGGGCGGGGAAAGGCCGTCTCAGTGGATCACTGAGACTGTCATCAGTCTAGGCAGCTGGCGGATCCAGACTTGGGAAGTCGGAATGAAGTGGTGCCTCGACTGATAGCAGTGACGTCACCAGAGAGCAGACTTCAGACCCCTCTCCATTGAAAACAGGTCACAGGAGTGAAAAACGAATTGCACGCCTGTGACCCAGAGGAGAAGCCCAGACTAAAAAGATCAGGCTGGACTTCTCCTTAAAGGCCCCTTTTACACGGGCTTACCGATCAAGTCCGTCTGTCAGTTTTTCAGGTGGACCTGATCGGACTCTGCATTCACTCCTATGGAGCGGCGGATGTCAGCGGTGACATGTCCTCTGATACCCGCTGCTATCCGATCCTGTCTGCCAAATCCAGACACATGGAACAGGGCTGGGACAAGGAGTGGGCAGGAGGGGCAGCTGCCCTGGGCACTGTGGTATCATGTGAGCTCCGGGGGCACCACAAGGAGATTAGGGGGGAGGGGATTTATGTTGGGGGGGGAATTTGGGGGGTAGCAGGAGGCAAGAATTGGTCTAGGAGAGGAAATTTGGGGAGGTGTGCTAGGAGTTTTGGAGGGGGGGAGTTGCGCTAGGATGGGGGATTTGGGGGGGGGGTTTATGTTGGGGGGGGATTTGGGGGGTAGCAGGAGGCAAGAATTGGTCTAGGAGAGGAAATTTGGGGAGGTGTGCTAGGAGTGTTGGGGGGGGCGAGTTGCGCTAGGATGGGGGATTTGGGGGGGGGGGGTTTGTGCTAGGATGGGGGATTGGGGGGGAGGGGGGCTGTGCTAGAAAAGGTAAAATGGTGGGAAGGGGGAGGGGATGTGTGCTGGGAGGGTACATTTTTTTGGAGAGGGTTTTGTGCTAGTAGGGATGATTGGGGGGCATTTGTGCTAGGAAGGGGAATTTGAGGAGGGGGGATTTGTGTTAGGATGGGGGATTGGGGGAGGGTAATTTGCGCTCCGAGGGGAAATTTGAGGGGTAGAGGATTTGTGCTAGGAAGGAGGAATTTTTTTTTGGGGGGGGTGTTGGGAGCCTATGTGGAATGAGAGGATTTGAGCTAAGCCTGCAGAAGAGTACTATTATATTATACAGCTTTTATATAGGGCCAACAGTTTGCGCAGCACTTTACAACATGGGGGCAGACATTACAGTTACATTACAATTTGGTACAAGAGGAATCAGAGGGCCCTGCTCGTTAGAGCTTACAATCTAAGGCCCCTTTCACACGGGACGGACAAGTGATGACCCGCCCCATGAACATCCGCTTGCTCAGCGGGGATCGCTCCGTTTTTCCCAGCTGAACCAGCGGATGACAGGGCGGTCCCTGCACACTGTACAGGGACCGCCCTGTCACATCTCCGCTCTCCCCAATGGGGGATCGGATGAACACGGACCGTCTGTCTGTGTTCATCCGATCCGCTCTGCAGACGGATAGAAAAATAGGATTTTCCTCCATCTGCAGAATCGGACCATAGCGAGGACGGATGATATTGGGCTATCCCATAGGGGTGCATGTATGTCCGTATTTCATCCAAAAATGGATGGATGAAATGCAGACATAAGGTCCGCACGTGTGAAAGGGGCCTAAAAAGGAAGGGTCAATTGATATAAAAGGTAATAGCTGTGGGGGATGAGCTGATGGAGGAAGTAAAACAGTGTTAGTTAGAAGCAGGATAGGCTTCTTTGAAGAGAAGGGTTTTCAGGGATCGCCTAAAGATGGATAGATTAGGGGACAGTCGGAAAGATTGGGGTAGGGAGTTCCAAAGGATGGGAGAAGCTCTGGAGAAATACTGTAGGTTAAGCATGAATGAATGATTTGTAGAGCGCTGCAAATGCGAACTGAATCGCCTCAAGGCGCTAGATGCGTTCTCTGTTGTCAGCTTCTTAGAAAAGGAAGGTCTTTAGTTTTTTTCCTGAAGGCCTGATGGTTTTCTTCCATGCGGATGTTGGTTGGAAGAGCATTACATAGTCGAGGTCCTTGGACTGTGAATCTTCGTTCTTCCTTTGCTTTGTAGCGGTATTTGGGAATGATGAGGAGGTTTTGGTTAGCCGATCGAAGACTGTGATTCGGTGTGTAGGGTTTTATTTTCTCCCGGAGATATAGCGGAGCGTTTCCTTGTATGCATTTGTGGGTGAGGCAGAGGGTCTTGGATGTGATCCGATTCTTCACGGTTAGCCAGTGTAGGCTCTTTAGGGATGGTGAAATAGATTCCCAGGTTTTTTTTCCTGTTAACAGTCTTGCCGCCATGTTTTGGATGAGTTGTAGGCGCGCAAGCTGATATTGGGGTAGTCCTATGTAGAGCGAATTTGCATAGTCGAGTCGGGAATTGATGATTGTTCCCACAACTGCTGCTTTGTCCTCTTCTGGGATGAAGGGGATGAGTCTATGTAGCAGGCGGAGGAGATGGTGAGATCCGCTAACTACTGATCCTATTTGTGCATCCATTGTCATTCCTGAGTCAAAGATGACTCCGAGACTCTTGGCTTTGGTGCGCGGAGAGATGGTCTGTGCGAGGATGGTGGGAGGTGTCCACGGAGTCTTAATTTTGGAATTTTGTTAGCGTGTAGGAGAAGAAGTTCTGTTTTTGAACCGGCATGGGAGGAGATGACAAGGGAGCTAGAGAGCAGGAGGTCTGGGGATGACCGAAGAGAGCGGCTTGGTTGGTATTTTGGGACTAGGTTAGTAATGTAGCTGGGGGCAGAGTTATGGATGGCTTTGTAAATTATTGTTAGTATTTTGAATTTTATTTGTTGGGTGAGTGGAAGCCAGTGGAGGGATTGGCAGAGAGGGGTGGAGGACACTGAATGGTTGGTAAGGTGGATGAGTCTATCAGCGGCATTCATTATGGATTGAAGGGGGGATAGTCTATGTAAAGGTAATCCAATGAGGAGGGAGTTGGAGTAGTCGAGGAGAGACAACCAGGGAGTGAATTAGAAGCTTGGTGGTGTCATTAGTAAAAAATGGGCGTATTCTGGAAATGTTGCGGAGGCGAAGGCGACATGATTTGGACAGGGATTGGATGTGGGCCTGAAAGGAGAGTTCAGAGTCTAAGGTTACCCCTAACACCCTGGCATGTGGGGAGGGATTGATAGATGTGCCACTGATCATGACAGAGAAGTCAGGGGAGGGGGCACGTGGGGGAGGAAATATTATGAGCTCGGTTTTGGATTCAGTTTGAGGAAGTGGTTAATACTGCTCTTAAGGCTGAGTTATGTAGTATTAGAAAGAGAACTGACGAATATAAGGTTAAGGGATGAACCAGTGCCTCTTTTTGTACATGTGTTTTCAGACAAAGTGCACTTAACCATTTGCAGACCACCCACCGTACATATACTGTGGTAGGGCAGCTGCTCTATGCCAGATCACCTATTACGTGATCTGACATGTCTGGGTCTGGGGCACGCATGCGCCACCGCTGGCCTGCTGTAATGACAAACAGCGGGAGCCCAGTGGCAGGTACCATGGACGCGATGTTCACCGGCACCTGCTGATTACACAGTACAGAGGCAGAACGATAATCTGCCTATGTAAACAAGGCAGATTGCCGTTCTCTCAGAGAGGAAGGTGTTAATTCTGTGTTTCTGCAACACCTTCCCCTAGTCAAATCGCCTCCCCCACAGTGAGTAAGCACAAGCACAGGCTAGGCACACAGTTAACCCTTTGATCGCCCCCCGATTTGTTAACCTCTTCCCAGCCAGTGTCATTAGTACAGTGACAGTGCATATTTTTTAGCACTGATCACTGTATTAAACAAAAAGTGTCAGGTGTCCAATTTGTCTGCCGCAATATCGCAGTCCCGCTGATTGCCACCATTACTAGTAAAAAAAAAAAATATATATATCCCATAGTATGTAGACAGTATAACTTTTGTGCAAACCAATCGATATACACTTATTGGGATTTTTTTTACTAAAAATATGAAGCAGAATACATATTGGCCTAAATTGATGAAGAAATCTGATTTTTTTAAAGATTTTATCAGATGTGTTTTAATAGCAGAAAGAAAAACATATATATATATATATATATATATATATATATATATATATATATATATATATATATATTTATTTTATTTTTTTTAAATTGTTGGTCCTTTTTTGTTTATGGTGCAAAAAAAAAATGCAGAGGTGATCAAATACCACCAAAAGAAAGCTCTATTAGTGGGAAAAAAAAGGACATACATTTTATTTGGATATAGCGTCGCACGACCGCGCAATTGTCAGTTAAAATAACGCAGTGCCGTATCACAAAAAAATGGCCTGGTCATAGGGGGGGGGGAAATCTTCCTGAGGTCAAGTGGTTAAGCAAGTCAGAGATGATGTGTTTGCAGGAAAGAAAATTGCTCGGTTCCCCCATCAACACAGTCAGCATTAATGGGGAATCCCTCCCACGGTGCTATTATATTCTGCTGGCGGGAGGCCACCTCTGCCAGCAGAACACAATGATCAATGCTAGCGGCTATATCCGCTGGGAGTAATTGCATGCAAAAAATCCGACTGGCTGGTTGTACTGAAGTCGATCGATAGATTTCAGTACAACCAGCCAGCCTACAGGTGGGTCGAATCTCGGCCAGTCTCTGCTGAACTGTCTGAGATTCAATCCATCTGTGGCCAGCTTTACCCTGTTTGCACCCCTCAGCTGGCCAACTTTGTCTTCTTTAGTGTTGAGTAACTAACTACAAGACCCAGCATGCCCATGCTTCTGACACTTGTTGTACATTTGAGCCATCTTTGGCTTCAGCACTTTCCAGAAACACGAAGTTCTTCAACATGTTCTCTACAGAGACATGTTGAAATGTTGTGTTCATGCTGCAACTTGTAGTTCCTCCCTTGCCCTCCTGCTCATCTCATGCCGGTTGTTATTTCAGCAGTAAATTATATGTGAAAAAGTTTTAGCTTTGCTGGCGGAGAGAAATGTCAGATAACAGGCACAGGGTGTCTTGGGAAGGCCTGCGGGAGCTTGGCATGGAGGGGACATTTGTTTACCTTGTGCGCCACTGTCATTGTGTTCCTTCCCTCTGCCAGTGACTCCCTGCGGGTCCCCCCACACCTCAGAGTCAGTTCTGTTGTCACCATCCCAAAGGAGTTCTATTGGGGTGAGGTCAGGACTCTGTGCAGGCCAGTCAAGTTCCTCCACCCCAAACTTGCTCATCCGTTCTGCCTCTCCTGTGAACGATCGCGGGTGGCTGGCGGCATTGGCGGCCGCCGGACCCGCTGATTGGCTCCCGCTGTGCCACGGCTCCAGTGGCACACGCGTGTGCGTCCCAGGGTCGGTGGAAGCAATCACGTACAGGTATGGGATTTTGCGGTAAAGGGCTGCCCTGCTGCAGTATATGTACGTGGGGCGGCCCTTAAGTGGTTAAGAGAGCAGTCAGCAGATCATATAGTACATTCTTATAGATCAGTGAAGTACATGAATGATAGACAATAGAAACTGAAATCTTGCAAAAAGATAGTGTTTGTAAAATATAGATAAACTGACAGATGCATAGCTCCCAACTGTCCCTGATTTCCAGGGACTGTTCCTGATTTGAAACAAAGTCCCTCGTTTTGGTCTGATTTATATAGTTGTATATGAAATGCAATTTTTATCTCTCAAAAAAAAGTGTTTCCCAGCGCTAAACCTTTCATCCAATTTCTAAATTGCTGTATTTTTAAATGCCAAAAGCCAATATGAAAGAATAGTAGTGTTAAAAAAAGCACTTGTGGGTTTAAAGGGAAGTTTTTGTTTTTTTTAAAATAACAAACATGTTATACTTACCTCCACTGTGCAGCTCGTTTTGCACAGAGTGGCCCCGAACCTGGTCTTCTGGGGTCCCTTGGCGGCTGTCCCAGCTCCTCCCCACAAGAAATAACCACCTTCATGTGAGCTCTGTCGCATGGTGGTTAGTGCTTGCGGGCGCGCTCCCGTGATACAGCCGGCGGCTATATCCGCTCACTGTATCACTCGGCCCCGCCCCCCAGCACGCTGCATCATTGGATGTGATTGACAGCAGCACAAGCCAATGGCTGGGCTGCTTTCAATCCATCCACTCTAGCCAATCAACGGCCAGGCTGAGCGGTGAAGAGGACATCGGGGGCGAGCGCAGCAGGTAAAGGGGGTCAGGTAAGTAAAACAGGAGGGCTGGGGGGCCGGTATTGTCAGATGTTTTTTCACCTTAATGCATAGGATGCATTAGGGGGAAATACGCGAACCTTTACAACCCCTTTAACAGATCTTTTTTTTTTTTTCATAATTTACTTTTAAGGGGGTGTGGCGGATGCCTAAATACTTTTGCTAATAGGCGTCCCTCGTTCCCATCTCAAAAGGTTGGGAGGTGTGGCGATGTAAGGATCATGTGACACCAGTGACAAATAATAAATAGGTAGAGGTTGCAGGTTATCGAGAACCAAGCTACAGATGACGTAGAGATCAGTGATGAAAAAAATTAAGAAATTATTAGAGATACAAAGTTTTAATAGCATGAAAGGGTACGTAATCTAGCACAGTCCAATAATTAAGTGTGAAAAAACACATTACTTAGAATGCATTAACTAGGGTCATGTAAAAGGAAATAGGCTTATTTTTGATAGATTCTAATGAGATGATTAGTGAATTGTGCAAGTGCATTTTCTTCTTAGTGTTGGATAGAGTATGGAAGTGTGAAAACCCCTGTCAGGTTTAATAAAGTCCATCTTTGTGGGCTAGAAATATATTCCATTGCGTTGGGCCTGCCCCATAGGTGTGCGCAGCCTCTTGCATTAGGGTGTGCACCCCAAAGCTCAAATACATATGCATGTGTATATGTACTGATGGTGTCAGTAGTGCAGTGGACAGTGTCATTGGTTTTATTTTATTTTGTAAAATTTTTTGGGGGATGAAATATCAGTGATCTAAACAGGGGGAATATGCACCACACAAGGTGATTAGGGTGTGCCCAGGCACACCTGGCACACCCTGTGCGCACGCCTATGGCCTGCCCCCCCGCACTGCAAGAGTTAAAGGCTTGTTACATCTATGGAGAGATGAGGCTCATTACTTACCTTACCCCCCCTTTGTTTGGCTCTGGTGCTATCCTCTTCTCCCTTTGGCACTCCCGCTATGGGAAAGGTCCTTCGGTGTCATCACACACAATACAAGGCTTTCCCATAGCTGGAGCGCCAAATGGAAAAGAGGGTAGCACCAGAGCCAAACAAACTTTATTAAACCTGTGTTTGTGGAAGAGGCAGGAGTGTGACCATGGCCAGGAGCATCTTAGAGAGGGGGAGCTCTACTCCAAGCATAGCTTTCTCCTTGTGCTTTGAGCTGAGCTTTAATGTCTGCTGCATTGGTTGAAGAAGGTTTTTAGACAACATTCAAAGATCAGGGAGGGTTAGGATATGTAAGGATACAAGGTGGCCAGAAAAAAACTGCAGGTTTAGAAAATAAAGTCTCAATATTAAAGTGGTATTAAACCCAAAACTGCTTACCGATCATTAGATGTGGTGGCTGCATTTGTTTTCTTATGCCGTGTACACACGGGCGGACTTTTCGGCATCAAAGGTCCGAGGGACTTTCGAACGAACTGACTTGCCTACACACGATCACACCAAAGTCCAATGGATTCGTACGTGATGACGTACACCGGACTAAAATAAGGAAATTCATAGCCAGTAGCCAATAGCTGCCCTAGGGACTTTTCAACCGGACTCGAGTCTGTCGGAAAGATTTGAAACATGTTCCAAATCTAAAGCCCATCGGATTTTCGACAGTCAGCTGAAGGTCCGATGAAGCCCACACACGGTCAGATTGTCCGCTGGACCAGTCCAGTCAAAAAGTCCGCTCGTGTGTACGTGGCATTAGGTTTTTTTCCCCCCTCTGTCTTCACCTGGTGATCTGGCCAGTAATACCCGTCCTGTAATAGAGTGCCCCCAGTCTGGATGGATGAGCACAGGATGCACAGCATTGTCAGTCTGGGGGGGGGCAGGGTTAAATGTATTAGCAGATTTAGATACACTAACACATTTAAGGCCAAACTCCAGCTAATACTTTATAACCAGTTACAGCAAACCCTTTTTTTCCTTTTGGAATAAAGGTTGTATATAAATAAATAAAAGCTGATCATTGTAAGCACCCCTGCCAGCGGTAAATGGTTTGTAAATGCATGTAAATGAACTGTAGTGCGTTTCTGCAAAAAGCACCAAAAAACACATAGATGTGAACCAGGTCTAAGACATTTAGTAACATAATGCAGTTAAAAAAAAGAATATTAGCCCTTTATAGTACAAAAAAAGCAAATAATCACTACTGTAAGGGGTTCATTTCTTTTTACTGTAGAACTGTGAAAGAAATAGTTACAGTAGCGATTATTTGCTCTTTTTGTACTATAAAGGGCTCATTTTAGTTTTTTTCTAACCACATTATGTTACTGGCCGATTAATTGATTATGAAAATAGTAATCGATTAGTTGTCGATTAATCAATTAGTTGTTTCAGCCCTAATGGCGAGAGCATATAGCATGCATGGCACCATGCACCTACACATGGAGTAGCACCCCTGCCAGCGGTAAATGGTTTGTCTGAACTCTGTAACTGATACATTCTGCTGGAGAGCTTGTTGTTTTTGAAAAAAAAAAGTCTTACTGGCTGGACCCTCAGATGAAAATGGAAAAATGAATGCAGCCATCACATCTAAGAAATGGTAAGCTGCAGTATAATCAAGGTTTGCTTTAGGGCTTAATACTAATTTAAGGTAAGAGTAATTCTAAGCATAGGGGTATTAGCTGAACCAGTAATTCACAGCACATAAAACATAAAACAAGTAGGTCATGTCAGTTTTAAGAGACTAGAATTTTTTTTCTTTTTTTTTTTGTCTGGAATATCTCTTTTCTAAAGCACAGTACAGGAATATCGAAAGCTAAAATTTCAATACACCGCCAAGGGGGAGGACAGGTATGGGAGTGAAATAGATAGAACATTGCTATAGATTGTAATTTGTTTAAAGGACTTTGACTGCACGGAGAAATCAAAGATCTAAAAATAAGCATTCGTGATCTTCCAAGCCAAAAGTGGGTGTGGATTCAGCCGCCCATTTGTGCCCTTTTATCTTACAGAATACAATCTCCAATATAGTGGATCACTATTTCTCAATACATCAGCTGGCGTATCTGTAGTGTGTGTTGGCATCCATAAATAAGAGGTTGAATTTAAGGGAGGATCGTTGCTAGTTCATTGACTCAAATTAGGTGACTAATTAGATATGTTGAAGTACACATGCAAAATGAGCCACTTTACTATACAATCCATTACTAAGGGTATAGTTTGCATATCAACTGAACAACAAGGTACTGTTACTATTGCAAATTGATGGAAAATGTCATCTGTTAAAGCCTGTCTCATACTCTGTGTATATGGCGAGTAGGGCTGCAACTAGCGATTATTTTCATAATCGATTAGTTGGCCGATTATTGTTTCGATTAATCAATTAATCGGTTAATAACCTTAAAAAAAAGTATGGTGTATAATTTAGTTAATATGTAAAGTTTTAAAAAAAGGCAATTTATTCTTAAAAATCTTTAGGTAGTGGTAAACAAACATAGCCAACTATATGGTTAGGGAGCAAAATATCGAATCCACTCTGAGAATAACAGACAGAAGAGATATACTGTATATACTATTAGAGGATATATACTGTATATACTATTAGAGGAGAGATAAGAACGTTTGTTTGATTTTCTAATCGTTAGTGGGGTCAAATCGACGTTCATTTTCAACCACAGTAATGGGAAAATTTGGAAATAATAAAAAACTTCTTGGTGAAAGGAATTATCAGACAGTGTATGTGGTTTTCGTTCAGAAATTACAATGATTTTAAAAACAGAATGTTAAAAACAAGTGAAAATTTCAAACAACATTTTTCATTCATCGAGTGTACAAAGATTTTTCGTCTGAATATTCTCATCTGAAAATTGATAAGGCTCGGTGCACACCTAGGCAGTTTGCTTTTGATCGGTTTCTGCAGTGCTCTTTGCTGTGCGTTTTGATTTTTGCGCACGGAATTTTGCGTCGATTTGCGTTTTTGCATTTTTTTTGGCCAATTTGTTGTTGGGCAGATTTAAAAACACAAATTGCTGCAAAAACGCATTACATGCTTTTCTGCAGTTTCTCCATTGAAGTATGTTGAACCAAAAAAGCTCTGTGTAAGACGTTTAGTAACATAAAAGGGTTAAAAAAAACTAATATTAGCCCTTTATAGTACAAAAAAAGCAAATAATCACTACTGTAAGGGGTTCATTTTTTTTACTGTAGAACTGTGAAAGAAATCGTTACAGTAGCGATTATTTGCTCTTTTTGTACTATAAAGGGCTCATTTTAGTTTTTTTTAACCACATTATGTTACTGGCCGATTAATCGATTATGAAAATAGTAATCGATTAATTTCATAATCGATTAGTTGTCGATTAATCAATTAGTTGTTTCAGCCCTATTGGCGAGAGCATATAGCATGCATGGCACCATGCACCTACACATGGAGTAGCGTTGGGCCTACCTACATGGGCACTAGATCAAAAAGTTTTTTTGTTTTTTTTTAATCTTTTTATTTATTTTCTTAGTAAACAAACAGACACAAGAAGACAAAATAAAACATCATACACATTGAATAAAAAATAAATAAATGAAGCAGCTTCAAAATCCACTCACATTACATACATGGTATAATAGCCATCAATTCAAAATAGCAAATTGGAGCAACGAAAAAGAGAAAGAGAAAAAAATAAATCATGTATAATCAAGAAGTCTTTAATATGAAAAGTGTGCATAGTTAACAACATTTGGAAACAATTTAGAGGGACAGTACAAGAAGGGAGGGGGGATGGCAATAAAGTGTGATATCACACCATATGGTTGGTAGATAGTAGCTTTCCCCCTTTGCTTTGCTATGCTTCAGAGAAATTAGGACCTTGTGGTTAGACTGAAAAGAACATGGGAGTAAAATAAAGCCTCGTACACACGATCGGATTTTCCGCAGACAAAATCTCGGACTTTTGCCTGGATTTTGTCTTCCATACAAACGGCAAGGAATTGTCAGCCAACAAACACGAACGTAGTGACGTACTACGTGGTTTCTCAGCTCTTTAGCGCCACCCTTTGGGCTCCTTCTGCTAATTTTGTGTTAGTAGAAGTTTGGTGAGTGTTAATTCGCGCTTTTCATTTCCTCGCTTTTCATTTAGCGCTTTTCAGTTCACACTTTTCAGTTTGTTTCTGAACGGCCGTTCCTCAACCAGACATGTTGCGGAATCGGAGGAGATAACGTGTTATTTATTATTGGCCTTGGCGTTATTGCTTTGACCCAATTCCAGTCCAGGAACAGGAGGAAGAGGATTTCTTGGACCAAAAATTGGTTGCTTTATTATTCGTGACCAATTATGTCATATGCCTTTGCTGCGGGAGCTCCAGGAGAAAAAAAATGATGTTTTTCGGAAATATCTCCGGATGAGATGCCAGTGGTATATGTCCCATCGCTGGTGGCAGTGGGATAAAATTTGTCTCATATTGTTGGGGTCAGTGGGATAAAATAAGCCCTAAATTGGTGTCAGTGGGTGGAAACTTCACTATCTTCAGTGTCAGTTGGAAAAATGAGGTGCCAATCAATGTCAGTGGGATAAAATAGGTAGACATTGCTGGTACCAGTGGGAAAAAGTTGTTAATGTCAGTTGAATATTAACCGCTTGCCGAACGGCTCACGCCGATATACATCGGCAGAATGGCACTCCTGCGCAAACTGACGTACCTATAGGTCAGTCTACAAAAGCAGGATAACGGGTCCCGCGGACTCGATGTCCGTCGGCATCACGCGATTTCAGCGGGGAGAGGCATAAAGGGGAACTGCCTATGTAAACAAGGCATTTCCCTGTTCTTCCTAGTGACATGACAGGGATCTACTGTTCCCTGTCATTGGGAACATCGATCTTTGTCATGTCAGTGGTAGCCCATCCCCCCTACAGTTAGAACACGCTGAGGGAACACACTTAACCCCTTGATCGCCCCCTAGTGTTTAACCCCTTCCCTGCCAGTGACATTTATACAGTAATCAGTGGCTATTTTTAGTACTGATCGCTGTATAAATGTCAATGGTCCCAAAAAAGTGTCACAAGTGTCCAATCTGTCCGCCGAAATGTCGCAGTCCCGATAAAAAACCCAGATCACCGCCATTACTAATAAAAAAAAAATAATAAAAATGCCATAAATCTATCCCCTATTTTGTAGACGCTATAACTTTTGCGCAAACCAATCAATAGACACTTATTGCGATTTTTTTACCAAAAAATATGTCGAAGAATACATATCGGCCTAAACTGAGGAAGAAATTAGTTTTTTTATATATTTTATGGGGGTATTTATTATAGCAGAAAGTAAAAAATGTTTTTATTTTTTCAAAATTGTCTGTCTTTTTTTGTTTATAGCGCAAAAAAAAAAAAATAACGCAGAGGTGATCAAATACCACCAAAAGAAAGCTCTGTTTGTGGGGAAAAAAAGGACATCAATTTTATTTGGGTACAACGTCGCACAACAGCGCAATTGTCAGTTAAAGCGACGCTGTGTCAAATTGTAAAAATTGCTCTGGTCAGGAAGAGGGTAAATTTTTCCAGGGCTGAAGTGGTTAAACTATGTGTCATTTATTGGTGTCAGTAGGATAAAATAAGTCCAGTATCATAGGTGTCAGGGGGAGCAAAAAAAACCTATAATAATCGGTGTCTATCTGCTGCTCTACCATGGAGGCCATACTTGAACCCTGCTGTGAGGAAGGCATGGGGCTCTGATTTTGGCACTCTCCAGCCACTGTGGGGTTGATTTACTAAAGGCAAAGAGACTGTGCACCATGAAAAGTGCAGTTGCTCCAGAGCTTAGTATATGAGCAAAAGCTCTTCCGACTTGCATCATCCAATCATGTCCAAGCAAAAATGCTAGTTCTTTTAAATTTTCCTTGTTTGTGATTGGCTATTTTTTGCAAAGTGAACGTTTACCTTATTTACTAATGTAGCGGTGTGTTGCCGGTAGTTACTAACATCCACACATATTCACCCTGCTGCCAGACATCCATACGTCACACTGGTAGACAATGAAAAGTCTTTTGCTTTGTTTTGTTGTTTTATTTGGGGGGATTGAACTTGGTTGGGGGGGGGGGGGGGGTATGGGATGCCTGTAGAACAAATTGGTATTTGCAATGTTATAGTGGATCCAGCTTACAATGACAAATGTCACTAGTGGTTATGCTTTATATTTCCTTGAATAAGACAAAAAAATGATGGACTCTAATCTTGACAGCGTTACGTCAAACCATTCTTCTCCTCTGCACCCTCCCTGAAGACTTTTACCTCCAGGACACTTCTCCTGCACAACACTTTCCTGTCACAGCATTAGACATCCCGTCCCACCATCTTGAGCTGACTAGGCCTCACTCTGAATAAGTCCTAGGAAAAGTTTCACTTGATGATTTTTAATAGGCCAGGGGCCTGCAGTACCCCTTCTTGGCGGCCCTGAACATTTAGTTGGAAAAAATATTTGATGAAGGACTACTGATCCCAGAAAGCCCGACTTGCAAATCTTGTGCCCTCAAGCTGCAACGATTTGACACAAAACCCCACAGTCTCTCCTCTGGCTCTGCACCCAGCTCACCCGCCATGCCTCTTCCAGATCTCCACTGTGCTTCACTCACCGAGTCCTGCCTTGAGTCTTTCCTGAAGGATTTACCCGGACCATGCTGACCAACTGCTTCTCCAGCCCCTGTTCCAGGACACCTCCCCATGACTGTGTAAAGAGAGGCTCCCTCCCAGCTCCCAAGCTCCTCCGCCTGAGTCGCACCCCCCCCCCCCCAGATGGGGGTGTTCCTCCTAGACGCAGTCTAGCACTTCATCCTTTAGTTCACTCAGCCGACCACTCCTCCCAGTGGCCTATTACCTCAGCTTATATGGGAGGCCTGCCCCCTGCCAATTCCAGTTGGGGATTGGTCAGAGCTCCTCACGTGAGCTGCCTGCCACTTCAGTCCTAGGCCCTGCCCCTCTTCCAGAACATTCTCCCTGGAAGCAGGGGAGGTGCCTCAGAACTAAAGCACAGGTGGTCACACCCACTGCTATACTAACCACTCCCAGCCCCCAGGTCAAAAAACAAACAGGCCTACTTCTCAGCATAAGCCTGCTTAAATTTACCTGTACTGACAGAACCAACAACACTACACCTTTAGCACTTACCTATGGTAGAGGCTGCTACACGAAGCTCTGAAGCAACTGCACTTGCAGAGAGCAACAGCTTTGCAAAGTGCACAGTCTATTTGTCTTTAGTAAATTAACCCCTGTGTGTACCATTGAGTTAGTTGGAGAGTGCTGTACAGGTTCAGAGACATAATACACTTTTCTGTTGGAATCCTGTCCCTCAAGACTTCTTCAGGCATATGCCTGCTGTAGCAGTGAAGTCTGTCTGGTATGTGCATGTTGTGTCTTGTCTGGGCACTTTCCAGTGCTTGTACTGCCTGCCCATGATAGGGTGCCATGCAGACCACCACATGGTGAGTACCAGGGCTAGTCCCTGCTTTTGTTGCCTGGCACAAGTTTCATGTGTCCCTGCTATTACCTTCGGGGTCAAGTTATTTGGACATTCACTGAATTTAATGCAATTTCTTGACCAGAAACAGACTGGGTCCACGTTTTCTAAGTTTACCAGTTTGGGTTCCCTTAAGAGTGCCCAACTTGTAAAAATCTTCCTGGAACGCTTGTTACTGCAACCAATTCTGTATGGTGACTAGCCTAATCCTGACAAGCTATTTACTTGCTCAGCAATATCCCCTTGAGGAGGAGTTCATTAAAGGGGCTGTTGCAATCGTAGATCCTGGTTTCTGTCGGGGATATCATTATGTTTAAGAACCCTGTGGATAAGAGACTGGAAACCCTTTCTTAAGCGGACCATACACAGATTGAATTTCAACCCTACTCCTGCAGAATTGGCCCGAAATTCCTTCTGTGGGTGGCTCCGCAAAAGTTGGTTATTCAGTTGACTTTTGTTGGAGGCATTCAGAAAATTCTCAACAGAACAACACCTGCATCTTATCAAATGCTCACACTTTTCAGGTATTTTGACAGCCACAGGTGCCAGCTGTCATAATCAAATACCGGCACTGCAGATTTGTTCATCGACCACTCTGTGTTCTGTGAATGGGAGAATTGAGCTGAATGAGAAAAATGAGAGTGGGCTGCAGCTTCAGTAACATGTTACACCCTAAATATGGGTATAACATGTTACCAAAGGTGAACTTAGCCTTTAAATACGTAAAGCAATACAAACTCCAGCAAGAGACTTGAACCAGAACTCTAGGTAGGTATTAGCGACATCACAAAGCAGAACCAGGGGCTATCGTGTCTAAGAGGGGTATACCCTATACTTCAAAGCCTGAAAAAGAGGGTATACCCCCTCAAAATGTATTAGTAGCTGGGTTTGTGGTTTGAGTCTCTTGTAATGCCGCGTACACACGATCAGAATTTCGGCCCGCAAAAGACCGATGAGAGTTTTTCATCGGAAAATGCGACCGTGTGTATGCTCCATCGGTTTTTTGCTCACCGAATTCCAGCCAGCAAAAGATTGAGAGCATGCTCTCAATTTTTCGGTCGGGAAAAGTTCCTATCCGAAAATGCGATCGTCTGTGGCAATTCCTACGCGCAAAAGTCCTACGCATGCTCGGAAACAATTCGACGCATGCTCGGAAGCATTGAACTTCATTTTCTTGACTCGTCGTAGTGTTGTACGTCTCCGCGTTCTTGACGGTCGTAATTTCAGTGAACTTTTGCTTGACCGTGTGTATGCAAGGCAAACTTAAGCGGAATCCCGTTGGAAAAGCCATCATATCTTTTTCTGACGGGAAAAACGATTGTGTGTACGCAGCATTAGAGTTCATTTCGCTTTATTTAAGCTTGATACCCAACTGGGTTTGTGAGTATGTTTGTATATATTCAAATAAAGTGTACCTTGTAATGCACAAGGCTAGTGTGCCCATTTATGTTCTTTAGTCCAGTTCTTTGGTCCAGTTTCCAGGATTCCCCATATCCAAAAAGGGCTTCAAGGCCTGAATTGCTGGATTACAGTGTATTGCTGAATCTAGCACGATTTTTGTGTATAAATTTGGCAGGACAATATTTAAAAGATTGTTCAGGCCCCTCAAAGGTTAAAAAAGGGTCTGTACCTAAAATTCAGATCCTTCTTCACCTTATCTTGGGTTCCTTTCACACAAGTGACCAGGGGTCAGTGAAAAACAGGCAATTTATTAGAATTTTTACAGCCTCCCACACACACACCTCTCACCTAAAAGCGGACACAGTGCCATTCAGGTGAGTTCACATTGGTGCGCCTGCAATGCGATTTTAATGTAACATACCGAGTTTAAAAGTGAATGGGATTGTGCGGCAACCTTGAGCCGGACACTTGCCTCACAGTTCCAGCACAGTCCTACAATGTTACTTGCTGCTGATCAGTAAAGAAAAAAGCCAAGAAAGAAGAAAAATAGGCTTTAGGAGGCAGCGGTATCGCCCCCTGAACACTTCAAGACCTTCTTTCACTGTCTTCTGCAAAGCAATCCACAGCTAGTGTGAAATGAGCCTAGGGACAATGAAAAGTCGTTCCTAACATTTGTGAAATTTTAGATTTTTACTACTTAATAAAATCCTCTAACACCATGTAGCTTTATATTAGGATATTAGCAATTTTTTTCAAATATAACCAAATAACACAAATGTACATATTTACATAGTCATCCGTTTTTTTTTTTTTTACAATAATATGCATATTTCTGCAAGGGCAGTTACATACCATGCATTCCTTCAGTTCCTGCCCCCTTTGAGTTTCCATTGTTTTAGAGGACGTGAAGAAGGATATTCAACTTTGACAAACAAGAAGTGTTTAGGGCTGTATTGATGTCATTCCACTGGGGTGAGGCTAGCTGGCTGTTATCAGAGTATTGGAAAGAAATTAAGAAAACTAGGCTGCAAAAAAAAGGATTTTTCGTATAGCAGCCGAGATTCCGTCCAGTAAGTGAAATCCATTGTTTGACTGGTTGTTGGTTGCACAGGGTAATGTTGAATTCCAGGAAAACAGCTACACACCGTTTAAAACCATCTACACATCATCTAAAACCATCTACAATGGTTCTATAGGTCAATACTATTTATTACTTTTATTTTTATTTATATACACTTTGGTGACATAAACTATGATTAACTTTTAAACCACCTGAGGTTTTACATATAGGATTAGCGCTCCACCACTTATCTATATAATCAATTATAAGGCCAGGTGTTTACCCGAATAGGTGCATGCAGCTTTTCCACCTCCAGCCATCTCCATATTTAGCGCAGTAATATTTCTGTTAAATATTTCTGTTAAATATAGGTCAATACTACTGTTTCTAATAAATGTTCTATATAAAAAATATAAATAAATATATATAAATATAAAAATAAGTTTGAGCAAAAATATTGCATGCCTGGTTGGACAATTTCGATATTGCAATTCCTGCTCCTTGAGATCACACAAAGTGATTGTAAATACAAACATGTTATATTTGCCCTGATCCTCCTCTTCTCGGCTCCCCCTGCCAGCATTCCTGGCTCCTTCTTTTCTCTGTGTATCATGATAGGAAACCGCTTCCTATTGTGGCACACCTGCGGGGTCGATCCTGAGCTGCGCTGTCTGTGTCCATTGACACAGACAGTGCAATTCGGCCCTGCCCACCACTTCCTCCTCACAGGATTTGATTGACAGCAGCAGGGGCCAATCGTTCCCGCTGCTATCATTCTGCTATGTGAGGAGAGATAGAATGGAGAGAGCTACTGTTCTCATGCACAGCACTGAATTGCGATCAGGCTCAGGTAAGTATAAGAGGGGGCTGGGGAGCTGTACACACAGGGCCGGTGCTGGACTATTTTGCACCCTAGGCAAGACCAGCTACTTGCACCCCTCCCCCCCCCCCCAAAAAAAAAAAATAAAACTCCAAAATTTTTAAAAACAGTATTATTTCATTTTTACCCAAAGTTCTTAAAAGTGAAATCTGCTATATGAGGAAATGACCACTTTGCACATAACTTTTTCCTTCCATTTCAAAAGCATTATTGGTCCAGCAGCAACAGCGACACTTATGCCGCGTACACACGGTCCGACTTTTCGTCTACAAAAGTCCGACAGCCTGTCCGACAGACTTTCGACGGACTTTTGGCGGACTTTTGGCGGACTTGTGGCAGACTTTCTTATGAACGGACTTGCCTACATACGATCACACAAAAGTCCGACGGCTTCGTACATGATGACGTACACCGGACTAAAATAAGGAAGTTGATAGCCAGTAGCCAATAGCTGCCCTAGCGTGGGTTTTTGTCCGTCGGACTAGCACAAAGCAGTTTCAAATCTAAAGTCCGTCAGATTTGAGGCTGGAAAAGTCCGCTGAAAGTCCGGGGAAGCCCACACACGATCGGATTGTTAGCCAGCTTTAGTCCGTCGGCGTCCGTCGGACTTTTGTAGACGAAAAGTCTGACCGTGTGTACACGGCATTAGGGGTTGATTTACTAAAGGCAAATAGACTTGGCAAAAGACAGTTGTACTCTGCAAGTGTGGTTGCTCCAGAGCTTAGTAAATAAAGTAAAGTTTCACTTTGCACAGAGTACCCAATCACGTGCAAGGAAGGCATTTTTGCTTGCACATGATTGGAGGATGAAAGTCAGCAGAGCTTCTGCTCATTTACAAAGCTGTGGAGCAACTGCACTTTTCAAAGTGCACAGTATATTTGCATTTAGTAAATCGACCCCTAATGCCCTGTACACATGATCGGAATTTTCATTGGAAAAACCTTGGATGGTTTTTCCGACGGAATTCCGCTCAAGCTTGTCTTGCATACACACAGTCACACAAAAGTTCTCTGAACTTTCGACCGTCAAGAATGCGGTGACGTACAACATGTACGACAGCACTAGAAAAGGGAAGTTCCATACGAAGCGATGATTCTGAGCATGCGTGTGTTTTTGCGTGTCGGAATTGCATACAGACGAACGGAATTTCCGATAGGAACTTTTTCCGACGGAAAAATAGAGAACCTGCTCTCAATCTTTTGCTGGCGGAAATTCAGCCAGCAAAAGTCCGATGGAGCATACACACGGTCGGAATTTCCGACCAAAAGCTCACATCGGACTTTTGCTGGCAGAATTTCCGATCGTGTGTACGGGGCATAAGTGTCTCTGTCGCACCCTCCTCTCTTAACCCACATTCTCCTTCTTACATATTTCACCCCCTACTGGGGATTCATTTTATAGAGCAGTCTCTGTTACTGGTGGACTAATAAAGCTTTTCTGTGTCAATCTTTTTTATTAAGATTTGAAGTAACAAGAAAAAACATTGTTGAGTAGCACAATTTAGTACAAAATAGAACTGTCTTCATAGTCAGTATACGATAAAGAAAATTTGTGACAATAATACAGTGCCTTGAAAAAGTATTCACACCCCTTGAAATGTTCCATGTTTTGTCATGTTACAACCAAAACGTAAATGTATTTTATTGGGATTTTATGTGATAGACCAACACAAAGTGGCACATAATTGTGAAGTGGAAGGAAAATGATAAGTGGTTTTCCAAATTCTTTACAAATAAATATGTGAAAAGTGTGGGGTACATTTGTATTCAGCCCCCCTGAGTCAATACTTTGTAGAATCACCTTTCACTGCAATTACAGCTGCAAGTCTTTTTTGGGGATGTCTCTACCAGCTTTGCACATCTAGAGAGTGACATTTTTGCCCATTTTTCTTTACAAAATAGCTAAAGCTCTGTCAGATTGGATGGAGAGTGTCTGTGAACAGCAATTTTCAAGTCTTGCCACAGATTCTCAATTGGATTTAGGTCTGGACTTTGACTGGGCCATTCTAACACATGAATAGAACAGCAATTTTCAAGTCTTGCCACAGATTCTCAATTAGATTTAGGTATGGACTTTGACTGGGCCATTCTAACACATGAATATAAAATATATATAAAAGAAAACCACCTATAGATATAATACTGGAAACCTTCGCGACATCCCAGTACAAAAAAGAGAAAAATTGCAAAAGGGGGTGCCCCGGGGGATCTTATGGGCAAAGGCTGGTAACCAGAAAAGGGAGTAACAAGCGTATAAAAAAATACAAATGTATTGAGTACAAAGCAGTATTAGAATGGGTACATAAGGTATATTAACCTAAAAACTATTTAGTCAGACTGGATAGTTACATAACAGATAGATACTGAAACACACAGTTGATCTCATAATGGGAGGCCGAGTGATGTGCGTATACATAGGAGTCCCAACATGTTTTGGAATATAGGTATAAATAATGAATTTCTTCTTCAGGGACTGATTTGAAACAAGCTGTTTTTTGTCTGGTAATTAAATGACAAAAATATCAGAGAGATATGAAAACAAATATACAATTGTAAAAGCACAGTAGGTAATAGCATGGTATATAGATATGGCAGGTAATAAAAGCAGGTGATACTCACAGTATAACTTTCTTTTGTGAATTAACCACTTGACGACCGCCTCACGCCGATGTACGTCGGCAAAGTGGCACGGACAGGCAAAATCACGTACAGGGTACGTGATTTGCCTTCCGCGGGTGGGGGGTCCGATCGGACCCCCCCCCGGTGCCCGAGGCGGTCGTCTTTTGTCCAGCGGCGATCGGTGATGAGGGGGACGTTCGTGGCCCCCCCCTCGCGATCGCCGCCGGCCAATCGAATCATTCCTTTGCTGCTGTATGCTAAACAGCAGCAAAGGAAATGATGTCATCTCTCCTCGGCTCGGTAATTTCCGTTCCGGCCCGAGGAGAGAAGACATCAATGTGAGTGCACCAACACACACACACACAGTAGAACATGCCAGGCACACAAAACACCCCGATCCCCCCCCCGATCGCCCCCCGATCCCCCCCCAATCACCCCCCCCCCTGTCACAAACTGACACCAGCAGTTTTTTTTTTTTTCTGATTACTGCATAGTGTCAGTTTGTGACAGTTACAGTGTTAGGGCAGTGAGTATTACCCCCCTTTAGGTCTAGGGTACCCCCCTAACCCCCCCTAATAAAGTTTTAACCCCTTGATCACCCCCTGTCACCAGTGTCACTAAGCGATCATTTTTCTGATCGCTGTATTAGTGTCGCTGGTGACGCTAGTTAGTGAGGTAAATATTTAGGTTCGCCGTCAGCGTTTTATAGCGACAGGGACCCCCATATACTACCTAATAAATGTTTTAACCCCTTGATTGCCCCCTAGTTAACCCTTTCACCACTGATCACCGTGTAACCGTTACGGTTGACGCTGGTTAGTTCGTTTATTTTTTATAGTGTCAGGGCACCCACCGTTTATTACCGAATAAAGGTTTAGCCCCCCGATCGCCCGGCGGTGATATGCGTCGCCCCAGGCAGCGTCAGATTAGCGCCAGTACCGCTAACACCCACGCACGCACCGTACACCTCCCTTAGTGGTATAGTATCTGATCGCATCAATATCTGATCCGATCAGATCTATACTAGCGTCACCAGCAGTTTAGGGTTCCCAAAAACGCAGTGTTAGCGGGATCAGCCCAGATACCTGCTAGCACCTGTGTTTTGCCCCTCCGCCCGGCCCGGCCCAGCCCACCCAAGTGCAGTATCGATCGATCACTGTCACTTACAAAACACTAAACGCATAACTGCAGCGTTCGCAGAGTCAGGCCTGATCCCTGCGATCGCTAACAGTTTTTTGGTAGCGTTTTGGTGAACTGGCAAGCGCCAGCGGCCTAGTACACCCCGGTCGTAGTCAAACCAGCACTGCAGTAACACGTGGTGACGTGGCGAGTCCCATAAGTGCAGTTGAAGCTGGTGAGGTGGCAAGCACAAGTAGTGTCCCGCTGCCACCAAAAAGACAAACACAGGCCCGTCGTGCCCATAGTGCCCTTCCTGCTGCATTCGCCAATCCTAATTGGGAACCCACCGCTTCTGCAGCGCCCGTACTTCCCCCATTCACATCCCCAACCAAATGCAGTCGGCTGCATGAGAGGCATTTTTATGTCCTCCCGAGTACCCCTACCCAACGAACCCCCCAAAAAAGATGTCGTGTCTGCAGCAAGCGCGGATATAGGCGTGACACCCGCTATTATTGTCCCTCCTGTCCTGACAATCCTGGTCTTTGCATTGGTGAATGTTTTGAACGCTACCATTCACTAGTTGAGTATTAGCGTAGGGTACAGCATTGCACAGACTAGGCGCCATTTCACAGGGTCTCCCAAGATGCCATCGCATTTTGAGAGACCCGAACCTGGAACCGGTTACCGTTATAAAAGTTAGTTACAAAAAAAGTGTAAAAAAAAAAAAAAAAATGAAATAAAAAAAAATAGTTGTTGTTTTATTGTTCTCTCTCTCTCTATTCTCTCTCTCTATTGTTCTGCTCTTTTTTACTGTATTCTATTCTGCAATGTTTTATTGTTATTGTTATTGTTATTATGTTTTATCATGTTTGTTTTTCAGGTGTGTAATTATTTACACTTTACTGTGCTTTATTGTTAACCATTGTTAATGATTTTTTTGTCTTCAGGTACGCCATTCACGACTTTGAGTGGTTATACCAGAATGATGCCTGCAGGTTTAGGTATCATCTTGGTATCATTCTTTTCAGCCAGCGGTCGGCTTTCATGTAAAAGCAATCCTAGCGACTAATTAGCCTCTAGACTGCTTTTACAAGCCGTGGGAGGGAATGCCCCCCCCCCCCACCGTCTTCCGTGTTTTTCTCTGGCTCTCCTGTCTCAACAGGGAACCTGAGAATGCAGCCGGTGATTCAGCCAGCTGACCATAGAGCTGATCAGAGACCAGAGTGGCTCCAAACATCTCTATGGCCTAAGAAACCGGAAGCTACGAGTATTTCATGACTTAGATTTCGCCGGATGTAAATAGCGCCATTGGGAAATTGGGGAAGCATTTTATCACACCGATCTTGGTGTGGTCAGATGCTTTGAGGGCAGAGGAGAGATCTAGGGTCTAATAGACCACAATTTTTTCTAAAAAGAGTACCTGTCACTACCTATTGCTATCATAGGGGATATTTACATTCCCCGAGATAACAATAAAAATGATTAAAAAAAAAAATATGAAAGGAACAGTTTAAAAGTAAGATTAAAAAAGCAAAAAAATAATAAAGAAAAAAAAACAAAAAAAAAAAACACCCCTGTCGCCCCCTGCTCTCGCGCTAAGGCGAACGCAAGCGGCGGTCTGTCGTCAAACGTAAACAGCAATTGCACCATGCATGTGAGGTATCACCGCGAAGGCCAGATCGAGTGCAGTAATTTTTCCAGTAGACCTCCTCTGTAAATCTAAAGTGGTAACCTGTAAAGGCTTTTGAAGGCTTTTAAACATGTATTTATTTTGTTGCCACTGCACGTTTGTGCGCAATTTTAAAGCATGTCATGTTTGGTATCCATGTACTCGGCCTAAGATCATCTTTTTTATTTCATCAAACATTTGGGCAATATAGCGTGTTTTAGTGCGTTAAAATTAAAAAAAGTGTGTTTTTTCCCCAAAAAATGCGTTTGAAAAATCGCTGCGCAATTACTGTGTGAAAAAAAAAAATGAAACACCCACCATTTTAATCTGTAGGGCATTTGCTTTAAAAAAATATATAATGTTTGGGGGTTCAAAGTAATTTTTTTGCAAAAAAAAAAAACTTTTTCATGTAAACAATAAGTGTCAGAAAGGGCTTTGTCTTCAAGTGGTTAGAAGAGTGGGTGATGTGTGACATAAGCTTCTAAATGTTGTGCATAAAATGCCAGGACAGTTCAAAACCCCCCCAAATGACCCCATTTTGGAAAGTAGACACCCCAAGCTATTTGCTGAGAGGCATGTCGAGTCCATGGAATATTTTATATTGCGACACAGGTTGCGGGAAAGAGACAAATTTTTTTTTTTTTTGCACAAAGTTGTCACTAAATGATATATTGCTCAAACATGCCATGGAAATATGTGAAATTACACCCCAAAATACATTCTGCTGCTTCTCCTGAGTACGGGGATACCACATGTGTGAGACTTTTTGGGAGCCTAGCCGCGTACGGGACCCCAAAAACCAAGCACCGCCTTCAGGCTTTCTAAGGGCGTGAATTTTTGATTTCACTCTTCACTGCCTATCACAGTTTCGGAGGCCATGGAATGCCCAGGTGGCACAAAACCCCCCCCAAATGACCCCATTTTGGAAAGTAGACACCCCAAGCTATTTGCTGAGAGGTATAGTGAGTATTTTGCAGACCTCACTTTTTGTCACAAAGTTTTGAAAATTGAAAAAAGAAAAAAAAAAATGTTTTTTCTTGTCTTTCTTCATTTTCAAAAACAAATGAGAGCTGCAAAATACTCACCATGCCTTTCAGCAAATAGCTTGGGGTGTCTACTTTCCAAAATGGGGTCATTTGGGGGGGTTTTGTGCCACCTGGGCATTCCATGGCCTCCGAAACTGTGATAGGCAGTAAAGAGTGAAATCAAAAATTTTCACCCTTAGAAATCCTGAAGGCAGTGATTGGTTTTCGGGGTCCAGTACGCGGCTAGGCTCCCAAAAAGTCCCACACATGTGGTATCCCCATACTCAGGAGAAGCAGCTAAATGTATTTTGGGGTGCAATTCCACATATGCCCATGGCCTGTGTGAGCAATATATCATTTAGTGACAACTTTATGAAAAAAAAAAAAAAAGTGTCACTTTCCCGCAACTTGTGTCAAAATATAAAATATTCCATGGACTCAATATGCCTCTCAGCAAATAGCTTGGGGTGTCTACTTTCCAAAATGGGGTCATTTTGGGGGGTTTTGTGCCACCTGGGCATTCCATGGCCTCCGAAACTGTGATAGGCAGTGAAGAGTGAAAGCAAAAATTTACACCCTTAGAAATCCTGAAGGCGGTGATTGGTTTTCGGGGCCCCGTACGCGGCTAGGCTCCCAAAAAGTCCCACACATGTGGTATCCCCATACTCAGGAGAAGCAGCTAAATGTATTTTGGGGTGCAATTCCACATAGGCCCATGGCCTGTGTGAGCAATATATCATTTAGTGACGACTTTTTGTAAATATATTTTTTTTTTTTTTGTCATTTTTCAATCACTTGGGACAAAAAAAATAAATATTCAATGGGTTCAACATGCCTGTCAGTAATTTCCTTGGGGTGTCTACTTTCCAAAATGGGGTCATTTGGGGGGGTTTTGTACTGCCCTGCCATTTTAGCACCTCAAGAAATGACATAGGCAGTCATAAACTAAAAGCTGTGTAAATTCCAGAAAATGTACCCTAGTTTGTAGACGCTATAACTTTTGCGCAAACCAATAAATATACGCTTATTGACATTTTTTTTACCAAAGACATGTGGCCGAATACATTTTGGCCTAAATGTATGACTAAAATTTAGTTTATTGGATTTTTTTTATAACAAAAAGTAGAAAATATCATTTTTTTTCAAAATTTTCGGTCTTTTTCCGTTTATAGCGCAAAAAATAAAAACCGCAGAGGTGATCAAATACCATCAAAAGAAAGCTCTATTTGTGGGAAGAAAAGGACGCAAATTTTGTTTGGGTACAGCATTGCATGACCGCGCAATTAGCAGTTAAAGCGACGCAGTGCCAAATTGGAAAAAGACCTCTGGTCCTTAGGCAGCATAATGGTCCGGGGCTCAAGTGGTTAAAGTACACGTCAGGATTCACAGGGAGGGCTTCCATCTCTGAACTGCTCCATTGCACAGTGAAATGCTGTAGATATTGGCTGTGGGTCCCAGTATACGTCCCCACAGCACCGTTGATACACAGTTGCTTGTGCCAAATCGGTTAGAGTATGTTGTTTGGCGTAAGTGAAGCATCCCTGCCTGCATAGGACACCAAGGCCCACGAGGATCGACCACAATGCTGGAGACGAATCTGGCACAAAAAATGTGTCTATGTGCGAACATAGCATATTTGGCCAAAAAGGGTATATAATAATATAAGTGTGTGAGTGCATCGCCATGTCATGTGAATGCATACATGGGGATGCAACACCATGAAGAGTATCATGATGTGGACCTCCCATTCCCAACGGGGCAGGTGGCCCGCACAGCTAGATATAAAGGCGGGGTGGAAGGACAGTAGGGCATAGGATCCGCAATGGCACTTACCTACAGTAGCCGTTTAGTGTGGGTATCTCAGAAATTTGACGTTATATGGTCCTGGCTGTGCAGCAATGAAGGACTGAGCTTACCTGGTTTATAAGGGAATGGGGGGTCATGTAGTATACGCCCAGAGTGTTGGCATGGTCCAATGGATGGGACTGATCGGTATCAGGTGATCGGGGGGCCCAGCACAGATGATGAGCCTTACCAATCACCTGCATACCAAATGTGCGTCACCACATAGAACGGCTCAATGACGTCAGACGCCGAGAGGCCGCCGACATGCTAGGTGGGCGGTACGTCTTAGTTCGGATGGACAAGACCCTACTGCACATGCGCAAATCGGCATGAAATGTTGACTAGCGTGGCAGAGAAGACTGAGCCCAGAAGGATGCCCCAAGATGCAATTATCACCAGGGGGCCCCCGCATTCTGGGGAGCCTCGGTGTCCACAGACAGCAGAGATGGTGAAGAGAAATCACTATAGAAAAAATCACCAAAGCATGTGCGATAGAACAGAGATGGACATGATGAAGCCCAACTTGAACAACAAAAATACAAAAAAGATAAATAGTTCAAAAAATGCATGTCAGGGAGCAAGAATAGCCAAAGTTTTTACAGGAGAGCCCATAACGATGGTGCATGGGAATAGTCTGAGTGAATAGTTGGGAAGGGGAAAGCGTAAGGAGGAGGGGGGGGGGGAGGAAAAAGGGGAGGAAGGGAAAAAGGGTAAAAAGAGGTAGGAGAGGAGTGGGCGGGAGGGGAGGGGGGGAAAAGGAAGACAGGAAAGGGGGACAGTGGGAGAGAGGATGGCACGACAAGAAAGGACAGTGGGAGAAGAGGGGAAGGTGGGGGCCAATGTGGGGGTGTACCCCTGTGGTCCATTAGTAGGACTGGTTACTGTTCCCAATCATATGTATAAATGGGTAAGTTGGCAGTGTGTCTACACATGAATATGCTTTGATCTAAACCATTCCATTGTAGCTCTGGCTGTATGTTTAGGGTTATTGTCCTGCTGGAAGGTGAACCTCCGCCCCAGTCTCAAGTTTTTTGAAGACTCTAAAAGGTTTTATTTTAAGATTGCCCTGTATTTGGCTCCATCCATCTTCCCATCAACTCTGACCAGTTTCCTTGTCCCTGCTGAAGAAAAGCATCCCCATGACATGATGCTGTCACCGCCATGGTGTGTACAGGGTGATGTGCAGTGTTAGTTTTCCGCCACACATAGCGTTTTGCTTTTAGGCCAAAAAGTTCAATTTTGGTCTCATCTGACCAGAGCACCTTCTTCTACATGTTTGCTGTGTCCCCCACATAGCTTATCGCAAACTGCAAACAGGGCTTCTTATGGCTTTCTTTCAGCAATGGCTTTCTTCTTGCCACTCTTTCCATAAAGGCCAGATTTGTGGAGTGCACGACTAATAGTTGTCCTGTGGACAGATTCTCCCGCCTGAGCTGTGGATCTCTGCAGCTCCTCCAGAGTTACCATGGTCCTCTTGGCTGCTTCTTTGATTAATGCTCTCCTTGCCTGGCCTGTCAGTTTAGGTGGACGGCCATGTTTTGGTCGGTTTGCAGTTGTACCATACTCTTTTCATTTTCAGATGATGGATTGAACAGTGCTCCGTGAGATGTTCAAAGCTTGGGATATTTTTTTATAACCTAACCCTGCTTTAAACTTCTCCACAACTTTATCCTTGACCTGTCTGGTGTGTACCTTGACCTTCATAATGCTGTTTGCTCACTAAGGTTCTCTAACAAACCTCAGAGGACTTCACAGAACAGCTGTATTTATACT
Source organism: Lithobates clamitans (assembly GCA_037952925.1). Taxonomy (NCBI): domain Eukaryota; kingdom Metazoa; phylum Chordata; class Amphibia; order Anura; family Ranidae; genus Lithobates; species Lithobates clamitans. The sequence goes on along the minus strand of JBBGZY010002360.1, from coordinate 1,654,289 downwards.
GAGATTAAATTACACACAGGTGGATTCTATTTACTAATTAGGTAACTTCTGAAGGCAATTGGTTCCTCTAGATTTTATTAAGGGGTATCAGAGTAAAGGGGGCTTAACACAAATGCTTTTCAGATATTTATTTGTAAAAAAAATGTGGAAAATCATTTATCATTTTCCTTCCACATCACAATTATGTGCCACTTTGTGTTGGTCTATCACATACAAATCTCATTAAAATATATTTACGTTTTTGGCTGTAACATGACAAAATGTGGAAAATTTCAAGAGGTATGAATACTGTTTCAAGGCACTGCACATGGAAGATGATAAGGGTTTTGCTATGAACTAATGGAAAGTTCATAAGTAGGCATGGGAAGCTACATCCAAGTGGTTGACTAATAGAAACCGCTATGGTACCAAACATTGGAGTTATATCTCTATCCAGATATCAGCACAAAAAAAAAGGAAAAAACTAAGATATTAAAATCCTATCTCTTAGGGTAATTTGTCATATGCTGACTAATAAAGCTTTTCAAAAGCAAGGGAATAGTGGTGTGTGGCTTCACATGTATCACAGATGACAGTCACGTAATTAGCATTTTTAGGTTAGAAGATCAGCAAGGGCATCATCCATGTTTTATTCATGACATTTTTTCTAAAACTAAGAAATGAAAAAACTATTTAAGTGGACTTATTAGTTATCACCTGAAGAACCCAAAAACCTGCAAAGTGGTCTCGTCCAGGTTATTGAGGTTATCAAAAAGCCAAGAAGAAACATGTGACCATACAGGTCAGCTGAAATATTGGTCTTGTAGAACCATTGCTTTCTTCTTGCAGTTATTTGCATCGTTATTGTGAGTAGGTAAAACAAACTGCAGACTGAACTGTCCACAGCCAGCAATAAGGAGTGTTAGGTGGGCCTATCAGCCTGGGTATGAATTTATTTTTAACTAGGTTTATAAATTATTTTATTAGGACAGACTTGCCTGATATGTGTGCTTTTTATCTGCAGTATCCTATAATATCGGAATTTGGTGATGAGAACTTTTTACCTTATGAAGATGCCAAGGAGGATTCTCTGCTACGAACTGAGGCCTCACAACATGAGGTGAGTGGGGATAGATTGCTTGGCCCAGTTGCCACCCATCTACAGATCTGTGTGTGTGTGTGTGTGTGTGTGTGTGTGTGTGTATATATATACACAGTATCTCACAAAAGTGAGTACACCCCTCACATTTTTGTAAATATATTATTATATCGTTTCGTGTGACAACACTGAAGAAATTACACTTTGTTACAATGTAAAGTAGTGAGTGCAAAGTCCAAATTGGGCCCAATTAGCCATTTTCCCTCCCTGGTGTCATGTGACTCGTTAGTGTAATGCCCCGTACACACGGTCGGATTTTCCGATGGAAAATGTGTGATAGGACCTTGTTGTCGGAAATTCCGACCGTGTGTAGGCTCCATCACACATTTTCCATCGGATTTTCCGACACACAAAGTTTGAGAGCAGGATATAAAATTTTCCGACAACAAAATCCATTGTCGGAATTTCCGATCGTGTGTACACAAATCCGACGGACAAAGTGCCACGCATGCTCAGAATAAATAAAGAGATGAAAGCTATTGGCCACTGCCCCGTTTATAGTCCCGACGTACGTGTTTAACGTCACCGCGTTCAGAATGATCGGATTTTCCGACAACTTTGTGTGACCGTGTGTATGCAAGACAAGTTTGAGCCAACATCCGTCGGAAAAAATCCTAGGATTTTGTTGTCGGAATGTCCGAACAAAGTCCGACCGTGTGTACAGGGCATTACAAGGTCTCGGGTGTGAATGGGGAGCAGCTGTGTTAAATTTGGTGTTGTCGCTCTCACTCTCTCATACTGGTCACTGGAAGTTCAACATGGCACCTCATGACAAATTCTCTGAGGATCTGAAAAAAAGAATTGTTGCTCTTCATAAAGATGACCTAGGCTATAAGAGGATTACCAAGACCCTGAAACTGAGCTGCAGCACGGTGGCCAAGACCATAGAGCGGTTAAAAAGGACTGGTTCCACTCAGAACAGGCCTTGCCATGGTCGACCAAAGAATTTGAGTGCACGTGCTCAGCATCATATCCAGAGGTTGTCTTTAGGAAATGGACGTATGAGTGCTACCAGCATTGCTGCAGAGGTTGAAGGGGTGGGGGGGTCAGCCTGTCAGTGCTCAGACCATACGCCGCACACTGCATCAAATTGGTCTGCATGGCTGTCGTTCCAGAAGGAAGCCTCTTCTAAAGATCATGCACAAGAAAGCCCGCAAACAGTTTGCTGGAGATAAGCAGACTAAGGACATGGATTACTGGAACCATGTTCTGTGGTCCGATGAGACCAAGATAAACTTATTTGGTTCAGATGGTGTCAAGCGTGTGTGACGGCAACCAGGTGAGGAGTACCAAGACAAGTGTGTCTTGCCTACAGTCAAGCATGGTGGTGGGAGTGTCATGGTCTGGGGCTGCATGAAGTGCTCCCGGCACTGTGGAGCTACAACTCATTGAGGGAACCATGAATGCCAACATGTACTGTGACATACTGAAGCAGAGCATGATCCCCTCCCTTTGGAGACTGGGCCGCAGGGCAGTATTCCAACATGATAACGACCCCAAACACACCTTCAAGACAACCACTACCTTGCTAAAGAAGATGAGGGTAAAGGTGATGGACTAGCCAAGCATGTCTCCAGACCTAAACCCTATTGAGCATCTGTGGGGCATTCTCAAACAGAAGGTGGAAGAGCGCAAGGTCTCTAACATCCACCAGCTTTGTGATGTCGTCATGGAGGAGTGGAATAGGACTCCAGTGGCAACCTGTGAATCTCTGGTGAACTCCATGCCCAAGAGGGTTAAGGCAGTGCTGGAAAATAATGGTGGGCACACAAAATATTGAAACTTTGGGCCCAATTTGGACATTTTCACTTAAGGGTGTACTCACTTCTGTTGCCAGCAGTTAGACATTAATGGCTGTGTGTTGAGTTATTTTGAGGGGACAGCAAATTTACACTGTTATACAAGCTGTACACTCACTACTTTACATTATAGCAAAGTGTCATTTCTTCAGTGTTGTCACATTAAAAGATATAATAAAATATTTACAGAAATGTGAGGGGTGCACTCGTGCTCTCACTTTTCTGAGATACTGTATATATATATATATATATATATATATATATATATATATATATATATACATATCTTTCTGCTGGCACTGCTACCCTGGTGACTCATGTGTGTGTGTATATATAAATATATAATGACATTCCTCCCCCTCACTCCTCACTCCTTCCTAGAGTAACTACTTATAGTAATAATGACATATTGCATACACTGGCACAGTACACCCACCTCTTACACTTGCTCCTAGAGGTGATTCTCAAGAGGAAAATAGAACAACATGACAAGTTACATAATACCGCTACTCAGTAGGGATCATTTACAAATGTGAAAATGTTTGTGGTAAAGTGCTGAAAACGTTTGTACCAGATATCAGGTATATGTAATGTCTTTTCTAAAGAAAGTATGGATTCATTAGGGTGTCACTTGCTAACTGACAAAGAGCAAACTCATATAGGTAGATACTGTATACGTCCCATTCTTGGCTCCTAATGTAGTTTTCAAGAGCACACCTTCCTTATTTAAGAAAGAACCATGCATACCTGAGACATTTTCTTCTGCTGTACTCATTAGGATTGCTCTAGGCATGTAAGATAGTAACATCCATCCAGGGCTGGTGCTAGACTATTTTGCTCTTTAGGCAAGACCAGCTACTTGCACCCCCCACACCCAAAAATAAAAATAAAAGGCTGCACATGCAGCCTGTGCAGGGATGCTTTCTCACCTCTCTGCCAACATTAGCTCTGTTTAGAGACTGACTGGGGAGCTGGGAGGAAGTGATGTTGCGCATAGCATAGCTTGCGTGACACCTTATTGGCTGGATACCTCTTCTTCACGGATTGGCTGAAGTTTGAAGGACACATCTCTGTCTCCAGCTAACATCATTTAATCCTGCAGTGGTATGCAGAACGTCAACGCAGTGTGTAGGGAACAGGGCAGCCATCAAAAATTTTGGGGCCCCTTACACAGCTTTTTTTTTTTTTTTTTTTACTTTTTTGCCACTTCAGAAAAGTATTTTTTCTGGGGATCTTGTTTCAACTTTGCAGTTCAATCTCTTCCCTTCACATCATCACATCATTGTGGCCTTTTTCGTCTGCCGTTTACAAATCAAACATAATATATTAGAAAAACCTCATTTCGTTTTCTTCCCCCTTTCTTGCCCTCCTAAAGCACTCCCGAACCTTCCACCCCCTTTCCACCCCCCCCCATCACCCCTCGCCCTCACCTCTCTTACTTCATACCCAGCTCCTACTCCTACTCCACTCTACTCCTGTCGAAACCAGTCTCCACTCATCTCTCCTTATTTAATATTCACCGTCTAGCTACATAGGGGCCTCAGAACTATATACCCCATACCTCGGCAGACCTCAATGAACACTTATACTCTACCCATTCCCTCCATTTCGTCTCAAAGACTTCCATTCCCATCCCTTCGCTGAACCTGAGATACTCTAGACTTTGAATTTCATTGATTTTATTGAACCAATCCCGCATCGTGGGTCTTCCTTTCACTTGCCAAAATCTAGGTATAAGGCTTTTGGCCGCATTAGTGAGCTGTGGTATTAACGTTTTCAGGTATGTCTTCGTGGGCGTTTCACTCCTATGAAATCCCATGGGTCATCTGGAATTGCGATATTAGTGATCTCTTTAATTGTTCTCCTTACCTCCCCCCAATATTTTTTAATTTCCGGGCACTGCCACCAGATATGCGCCATTGTCCCTATTTCTTTACATCCCCACCAACAGAGTTGCGATGTTTCCCTCTGAAATTTATGTGCTCTATCGGGGGTAATATACATTCTCGCCAAACACTTATAGTTCAACTCCAATAACTTGCAGTTGACCGAAGTGGCGTTAACCCTTCTCAATATCTGCCACACCTCTGGTTCTTTAAGCTTGCTACCCAATTCCTTCTCCCACTTCTTAATAAATGGTGGGATCTCCATGTCCCCCAGTTCTATTAATACTCTATAAATCTTAGAGATCCCCCCTTCCTTTTTTTTCTCCATACATATTTTCTCCTAAGGTAGTAGATTTTCGGCCGATGTAATTGGCTGCGGAAGTGAGTCAATAAAATGATTCAGTTGATTGTACCGCCATAGGTAGCAGATTGTCCTTATCTTTTAGTTCTTTATTTGTGCATCTCATGACGTCCTTTAATTGAGCGTCCTCCTCCAATATCCACTTCCCAAACAAGTCTTCTATCCCCGGTACAAAATATTCTGTATCCTTTAAGTGGAATTAAAGGTGAATTAAAATCCCAGTGCTCCCTTTTGTGCAGGCTATCCCAAATTTTAAGTGCATGTCTCGTAATGTCCTGTGTTTCCGTGCTAAATTTTCTTAAGTGTGGTGGAATCCATACTATCCTGCCCATCGTGGCTTCGCTAATTATATTTTCCATTTTGACCCATTGTTTTTCTTTATTCTTTTTAACCCATTCTCTTACTCGTGATAAGGCGATTGCCTCATAATACTTTCTAATATCTGGTGCCCCCCCCCCTTCAGCTTATCTTTAGTTAACTGTGTGAAATTTAAACAAGGTTTTTTCCCTCTCCAAATAAACCTTAAAAACATTGTGTGCGAACTTTTGAGGTAATCTTGTAGGAGTGAGATTGGAAGCATCTGCATTTTATATGTGATTTTGGGTAGGATTACCATCTTATATAGGTTGATTCTTCCTCCCCATGATAACTGACCTCGTGAGATTCTATTCAGCTCTTTCTTGATCTCGTTAAAATTAACCTGGAATAATGTCTCTCTTGATGTAGTTATTTTAACTCCTAGATAATTGAGTTCTTTTTTCCCCCATATAAATGGAAAATGCTTTTGATATGTATAATCCCCAAGTTTGCTTTTATTAATGTCTAAAGTTTCCGATTTGGCCGGGTTGACCTTAAAATTAGAGAGCTTCCCGTATTCTTTTAGGGTAGATATCAGATTGGGATGGTAGTCCTTGGGCGCGTGACATAAAATAAAATGTCGTCCACAAAGGCAGCTAGTTTGTACACATCTTTGCTCATTTTTAACCCACTAATATCCAGGTTTTGCCTTATCTTAGTAAGGAGGGATTCAAGGGCCAGCACAAATAACAATAGGGAAAGTGGGCACCCCTGTCTGCCATTGAACATTTCAAATGGTTCCGAGAGTAAACCATTTACCTTCACTCTCGCTGTGGGTCGGGCGTATAGTGCCTTTATCCATCTGAGGATTCTGTCTCCAAGTCCAATCTCCTCCAATGTGCACATCATAAAGCCCCGTCCACCCTGTCAAATGCTTTTCCAGCGTCGATTGACAGGAGTAGTCCTGGGGCTCCACTGTCTTTGATCTTCTGCACTGCCAATAGTGTTTTGATACCGTTATCCCTCCCCTCTCTTCCTAGTATAAACCCTACCTGATCTGGGTGTATGATCTCATTAATTGTCTGTTTCAACCTTTCGGATAGAATTTTGGCAAATAGTTCCGTATCTACATTTAGGAGAGATATGGGCCTGTAGCTGGAGCAGAGCATACTGTCCTTACCTTCTTTCAGAATAATGACAATGTTGGCTTCCAACGCTTCCCTCCTCATCTCCCATTTATCCCTAATCCCGTTCATATAAGAGCACATTTTGGGAATTAATTGACCCTGGTATTTTTTATAATATAGAACTGTCAGCCCATCAGGGCCAGGGCTTTTGCCAACTGGTGTTTCCTGAATTGCTTTTCTTAACTCCCCCTCTGATATGGGGGCCTCTAAAACACTCTGTTCAGTTTCCGCAATTTTAGATAATCCGATATCTTTTAAATAATCTTTTATTTTCTCCCGTTTTTTTCCCCTCACCTCTTGGGTATCATTCTTATTAATTGCGTATAACCCCCGTAGTACTCTTGAAATATTTTCGCGATGTCTCTAGTTTTATGTCTGATATCCCCAGTCATTGTTTTTATTTTTTCAATATACAGTAGTTGGTATTTTTCTTTTTTCTCAAAGCCCTTGCCAGAAATTTGCCCGGTTTATTTCCACCTATGTATCTTTCTTTTTTCATTAGGTTGTATACCTTACGGGTTTCTTGTTCCACCAGTTCCCGCATGGCCTCTCTTGTCCTATGTAACCTTGCCAATACCTCCCCATCACCCATTATCTTATGTTGCTGTTCTAAATCATAGATTTCTTTTGTCAGGGCCAACTTATCTTTCTCATTTCTTTTTTTTTCTCAGATCCGACCACCATTAGAATGCCCCTAATATACGCTTTATGAGCCTCCCAGACTGTGGCTTCTGAAATCTCGCCTGGGACATTTATTTTAAAATGCAGTTCTAGTTCTTCTTTGATTCGCTTATCAATTTCTTTGTCATGAAGAAGGTCCTCATTTTGCCTCCAACTATTGCCCTGATTTTGACGCTCCCCTATTTTCATTTGTAGGCTCACAGGCACATGATCTGAGAAGGTCATTGTTCCAATATTTGTACTAATAACCTCCTCAAGTAACCGGTGCTCCACTAGAAAAAAATCCAGTCTCGAGTACGTCGCATGCACGGGGGAGTAGAATGTGTGATCTCTTCCTCAAACTTCGCCAAAACTCCCAGAAGATATCTATTTGTGTTCTTATTCAGGCCGTAAATGTTTGCCAGTGAGCATTCTGATCTGTTTAATTTAACTCTTAGAAAAAGATAGCGCCCCTCGGGGTCAGTCATTCTCTCTTCTAGCTTGAACCTTACTTCCTTGGCAAACCTTATAGCGTCTCCTTTTGCACCACTAGTCGGAGAGTCTCCATAGAACCAAAGTGGGAATTCTTTAGAGAAAATTTTTTGACTCTTACCAAGAAAAAGTTGGGTCTCCTGTAGCAATACCACCTCTGCTTTCAAGAATTTCAATTCACCCATTATGTTAGCACGTTTTATGGGGGAGTTCAGGCCTCTTACGTTATATGAAATTATATTTAAGCTAGACATCTTTTCTTACAGTAGGGATGGATTTACAGTTCCAAGCCAACTAAAGGAGTAGGAGTCGATATAGTGGATGCTCTACCCTACCCCAACTCCCCCCCACCACAATCCCCTCCGCCTCCCCCTCCTCCCTTAAACCCTACCCTCCCACTTGGGGTAAAAAGGTCTCCCCATGACCCAACCAACCGAGGCCCCACTTTCTCCTCCTGGTCCCACGGTTAGCCCCCTAGAGGTTGAACTCGGATTGGCCACCATCAGAGCCGCTATTCCTCCCAGATTTTTTGGGGTTTCCCCTGCCCGATACCCTCCCCCTCAGCCCCCCTCCTCGCTCCCCCGCCTCCCCTCCACACCAACCCACAGCCCCCCTCCCTCCAGCCTCTTCAGCCACACTTTTACACCTCTGAACTAATTTTCAAAGTCCTGAAACTTTTACATCTTCCTCCCTTCTGGTCTTTTCGGTTTGAGGACAGGTTGCCATGCTTGCGTTACTTCATGGCCCCTATGTCTTCAGTTCTTTCCCACAAGCCCCGGAATTCTATTAATGGCACGTTTAAGCGATTACAGAATTTTGGTGTATCCTCTGGGAACCTTAACACTGCAGAGCAGCCTTCTTTGGGTCCTGTTAAACAGGCAGGGAAACCCCAAGAGTATTGAACATTATGTGCTTTAAGCTGGATCAGCAGGGGCTGCAGGATTCTTCTAGCCAAGGTCTCAGCTGCTAGGTCTGGGAAGACCTGCAGGGTTGTCTGTATATCGCCGGTTGATTATTTTTCAGGCATACCCTAATCTGTTCTTTATCTTGGAAATTATGGAATCTTGCAATGACGTCTCTTTGAACATCCCCAGCAATCTCAGCAGGTTTTCTGATCCGATGTATTCTTTCAAACTCGATTTTACTAGTTGTGCTCAATGTCTTTACCATATGCCCGAAGATTTTGTCCATTTTCTCCTGCAATTCCTCCTTTTCTCCTTGTATCTCTGGGAGACCTCTAATCCTGAGATTATTCCTTCTGTTCCGGTTCTCTTGATCTTCAATGTTATATAATATATGTCTCTGATCTTTCTGCATTTCATTTAGTTGGGCCTTGAGTTTTTTAATCTCCTCTCCCTGCGAGTCCAACATGACTTCAGTATCTTCCAGCCTTTTTACTATATGATTCATATCGTCATGGAGGGTTGCTATCTCTCCCTTTATGAATGTTTCTAGTCTTGCAAACATTTCTGCCATTTCACTCTTGGTTGGTAGCTGTTTTTTTAATTTGGGTTCCATTCTGGCCTCTTCCTCTGCTGCCACGGGTACCTCACTACGCGCTAGGCTGGTATCTGCATCTTCAAACTGTTTTCTTATGCCAGTCTTTTGGCTTCCCTCTATTGTTTTGTTTTTAGCCGTTACTTGTTTGCCCGGGCTTTCTTTGCTCCCTTCTTGTATCATATATTTTTTAATAGTTCCTGGGCTTGCGCTTAACCCGGGGGGGGGGGTTGGGTAGGATTCCCTGCATCCCCCTTCTCTGATTTACCTCTCATTTCTCATTAGCACGGGCGCTTCAGTTGAGGTGGTTCAATCAGGTAACTCCCAATTTAGTCTCCCCCTCCTAGTAGGGCCTCTGTACCGTCAATATACTTTACTTTAGACTCTACGTGAGTGAAACTAACCTATAAGCATCCACTAGTGTTGGCAAGTCTATACATACATCAATGTTTGTTGTCTCTATACACCGCTGCCTGGAAGAAACAAGTTCACAGATATATGCAAGTCTCGCTATTTTTGAGTATGCACTAGTCTCTGTGTTTTCCGGTGTAAACAATTCTCTATGTTGCTACAAAAGCACCTTCACTCTTTTCTCTCCTTTTTTTAAACTTAATCTTGGTTTTCCCAACACAGTTTGAATGGTCGCCTTTTTCGTGGCAGGTGTATCTAGTTAAGGTTATTATTTTATCACCAGGTTTACTTTGCGGTCAGCATGCCAGCGTATCAGTAGGGAATCTGAAATCTTCTGTACATCTGTCTAACTCTTTGGTATCCTGGGTTCACCATACACCATACGCCTATATCAGTCAGACTCAAATTCACATCGCATTACTGCTATAGCTTTAAAATTTGGTCCCTCAGCATATTTTCAGTGACAGTGTTACTTGCGGTTTTGGACATGTCAGTTTTCCATCCTGAGCAGCCTTCTCCCTCTTTCCTCTGCCTCTGTAGACTCCCAGCCTCCAATTCCGCGCCCTATTGGCTGGATCTGTAGCTCCGTGTGCCTCTCCTAGTTTGCTGGGATCACGAGGAGACAGGCGCATGCCCAGCGCTCTGGGGGACGGGGATCTTCTTCTCGTCGCGGCAACGATTGCCGCTATGGAGCCCGCAGCGGGATCATGTGGACGAAGGGCAAGCAGGGGGGATGGGGGGGTGCCGGCCAGGACAGGAGACACGCGCCGGCCCTTCCCTAGACGGCCATCCCAGGGGGGAGGTTCGCAGGCTTCAGGGAATCAGCCTCTGCTCCGATGCAGCGTCCACATCCGGTCCCTCCCTCCAAGCAAAGAAGCCCCTTACACAGCTTTAGGCCTAAACCCCCTGGACCTGACCTTCTTACATAAGAGTTTACCCCTTTACATCAGGGTCCCGTGAGTCCCCCCTCCTTTCATCAGTGTCCCCAGAGTCATCCCTCTGCTTATATAAGGGTCTCAATAGTCCCCTCTCATTAAATCAGGGTCCCCAGAGTTCCCCCTTCTTAAATTAGGGTCCCCAGGGATTTGCCCTTACATCAGAGACCCCACTTTCATTAGGGTCCCCAAAGTCTCCCCTTACATTAGGATCCCAAAGTCCCCCCTTACATCAGGGCCCCCATAGCCCTTCTTATGTCAGGGTCCCCCAGAGCCCCTCTCCTTAAATCAGGGTCTCCAGAGTTCCCCCTTATATTAAGATCCCCAAAGTCCCCCCTCCTTAAATCAGTGTCCCCAGAGCCTCCCTTACATCAGGGTCCCCAAAGCAACCTTACACCAGAGTCCCCAAACCCCCTTACATCATTGTACCTAGAGTCCATTCCCTTTCAATAGGGTCCCCAAAGTAAGAAGGGAAGAGCAGAGTAGGGTAGGGAGAGTGGAGAAGTTTAAGAGACTATTTGGGGTAGTGGAAGGGGAGAAGGGAGTATTGTGAAGACCTCAGCTTACATCAGGATCTGTTCCTTCTCATTGTAACAGTCGGCTACAGGACAGGACAGGTGGAATCTGAAAGGCTGGGCACTGGGACTGGATAGGTTTGGAAGAGGAACTTCCTCCTTCTCCTCCTCTGATGGGCGGTTTTAGAAACCAAACCCTAGCACTGAGAACCGCAGGCGGCAGGTGCTGTCAGCCGCCGTACATTTAGAGACAGCTCTGATTGCTGCACAGCCTGCACCGTTGCTGAGCGGCTGTGGCAGCAGGCACACTGACTACATATTTGGGCAGGACGCTTGGGGTGAGGTTGGACCCAGCAACAACTGGTTGGTTGGGGCCCAGGTGCCCTATATGTGTATGGGCTGTCTTTCCTGATGGCGGCCCTGGTGGGGAACATCGGTGGACTGTGTTAGGAAGCTGGCAGAGAGTAGGGAAACCAGAAGCCGTGGCTGCGCCCTAGACAGCAGTGCGCCCTAGGCAGCTTCCCAGTTCGCCTAGCGGTAGCGCTGGCCCTGCATCCATCCCATCATAAGAGCACCATCTCAATCCATGTAGTCTTGGACTGTAAGCTGACAAGATATTTGACTATTTGCATATGGCAGTGCCAGAAGGAGTGTACTTAGGGTGATGTCACCAAAATAAACCTGTGAAGTTTATGTTATGTAGATGAAGAGTTTCTAGCAGTGATTGACACCTGAAGCCTTTCAAGCACAGGAATATGGTAAAAGGTATAGACCAAAAGTGAGGAAGAAAATAACAGGCATCAATGTGGAATAGCTATAATGACAAGCAAACAAGGTGCCCCAAGGGACTGGAGAGGAACGTGAAAAGAACAGGGAGTTGTTAGCAGAAAGAGAAGAGGTGGAATCTAGGTACAGTAGAGGCATAGTGCATGGGACCTTTTTGGAAGGGGAGGTGCATGCGTATGTGCATAATGCTGGCATACCTTGATGGTGGACCAACCCTCCCTATAGTCATAGCAACACAACCAGACCATCTCAAAGCAGCTAAAGATCCCAAGTGCGTATCTGTGCCAAATCTAACAGAGTAAAAATGTCACTCACTTAGATCAGCACCGGCAGGGAAGGTGTTTACGTCTGCATAAAGTATATACAGTATCTCATAAAAGTGAGTACACCCCTCACATTTTTATAAATATTTTATTCTATCTTTTCATGTGACAACACTGAAGAAATGACACTTTGCTACAATGTAAAGTAGTAAGTCTACAGCTTGTATAACAGTGTAAATTTGCTGTCCCTTCAAAATAACTCAACACACAGCCATTAACGTCTAAACTGCTGGCAACAAAAGTGAGTACACCCTTAAGTGAAAATGTCCAAATTGGGCTCAAAGTGTCAATATTTTGTGTGGCCACCATTATTTTCCAGCACTGCCTTAACCCTGTTGGGCATGGAGTTCACCAGAGCTTCACAGGTTGCCACTGGAGTCCTCTTCCACTCCTCCATGACGACATCATGGAGCTGGTGGATGTCAGAGACCTTGTGCTCCTCCACCTTCCTCTTGAGGATGCCCCACAGATGCTCAATAGGGTTTAGGTCTGGAGACATGCTTGGCCAGTCCATCACCTTTACCCTCAGCTTCTTTAGCAAGGCAGTGGTCGTCTTAGAGGTGTGTTTGGGGTCGTTATTTTGGAATACTGCCCTGTTGTCCAATCTCTGAAGGGAGGGGATCATGCTCTGCTTCAGTATGTCACAGTACATGTTGGCATTCATGGCTCCCTCAATGAACTGTAGCTCCCCAGTGCCAGCAGGACTCATGCAGCCCCAGACCATGACACTCCCACCACAATGCTTGACTGTAGGCAAGACACACTTGTCTTTGTACTCCTCACCTGGTTGCCGCCACACACACACTTGACACCATCTGAACCACTGAAGTTTATCTTGGTCTCATCAGACCACAGGACATGGTTCCAGTAATCCATGTCCTTAGTCTGCTTGTCTTCAGCAAACTGTTTGCAGGCTTTCTTTTGTAACATTTTTAGAAGAGGCTTCCTTCTGGGATGACAGCTATGCAGACCAATTTGATGCAGTGTGCGGCGTATGGTCTAAGCATTGACAGGCTGACCCCCCACCCCTTCAACCTCTGCAGCAATACTGGCAGCACTCATATGTCTATTGCCCAAAGACTATCAATGGATATGATGCTGAGCACGTGCACTCAACTTCTTTAATAGACCTTGGCGAGGACTGTTCTGAGTGGAACCTGTCCTGTTAAACCGCTGTATGGTCTTGGCCACCGTGCTGCAGCTCAGTTTCAGGGTCTTGGCAATCTTCTTATAGCCTAGGACATCTTTATGTAAAGCAACAATTCTTTTTTTCAGATCCTCAGAGAATTTGCCATGAGGTGCCATGTTGAACTTCCAGTGACCAGTATGAGAGAGTGAGAGCAAAAACACCAAATTTAACACACCTGCTCCCCATTCACACCGGAGACCTTGTAACACTAACAAGTCACATGACATCGGGGAGGGAAAATCGCTAATTGGTCCCAATTTGGACATTTTCACTTAGGGGTGTACTCACTTTTGTTGCCAGCGGTTTAGACATTAATGGCTGTGTGTTGAGTTATTTTGAGGGGACAGCAAATTTACACTGTTATACAAGCTGTACACTCACTACTTTACATTGTAGCAAAGTGTCATTTCTTCAGTGTTGTCACATGAAAAGATATAATAACATACTTACAAAAATGTGAGGGGGTGTACTCACTTTTGTGAGATACTGTATGTATGTATGTAGTTATTGCTTACACTGGTTTTATAGTGGTTTTCCTTTGCATGTAGATTCCCCCACTCAGCAGACCCCATTCGTAAATAAAAAATATAGTGTATACAATGGCTACACAAGCCATGTACTGTAACAAAAAGCATTGCCTGGCCAAAGCTTTGTGTCATGCTTCAGAATACGAGCTGGGTCAGCAGCACGTCATTTCTTTCCAGGGACAGATTCAAGTGTAGTCACCTGGAGCCGTGGTTTGTGTAACATTGTTTTATAACTTAACGTTATTGAAAATTACCATTCCTTTTCAATCTGCATCCGCATTAGTTGTCTGTAAAATTCAATCCAGTATGGTAACCTGGAGGTTTTCTGTACACCATTGGTGTATAGAACACCCCCAGAAAGGTAATTACATGCTGAATTAAACACCTATTTCTTTAGAGCAGGGGTCTCCAAACTGCAGCCTGTGGGTTAGATATGGCTATTTGCTTGTCTTTATCTGGCTCTTGGGGCACTATTCCTTCCACTGACGCCAAAGACAGGACACTATTCCTCCCACTGACACCTATGATGGGGCACTATTCCTCCCACCGACACCAAAGATGGGGAACTAGTTCTCCCACTGACACCAAAGATGGGGCACTATTCCTTCCACTGACATCAAAGTTGGGGAACTATTCCCCCCACTGACATCAAAGATGGGGGACTAGTTCTCCCACTGACACCAAAGATGGGGAACTATTCCCCCCACTGACATCAAAGATGGGGAACTAGTTCTCCCACTGACACCAATGATGGGGCACTATTCCTTTCCACTGACACCAAAGACAGGACACTATTCCTCCCACTGACACCAAAGATGGGGAACTATTCCTCCCAATGATGGGGCACTATTCTTCCCACTGACACCAATGATGGGGCACTATTCCTCCCACTGACACCTATGATGGGGCACTATTCCTCCCACTGACACCAAAGATGGGGAACTATTCCACCCACTGACACCAATGATGGGACACTATTCTTCCCACTGACACAATGATGGGGCACTATTCCTTCCACTGACACCAAAGACAGGACACTATTCCTCCCACTGACACCAAAGATGGGAAACTATTCCTCCCACTGACACCAATGATGGGCACTATTCCTTCCACTGACACCAAAGACGGGACACTATTCCTCCCACTGACACCAACAATGGGGAACTATTCCTTCCACTGACACCAACAATGGGGCACTATTCCTCCCACTGACGCCAGAGATGGGGAACATGTTCTTCCACTGACATCAATGGTGGCGCACTATTCCTCCCACTGACACCAATGATGGGGCACTATTCCTCCCACTGACATCAATGGTGGCGCACTATTCCTCCCACTGATACCAATTATGGGGCACTTTTCCTCCCACTGACACCAATGACGGGGCACTATTCCTCCCACTGACACCTATGATGGGGCAATATTCCTCCCACTGGCACCAATGATGGGGCAATAATCCTCCCACTGACACCAATGATGGGGTACTATTCATCCCACTGGACACCAATGATGGGACACCATTCCTCCCACTGACACCTATGATGGGGCACTATTCTTCCCACTGACAGCAATGATGTAATTTGAGCCTTTGGCATTGCTTACCTACACTGATGCCAGGGCATCTTCTACTCCCACTGTCCACAGTCCGGCTCCCCTAAAGGGCAATAAACCGGGCCCTTTGTTTCAAAAGTTTGGAGACCCCTGCATTAGAGTAACAAGGGTAGGAATCTGCCACAATCCCTGCCATGTACAGTACATTGATCAACCAGGGGGAATTGTTTTTTTTTCCCCTCAACACAAGTGCAGTTACTTCTTTATTAGAAACTGAATAAACACTGCTGGAAAGTAGGATATTGTGATACTCAAAAATTGACAATAATACACATTTGATCAACAGCCACAAAACCACTCTGGACTCCACCAGTCATTTTGTAGAGGATGGTTGTGGCACTGCACAGAATGTTCTCAGTGCTTACACTTTCAAACATGGGACCCGATATGTGGAAAAGGCACCAAGCCTGCTTTAACTATACTTTGTTTCTGCAGCTTCAGAACAGCCAAGAAAAGGAAGAACAGCTGGGAGAAATTGTGCGAGCTTGTGAGAAAATGTGTGCGGAGAGAAGTGAGCTTCATGAAGAACTTAGTGAAATGGTGAGTCGGATGACATGCAGACACTCTTCCTATGTACATGAGAAGAAAGTTAGTGCAGTGTGTCCTAGCCATACACTGTAAGATCTTTACACCTCACCATCTCTTGGGTTTAAAGAAATGAATTGTTTAAGACTGGCACCAGGATTACAAAACTGTCTATACATTTTAGGAATTTGAACAGTCTATACCTTGCTATTTATTATGCACCCTAGACCAGCCTTTTTCAACCAGGGTGCCCAGGCACCCTGTGGTGCTTTTAGGTTTCTTCAGGGGTGCCTTGGCAAAATGCCTAAAAATTGCCCAAAAATTGGATACAAACCAGCATGTGGATGAAGCCTGCCTTTTACAGTGCCTTGCAAAAGTATTCACCCCCTTGACTTTTAATTTATTTTGTTACATTACAGCCTTTAGTTCAATGTTTTTTTAAAATCTGAATTATATGTGATGGATCAGAACACAATAGTCTAAGTTGGTGAAGTTAAATTAGAAAAATATATACATAACACTATTTTTCAGGAAAAAAAATGATAATTGGCATGTGTGTATGTATTCACCCCCTTTGTTATGAAGCCCATAAAAAGCTCTGGTGCAACCAATTACCTTCAGAAGTCACAGAATTAGTGAAATGATGTCCACCTGTGTGCAATCTAAATGTCACATGATCTGTCATTACATATACACACCTTTTTGAAAGGACCCAGAGGCTGCAACACCTAAGCAAGAGGCACCACTAAAAAAACACTGCCATGAAGACCAAGGAACTCTCTAAACAAGTAAGGGACAATGTTGTTGAGAAGTACAAATCAGGGTTATGTTATAAAAAAATATCCAAATCTTTGATGATCCCTAGGAGCCCCATCAAATCTATCATAACCAAATGGAAAGAACATGGCACAACAGCAAACCTGCCAAGAGACAGCCGCACACCAAAACTCAAGGGCCGGGCAAGGAGGGCATTAATCAGAGAGGCAGCACAGAGACCTAAGGTAACCCTGGAGGAGCTGCAGAGTTCCACAGCAGAGACTGGAGTATCTGTACATAGGACGACAATAAGTCATACGCTCCATAGAATTAGGCTTTATGGCAGAGTGGCCAGAAGAAAGCCATTACTTTCAGCAAAAAACAAAATGGCAAGTTTTGAGTTTGCGAAAAGACATGTGGGAGACTCCCAAAATGTATGGAGGAAGGTGCTCTGGTCTGATGAGACCAAAATTTTACTTTTTGGCCATGAAAGAAAACGCTATGTCTGGCGCAAACCCAACACATCACATCACCCAAAGAACACCATCCCTACAGTAAAACATGGTGGTGGCAGCATCATACTGTGGGGATGTTTTTCAGCAGTCAGGACTGAGAAACTGGTCAGGGTTGAGGGAAAGATGGATGGTGCTAAATACAGGGATATTCTTGAGAAAAACCTGTACCACTCTGTGTGTGATTTGAGGCTAGGACGGAGGTTCACCTTCCAGCAGGACAATGATCCCAAACACACTGCTAAAGCAACACTTGAGTGGTTTAAGGGTGAGACATGTAAATGTGTTGGAATGGCCTAGTCAAAGCCCAGACCTCAATCCAATAGAAAATCTGTGGTCAGACTTAAAGATTGCTGTTTACAAGTGCAAACCATCCAACTTGAAGGAGCTGGAGCAGTTTTGCAAGGAGGAATGGGCAAAAATCCCAGTGGTAAGAATTTGCAAGCTCATAGAGACTCATCCAAAGCGACTTGGAGCTGTGATAGCCGCAAAAGGTGGCTCTACAAAGTATTGACTTTAGGGGGGTGAATAGTTATGCACATTGACTTTTTCTGTTATTTTGTTCTATTTGTTGTTTGCTTCACAATAATAAAAAAAAAATCTTCAACGTTGTGGGCATGTTCTGTAAACTAAATTATGCAAATCCTCAAACAATCCATATTAGTTTCAGGTTGTGAGGCAACAAAACACGAAAAATGCCAAGGGGGGTGAATACTTTTGCAAGGCACTGTAGTTACACAAAGCCACAGGTTTTCATTGTGCACCAATTAAAAAAAAAACCTTCCAGCTGCCGGCGTGCTAACGACCAATGGCATCATCAGTTCACAAGGAGAATGTCAGTCAGCTGCATAGCATCCTTGTTTGACCCTCCCCTGCCCCTCTCCATCAATGTTGGGGTCACAATGATTATGTTATGGAGAAAAACTAAGGGAGAAGAGAAACACTGGAATACTAATCAGTACCAGTTTGCAAAATTGTATTTGCTTTGGAAGAATAAAAAATCACCTCTAACATCTAGGTGTGTGGATGTTGCTGTATTATGTAAAACTATTAGAATAGCCTTAACATTTTAGAATGGAGTACCTCCAGACTGTCCATTATTTTAAAGGGTGTCCTGACTGAAAAAAGGTTGAGAAACACTGATCCAGACCAGTGGCGGCCGGTGGTATATGTTTTTGGCGGGGGCAAACAATGCACCCACTGCACCCCCCCCTCGGTTGCTCGGTCACCAGCCCTGCACTTACCCCATCTAGGTCGCAGGCAGCACTCTTCCTCCGGGCGGAGACTTCCCCTGCGTCTCCTCGTCCTCTGCATCACAGCGGCTTCCGCCGTGCGTCTCCCTCTCCTAGTAGGATCGCATCTCCTTTTGGCCAATTGGGAAACGGGTCTCATGACCGCTGCCTGATTGGCCAGGAGGAAAATCAGAAAGACAATAGCGAATATTTATTCGCTATTATCACGCAACTGGCTGGGCTCTGCGCCCCGAGCCCACCCTTTTTTAAAGCCTATTAGAGCCTCTGGCTCTAATCACGTGCTTCACAAAAAAAACCTCATTGGAATCCATGCATCTGGCGCACTGCATGTAGATTAGGGGGCCGGACGCATGGATAGGGGGGCACCCTGCATTACGGGCCGCCACTGCTCTAGACTGATTCAAAAATAGCTATAGAAATGTACTAATGAATTTGTCTAAAGGAGAAGTTTGGGGTTAATAAAAAACAAACACATACTCACTTCAATGCTTGTGACAATGAACTTGCCCCATGCCAATTCTCAGACCAAGAGCTGACAGATGACATGACTGCTGATCAGTCAGCTCTCAGTCTGCTCGCAATGACGGTTAGTCATTGCACCCTGCTTTGCTTATCCAGTGCTCACTGGAGCACGAGGCTGGGGAGGGACATGCTGATAGGTGGAGCAAGCTGTCAGTCAGGCAGCTGGGTGGATCCTAACAATATTGTCGTGTTTCTTCTCAAAAGTGGTAGAGCTCTGCAATTGCCCACTCTGGGTTACAGGTAGGCCCAGGTTTAGACCTTGGGGGGCCCACGGCACTTAAGGTTCTGAGGCCCCCCCCATACGCAGAATTGGTTTACATTCTCATTAACAGTTACACATTTTTAAAATGCATGACACAACGTCATTCTGAGGTCATGCGTGCACACACACAGTCATAATGCTCTATATGTTGGGTTGTTTTCTTTCCAAAATGGGGTCATTTTTGGGGCGTTTCCATTGTCCTGGTGCTCCAGGGCCTTCAAAAGTGTAAGAGGTGGTCAAGAAATGATATGTGTAATTTATGCTCCAAGAGCGCCTGACGGTGCTCCTTGCATGTTGGGCCTCTGTATGTGGCCAGGCTGTGTAAAAGTCTCACACATGTGGTATCGCCATACTCAGGAGGAGTAGTAGAATGTATTTTGGGGTGTAATTTGTGCTATGCATATGCTGTGTATGAGAAATAATCTGCTAATATAACAATTTTGTGAAAAAAAAAATCTTGATTTTGCAAAGAATTGTGGGAAAAAAATTACAACTTCCAAAAACTCACCATGCCTCTTACTTAATACCTTGGAATGTCTACTTTCCAAAAAGGGGTCATTTGGGGGGTATTTGTACTTTCCTGGCTTGTTAGGGTCTCAAGAAATGAGATCAGTGCATCAGGTGTGATCAATTTTCAGAGATTGGCACTATAGCTTGTGGACTCTATAACTTTCACAAAGACCAAATAATATACACCCTTTTGGGTTATTTTTTACCAAAGATATGTAGCAGTATGCATTTTGGCCAAAATTTATGAAGAATAAATACTAATTTGCAAAACTTTTATAACAGAAACTAAGAAAAATGTATTTTTTTACAGCACTTTCAGTCTTTTTTCTTTTGTACTGCGGCAACAAGTCTCGGCTGCGCGAATCGCCGTCTTATTACGTCGCTTCCACTTTCTGCCACTAGGGGCGCACGCACGCCCCCTGCTCGCCCACGGAGCTGATGCGAGTGCCTGGCGGTCGCGATCTATGCCGGGCTCCCGCGATCCTTTGGGGCACACCCAGAACCGGGATCTGTGTGTGTAAACACAGTTTCCGGTTCTCTGTGGGGAGAAGAGACAGAATGTCTGTTTATACAGAGTACGTACAGCGATCTGTCATCTCCCCTACGCAGTCCCCTCCCTCCTTCAGTTAGAACACACACTAGGACACAATTAACCCCTTGATCGCCCCTAGTGTTGACCCCTTCCCTGCCGGTGACATTTATACAGTAATCAGTGCATTTTTATAGCACTGATCGCTGTATAAATGCCAATGGTCCCAAAAATGTGTCAAAATTGTCCGATGTGTCCGCCATAATGTCGCAGTCCTGATAAAAAAATCGCAGATCGCCGCCATTACTAGTAAAAAAAAAAAATTAATAATAAAAATGCCATAAAACTATCCCCTATTTTGTAGACACTATAACTTTTGTGCAAACCAATCAATATACGCTTATTGGGATTTTTTTACCAAAAATATGAAGAATACGTATCGGCCTAAACTGAGGAAAAAATAGTTTTTTATATATATTTTTGGGGGATATTTGTTATAACAAAAAGTAAAAAACAGGAAGTACAGGAAGGGGGCGAATACAAGACCACTCACTCTGTGCAAGAAGAGAGAGCAGCAGTGACCAGTCTTTATTACAGATTTATATATATACTTTCCGTCCCCACTCTAAGTGCCACATAATGGGCTAGTATGCGATGCATACTAGCCCATTATGCTTTTAATTTGCAGGGTTTGCAGGGAACGAAAGAGGAAGTAAAACCCATTAGGGTTTACTTCCTCTTTAATGATATACACTGATTTGGATTATTTTCACGATATGTAGCAGAATACAGTTTGGCCTAAATTTATGAAGAAAGATTATTTATTTGCAAACTTTTATAACAGAAACTAAACTTTACATAAACTTTTTTTTTTATATAGCAAATAATAAAAAACCCAGTGGTGAATAAAAACCACCAAAAGAAAGCTCTACTTGTCTCAAAAAAGATAAAAATGTAATTTGGGTAAAGTGTTGCATGACTGAGTAATTGTCATTCAAAGCATTACAGCTCTAAAAAATCTGATTCACGGCAAAAGCAAAAGTCATCCATCTTGTTCACTCAGCAGCTCATTAGTATGGACCTAGTAGTCATCCAATCTTGTAATCTCTTATGTAAATGCAGCATATTGAAAAATACCTATGGAAATTGAGGATTAATTGCTCAACTGTGCTTTCTGCTACAGAGGGAAGTGAGGTCTTGTTTTAAAGTTCATTTGCTGCTTTTTAAGAATATGCAGATACTTGAATGGTCATGGCTTGGCCACAGATCCATTTTAACATGCTATTAAACCCTCAGTGTTTTTTTTTTAGCTTTACAGGCAAGGGGTCAAAAGTATGTAATGTACAGAGTGCAAGGGTTGGGGGGTGTGAGACACAGATAAAGACTACACATATAATTGCACAATTTAATAAACATTGCCCCTATTTGATAAAATTCCTACCCCAGCACTTAGCTTATAACTCTCAGTAAATCAAAGGAAGAGATGCGCTATAAACAACATTGAAAAACAAAATTGCATTTACCAAAAGTATCAACAATTGTTATATATTATGCTGTAGTGCCAACATACTACATCAGGGGTAGGCAAACTTTTGAACACAGTGTGCCGAAAAATGTTTTCCAAGAAACTGAGCGTGCCGATTTTATAACAAAAAAGTGCCAACTTCACACTCTCATTCACGAAAAGGATTTTTTATAAAGTAAATGCTGTAAACTACTTGAATAGTAGT
Source organism: Lithobates clamitans (assembly GCA_037952925.1). Taxonomy (NCBI): domain Eukaryota; kingdom Metazoa; phylum Chordata; class Amphibia; order Anura; family Ranidae; genus Lithobates; species Lithobates clamitans. The sequence continues at coordinate 1,632,076 of JBBGZY010002360.1, read as the reverse complement.
GATAAAATAATCATTCACTCACACCTCTGATCAGCCCCAATTCATGCACCTTCACACCTCAGATAACTGTACCCCCTGCTCATCTGCCCCACCACTGTACTACCCTGCACATCTGCCCCACCACTGTACTACCCTGAACATCTGCCCCACCACTGTACTACCCTGCACATCTGCCCCACCACTGTACTACCCTGAACATCTGCCCCACCACTGTACTACCCTGCACATCTGCCCTACCACTGTACTATCCTGTACATCTGCCCCACCACTGTACTACCCTGCACATCTGCCCTACCACTGTACTATCCTGTACATCTGCCCCACCACTGTACTACCCTGCACATCTGCCCCACCACTGTACTACCCTGCTCATCTGCCGCACCACTGTACTACCCTGCTCATCTGCCGCACCACTGTACTACCTTGCACATCTGCCCTACCACTGTACTACCCTGCACATCTGCCCCACCACTGTACCCCCCTGCTTATTTGCCCCACCATTGTACCACCCCGCTCATCTGCCCGACCAATGTACAACCTTGCTCATCTGCCCCACCACTGTACTACCCTGCACATCTGCCCCACCACTGTACTACCCTGCACATCTGCCCCACCACTGAACTACCCTGCACATCTGCCCCACCACTGTACTACCCTGCACATCTGCCCCACCTCTGTACCCCCCTGCTCATCTGTCCCACCGCTGTAACCTCCTGTACATCTGCCCCACCACTGTACCACCCTGCTCTTCTGTCCCACCACTGTAACCCCCTGCTCATCTGCCCCACCAATGTTCCCCCTTTCTCATCTGTCCCACCACTGTACCTCCATGCACATCTGCTCCACCACTGAACCATCTTCTCATCTGTCCTAACACTAAATTTACCTGCTCATCTGCCCCACCACTTTACCCTCTTTCTCATCTGCCCCACGACTTTACATCCTGCACATCTGTCCCACCTCTGTTCAACCTGCTCTTCTGCCCCACCACTGTAACCCCTTGCTCATGTGTTCCACCGATCTACCTCCTTTCTCCTCTGCACATTTGCCCCACCTCTTTACCCCCCCGCTCCTCTGCCCCACCACTATAACCCCCTGCTCATCTATCCCACCAATGTACCTCCTTTCTCCTCTGTCCCAACACTGAACCCCCTCGCTCATCTTTACCACAACTGTAACCCCCTTCTCATCTGGCCCAACACTGAACCCCCCTGCTCATCTGTCCCACCACTGTAATCCCCTGTTCACCTGCCCCATCACTGTTCCCCTCTGCTTTTCTGTCCCACCGCTTAACCCCCTTCTCATCCCTCCCATCACTATACCTCCTGCACATCTGCCCCACCACTGTACCTCCTTGCTCTTCTGTCCCACCACGTAAACCCCTTGCTCATCTGTCCCATCAATGTACCCCTTTTCTTATCTGTCCCACCACTGTACCTCCCTGCACATCTGCTCCACCGCTGTTTCCCCATGCTCTTCTGTCTCACTACTGAATCACCTTCTCATCTGTCCTAACACTGAACCCATCTGCTCATCTGCCCCACCACTGCAACCCGCTTTCTCATCTGCCCCACCAATGTACCTCCTGCACATCTGTCTTACCTCTGTTCCCCTGCTCCACCACTGTTCCCCCTGCTCTCCTGCCCCACCACTGTAACACCCTGCTCATCTGCCCCACCAATACACCTCCTTTCACATCTGCCTAACTGCTCTACCCCCCTGCTTTTCTGCCCCAACAGTGAACCTCCCTGCTCATCTGCCTCATCACTGTTCCCCCCTGCTTTTCTGTCCCACCACTGAACCCCCTTCTCATCCCTCCCACCACTGTACCTCCTGCACATCTGCCCCACAACTGTACCTCCTTGCTCTTCTGTCCCACCACGTAACCCCCTTGCTCATCTGTCCCATCAATGTACCCCTTTTCTCATCTGTCCCACCACTGTACCTCCCTGCACATCTGCTCCACCGCCGTATCCCCATGCTCTTCTGTCTCACTACTGAATCACCTTCTCATCTGTCCTAACACTGAACCCATCTGCTCATCTGCCCCACCACTGCAACCCGCTTTCTCATCTGCCCCACCAATGTACCTCCTGCACATCTGTCTTACCTCTGTTCCCCCTGCTCCACCACTGTTCCCCCTGCTCTCCTGCCCCACCACTGTAACCCCCTGCTCTCCTGCCCCACCACTGTAAACCCCTGCTCATCTGCTCCACCAGTACACCTCCTTTCACATCTGCCTAACTGCTCTACCCCCCTGCTTTTCTGCCCCAACAGTGAACCTCCCTGCTGATCTGGCCCATCAGTGTTCCACTGCTGAACCCCCTTTTCATCACTTCCACCACTGTACCTCCCTGCACATCTGCCCCACCGCTGTACTCTCCTGCTCTTCTGTTCCACCTCTGAACCCCTCCTCACAACTGCCCCACTGCTCTACCCCCCTGCTTTTCTGCCCCAACACTGACCCCCCCTCTGCTCATCTGGCCCATCGCTGTACCCCCCTGCTCTTCTGTCCCACTGCTGAACCCCCTTCTCATCTCTTCCACCACTGTACCTCCCTGCACATCTGCCCCACTGCTGTACCCTCCTGTGCTTCTGTTCCACCTCAGAACCCCTCCTACTCATTTTCCCCACCGCTGTACCCTCCTGCTCATTTGCTCCACCGCTGTACCCTCTTCTCATTTATGATACGGTATGTGTGATATGCAGAATGGTGAAAGGAAGCAGAGATGAGACACATCTACCTGTCCTGGTACACTTATCCTGGTGATCCAACTCTCGCATCCAGCCCACATGCTTGTATGTGATGTATGTGATGTCAAATACAAGCATATGGAATGGATGCGCAATGAGGAGCTCAGGTCAGGGGCATTTTCTGAAAGCAGTGGACCTGTGGGCAGGATCATAAGTTGGGCCCCCACAGCTGAGAAAAAGTGGTTGGGTGTGATTTTCATTACGCTGAATACTGACTGTGGCTTAAAGGGACACAGAATACAGGGGTTCAGTAATAAGTGACGCAAAGGTTCAGAAATACAATATGTGGGGCACAGTGCCTCCCCCTCAGTGCAGGTGCAGTGTGGGGAATTCTGAAATTGGAATGCATTAGTGTCTCACTGACACTTCCCTACGCTCCTCTGCTGATGGGGAGGGAGTCGAGTGTCGGCAAAAGAGGCTTTGCGTGCCGCTTGTGGCATCAATGCCAGGGGGCCTACCCCTGTGCTATATAATCAATTATAGGACACCCATGTGTGGCAGAATCCAAGAACAGATACAATAATACACTGATACAGTGATACAGTTCTCACAGTTCATAAAAGTTCATAAAAGTTTAAGTAACTCCTCTTTGTGAGTGTTCAAACAAGAATAATCCAATCACCATTAGGTCTCCAAAGTGTGACACCACCACCTTGATATACAGTAGATGCAAGCTTACCAAAAACAATGGACCCTCTAACTAAAGAGAGGTCAGATGAGCGTATGACCAAACACCCTTGCCAAGGTAATCACAGGGCTCTCCCACCAGGTCCACTCAAGGTTGAGGGTATGGGCTGTACTTCTTGAGGGTATGGGCTGTACTTCACAACACAATGGTGTCCCAACTAGACCACAATCGACATAAGGAAAGAAGCTCCACATAGTGTAAAACCGTACTGATTGTTTATTATAAGACATGAATTGCACTTACATATCAGAAGAACAAAGCTTGCAAAGTTAAAAGAAGCTGGCTGGCTAAAAGCAAAAAAGTGTCCCGCACTTCCTGGAACAAACAATGACTTTGGAGTGACGTGCTGAGGTCATCGTGTGTCCCAGGAAGTGCGGGACGCTTCTATGCTTTTAGCCGGCCTGGTTCTTTTAACTTTGCGAGTTATGTTCTTCTGATATGTAAGTGCAATTCATTTCTTAAAACAAACCATCAGTACGGTTTTACACTATGTGGAGCTATGAGATTGCGGTCTCATTGGGACACCATCGCAATAAGAAGTACAGCCCATACCCTCAAGAAGTACAGCCCATACCCTCAAGAAGTACAGCCCATACCCTCAAGAAGTAAAGCCCATACCCTCAAGAAGTAAAGCCCATACCCTCAAGAAGTAAAGCCCATACCCTCAAGAAGTAAAGCCCATACCCTCAAGAAGTACAGCCCATACCCTCAAGAAGTACAGCCCATACCCTTAAGAAGTAAAGCCCATACCCTCAAGAAGTAAAGCCCATACCCTCAAGAAGTAAAGCCCATACCCTCAAGAAGTAAAGCCCATACCCTCAAGAAGTAAAGCCCATACCCTTGAGCGGACCTGGTGGGAGGGCCCTGTGATTACCTTGGCAAGGGTGTTGGTCATACACTCATCTGACCTCTCTTTAGTTAGAGGGTCCATTGCTTTTGGTAAGCTTGCATCTACTGTATATCAAGGTGGTGGTGTCACCTATTGGTGATTGGATGCTCGATTATTTCTGTTTGAACACTCACGAAGAGGAGTTAATTAAACTTTTATGAACTTTACATCTGAGAACTGTATCACTATATCAGTGTATATTGTAATTGCTCTTGGATTCTTCCACACGTGGGTGTCCTACAATTGATTATATAGCACATTGGCAATACAGCATATTATATCACAATTGTTGATACTTTTGGTAAATGCAATCTTGTTTTTCAATGTTGTTTATAGCGTGGCTCTTCTTTGACTTATTAGTTCTGGTCTGTGATAAAATATCTCGCAACAAAGCTGCTGCTTTCTATTATCACCTTTTTATCACTTCTTTGTAGGTACCATTATAATGTATTGTTACTTCCAAGCGCAGTTTTTTAAGTTGGTATATTAAAACTATCAGTGTTGCTTGCTCCTGCTCTCTCAGTACCGCTTCCCTGAACTTCCATTCTTCACAGGAAAGAGTTATGAGTTGACAATGCAGCCTCGAGTCAGGAGAAGGTGAGTTCCTTGCCATGCTAGTCTATGTGGCTGGTGTGTCTCTATTGATGCACATACCGTAGAGCAGTGGTTCTCAACTCCTGTCCTCAGGACCCACTAACAGGCCAGATTTTAAGAACTGTATTACCTTGGGGAGATGCAGGCTAGAATACCGCAATCACTGAGCAGCAAATGATATCACCTGTGATGTATTTCAGTTATCTTGCAAACCTGGCCTGTTGGTGGGTCCTGAGGACAGGAGTTGAGGACCACTGATCTAGAGAGACACGTCTGTAGTCCCTGCATGCAAGGGTGGCTCCATAGGATGCTTCCAGAGAAAGGAGCCATCCTGAAACAGGAAAAAAGGGGGAGTGGTCATGACATCAGCTTTAACAGAAGCATCGGCAAGGATAAAACGATAACGAAGCTGCATACTCCATGATTAAATCCGCTGCTGAATATGCTTAAAATAAATGAGGGTTTATTATGACTTTAGGTTCACAATAGGCATCTCCCATTGCACGTAAGCACTCATTTTTAACAAATCATTACACAATTGTTTCCTGTGTAGGGATCTGACATTTACCTTCAGATAGCAAGCATATGATGGCAGTTCCATTAATAGAAGATCTAATTTAATCGTTTCATATGTCTGCATACCACAGGAACGTTGGTGCATGCGATTAAATATCTGGGTATGGAATTCACCACGAAAGAACAGGATTTTTAATAAAAACTGGAGTTTTCTAACGTTCCAGCCCATTAGAGATATAGTAGCCTTTGTTGCTAGAAAAGTCAGTTAGACATGCCAGTGGTGTAAGTTATCACAGAACAAGGAGAATGCAGCACTAGTGATGAGGACCGAGGCAATAAACCGTACACAATAAAACACTGAGACAGGAAGTGTGTGGGAAGAGAGTGAAGATAGAGAGCAGTGTGAGATACAAGTAGGTGGTAAGAAGAAGAAATGGAGAGAGTGGGAGAGGGACACAGAGGTGAAATGCTCACTACTTCATCACAAAGCACATAATGCCTTACTGCAGCGGGAAAGAAAGCTGAGAAGAATGTGTGAGGGGAATATGGGAAGATCACAGTCATGTAGTGCATGGAAATTACACCGAAAGATTGTAAATCAATAATAGAACATAAAGGAGACATTTAAAGTTGTTATAAGCTGAAGTCTTAAAGGACTAATAAGCTCTTGTTCACACCAGCGCCTTGCAGTTTCATATGCATATTTAACATGCGTTGCATTGAAGGATACGTTCACCTTTTCAGGCAGAATTTCACTTTTTATAATAAATAGAAGCATTTTCCAATGCCACTTCTAGCCCCGCCATCCCAATGTGATTTTCTCTCACTTACCTTATCCACAGGAGGCTTAAATTCTTGTCAGTTTATTTGAACTTTTAAATGATTTTCAGATTCCATCCCTTCTTTTCGATCACCTCTCAGCATTCACCTCCTGTAGCTCGCCTCTCAGCATTCACCTCCTGTAGATCGCCTCTAAGCATTTACTTCCTGTAGATTGCCTCTCAACATTCACTTCCTGTATATCATTTTTCAGCATTCACTACCTGTAGATCGCCTCTAAGCATTCACTTCCTGTAGATTGCCTCTAAGCATTCACCTCCTGTAGATTGCCTCTCAACATTCACTTCCTGTATATCATTTTTCAGCATTCACTACCTGTAGATCGCCTCTAAGCATTCACTTCCTGTAGATTGCCTCTAAGCATTCACCTCCTGTAGATTGTCTTTCAACATTCACTTCCTGTAGGTCGTTTTTCAGCATTCACTTCCTGTAGATCGCCTCTCAGCATTCACTTCCTGTAGATTGCCTCTCAGCATTCACTTCCTGTAGATCACCTCTCAGCATTCACCTCCTGTAGATCGCCTCTCAGCATTCACTTCCTGTAGATCGCCTCTCACCGTTCACTTCCTGTAGATCGCCTCTCAGCATTCACTTCCTGTAGATCGCCTCTAAGCATTCACTTCCTGTAGATCGTCTCTTAGCATTCACTTCCTGTAGATCGCCTCTCAGCATTCACTTCCTGTAGATCGCCTCTCAGCATTCACTTCCTGTAGATCGCCTCTAAGCATTCACTTCCTGTAGATAATTTTTCAGCATTCATTTCCTGTAGATCGCATCTCAGCATTCACTTCCTGTAGATCGTCTCTCAGCATTCACTTCCTGTAGATCGCCTCTCAGCATTCACTTCCTGTAGATAGAGTTGCCACCTCATCCCTTTAAACCCGAACACCTTTGAATTACACAAGTTCTGAGGCTAATTTAATGCAGATAAGGCACCAAGTGAGTTTAATTTCCACCTTAATCAGCCACAGAACCTGTGTAATTAATATGTGTTCGGGTTTAAAGGGATGAGGTGGCAACCCTACCTGTAGATCGCCTCTCAGCATTTACTTCCTGTAGATCATCTCTCAGCATTCACTTCCTGTAGATCATCTCTCAGCATTCACTTCCTGTAGATCAGGGGGAGAAGTCAAAGATCACCGGGCACAGTGTTGCCTCCTCACACCTGATTTAAACCCCTAATTGCCGAACTACCGCGTCGCAATCGTGCAGGATATAATAGAAGTCTATGGCTAAGCACAGCAAACCTGCAGGAAATCTGCAGGTACACTGGACCGCAGCACATCAGTGTGAAAGCAGCCCTATACTATTATGCCCGATGCATTCCTTCACACTGACCTGAAGATCTCTTCTTTCCTGCTGCTGGCACCACTCTGGAGACCTCTAGCCAAGATAAGAGGTGGAGTACATTTGGAATCACTCCGCATGGTACAGCAGCCAGCACTACAGAGGAGGCATTAACTTATGCAGCTCTTGCTCCCTACTACAGGTCCAACTTTACAAGTAGTCCTTCTGGATTGCACTCTGAATCCCTGGGAAGACCAGACTACGATCTACCAGTCACCTGTCTGCAATCTACTGATGGATCGCGATCTACAGGTTGCTGACTCCCGCTGTAGATTGTCTCAGTATTCACTTCCTATTAGGTCATCTCCCAGAAGCCTTCACTTCCTTGTTGCATCGCAGAAGAGGGAGTGATAATGTGTGTTCACCACTCTGCACCACACCTCCCTCATTACAATACTGTCAGATCAGATTGCATAGTGTATGGCCATCTTTATACATACAGTATATAACATTATACATATCTTAAAGTGGTTGTAAAGTCAGTTTTTTTTTTGTTTCATCCTAATACATTCTTTGCATTAAGATATATAACCTTCTGTGTGTAGCAGCTCCCCTCAGGCCCCCTAAGAGCCCTTTCACACTGACAGCGCGGGGGCTTCGGTGGTAAAGCGCTGCTAGTTTTAGCGGCGCTTTATCATCATTATTGAGGCGCTTTTGGCCTGCTAGCGGGGCGCTTTTAACCCCTGCTAGCGGCCGAATAAAGGGCGCTTTGCAGGTGTTTCTTGGGCGCTGGTCATTGATTTCAATGGGCAGGGGTGCTTTAGGAGTGGTGCATTCACCGGTCCTACAGCGCTACAAAGAATATGCTTGCAGGACTTTTCTTGACGTCCTGCCAGCGCAGCGCCCTAGTGCAGAAGCACTCAGGCTTTCACACTGGGATTGCAGACGAGGCATTTTTCAGGCACTATGCAGGTGCTATTTTTAGCGCTAAAGCGCCTGAAAAACGCCTCCAGTGTAAAAAGGGTCTAATACTTACTTAAGCCCCATCTCTATCCAGCTATGCTGCACGAGTGTCTCAGACGTGCGGGACTCTCCCCCCTGATTGGCTCCATTGGCCCTCGCTGCTGTTAATTAAAGTCAGTTAGCCAATCAGGAGAGGGGGTGGGGCCAAACCGGGGCTTTGTGTCTGAGCTGCGGCTCGGCTCAGGTGCCCCCATAGAAAGCAGCTTGCTGTGGGAGCACTTAATAGGAGGGAAGTGCCAGGATAGCCGGCGAGGGACCCCAGAAGAGGAGGATCGGGGCTGCCACGTGTAGCTCAGCCCATTGAAATCATCGGGCTGCCCTATGTGTGTCCAGGGCCGTCTTTAATATGGTTTGGGCCCTGGGCAAACATTTTTTTTGCCCCCCCCCCCCCAATGCAATTTTGCTCTTCACTCCAACATCTCAAAAAACAGACAAAGACATAGAATTATCTTTAAAAAAAAAGCTTTGCAGACCCCCTTCACAGCAGTCCCACGGTGTCCTCAGTTCACTTTCATGTCACAGCACTCCATTATATTGCAGACATTTACACATTATGGTGCCCCTTTACACAGCACAGCGCCCCCATTACATTAGGGTCCTCTTCATGTCATAGTGCCCCTTTACACATCACAGCACCCCAATTACATTAGAGTCCCCTTATGTCATAGTGCCCCTTTACACAGCACAGCGCCCCCATTACATTAGGGTCCTCTTCATGTCATAGTGCCCCTTTACACATCACAGCGCCCCCATTACATTAGAGTCCCCTTATGTCATAGTGCCCCTTTACACAGCACAGCGCCCCCATTACATTAGGGTCCTCTTCATGTCATAGTGCCCCTTTACACATCACAGCGCCCCCATTACATTAGAGTCCCCTTATGTCATAGTGCCCCTTTACACATCACAGCACCCCAATTACATTGCAGCCATTGTCACATCATGCATTGACATGTATGTGTTTTGGCGGCCCACATTTGCGCAGGCACAGCAGCACATTCAATTGAATGGGCTGCCATGCCTGCGTTTCCTGCAGAAAAAAAAAGGTGTATGCATCATTTTAAAAATGCAGTGGCCTTGAAATCCATTCTGCTTTTGCACCATGCGACTTACCTGCGGTTCCTGCACACACAAATGCACTGTGTTTTTAAAAATATGCAGCAAGTTTGCCGCTGCAGGAACTGCAGGTAAGTCACATGGTGCAGAATGGACAGACAGTGCTGTATTTCACTGCTTGATGGGCAAAGCTGTGCGCAGCCTATTACATGCTGCATGCACATTTTTTTTCTGCAGGAAACGCAGGCATGGCAGCCCATTCAAATGAATGGGCTGCTGTGCCTGCGCAAATGTGGGCCGCCAAAACACATACGTGTGAACCAGCCAGGCCAAAAACAAGCCCATCAAGCAGTTAAATACAGTAATGCTATGTGCTGTAATGCTGTTTGCTCTGTAATAAAAAATACAGCCACAGCCTCACTCAGCCTGGACTGCAGGTCAGCGTTTAGAAACTTTCTACACATGGGGAGCCAGGGGAGGAGGAAGAAGACCTACCTTGTCCTCCTGGCCAGCTCAGCTCCAATCAGTTCTTCACAGTAGTTTCCCTTGACCATCCAGCACTCTGACAGCACTCCACTCCGCGGTCTGACTCCTCCTACTGAGGCCTCTGCTCCTCCAATCATGTACACTTGTACAGGCAGCAGTGACTGTGCACGCATAGCAAGGGGCGGGGCTAGAGCGTCAGTGGAGCTCAAGGCCCTGCCCACCCGCGGCCCACTCCTTGATCGAGAAAATGCAGCACTGGCACTGCTGCACTGTGAGCGCCGATCCTGGCTGATGCTGCGGCTGCTTGTGATAGACTGTGGGGATTTTCAGCACCGATTATGTGACAACTTGCGGGCAGCGCGCGGGCTTAAGGGCCAGCTCAGCTTTGGGCCCTGTCACTGGGACCTAAACAGTGACAGGGCCCTGGGCAGCGGCTACGGTAAAGACAGCCCTGTGTGTGTCACTGGAAAAACAAGTCAAAAAACATGCGCTCCCACTACAATTGGTGCGTTTACACAGGAAAAATGAGGCACCGTTCACATCTGTGTATTTCCAAATGAATGGCAAACCGTACAGGAAACTGTACCATATAGTCGCAATCTTTCCCCAGCCTGGACCGGCTCTACTGGGACCGGCTCCTGTGTCCCAGTAGAGAGATTTCCCTCCACTTCCTGTCCCATTGCCAAAACAGGAAGTGAGAAGAAATCCCTTTGAAGTGAGGGAATCCCTGATTGTCAACAAGGTCACCAGAACTAGTGTCCCCATTGTAAGATTTCTATTTCTGTTTTGGTAGAGTTCAGCTTTAAAGGAGAAGTATAGCCAAACCTTTTTCTATTTGAGATCACCGGAGTGCAGTCTGTTCTGCACTCATGTGACCCATTTTCAGCTGACAGTGGGCTAAAGTCCATTGTTGGCTGAAGTCACTCAACCGAGCCAGGCTGGGGAAAGATCCCGACTTTAAAGTTGGGGTCCACCCAGATGCCTGAACCGGCAGCTCGCTCAGCCTCTCAGCAAGCCACTGAGAGCCTGAGCCAGCCGCTCCCACCCCCTCCACAGCCTAGTGCTATAACGAGTGCTGGAAGGGTGGAGCATAAATCTGCTGACTGACAGTGACTGGCTCTCTGCTCACTGAAGAATGAGAACTGAGCAATCAGCAAACTTTGATTGCTCAGTTCTCAGTCTTGGAGCTGGCGGCAGACTGATGCTGCATCCATCTAGGTGAGTACAAATGTTTTCTTTTCATAAGCCCATACTCCTTTTTTTAACTACTTAAGCACCGGGCCTATTTTTCAGACTTGGTGTTTACAAGTTAAAATAATTTTTTTTGCTAGAAAAATACTTGGAACCCCCAAACATTATATATATATATATATTTTTTTTTTTTTCAGACACCCTAGAGAATAAAATGGCAGTCGTTGCAATACTTTATGTCACACTGTATTTGCACAGCGGTCTTACAAACGCGATTTTTTGGGGAAAAATACATATTTTTGAATTAAAAAATAAGACAACAGTAAAGTTAGCCCAATTTTTTTTTTATTGTGAAAGATAATGTTACGCCGAGTAAATTGATATCCAACATGTCACGCTTCAAAATTGCACCCGCTCGTGGAATGGCGACAAACTTTGACCTTAAAAATCTCCATAGGCGACATTTAAAAATTTCTACAGATTACCAGTTTTGAGTTACAGAGAAGGTCTAGAATTATTGCTCTCGCTCTTACGATCGAGGGGATACCTCACATGTTTGGTTTGAACACCATTTTCATATGCGGGCGCGACTTATGTATGCGTTCGTTTCTGCGCGTGAGCTTGGCGGGACGGGGCGCTTTAAATTTTATTTTATTTTTTCCTATTTATTTTACTTTTTATTTTTACACTGTCCTTTAAAACATAAATTTTGGGTCACTTTTATTCCTATTACAAGGAATGTAAACATCCCTTGTGATAGAAAAAAAGCATGACAGGACCTCATAAATATGAGATCTGGGGTAAAAAAGACCTCAGATCTCATATTTACACTAAAATGCAATGAAAAATAAATATATAAAATTTAAAAAAAGTTTCTTTTTTTTTACAAAAACCATTGGGCGGAAGTTAAGTTTGACGTCGCTTCCACCATCCAATGGTGTGGAGCCGAGTGGGGGCCATCTTTCCCTCACTCAGCATCCAGCCTGTGAGGGAAGAGGACCCGATCGTCTCCGCCGCTACCGATGGCTCCGGTAAGTGGCGGGGGGGCCCTCTCCTGCCACCGATAAAAGTGATCTTGTGGCGAATCCACCGCTGAGACCACTTTTATCTGAAAGTGGACCGCCTGCTCTTGAAGGTAACAGTATACCTCTTCAAGCAGCCGACGTATAACTGCGGCGGGCGGTCCATAAGTGGTTAAAGCCTAAAGCCCAGTAAATTAAACACTTGCCGACACGCCCCATAGCAGATTTGCTGCTACAGGATGGCCACGCTGTGCAGAATCAGGAGGTTTTGGGCACGAGTGCGTGCCGCCGGTGGCTTGCTCCCGCTTTGATTTTACACAGCAGGAGCTGATCAGCGGGTCCTGCGAACCCGATCTCCGCCGGCACACACTGATCATTCATTACACTGACAAAATACCTGTCTGCCTATGTAAACAAGGCAGATTGCCGTTCTTTCAGTACAGAAGACATTGATCTTGTGTTCCTGTAAAGCAGAAACACCGATCCATGCCTTCCGCTAGTAAAAGCACCTCCCCCACTACATTGAAACATTAGCTAGGCACACAGTTAACCCTTTGATCGCCCCTGATGTTAACCCCTTCCCTGCCAGTGTCATTAGTACAGTAACAGTGACATATTTTTAGCACTGATCACTGTAATAATGTCACTGGTCCCCAAAAAAGTGTCAGTTAGGTGTCCGATTTTCCTGCTGCAATATCGCAGTCCCACTATAAGTAGCTGATCGCCGCCATTACTAGTAAAAAAAAACAAATAAGTAACAATATCCCATAGTTTGTAGACACTATAACTTTTGCACAAACCAATTAATATACACTTATTGGGATTTTTTTTTAACAAAAATATGTAGCACAATACACATTGATCTAAATTGATGAAGAAATTTGAATTTTACATTTTTTTTATTGGATATGTTTTAGAGCAGAAAGTAAAAAATATTGTTTTTTTTTTCTTTCAAAATTGTCGGTCTTTATTTGTTTCTAGTACAAAAAATAAAAACCTCAGAGGTGATCAAATAACATTTTATTTGGGTACAACGTCACATGACTGCGCAATTGTCAGTTAAAGTAACGCAGTGCCGAATCGCAAAGAAATGGTTTGGTCAGGAAGGGGGGTTAAACCTTCTGGAGGGAAAAGAATGGGAGCTTTGGCTTATGCTAGGCCACACAATGATGCTGGAAATAATAAGCGGTGTTAAACCCAAAAGCAAACATTTATTATATTGCAGCTTATCAATTCTCAGATGTGATGGCTGCATGGCAGTTTTCTTTTATAGGCTCTCTTTCCTTTATTTTCATCTGGTGATCTGGCTAGTAAGTCTGTTGTTTTTCAACAGCACAAGCTCTCCTGCAAATGTAACACAGAGTGTTGAGACAAACAATTCACCACTGATAGGGGTGCTTACATTGATCAGCTCTTATTTATTCATGTAAAACCTTAATCCCAGAAGGAAAACAATTTTGCTGTATTTGCAGTGTGAGCTGGAGTTTGGCTTCAAGTGTATCCAAATCTGCTAATACATCTAACACTCCCCTCCCCCCCAGACTGACAATGCTGCCGTCCAAAGATGCCCCTGTGCTCCTTTATCCAGAGTGGGGGCACTCTAATACAGGAGATATGTTACTGGCCAGATCACCAGGTGAAAACAGAGGGGAAAAAGCCTAAAGAATTAAAACAAATGCAGCCACCACATCTGATCATGCAAGGCGCACGGGTGCCACCCCCCCTATTCCATGCACCCGACCCATAATGTACATCCAAGTGCCAGGTGCATGGATTTTTAATTTTGTTTTTGAAAGCACATGATTAGAGGCTCTAATTGGCTTTAAAAAGAGTGCGCTCAGGGCGCAGATCACTACGCCCTGGGCCCACCCATTTGTGTGACAATAGCAAATTAATATTCGTTAATGTCTTTCTGTTTCTCCTCCTGGCCAATCAGGAAGTGGGAGTCCTAAGACACCATTGGCCGGATTCCAGGACTCCTGATTGGCCAGGAGGAGGCCGCTGGGACTCGGGCCGGGGCTTGAGGAGAGAGACGCAGGGATGAAGGGAAGTGCGGGGCTGGCGGGGGGCCTGGTGGGCGGCGGGTGGGCGAGCAAATCGGCAATCAATGGGGGGGTTGGTGGTTAGCAATGACGATTGATCGATCAACGGGGGGGGTTAGCGATGACGATCAATCGAGCAATTAGGGGGGGGGGTTGATGGGGTGGTTGGTCGACTGGTTGGGGGGGGGGGGGTGGCTAGCTGGCTAGGTGGGGGCCGCGGGCCGCTCTCCCAAGAAATTTGAGCACCAGTCACCAAATGATTGGTAAGCTGCAATATATTAGACTTTTGGTTTTGGGTTTAATACTGAGCAAAAATGAGCAATATATTCTTTATTAGCAAGGGAAGGGCAAATTTGAATGGGGACTGCCCAGGGTTCAGCTTAAGGTAATTCCTATTCGGTATGGAGTTTGGCAGGCATAGATGAGCCCTTTTGTTTGGTTCCTGCTTACATGTCTGCAATGGCAGAGGACTGGTAGTCTGGAGCGATAGATTGTTTTTTTATACAGCTTTAGAAATGCAGCAGTTCGCTAATTAAAGCGGTATTAAACCCAAAACCAAAATTGTAATATATTGCATCTGACCAATCATCAGATGTGGTGGCTGCATTCGTTTTCTTTTTTTAGGCTTTTTTTTCCGTTCTCACCTGATGATCTGGCCAGTAACATACCTCCCATATCAGAGCGCCTCCACTCTGGATGAAAGAGCACAGGGGGGCACCTTTAGACAGCAGCTTTGTCAGTCAGGAGGGAGGGGAGTGTTAGGTGCACTAGCAGATTTATATACAATAACAAACTGAAGCTGAACTCCAACTAATACTTTATAAGCAGTTACAAAACAAGTTTTTTTTTTCCTTGTGGGATAAAGGTTTTAAATCAGTGGTTCTCAACTCCAGTCCTCAGGACCCACCAACAGACCAGATTTTAAGTATTACCTTGGGGAGATGCAGACTAGAATACTGCAATCACTGAGCAGCAAATGATATCACCTGTGATGTATTTCAGTTATCTTGCAAACCTGGCCTGTTAGTGGGCCCTGAGGACCGGAGTTGAGAACCACTGTTTTAAATGAATAAAAAAAATCTGATCATTGTTAGCACCCTGTCTCATCCCCGTAACTGCAAGAGAGGTCGTTCTGTTGAAAAACAACAGAATTACTGGCCGGATCACCAGATGAAAATAGAAAAAAGAGAGCCTAATGCGGCGTACACACGAGCGGACTTCTCGTCGGACTGAACTACGATGGACTTTTTGGCGGAGTTCCGATGGAGTTCCGCCGAAACGGACTTGCCTACACAAAGTCCGATCGTTTAGAATGCAATGGCGTACGACCAGACTAGAAAAGGAAGTTCAATAGCCAGTAGCCAATAGCTGCCCTTGCGTCGTTTTTGGTCCGTCAGACTAGCATACAGACGAACGTTTTTTTCGATAGGGATCAAGTCCGTCGGAAAGATTTGAAACATGTTCTATTTCTAAGGTCCGTCAGAATTTTAGAAAGGAAAAGGTCCGATGAAGCCCACACACGATCGGATTGTCTGACGGATTCGTTCCGTCGGATCTTTTCTGCCGGAAAGTCTGGTTGTGTGTACGCGGCATTAGGCCTCATGTACACTGCTACTGGTAAATGAACGTTTAGGGGCAGTTGGGCATTTTTTTCAGCTGCCCCTGAACTCTCCTCTATGTTCTCTTATCAGTACATGTACACAGGGCCGTTTATAGTCGTTGAAAAATGCGTTCAGGATGGATGCTCAGAGGCATTTGAAACGCCAAATGCCTGTAACAGCTTGTAAACGCGGTAACTCACGTTTAGCCGCGTTTCTTTGACAGGCGTTTTTCATTTTTGACTATTTGCAAAAAAAAAAAAAAAAAACTTTTTTTTTTTTTAAACGCTTCTAAATGCAAGCGCGGCAAAACTGATGTTTTTAAACGATGGTTACTGTCTGTCAAATTAAATTGTTCAGGAGAGGTTTTAAAACGTCCCGTGTACATGAAGCCTAAAAAAGAAAACGAATGCAACCATCACATCTAAGAATCGATAAGCTGCAATATAATAAAGGTTTGCTTTTGGGTTTAACCACTTCAGCCCCGGAAGGATTTGGCCCCTTCACGACCAGGCCATTTTTTGCGATACGGCACTGCGTTACTTTAACTGACAATTGCGCGGTCCTGTGATGATGTACCCAAATAAAATTGATGTCCTTTCTTTCCCACAAATAGAGCTTTCTTTTGGTGGTATTTGATCACCTCTGCAGTTTTTATTTTTTGCGCTATAAACAAAAAAGAACGACAATTTTGAAAAAAAAAAAAACCAATATTTTTTACTTTCTGCTATAAAACACATCCAACAAAAAAAATGTAAAAAATCACATTTCTTCATCAATTTAGGTCAATATGTATTCCGCTACAAGTTTTTGTTAAAAAAAATCCCAATAAGCATATATGATTTGTGCAGTTATAATGTCTACAAACTATGGGAGAGATTTATGGCATTTTTATGTATGTATTTATTTATTTATTTTTTTACTTGTAATGGCGGTGATCAGCTATTTCTTGAGGGACTGCGACATTGTGGCGGACAGATCGGACACCTAGCTGACACTTTTGACACTTTTTGGGGACCAGTGACATTTTTACAAGAGAGAGTACCCCCCCCAGGAACATGGGACTTTTAAAGCAACTTGATAAAGAAATCAAGAAATATGTATAGAAGTTTTACAAAATTTTTTTAAGGTATTATTAAAAACTACTAGGTGCATACATCACCACTTAGGACATAAATAGAAAGAGAAAACAAGACAGTTGGTAGGTTGAGAACTGTTGATCTCATTTGTGGTTCACCCGACGCGTTTCAGGATTTCAGTATTGATCCCTTCATCAGGGTAATTTCTTTCAGGAGAAATTAAACACATAACAATCTATAATAATAAATAGATTATAGATTGTTATTTGTTTAATTTCTCCTGAAAGAATTCACCCTGATGAAATGATCAATACTGAAATCCTGAAACGCGTCAGCAGAACGACAAAGGAGATCAAGTTCTCAACCTACCAACTGTATTGTTTTCTCTTTCTATTTATGTCCTAAGTGGTGATGTATGAACCTAGTAGTTTTTAATATTACCTCAATAAATTTTGTTAATTTTTTTATACATATTTCTTTTTTTTAAATTCTATATTTTATTTTTCAACAATTTTTTTTACATACAAACAAACACAATTCAAATGCATGCGTATTACAGACTATATCTTAACATAGATCAATTCTATTTTCGGCAGATATATAGAGTCTTGACATTTCACATTTCAGGATGGGTGGTCTGGAGGCATGATATATAGGACCCACAAACTGATCAGAGGCTCTCAGCCCGATCTTATACTGTCTATAGTACACAGATTGCTCATATACTTTACTCTCTACTTTTTTTATTTTATTTTTTTATTTTTCATTTTTAATTTATTCACTCTTTATTGTAAGTCTCAATATATTCATATACTTATCAAAGATTGAATGATTTTGACAGTATCCCATGTACCACTGTTCATATTCTATTGTTCTTATTTATGTAAATCTCAATAAAATCATTGAACAAGAAATTTCACATTTCTTATATTTTATATATTACAACATTTATATACGTTTTACCTACACGTCCATATACATATTTCTTGATCAAGTTGCCTTAAAAGTCCCATGTTCCTGGGGGGTACTCTCTCTTTGCAAATTCTACTTTTGGGAATGTCGACAACAATTCTTTTCTTTTTAAGTGAAACCCCCTTTACAAGTGACGTTTTTACAGTGATCAGTGCTAAAAAATATGTACTGTCACTGTATAAATGACACTGGCAGGGAAAGGGTTAACATCAGGGGTGATCAAAGGGTTAACTGTAATCTGTGTTCCTGATTCGCATGCCTGACAGCACGGCGGTCTGCTTGTTTTTACATCGGCAGACCGCCATTCTGTCTCTGTGGGGAGCGATCACGGGAAGCAATGTCCCCCCGGGATCCGCTGATTGGCTCCCCCTGTAGTCAATCAGTGTGCGATCCCACCTCCGGCAGCGCGCGTGCCCCCCCCCCCCCATGGCTATTGAGCAGGTACGTATTTTTGCGCAATAGAGCGGCCAGTACGGCAGGCAGTCGGGAACTGGTTAATACTGTTTTACGTATCGCAACGTGTTTCACTGAAACTGTCAGAGTTAACGCTGTAATGTAATATCAGAGGGTTAGATTAAAAGGTAGCAAAACCATCAATTCTTCTAGCGCCAGCAAAAGCAACGTGAGCGAATCGAGTGAAAGTTATTCTGCCCTGGTGTCTTTGTGTACTAGAACACTGTGATCCTACCTCACATGGCACAGATTTCCTTTTACGTTATATAACTGTAAGGCACCTAACAATACATACAAAATCAAGGGTCCACGTCCACCCCCACATTGACTGCTGAGATATTACAATGGCAAAGCATGTATACAACAAAAAAAAAAAATATATAGCTATTCTGATAAGTAACTGTGGGGGATAAACCAAAAAGCTGCATAAACAAACATCACCAGAAATTGGTTTGCTCATTATTGGCATATTCACTAGTAGACAACCAATACAACACTGGAGGTTTCTTCTAATGTATAAAACCTACTTGCATAGCTCCCAACTGTCCCTGATTTCGAGGGACTGTCCCTGATTTGGTCCTCTGTCCCTCTTTCCCCCTCATTTGTCCCTGATTTCGAGGGACTGTCCCTGATTTGGTCCTCTGTCCCTCTTTCCCCCTCATTTGTCCCTGATTTCGAGGGACTGTCCCTGATTTGGTCCTCTGTCCCTCTTTCCCCCTCATTTGTCCCTGATTTTGATCTAATCTATATAGTTGTATATAAAATGCACTTTTTATCTTTCAAAAAGTGTTTCCCAGTGCTAAACCTTTCATCCAATTTCTAAATTGCTGCATTTGTACATTTTTAAAGCCAATATAAAGGAATAGTAGTGGTAAAAAAAAGCTCTTGTAGATTTAATTAACCTTTTTTTTTTTTTTTGGTTTATTCTCCTTTAAGGGGGTGTGGCAGGGGGCGTGTCCTATGCCTACATACGTTTGCTAGTAGGTGTCCCTCATTCCCATCTCAAAATGTTGGGGGGTATGTACATAATTGCAAATGGAGTCTCATATTGATCCAAAAAGAAATAGGGATGAGCTGATTTTCCCAGGTTGCATTTGCCAAAAGTTTGGTGAATCCTATTTGAAATTAAGTGAGTCTTATGCTGCGTACACACGATCGGAAATTCGGACAGCAAAAGACAGATAAGAGCTTTTGGTCGGAAAATGCCACCGTGTGTATGCTCCATCGGACTTTTGCTGGCCGAATTCCAGCCAGCAAAAGATTGAGAGCAGGTTCTCAATTTTTCCTATCCGAAAATGCGATCGTCTGTAGCAATTCCGACACTCATAATCCCTACGCATGCTCGGAAATAATTCGACGCATGCTCAGAAGCATTGAACTTCATTTTCTCGGCTCGTCGTAGTGTTGTACGTCACCGCGTTCTTAACGGTCGAAAGTTTCAGAGAACATTTGTGTGACCGTGTGTATGCAAGGCAAGCTTGAGCGGAATCCTGTCGGAAAAGCCATCATATCATTTTCCGACCAAAATCCCGATCGTGTGTATGCGGCATAATTGTATTCTATGGAGGTGAATCCTGTTGTGGACATTTTTGGGGCTAACAAGCAAGCTATTGTCAGTTAGGCAAGGGGAGCTGGACACTACTGTTGTATCTATGCAAAAAAAAGAATTTATTTGCACTTGTAGTTGTGAAATATTGTTCAGATATTTGTATGTGCATTTTTTTTACGTAACCAGCCTCGGAAGGATTTGCCCCCTTAATGGCCGGGACATTTTTTGCGATACGACACAGCGCTGCTTTAACTGACAATTGCGCGGTCATGTACCCAAACAAAATTTACGTTTTTTTCCCCCACAAATAGAACTTTCTTTTCGTGGTATTTGATCACCTCTGCGGTTTTTATTTTTTGCGCTATAAATAAAAAAAGACCAACAATTTTGAAAAAAAAAAACAATATTTTTAACTTTTTGCTATAATAAATATCCAAAAAAAACCTAAAAAAAACACATTTCTTCCTCAGTTTAGGCCGATATGTATTCTTTTACATATTGTTGGTAAAACAAAATCACAATATTGATTGGTTTGCGCAAAAGTTATAGCGCCCACAAAATAGATAGATTTTTGACATTTTTATTTCTAATTTTTTTTACTAGTAATGGTGGTGATCTACGAATTTTTACTGGTGATGCGACGGACAGATCAGACACTTTTGACACTTTTTTGGGACCATTGACATTTATACAGCGATCAGTGCTATAAAAATGCACTGATTATTGTATAAATGTCACTGGCAGGGAAGGGGTTAACACTAGGGGGTGATCAAGGGGTTAAATGTGTTCCCCGGGAGGGGTTTCTAACTCTGGGGGGAGGGGACTGACTGAAGGAGGAGAGAGATCGCTGTTTTTAATCACTAGGAACAGATGATCTCTGTCTACTCCCCTGTCAGAACGGGGATCTGTTTGTTTACATTGACAGAACCCCGTCCTGGCTCTTTGTGGAGCGATCACGGGTGGCTGGCGGACATTGCGGCTGCTGCCAAGGCGCATCAGCTCCCCTGCCATGCATCGGTTTGAAATTCAACACACTGGACACTATATGTGTCATAAAAGCAACCACATAGATATCTGCACTAACAGAAATAATATATATGCAGAAAACATTTTAATTAAAGCATTTTTATGGACTGGAGTCCACTTCTTCAGGAAACAGCCATAGCATTCATGCATCTGTGGAGAGGCCATGTCATAAGAAAATATCAAAAATGAAGTTATACAATTCATACATAAATCACCTGCCAGATGGCCATACTAACATAGAGGAGAAGAGTTGAAGCTGTTATAGCTGCAAAGGGTGGGCCAACTTAATATTGAACCCTACGGACTTATGCCCCGTACACGCGGTCGGATTTTCCGATGGAAAATGTCCGATCGGAGCGTGTTGTCGGAAATTCCGACCGTGTGTGGGCTCCATCGGACATTTTCCATCGGATTTTCCGACACACAAAGTTGGAGAGCAGGAGATAAAATTTTCCGACAACAAAATCCGTTGTCGGAAATTCCGATCGTGTGTACACAAATCCGACGGACAAAGTGCCACGCATGCTCAGAATAAATAAAGAGATGAAAGCTATTGGCTACTGCCCCGTTTATAGTCCCAACGTACGTGTTTTACGTCACCGCGTTCAGAATGATCGGATTTTCCGACAACTTTGTGCGACCGTGTGTAGACAAAAAAAGTTTAAGCCAACATCCGTTGGAAAAAATCCTAGGATTTTGTTGTCGGAATGTCCGAACAAAGTCCGACCGTGTGTACGGGGCATAAGACTGGGATGCCATTAACCTTCATGTGCATGTAAAGGCAGGCGTCACAATACTTTTGACAATATAGTGTATATTGATCCTAAGGATTTTGGTGTGTAGAGATCTGTGAATACAGGCAGAGCACATAATGGAATGTACCCCAGCACTAAAATTCAAAGAACTGAAGTATAGTATAGATAAAGTATATGTAAAGTCAATCACTAAGATCTCATATGAACTTTAACATGTTAATATTATTTGCAGTCATTTTTTTCCTAAATCATTAGCTTTTGTGAAAATAACAGCTGGTGATACTGATATGAAGATCCTTTTTTTTTCGCACTTTGTGTTATGCGGTGACAACACTCTGCCCCTGTCTCTCACAACCTCCCACCCTGTCGCAGGCTCTCCTAAAGGAAACTGTAAGCTGCTTTCATGATGCACATTGCCCAGGCATTTTCTATTCTTGCCATTTAAAAACGATCAATGAAAAAATACAATTGTAGCCAGCAACAATTAGAAAACATGCCCTGTGAAAAAACACGTGCAGCCAGCTATCCCTGATACAGGCTGCAGGACATCAGCAGCATTGGGTTGTAACAAAGTGTCATGTACCTGAGAGGAGACTGAAATGACGTGGTCGACCTCTCTTGTATCTCCAGCCCTGGCCCCACTCGAAACAGAGGGGTAAGAGGGACAGGAGGAACACAAGTGCCTGCAGATGTAGATTGAGGGACTTGCAGCAGGAGATGCGGTTCCAAGGGAACAAGAGAATCATCAGGTCAGAAACAGTAGCTGTGCACAGTAGTCCCACCGAGGTTAAAGAAGCACTCTGCACCAGGCCGGGAGGTATGGCTGGTTAGAGCTCTCAGCAGGGTAATTAACGGTGCATATAAACGTTAACTGCAATGTGAGTAATAATACTTCAACTGGGATACAGTGAACTCGAAGGAAAGCAAAGGGGCAAAGTTCTCTATATAGCAATTGTTATGGGGCCGTCTTTAGTCCTGACTCTTCAGTCGGCTAACATTGGGGCCCAATGGTACCGTTGGTGTGCATGAGGACAACCGGTCATGCCTGCAGGTAGTAATAGAGCTATAAAACAGCTGTATAGTCAATTCTTAAGGGCTCAGTCTCTACTGGCAGCAAGTCATGGCCACAAGGCCCTCTCATCATACCCACCGACAAAGCAGCAGTGGTCCCTCTGGTTAGGTGTCTGCACACTCTGGGTTGCCTGGGGCGACTCCGGTCCTTAGCACAGCATGCTTGTATTATGGTGATGGCTCAGTCTCTCAACACACAGGTCACACAGCCCTATACTCTCTGTTATCTCAGGTGACTGTGCAAGACACAATGGCAGCACCATCAACTCCAGTGCTGTGCCCTGTCCTGATGACTTCCCCGTTACCAGAAGATTGACCCAATGGGCCATTCAGGATCCGTAGCGTACCTGCTCACACGTACTGGATTAAGTGGCCGTGGTTATGTGTACTCTGCTGCTGACAGCATGGTCTAGCAACTCATATTACATTGCACACCCTGGTGGAGGGCAGGGATTGCCTTCTGGGCAAAATAATGGCAGCTGGGTACCAGCCATTGGGGTGTATTTACTAAGCTGGAGAGTGCAAAATCAGGCTCACTTCTGCATAGAAACCAATCAGCTTCCAGGTTTTATTGCCAAAGCTTAATTGAACAAGCTGAGGTTAGAAGCTGATTGGTTTCTATGCAGAAGTGAGCCTAATTGTGCACTCTCCAGCTTTAGTAAATAAACCCCATTGTGTAGTAGCACAAGTCAAAAAAGCCAAAAGCTGAGACACCTGCCTTGACAAGGATGCTGCTCAAGAGGGTGGGGCGGGTGTAGGTGAATTCTGCAGAGGGTCAAGTTTTCACTTGACCCTCCTAAATCTGACCCACCACCACTTTTTCCTGCAGAACCTGTTCACCCTGATTACCTCCACGTTCAAAACCTCTGCCTCTTACTTTAAGCCTTTCTAACATTTTTAATGAAGGGAAATGCCTAAAACTGATGGCAGATACAACAATTTGTGGAATAAATATGTTGTACTTTTGTGCACATGACTCAACCACACAAGTATGCAGTGATGTGTTGCAAATGAAGGGCAGTTTGCCAATGTCAGCAACAAATTTATGCTACGGACCTTGAAATAAAAAAGGCCCTAGCAAATAAAAAAAAAAATCCCCCTAAAGAATAGAAAAACACTAAACGCCACAAAATTGTTTTAACCACTTAAGGACCAAGCCTATTTTTTACACTTGGTGTTTACAAGTTAAAGTCAGTTTTTTTTGCTTAAATATTGCACAGCGGTCTTACAAAAGCAATTTTTTGGGGAAAAAAAACACTTTTTTAAATTAAAAAATAAGAAATCAGTAAAGTTAGCCCAATTTTTTTTCTATATTGTGAAAAGATAATGTTACGTCAAGTAAATTAATACCTACCAAAATTGCGCCCACTCGTGGAATGGCGACAAACTTTGACCCTTAAAAATCCCCATAGGTGATGTTTAAAAATTTCTGCAGTTACCAGTTTTGAGTTACAGAGGAGGTCTTTTGCTAGAATTGTTGCTCTCGCTCTAATGATTGTGGTGATAACTCACATGTGTGGTTTGAACACCGTTTACATATGGAGGCGCAACTTAAGTATGCGCTCGATTCTGCGCGCAAGTACGGAGGGACGGGGCGCTTTCAATTTTTTTTTTTCTTATTTATTTTACTGTTAATTTTTACACTGTCCCTTTAAAAAAAAAATTTTGGATCACTTTTATTCCTATTACAAGGGATGTAAACATTCCTTGTAAGAGAAAAAAAGCATGTCAGGACCTCTTAAATATGAGATCTGAGGTCAAAAAGACCTCGGACCTCACATTTACACTTAAAAGCAATAAAACATTTTTTTTAAAATATATATATATATTTCAATAAAAAAAAAATTGTCCCTTTAATGCCGTTGGGCGGTAGTGACGTTTGACGTCGTTTCCGTTATCCAATGGCACAGAGTCGAGTGGGGGCCATCATTTACTCACTCGACTTCCTGTCCATCAGGGGAAAGGATCGGATTGTCTCCGTCGCTACCGGCTCCAGTTAGCAGCAGAGATGACCGGGACGTGGGGGGGGGGGGGGGGCACCTCTCCCATCGCCAATAAAAGTGGTCCGCCATAAATCCGCCAGCCATGGAGACCACTTTTATCCTAAAGCGAACCGCCCGCCGTTAATAAAAATACCAGGATTAGGTTCACACATCTACGGTGCGAATTGCACAGTGAGTCCTGTGTGTCTTTTGGTCAATTTCAGGTCCGAATTCAGCCCAATTGCAGCTGAAATCAGAACTGAAATGGTGAATGGAGACGCACTGGACTCCTGCTATGAGCCGCATGCGGCTTAGATGTGAACCCAGCCTTACACCTATATCCAGATTTCTGACAGACCTATTCAGGTGTGGGTGTGTGCCATACCTTTGTCCCAATCTGGAGATGGAAGAGGGGGAGCTGTCCTCCTGCAAATCCTGCATGCTCCCTCTGCATGGTGTGTGTACAAAGCATCCTGTCTATGGTTACATGTGAGTGCGTAGAACCACATTTGTTTTTATGTATAAAATTTTTTTTTTTTGCGCCGGATCTGTGTGCTTTTTTTGTCTTCCCGTTGTTACTGACACACACACAAAAAGGTAACAGAAATAGTTAAACGGAACTGTTGTGTCTCTAAACTGTGAACACATTTTGGGGTTCCAAACTGCAGTGTACACTAATTTAGAGTGATATTGTAAAGCACTGTAGAGCAGCTAACTCTCTCTACACAGACTGTCAGCTCTCCCTAAACTGCTCCAACACACACTGACAAATAGCTGCTGGGAACCCTTTTATAGTGTCTCATAACAAAGTCCCATTATTGGCCATAGTAACCAGTGGTGGCCCGTCCATTAAGGGCGCTCGGAACCCACCCAGGTGTGTTAGAAAAGCAAATGAATATTTGCTTTTCTAACACTGAACTGCCTCTCTGCCAATCAGGAAGCGCGGGTCTGATACCCTTCACCTGATGGGCTGAAAGGACAGGCGCTCCTATTGGACGCCTAGCAGGAAGTTAGAAGACACGCATGGAGGATACAGCTCACCGATGCCTGACCTGCTGCCCATCCCACAGCTCGCCACCGTCACCTGCTGCCTGACCCGCCATGAAGATGGGGTAAGTGCATTTGATGGGCACTGTGGCTGCATTTGATGGACACAGTGGCTGCATTTGATGGGTACAGTGGCTGCATTTGGTGGGTACAGTGGCTGCATTTGATGGGCACAGTGGCTGCAAATGATGGGCACAGTGGCTGCAATTGATGGGCACAGTGGCTGCAATTGATGGGCACAGTGGCTGCAATTGATGGGCACAGTGGCTGCAATTGATGGGCACAGTGGCTGCAATTGATGGCACAGTGGTTGCACTTGATGGCACAGTGAGGCTGCAATTGATGTTTTTTCTGGTATTTTTCAGATTTTTTCAGTTTGTTTGCACCCCCCCCAAAATTTTGAGCACCAGTTGCCACTGATAGTAACCCTGCTGACCACAGTTGAAAGGTCAGGTAGCTTTATGGTTACAAAGATTGATGTGCTGGGACCACGAATTACAAACTTACTGCACCTGCGACTAACCCATGGTAGCTATGAACCCAAACCTCATCTCTACAGATTTAGTAGGTCACTTCCTCATCTACAGCCTGTTATTGGACAGCAAAAGAACAGAAGCAGACTGATGAAGTCATCTTTTTGTTCTCAGCATCTTCCATATGCATGAAGGTCACTTAATTGGACCAAGCGCTCTCCCTTCCTCTCCAGGTCTGAGTGCTGCTGTAGAGTGGATTACAATGGGCTGAAACCAAGAAAAGTTCTTACTGCAAGTATTTACATGGGCTGCATTTAAAAATACACTTTAGGATTTCATAATAAATGCATAACATCATTCATTGGCATTTTTTAAAAATAATTACCTGGTGTAAAACTCATACCATTAAGTAGACCCTAACACTTAACCACCCCCCTTGCTGAACCCTAACACTGAAGCTAACCCTTAACTTTACCCTTAACCTGACCCTAGCAATACACTTTTACAAACAACCCTGTTGTGAAAATAACCTTCCCCCACAAAGATTTATGTGCCGTTTGTTGCTTACTCAACATCTGCTGGGAAAATAACAATTCAGCAATGTTGGTCTCCTGTGTCCCTCACACTTTATCTGGTTCCTCCTGCTGACCTCTGTTAAATCAGGTTAGGGAGTCTCCAAACAAGACACTTTTCTGATGAGACAGTGAGTCCAAATCTTAAGAAAATGAGGTGCTTTTATTCCATACACTGCGGTGGAGAAACACAATACACAGTTCTCAATAAAGCAGTAAAGTGAAAGTGTTTCTGAGGTTACATCTACAGGCTATACAATTTTATACTTATGAATATGCATAAGGTCTAGGCGTGTTATAGGTGTGACCGTATAGTTTAGTCCAATCAGCATTCAGCAAGGGAACAGTTAAGTAGGTGGTTACATCATGTGACTGATAGAAAGTGAAAGAAAACATGGGCGGTCATGATGGTGCTGGATCAGACCAGCTAGATAAGATTGTCCATTTCTCAGAGCAAAAAGGGAGTAAACTGTTGCTTCTTATCTGGCGGCGAAGGTCATAATAGACTAAAAACTCTGTGTCTAAAAAGAAGCAAGAAAGTGCATTACAAATTCTTAAAGTGATAGTCTCTCTCTCTCTCTCATATATATATATATATATATATATATATATATATATATATATATATATATATATATATATATATAAATTACATACAGTGGGGACAGAAAGTATTCAGACCCCCTTAAATGTTTCACTCTATGTTATATTGCAGCCATTTGCTAAAATTCTTTTTCCTCATTAATGTACACACAGCACCCCATATTGACAGAAAAACACAGAATTATTGACATTTTTGCAGATTTATTAAAAAAGAAAAACTGAAATATCACATGGTCCTAAGTATTCAGACCCTTTGCAGTGACACTCATATATTTACCTCAGGTGCTGTCCATTTCTTCTGATCATGCTTGAGATGGTTCTACACCTCCATTTGAGTCCAGCTGTGTTTGATTATACTGATTGGACTTGATTAGGAAAGCCAAACACCTGTCTATATAAGACCTTACAGCTTACAGTGCATATCAGTGCAAATGAGAATCATGAGGTCAAAGGAACTGCCTGAAGAGCTTAGAGACAAAATTGTGGCAAGGCACAGATCTGGCCAAGGTTAAAATTTCTGCTGCACTTAAGGTTCCTAAGAGCACAGTGGCTTCCATAATCCTTAAATGGAAGACGTTTGGGACAACCAGAACCCTTCCTAGAGCTGGCCGTCTGGCCAAACTGAGCTATTGGGGGAGAAGAGCCTTGGTGAGAGAGGTAAAGAAGAACCCAAAGACCACTGTGGCTGAGCTCCCGAGATGCAGTCGGTCGATGGGAAAAAATTGTAGAAAGTCAACCATCACTGCAGCCCTCCACCAGTCGGGGCTTGAGTGGCCCGACGGAAGCCTCTCCTCAGTGCAAGACACATGAAAGCCCGCATGGAGTTTGCTAAAAAACACCTGAAGACTCCAAGATGGTGAGAAATAAGATTCTTTGGTCTCATGAGACCAAGATAGAACTTTTTGGCCTTAATTCTAAGCGGTATGTGTAGAGAAAACCAGGCGCTGCTCATCACCTGTCCAATACAGTCCCAACAGTGAAGCATGTTGGTGGCAGCATCATGCTGTGGGGGTGTTTTTCAGCTGCAGGGACAGGACGACTGGTTGCAACCGAGGGAAAGATGAATGCGGCCAAGTACAGGGATATCCTGGACGAAAACCTTCTCCAGAGTGCTCAGAACCTCAGACTGGGCCGAAGGTTTACCTAACAACAAGACAATGACCCTAAGCAAACAGCTAAAATAACGAAGGAGTGGCTTCACAACAACTCCATGACTGTTCTTGAATGGCCCAGCCAGAGCCCTGACTTTTTTTTTTTTTTTTTGCCACATCAGTCAAGTAAGGTTTATAGGAGCAAGTTTTTATTTTTTCAACTTTCAAGTCAAACTTATCTCCTAATACTTTCACATCATTGTGGCATTTTCTCATATTTAACATTTTTTCTTTTCTGTTCCATCCATATAACAAATTATCCTAGTTACAACTTACATTTGTAATATTCCTAAACCGAAACCTCACCTCCCCCCCCCCAAAACCCCAGACCCGCCCCATACTCACCTACCCTCCCCTAGAACCCCCCCTCCCCTCCCCTACTACGCATCCCATAGGAGTCCTGATCTAGTCACTCAGTATCCTCCTCCTACTCCTTTTTGAGAATTTAAGTGCATGATCTCCAACTCTATTTTACGTTTAGATTTTTATTAGGGTAAGTTATCTGGCTCTTTGTCCCATTCCTCCCCCGCCTGGGAAGAAAACGTATACTTTGTCCAGTCTCTCCACGTCTCTTCGTACTCCTCCATCTCCAGTCCTTCACTGTATCTCAAGTATTCCAGGCATTGAATTTGCTCTATTTTATTGAACCACTCCCGCAACGAAGGTCTCCTGCTATCTAGCCAGTATTTCGGGATGAGACTTTTAGCGGCATTAAGAAGGTGCGGTATCAGTGTTTTCAAATACTTCTTAGAAGGTATATCGCTCCCATGGTGTAAACACACCCAGGGGTCATCCGGAATCCTCTTATTGGTGATCGCTTATGTAATCCTCCATATCTCCTCCCAGAATTTTTTCATTACCGGGCATGACCACCATATATGCGTCATTGTCCCTATTTCCTTACACCCCCTCCAGCAAGACTGCAAAGTTTCTTCCTGTATTTTATGCGCCTTATCCGGGGTAACATACGTTCTTGCCAAAATTTTGAAATTCATTTCGGCCATCCTATAGTTCACTGAGGTGGCATTTACTCTACTCAAAACCCTCCCAACCTCGTATTCACTGATCTTTTTTCCTAATTCCTCCTACCATTTCCCAATAAATCCTGGGCGTTCCTCTTCTTCTAATCTAATCAATATTCTATAGATCCTGGACATTCCTCCCCTCCTACTTTTCTTCATGCAGACTCTCTCGAGGGGGCGAAGATCTTCCATTGACCTTATTGGTTGCGGGAGAGATTCAACAAAATGCTCCAACTGCCTGTACTTCCAATTATCCATCACAGACCAATTATCTTTGGCCTTTAGTTCCTGGTAGGTACACAGCTTGCCCTGCCTTGTAATGTCTTTGAGTTGGACCTCTTCACCTAAAATCCAATTCCCCGATAGGTCTTCCCTACCGGGCGGAAAATAGTCTGTTTCTTTAAGCGGGATTAGTGGTGAATTGTATCCCCACTTCTCCCTCTCGTGTATTTTATCCCATAAGTTTAAAGTATGTTTAGTTATATCAAGTGTTTTCATGTGCAATTTTCTATATTGTGGTGGTATCCATATTTTTTTTACCCAAATCTGCCCCACTCATTATATTCTCTATTTTTACCCATTGCTTATTTTTATTATTATTCACCCACTCTACTATACGTGATATGATGATGGCTGTGTAATATTTTTTAATATCCGGTGCCCCCCAACCCCCCCCTTCTTATCATTCACTAGTTGTGCATACTTAATTCGTGTTTTTTTCCCCCTCCATATAAACTTCAAAAACAATGTGTGTAGTTTGTTCAGAAGACACCGTGGGATTTCAATTGGGAGCATTTTGGTTTTGTATAGAATTTTGGGGAGGATCGACATTTTGAGTATGTTTATTCTACCTCCCCTTGAGAGCCGGTTACGCGGAAATCTATTCAACTCGGCCCCGATATCATTAAGGAGAGACATGTAGTTAGCTTGAAACAATGTCTCTTTTACAGATGTTATTTTAACTCCTAAATGATTAAGTTATTTTACCCCCCATTTAAATGGTTTTTATCCCCATCCTTCTGTTCTACTACTTCCAAAACTTCCGATTTAGTTGAATTAAATCGGAAGTTGGATAATCTACCATAACTCCTAACAATCTCGAGTAAATTCGGTAGGGTGATCCTCGGGCGGGTGACATATATTAAAACATCATCTGCAAAAGCTGCTATTTTGAATTCTTCTTCCCCAATTTTGACCCCACAGATATCCAAGCTAAGTCTTATTCTGGCAAATAGAGGTTCCAACGTCATCACAAAAAGCAGCGGGAAAAGTGGGCACCCCTGTCTAGTACCGTTGTGTAACACAATAGGTTCTGAATGGGTACCATTTATCTTGACTCTGGCGGTTGGGGAGGTGTACAGGGCTTTTATCCTGCCCATTATTTTACTACCCATGCCAAATTCTTCCAAGGTGTTCCACATGAAACCCCAGTCTACCCTGTCGAATGCTTTTTCAGCATCCATCGACAGGAGTAGTCCTGGGGTTCCTCTGTCCTTCATTATCTGAGCCACCATCAGTGTTTTGATACCGTTATCTCTCCCTTCCCTTCCAGGAACAAAGCCCGTTTGGTCTGGATGGATAATCTCACCTATAATCTTTTTCAATCTATCTGCTAAAATCTTTGCAAAGAGCTTCGTGTCCACGTTTCAGAGGGAGATGGGTCTGTAACTGGAGCACAGTGCGTTATCCTTTCCCTCCTTCCTTATAATGGCAATGCTTGCTTCAAGTGCTTCCTTTCTCATCTCCCATCTTTCCCCAATCCCGTTCATGTAAGAGCACAGTATGGGGAGCAATGGTTCCTGTAATTTTTTGTAATAAAGGGCAGACAGCCCATCGGGACCTGGGCTTTTCCCATCTGGGGTATCCTGTATGGCCTTCCTTAATTCCTGTACGGTCACAGGGGTTTCCAACATTTCTCTATCCTCTTCCATGATTTTTGATAAATTTGCCTCTTTTAAAAAAGTTTTGCTGGCTTCACACTTACGTTTATCTGACTCCTGAGAGTTATCTGCATTAATTGCGTACAGTGCCCCATAAAACTCTCAAAATGCTTTCGCTATGTTGCAAGTTTTGTATTTCATTTCCCCCGACTTGGCCCTGATTTTTTCAATATAATTGCTTGTTTTCTTTTTTTTCAGGACCCTAGCTAAAAGCTTGCCTGGTTTGTTACCGTAAATATATCTTTCTTTCTTTACCAAGTTATAAGTTTTACGTATTTCCTGTTCTAGTGAAGCCCTCAACTCTTCTCTTCTTTTATGTAAATTCATCCACACCTCCCTCCCTCCCGATGCTTTATGTTGTTTCTCTAATTCCTGGATCTCTTTAATCAGGGCAAACCTTTCATCTTTCAGTCTTTTATTCTTTTCCGCCCCTACCATCCTGAATATGCCCCTGATGTATGCTTTGTGGGTTTCCCAGATTGTAGCCTCATTAACCTCCCCGGGGGTGTTGATTTTGAAGAACCACTCCAGCTCTTCCTTAATTCTCCTTAAGATGTCTTTATCTAATAACAATTCTTCATTTAATCTCCACCCTGAACCCCTTGTGTCTATTCCACCCATTTTTATTTGTAAGCTCACGGGTGCATGATCCGAAAACGTCATGTTACCAATGGATGTCCCTGTGACCTCTTCCAACAACCTATGTTCTACTAGAAAAAAATCAAGTCTCGAGTAAGTCGCATGTACGGGGGAGTAGTAAGTGTAGTCTCTTGCATCCCCCTGCTGGATCCTCCATACATCCACAAACTGAAGCTGATACAACTTCTTCTTGAGATTTCCAGCCCACGCTCCTCCCCTCCCCCGGACATGCGACAAACAATCCCTATCCGGGTCCAAACACAGGTTAAAGTCCCCTGCCACTATAGCCCTCCCCTTCCTAAATTCTTCAAATTTCGCCACTATACCCATTATTTTTCTGAGTTTATTTTTATTTGGCCCATAGATACTTGCCAGGGAGCAATTCAAACCGTTAATCTTGCCTTTCAGGAAGAGAAAACGACCCTCCGGGTCGGCCAGCCTCTCCTCCTGTTCAAACCTAGTCTCCCTGGCAAACCCTATTGCCACTTCTCTTGCTCCTCTGATTGGTGAATCACCATAGTACCAGACTGGGAAGTCTCTGGAATAAATTTTTTGATTCTTATTGGAGCTAAAGTGTGTCTCTTGAAGCATTGCTACCTCAGCCTTCAAAAACTTTAATTCCCCTAAGATATTTGCTCGTTTTACCTGGGAGATCAGTCCCCTGACATTATAAGAAATAATTTTTAGATTAGACATCATCACTCGCTCTCATTTGTTTTCTGCTTTCTATTATACAGGCTCCTAATACTTTTCCCCCCTTTAATCCCTCTTTTACCCCCCTCTCTACCCCCCACCCCCACCCCCAGTCTCCTCTGGTTTCTTCTTTCCCTCCCCCCCGCCCTCCCCCCTTCCCCTGACACTTGGGGGTAAGACGGACCTTGTCGAGGCCCCATAAATAACCATGGCCCCCCTTCTCCACTCGGCCACCCGGTTGTCCCCCAGAGGTTGAGCTCGGGGTGGGCTCCATTCGAGTCCACAGATTTCTCGCTCGGAATGGGGGGATTTCTACTCCGGTCATCTCTCCCGCACACCTCCCACCCTCCCCAAGGTACCCCCCCCCCCTCCATCCCCATAGGAAGGAAAAGAAAAAAAAAGAAGAAAAAAAGAAATCTGACTGCATATATTACTAAAAGGCATCTCATCTAAGATCTCAGTGCTCTCTTCTCCTTATGCACTACTAGAATTTAATACTGGTATCCAGGTGGGCAATACCCCTGTTGGCTCCTGGCTGGTATTTTTCTCCCACCAACCTGGGATTTCCATTGCCGGTATTCCAAGGCGTTGGCAGAATTTTTGTGTTTCTTCTGGGAATCTTAATACGGCCATTCGGCCTTCAATGCGTCCGATTAAACAAGCAGGGAAGCCCCAGTAGTATTGGATTCCATGTGATTTCATAGTGGCCAGTAAAGGTTTCAAAATTCTTCTCCTATTTAGGGTCTCTGCTGCGAGATCCTGGTAAATATGTAGACTTGTTTCCCCATACTTTGCCTGGTTATTCTTCCTTAAGTTGGAATTTATCTGTTCTTTATCCAAATAATTATGGAATCGCACGATGACATCACGCTTTCTAATCCTATGCACTCTGTCCAGCTTTAGCTTTTTACTGACTTCAGAAGGATTTATCAGGTCTTTAAATATTACTTCCATTTTCTCTTGTAAATTCTCTGCTTCTCCTTGCGATTCCGGGAGGCCTCTGATCCGGAGATTCTTTCTACTGCTGCAGTTCTCTTGGTCCTCCAATCTATATTTTATATTTCTTTGTTCGATCTGCATTGCTTCCATCTGTTGTTTCAACTTTTGGATTTCAACTCCTTGCTTGTCAGTTACAGATTCCACTTCTCCACTCTTTTCAAGATGTGACTCATGTTTTCATGCACAATGCTGATCTCTTCTTTGACTGATGCCTCCAACCTTGCAAACATTTCTGCTATTTCTCCCTTGGTAGGGAGCAATCTGTCCTGCTGAGTCTCCGCTGGCATTTCTGCTTCTGCTTCACTACCTGGGGGTCTTGGTTCCACGTCTGCCATTTGTCTTCTTGTTCCCGTTTTACCTGGGCGTTCTGGTGTTTTACTTTTTGCCCCAGTTGATTTACCCGGGCTCTCTTTACTACTATCATTCACCATATACCTCCTGATAGTGCCTGGGCTTGTGCTGGTTCTGGTTGGGTTTACTGTAGTCCCTCTTGTTGATTTGCCTCTCATTTCTGCATTCCCTTTCACCCTTAGGCAGGCAGACCAGCTGATAATCAGAGGCAAAGTTTACCTAATATTGGTATGAAATAACGTGGTACAGGTTGTCTCCTTGACCTTCTTCCTGTTACAACCTTAGTTACGCTCCCACCCGTCACCCCCACCCTAGATATATTATGAGGGGCAGGGGAGGCTTTATTTGATTGCTACCCTTGGTCCCAGAGAGGGAGGCCCCTTTTCCCCCCAGGCCTCCCGGTGTGGGTTATTCCCCCTGCTAGACCGCGCTTCCCTCTGTTTCCCTCTGTTTATTCCTCTTTACCTCCGACCACCCTCCATGTCTCCTTTTATACCCACTGTATCATACAGTTTCGAAAATTATGTGCACTTTAAACCTATTGCTGCATCAAGACTTAGTGACACTACTTAAAGTCAGTAAGGATTGTAACCAAAGGTAGCAGTCTCTCAAGAGGATATTCTCATATAGGGTAGCTGAATAGCTACTTACCCTCCACTCCAGGCTTCAATTTTAGCAGAAAGTCTTACCTACCATGCGTCCTTTGTGTCACACCTTTAAGACTCCTAGGGCTCCCTGAGATGGTTGTTACCTTTTTTCTTTAGCTTCTAGTGAAGACGCGCTGTCATCTCCTTTGCTGGTAAATGCATACTTGCGGAACTCTTTTCCTGTCCTCTGCTGCCGTCAGCACAGCCCTGGGGGGGAGGGCGCGGCGATCCCGGCCGAGCTCCGGGCTATGATAGCCCCTTGCCTCGCTACTCGGGAGCGCCGCTCCCACCGCCCTCACCCCTCATAGCCGATTCCTGGGGATGAAAGGTGGAGCCGCTGAGTGTCTAGAGCTGCTCCCCGCTCACGACGTGCAGCTCTTCGGGACGAAAGAGCGGGGGGGGCTAGCGTGCGCTCCGTGAGCTCCTGTCCTGCATCACGGCTGGAGAGACGCCGGGCTCCCCGCTCACCGCCTCAGCAGCCCGACCTCGCCCACATCCGGCTCCTCCCTCCAGCCCAACTGAGCATCTCTGGAGAGACCTAAAAAATGGCTGTCCACCAACGTTTACCATCCAACCTGACAGAACTGAAGAGGATCTGCAAGGAGGAATGGCAGAGGATCCCCAAATCCAGGTGTGAAAAACTTGTTGCATCTTTCCCAAAAAGACTCATGGCTGTATTAGATCAAAAGGGTGCTTCTACTAAATACTGAGCAAAGGGTCTGAATACTTAGGACCATGTTATATTTCAGTTTTTCTTTTTTAATAAATCTGCAAAAATGTCAACAATTCTGTGTTTTTCTGTCAATATGGGGTGCTGTGTATACATTAATGAGGAAAAAAATGAACGTAAATGATTTTAGCAAATGGCTGCAATATAACAGAGTTAAAAATTTAAGGGGTCTGAATACTTTCCGTCCCCACTGTATATATATCAACATTATCAGACACCTATAATTCTACTCACCTCCATGTTGTTACAGAATACAGTAATGAGGTCGTTGGAAGGAACCACTTAGTAGTGCACACCAAAATCTAAGAGCAATGGTATTTAGTGTTGAAAACAACTGATCGACCAGTCCATAAGGATAAAGCTAGTTGCCAGGGGCTGCTCCATCCATTTTTTTGTGCCGGTGTTAGAAGTATAATTGGGGGAGCGAAGTTCCCACTCCTGAATTTCATCTTGTAATAAAAGAAGACTTACCATAATGAGGAATGCTTAGTCAGAAAATGAAAAAAATTTCTATGGTAAGCAATTACAGAACATGAAAAATGTAATCTTATACAGTAAGCAACTACTTGGACACAGTGGAGAGAAAAAAAGCTGTGGCAGGCATAATGCATGCCTTCATTACGCTGATCAGGCATGTTGAATAGAAGCTATTGGCTGTGCACAATGCACATATGTTCCCCCACCCTGCTACCCACTAAATAAGCTTTAATTATCGTGCCACCAGTGAGGCTCTCATGGAGAGCCATTCACCTCAAGATAAAGAATAATTTAACTATTAGGCTACATGCTGGTAACTAGCCACCATGCGAATGGCAGCGGCAGGAATCTGCTGATTCCAGCTGCCGTTTTTGCCACCTGTGAGTGGCTAGCTGGGACCACTGGCTTATACACTTTAACTATTTAAGGACTGCGCCTATTTTTCAGACCCGGTGTTTACAAGTTAAAATTATTTTTTTTGCTATAAAATTAATTAGAACACCCAAACATTATATATATTTTTTCAGACACCCTAGAGAATAAAATGGCGGTCGTTGCAATACTTTATGTCACACCGTATTTGCGCATCGGTCTTACAAGCACAATTTTTGGGAAAAAAAAATACACTTTTTTGAATCAAAAAATGAAACTACAGTAAAGTTGGTCCAATTTTTTTTTAGATTGTGAAAGATGATGTTATGCCAAAGAAAATTGATACCCAACATGCCACGCTTCAAAATTGCGCCCGCTTGTGGAATGGCAACAAACTTTGACCCTTAAAAATCTCCATAGGCGACGTTTAAAATTTTTTACAGGTTACCAGTTTGGAGTTACAGAGGAGGTCTAGGGCTAGAATTATTGCTCTCACACATGTGAGGTATCGCGGTGATACCTCACATGTGTGGTTTGAACACCGTTTTCATATGCGGCGCGACTTACATATGCGTTTGCTTCTGCGCACGAGCTCGGCGGGACGAGGCGCTTTAAATTTTCTAATTTTTTTTTCTTATTTATTTTACTTTTTATTTTGTCACTGTCCTTTAAAAAAATACATTTTGGGTCAATTTTATTCCTATTTCAAGGAGTGTAAACATCCCTTGTAATAGAAAAAAAGTAAGACAGGCAGAGGCGGCTCTAGGCTTTGTGAGGCCTTAGGCAAAACCTAGACATGAGGCCCCACTCACGCCCATAATGGGAAAAATAATTAAAGCGATAAAAATGAACTGTATAAATTGTATATATTAAAAGCCTTAAACACTATGAACTATAATTTCACAGTTTCTAGAATTTTCTCTAGCAAATTATCATTAAACATATATATATTACATGCACACAAATATAAATACAATTTGTGCAGCTGCTACTAGTAATGTGTAGTAGTAGTAGTAAAAAAAAGTCAAAAATCATATTTCTTCATTCACATAAAGCTCAGGTTAATATAACCCAGCACAGAGTTCCCCCTTACATCAGAGTCTGCAAGATTCCCCCTTACAGTGCAAGGGGAAATGCTGCAGACTGGAACACTAAAGTAAGGGGGGCTCTGGTGACCAGAGATCACCTTATATCAGAGTGTACAGCATTCCCATTTACATCAGAGTTCCCCTTTTTATCAGGGTCCGTGGAGTTCCAACTTGCATTTAAAATGAGAACTCCAATGTGGGGAATACGCTGGTGACCACAGACCACCCACAGAGTGAATACACTAAGGTAAAAGGGGGGGGTACTAATATAAGGGGGAACCTTTTATATCAGTGCCCCCTTACCTTACTGTATTCACTCCCCCCTTATATCACTGACACCCATCAGACTATCCTTGCAACGCTGTCACTGACCTCATCTCAGGTGCACCGTACAGGGCTCAGCCAGACGGTCCTCTCTGGGCTCCAGCTTGGTGGCTCTAGTTTCATCCTATATTATCCTACTCCACACAAGTCCAACTCCTCTTGTGACCCCCCTCCTAGCAGTGCTCCAGCTCTTGACTCCTCTGTAACAACCCCCCCCCCCCAGAGACTGCAGACACAATAAAGTAGATGGTCAGAGGCTGTGCAGATATGATACAGAAAAAGGTCTGTGCAGACATGATACAAGAGATAGTCAGAGACTGAAGACATGATACAAGAGATAGTCAGAG
Source organism: Lithobates clamitans (assembly GCA_037952925.1). Lineage (NCBI taxonomy): Eukaryota > Metazoa > Chordata > Amphibia > Anura > Ranidae > Lithobates > Lithobates clamitans. Next base: position 1,593,728 of record JBBGZY010002360.1, on the reverse strand, counting down.
ACTGAAGACATGATACAAGAGATAGTCAGAGACTGAAGACATGATACAAGAGATAGTCAGAGACTGAAGACATGATACAAGAGATAGTTAGAGACTGAAGACATGATACAAGAGATAGTCAGAGACTGAAGACATGATACAAGAGATAGTCAGAGACTGAAGACATGATACAAGAGATAGTCAGAGACTGAAGACATGATACAAGAGATAGTCAGAGACTGAAGACATGATACAAGAGATAGTCAGAGACTGAAGACATGATACAAGAGATAGTCAGAGACTGCAGACATGATACAAGAGATAGTCAGAGACTGCAGACATAATACAAGAGATAGTCAGAGACTGAAGACATGATACCAGAGATGGTCAGACTGCAAACATAATACAAGAGATGGTCAGAGACTGCAGACATGATACAAGAGATAGTCAGAGACTGAAGACATGATACAAGAGATAGTCAGAGACTGAAGACATGATACAAGAGATGGTCAGAGATTGCAGACATGATACAAGAGATGGTCAGAGACTGCAGACATGATACAAGAGATGGTCAGAGACTGCAGACATGATACAAGAGATGGTCAGAGACTACAGACATGATACAAGAGATGGTCAGACTGCAAACATAATACAAGAGATGGTCAGAGACTGCAGACATGATACAAGAGATGGTCACAGACTGCAAACATAATACAAGAGATGGTCAGAGACTGCAGACATGATACAAGAGATGGTCACAGACTGCAAACATAATAAAAGAGATGGTCAGAGACTGCAGACATGATACAAGAGATAGTCAGAGACTGAAGACATGATACAAGAGATAGTCAGAGACTGAAGACATGATACAAGAGATGGTCAGAGACTGCAGACATGATACAAGAGATGGTCAGAGACTGTAGACATGATACAAGAGATGGTCAGAGACTGTAGACATGATACAAGAGATGGTCAGAGACTGCAGACATGATACAAGAGATGGTCAGACTGCAAACATGATACAAGAGATGGTCAGAGACTGCAGACATGATACAAGAGATGGTCACAGACTGCAAACATAATACAAGAGATGGTCAGAGACTGCAGACATGATACAAGAGATGGTCACAGACTGCAAACATAATACAAGAGATGGTCAGAGACTGCAGACATGATACAAGAGATGGTCACAGACTGCGTAAATTATACAATAGATGATCGAACTGCGGACATGATACAAGAGATGGTCAGAGACTGAAGACATGGAGGTTAAAATAGGCAGGGAGGAAATTAGACATCGCCTCCTCACTGCCTGTCAAATGCCTCTGAAAAGCGACCTAAGCATTGATCACTTCAGTGGAGTGGCAGTGCCTGCTAAGAGTGCAAGCCTTTGGGCTCACACAGATGCTCAAAATTTTTTTTGGGGGGTAGGCAAGCAAACTGAAAAAAAAACATCAATTGCAGCCACTGTGCCCCCATCAATTACAGCCACTGTGCCCCCATCAATTGCAGCCACTGTGCCCCCATCAATTGCAGCCACTGTGCCCCCATCAATTGCAGCCACTGTGTCCCCATAAAATGCAGCCACTGTGCCCCCATCAAATGCAGCCACTGTGCCCCCATCAAATGCAGCCACTGTGCCCCATCAAATGCAGCCACTGTGCCCCATTAAATGCAGCCACTGTGACACCCCCTCCGCCCACTTGCTGTCTGACTGACACTTACCCCATCTTGGTGACGGGTCAGGCAGTGGGTGATAGTGGCGAGCTGTGGGACATGCAGTGGGTAAGGTGATGCCCCTGTCCTGTGTCCTCCATGGTTCCCGTGCATCTCTTCTTCTGGTCTGCTAGATGTCCAATAGGAATGCCTGTGCCTTCAGCCAATCAGGTGACGGGTATTAGACCCGTACTTCCTGATTGGCGGAGAGGTGGTTCAGTGTTAGAAAAGAGAATATTAATTTGCTTTTTTAACACGCCTGGGTGGGCTCATGGTGCAATACTCTGCGCTCTGAGTCCACCTTTTTTGAAGCCTATGGCACTAAGCAGGTGGTTTAAAAAAAAAAAAACACACCCCCACCACTGTAATTCAGGCGCCTGGTGTTTGAGAAGGGGCCAGACGCCTGAACAGGGGGTAGCCACGGTGGCCATGGATAGATTCATGCAGTGCATGAATCTATACATTTTACATACAGGGAGTGGCATAATGGAGGGGGCAGTGCCTGTGCGTCCTTAATGGACAGGCTGCCACTGTGCTGGCGGTTTTCCATAGCCGCAGTCCTTCAGACTTCTAATTAGATTGTGCGTTTTGCTGCATTTTCTCGAATTGCACCAAAGATGCAGCATGCAGGACTTCTTGTGCACTTTCAGAACATGCAGCAAAAATGTACAACCTAATAGAAGTCTATGGGACCGGGGGGGGGTGTTGGTAACATGCAGGAAGACTGCCAGTACACCAGCACTGCAGTATGCCAGTGTGAACCCACATCATAACATCTAGGAGGGCGAGGTACTGTCACAGGCTGTAATATAACACTTAAGCTGCAGAGAGGGGAAGAGACAGCAGGAAGGGAGGAAGGGAGGAGAAGCTCACTTGTCACTTACTTGGATGCAATAGACACTAGTCCCAGGAGGCTCACTTGTTTTTTTTTTTTCAAAGACTGTGGTTGCTGAGCTCAGCTGACTGCTCAGTTTTAACTTTCCCGCCCCACACATCCTCTTCACAGACAGCACATGGGCTGCCCGGAGTGTGGGCGGGGCTGCACAGAGTGTGGGCGGGGCTGCCCGGAGTGTGGGCGGGGAAAGAAAAAGCAGATCCATCCAGCCTCTGCCAGAGCTTCGTGTGCAGGAGGGAGGGGCGGGGCTAACACAGACTGTCAGCCCTGTGACAGAGCTCATCGCTGGCTTGCAGTACTGAATCCGGCCGTGCCCTCCACCCGAGCAGCCACCCTCGGCCAGCTCAGCGGCCTTTGTGCAGGACATTAGAGCAGCCCAGGGGGCAATTGCATCCCCGCCCCTATGCATGGCCATGCTTCCTCCCCGCCTCCTCCTCTGTGTCCAGGAAAACATCACAGCAGGAGGAGGAGGGGGCGGGGTCAGTGCGCAGAGCTCCGTATGTGTGTGTCAGCCGGGGAGAGATGCCACTTTGCGGCTGCCATACGAAGCGTTGCTCGTGGGAACCAAGACACCCCACGGGCATGCAGGGACTCTGATTCGCCAGGACTATCCTGGGGAGGTTGAGCTACAGGCAAATTAGGCTTTTGCGAGGCCCCTTAGATTGCGAGGCCTTAGGCAAAGGCCTAATTTGCCTAATTAGAGAGCCGCCTCTGAAGACAGGGCCTTTTAAATGTGAGATCTGCGCTCAAAAAGACCTCAGATCTCATATTTACACTAAAATGCAATAAAAAAAAATTTCCCCTTTAAGACCATTGGGCGGAAGTGACATTTGACGTCGCTTCCACTATCCATTGGTGTGGAACCGAGTGAGGGGCCATCTTTCCCTCACTCAGCATCCAGCCTGTGAAAGGAGAGGACCTGATCGTCTCCACCGCTACCGACTGCTCCGTTAAGTGAAACACAGCGGGAGGAGGGAGGCTCTCTCCCGCCGCCGATAAAAGTGATCTTGCGCCAAATCTGCCACGGAGACCACTTTTACCTGAGAGCGGACCACCCACTGTTGAAGAGGATACCGGGGCTATGGCAGTTAGCTGCTGCGATAACAACGGTATTCAATTTCAGACAGCCGACGTACAACTGCAGCGGGCGGTCCTTAAGTGGTTAATGACAGGTCGCTGATGAGCATCGCTATGTGGCGATCGCTGCTGAGTGCACTTTGCATACATCGAAAAGACCGATGGAGCATACACACGGTCGCATTTTCCGACAAAAAGCTCTCATCTGAGTTTTGCTGGCGGCATTTCTGATCGTGTGTACGAGGCATAACTGTAACCTGAAGTTTACCAAATACTACAGGTGCAAAGATAGAATCATTAATGCAAAATAGTGGCAAAGAGCATACATACACTGCAGAATAATACTAAACCGATTATGAAACGGCACAAACTCTTCACAGCAATGTCCTGTGACTCAGCCAGGATAACGTGTCTGCATGGTATAGTCTCTACAGAGAGATTAGCTGAGAATCTCCAATTTATTTAAACAGTTCAGAAAACAAACAGTTACTTGCGCTTATTCTCATAAACAGCGCCTCTCTCTCAGTAAAGTCTCTCAGTAAGCCCCTGTTCACACCGGTGCGACTTTTCATGCGGTTTGACAGGTCCAAATCACATGACAAATCGCACCCTATTGTCGGCAATGGAACTGTTCAAATCAGTGTGACTCCGACTTTGCGCTGATTTGAAAAAGAAGTTCCTGCACTATTTTTGGCAATTTTAAGTGCGACTTGCATAGACATCTGTGCATGAAGTTGCACAAATTTCAGCCAAGTTGGACCTGAATTCGTACTGACATGCGGCTTTGAAATCACGCAATTTCATGAATTCGCATTTCAAAGTTGGATTCGGTGTGAATGGGGGCTAAAGCCTGGTAACATAGACGACCAGCTGGAGGGATTTAAGGGTCAAGGACATGGGGGGGACCCCACTGGAACCAGAGCACTTTGGTAGCAGTTTGGGGAAGGACTTCCCACAGTGGCCGATTCTTCCAGAAAAGCTGTGTCCTATAAGACCGGTTCTGATAGTGGGACAGTGGACGGCTTCTCACCTGGCTGCAGATGAAGCTACATCTGCTTCATCAGGTGTGGCCTCTCTGTAATGCTGAGATAAGAAAGCAGGAAATGTACCTTCCCTGGGTGCGTCCAGGAACCCTAGAAGTTGTGAGAAAACGAGCTTAATGGCAACTTTACAGCACCCCTGTTAAATTTATTAACATTGTACATTGTCCATTAGCTCAAATAATAGTCAGTAAGACAGTATCAAGGTAACATTTAGGCTTGGTTCACACTGATGCGGTCTGCCGCATTACATGTAATTTGTACAGGAATCGCATCGGATTCGTGTAGAAATGACATGCAAATTCAGTGTGGTGCGAATTGAGCCAAACATTATGTATGGCTTAATTCGCACTAGATCTGCACCAAAAATGTGCCACATGATATTTGCGCAGTGGTTTTGCAAACACAATTTTTTGGGAAAAAATACACTTTAATGAATAAAAAAAACAAAACGCAATAGTTGCCCTAATTTTGTTCTAAAATTGTGAAAGATGATGTTATGCCGAATAAATAGATACCTAACATGTCATGCTTTCAAATTGTGCACAAAAATCTCCATAGGTGATGCTTTAAATGCCTTTACAGGTTACATTTAGAGTAGAGTTTAGAGTTACAGAGGAGGTCTAGCACTAGAATTACTGCTCTCACTATAACGACCACAGCGATAACTCACATATGTGATTTAAATACTGTTTACATATGCGTGCGCGACTTACGTATGTGTGCGCTTCTGCGCATGAGCACGGAGGCTTGGAAGCGCTTTAATTTTTTAAAATTCATTTTGCTTTTTATTTTTAAACTGTCCCTTAATTTTTTTTTTAAACATCCCTTGTAATAGAAATAAGGATGACAGGTTCTCTTTATAGAGAGATCTGTGGTCAAAAAGACCAAATCTCTTCTTTACCTTTAAAAGCAAAAGAAAAAAAATGCGACCTTTCCCTTAAAAAAAAAAAAATATATATATATGTATATATTTTCTTCCAGCCTGGCCTGGAAGTGATGTCATTATGTCGCTCTCGTCCTCCAAAGGCATAGAGCCAATCAAAGAGTTATAACTATTTGATTGTGTATAGGAGCAGCCGGACACACTGTCAGATCATTTCTTGGGAGAACCGGTAGAAACGGTATGCCCGAGAAACACCAGCGAGCGTTGGGAATGGAGGGAGACACCCCCTCTGGCAGCCTGCAGAAAAAAAGGTGATATCTTCAGCCATAATCCTGATAAACAACTTGCAAACCGCAACGTATATAAACGTATTGCGGTCGGCAAGTGTTTAATTAAAAAAAAAAATGTAAGTACCTTCTTTCATAATTAACCACTTGTCCTACATGTGTGACTCTATAGTCATGTGGGATGAACAGATAAGAAAAAGGAGGAAATGAACACCTTAGATTGGAACTGAAACTGGAGCATGCTCAGTAGATGTGGTAACAGTTGATCTACACAATCTCAGGCTGCAGTGGAGACACAGGCAAGGGTGGGACAGTAAACAGCAGGATCAATCAGGTTTTTTGCAGAATACAGAAAACAGCATGTAGTACACCATTTATTGATAGTTTTTAATGACGTGGGTTTAATGACATATTAAGGTCTCCAACATTGATTTCTTGACCGCTTCATATCAACTCACACAATGAAAAGTCTATTGTTGTTACAGAGAAATTATTATAAACAGTATGTTTGTAAGTGGTTATCAAAAAATTGTTAATACATTATCTGAATGTTGTGTGTATATAATCATGTTGGTTAACATTTTTGCCATGGCGGAACATCAGGATAGTAACAGCAAGCTAAAAAAAATGTAAGCGCTTATTAGTGGTGCACATACTGTGTACCATGGCCAGACATGAGGATAATAGCTGTGTGCTTTGATAGTTGCAGGTCTACGGGGGACTAAATTATAGTAAGATGGTGCTCTAAAGAACAGTGAATTGAAAATTCATAGGCGATAAATGGCAATCCTGACAATACATGGGCCCCAAATGGGAAATTGTATACAATATGCAGGCAATAAACAGTCTATTGTTACAATATGCAGGCAGCAACATTTACAATACAGACAGAGAATAGCTGCAGTATGGTGTAGAAATTGGGCAAAGGTGACAATATGGGGGGTAACAAATATGCAATTGTGACTATATGTGAGCCAAAAATGGGTAATCGCGGAAATATGTGGGTAACAAACAGGCATAGAAATATTTGGACAACAAATGGGCAATATTGACAGTATGCGAAAAACAAACAAGCAATCGTGATAATACTCCGACAACAAACATGCAATCGTGATAATACTCCGACAACAAACATGCAATCGTGACAATACCCCAACAACAAACATGCAATCGTGATAATACTCCGACAACAAACATGCAATCGTGATAATACCCCAACAACAAACATGCAATCGTGATAATACCCCGACAACAAACATGTAATCGTGACAATACCCCAACAATAAACATGCAATCGTGACAATACTCCATCAACAAACATGCAATCGTGACAATACTCTGACAACAAACATGCAGTTGTAATATTATTGGCCAAGCATTCCTCATCTCATCCCTCATTCCCTGTCGCGCCTGGCTGCCTGCCCTCTCTCTGATGAAAATCTACTTCCGTCCCCCAGCAAAATCTTTCCTCCCCTAGGAAAATATCCCCCTCCCTCAGCAACCCCCATCCAGCAAATGTTCTTACATAGTAACATAGTAGGTAAGGTTGAATAAAGACAATAGTCTATCCAGTTCAACCTGTGTAGGTGTACGTGTGTCAGTGTCTACAATTATTTCCCATATCCCTGTATGTTGTGTTCTTTAATATGCACGTCCAGGAGTCTCTTTATACTATCAATACTCCCCGCAGCCACCACCGATTGTGGAAGAGAGTTCCACTTCCTGATTGTCCAGACAGTGAAAAACCCCCTGCGCAGTTTAACCGCTTCTCCTCCATTCTCATTGTGTGCCCCCGAGTCCTCTTACACTCCCTGAGACTAAATAGTTTCTTTCCTATGTTGGGATCACCATTGAGGTATTTGTAAATTGCTACCATGTCCCCTCTCAATCGTCGTTTCTCCAGGGAGAATAGATTTAGTGTTTGCAGGCGTTCCTCATAATTGAGGTCCTCCAGTCACCTTATTAGTTTTGTTGCCCTTCTTTGGACTCTCTTCAGTTCCAGCACATCCCTTCTGAGGATTGGTGACCAGAACTGGATGGAATACTCCAGATGTGGCCTAACCAGAGTGGTAGGATTATCGTTTTATCTCTGGAGTATATCCCCTTTTTTATGCATGCTAATATTCTGCTGGCTTTGGTAGCTGCAGCTTGACACTGCATGCTATTACTCAACCTGTCATCTACTAGGACCCCCAGATCTTTCTCCATCCTTGATTCCTCCAGTGGTTCTCCCCCTAGTGAGTAGTTTGCATTTATGTTTTTAGCCCCCAAGTGCATCACTTTACATTTTTCTACATTAAACCTCATTTGCCATGTATTTGTCCACCCCATTAATTTGTTCAGGTCTTTCTGTAAGATTTCTATATCTTGATGTGAAGTTATTGTCCTGCCCTTTTTTGTGTCATCTACAAAAACTGAGATTGAGTTATTTATCCCACCCTCTAGATCATTTATGAATACATTGAATAGAATTGGTCCCAAGACAGAACCTTGGGGCACCCCACTTACTTCTTTCTTTCCTCCTTTCAAACACTAACAGACTTCAGATACAGCAGCACCTGGCATAATGAGGGGAAGTCCTGATCAGATCTGAGGAAGAGTTTGGTAGAGCCCCCATAGGCTCTGTGTCGCTGATGTATCTTAGGTTTTACAGGACTGCCTGGGACATTACTATCCTATGAGAGGCACTGCAGAGCTCCAGGCACCATGAGAAAACCCGCCGATAGCAATAATGCCTACAGTTTGGTGGTCTACTCTGGTGTCTGTGAGCTGTTTGTTGGGATGCTAAAATGGTGATTGAGAAGATTTTGGTGGTGCTGTAGTGCAAGGAATCACCCCTTGACACCTCCAAATCTAGAGCTCTCGTCTGTGTTGACAGCAGCAACTTTCAACCCCTTAGTCCCACAGAAGGAATTAGCTAGGGATACTTTAACTAAATTAATAACTTGCTGGAACTATGAAATGCTGGTTCCAGCTTTCTTTCTAGTGGATGTAGTTTCCAAGGACACCATCCAATCACTGTTCAGTTATCTGTCCCATAAATTTATAGTTTGGAAAAGATTAAAGACCTTTGCTGGCACTGCTAATTCTTCTCCCTGTCTGTACCAGCTTCTTTATAATAAATATTCTTTACAGGTGTAGGCTATGGGGTTTATTTACTAAAGCTGGAGAGTGCAAAATCTGGCTCAGCTTTATATAGCCACCAATCAGCTTCTAACCTCAGATTGTTCATTGCTCAGTATCGGCTGTCCGCTGAGTGAGCCTGTATCTGTATACCATATTGCTTTACCATCTGGAAATTGGGGAGGAGTGCCTTACAGCTTGCGATGCTGGCTCTGTTATTGTAAATGAAGCGCATTCAGACCACTCTTATCTAGGGGGTCACACGGTAAGCACAGCATGAGTTTGGTTGGTGACACCATACCTATCCTGTGGGTACCAGTTTCCATCATGGCATGTGGGACTTTTCATCCTGATTAACCTCTTGCAACCCACCTAGTTTTGGGCTTTTTAATTGCCTTTTCTCCTTTTCTGGAGTCACAATATTATTTATACACTATTCTACCTTGAATGAGGTTCAACTTATGAAGGAGTATTTGCATTAGCTCTGTGTTTCACCCAGCCAATTCGCTTCACTTAGTATATGTAAGAATTTTGAAGGGTGCATATGAATACTGAGGATCTCACTCTAGCAGATGTACAGTATAGGAAAGGCTTCTCATGAGATTATCAGTATTCCCAGGATCTTGTTGGAAGTATCGAGACATTTCAGAAGCTGGTTCTAAGTGTAGTGGTACCCTCTGTAGGGGCTGCTGGATATTGTGGTTCACCTGTCACCCTGCCCAGCCCGGCATTCACTTCCCATTCACCTTACAGACAATGAACAGTCCGTATGTTTGTTTTGTATTTTTATTGAGGGATTTTGAACTTGGATAGGGTAAGGTAAATTATAGAATGCCCACAATAAATAATGGAATCAATAAGATGATCAATTGGAACCTCTATTTACACTTCTAGAGCTCCAGTCTCCTCCAGGAAAATTCTTATTTGTAGACTGATTCTCTCTCTCCTGTACAATACTTGGTTCCTGGTACAGCTAGCACATGGTAGAATCAACTTTGACTCTGTTAAGCCTTAGCATCTGCCATTTGAATGCAGAGACCATGGGCCCCTTTAGTCTAGCAACAAGATAGTGGAAGAAAAGTCCTTTAGTGCTAGCTGTCCTATGGTGGACTACTGCTCCCAGTCAGTCCTCTTCAGGCCCTGACAGCCCTCCTGACTGCAGCTGCCCGACTTTACTGCCCATGACATCACAGTCTCTCCTGCTGGCTCTACATCCATCCCGGACTGCACTCTCCCAGTCTGCTCCGGCATGCCTCCCCAACTTTCCCAACTGTGCCTGTCACTCACCAACCCTCCTGGCTGCACTCTGGTGGATCCCTCTTGGAGACTTGCCCGGCAACACTAGCTCCCGTTGTCTTTCTCAGTTCCTCTCTGTGCCTCCTGTCTAGATCCTTCTTTGTTTCTCAGCAAGGCTCTGACTTGCACCCGAACCCCTCAAGTCCAATGTCACCCCCCTCCAGACTGGGGAGTACCTCAAAGGTCCCGACAACCTAGTGCTCCATCTCCAGCTTCTTCCACCCGACAACTTCCCCCCAGCAGGGCTAACCCTCGGTGTTTCAAGGAGGCCTACCCCCTGCCAATCCTAGTTGGGGATTGGTCAGGGCTCCCTGAGACACCTTCAGACAGCTTCACCTCTCTTCTCCTCCTCTTTTCTAGAATCATCTAGAAGAAAGAGGGAGGTAACAGAAAGATGATGCTATCTGTGAGTCACCTGCTGCTGCTCTAGGCCACTCTCAGCCCACACAGATCAAAACAAACAGGCCTAGCTGACAGCTAGGCCTGATTAAATTTACCTGTACTCACAAAAATCCTACTTCTAGCACCTACCTAAAGTAGAGGTTGCTACATAAGGTAAGTATGTTTTTTAACTTTTTTCCTCAGGTGTGTTTTTTTATAACTGTCATGCAGCAATTTGAGATGCAGGTTGGAGGCCTGGTGCTTTTTAGTGCATGTTCTGCTTTAAGGTGAACACTCAATCTCACTCCACCAGCCTCCTTGGAGTATCAGAGGACAATACTGACACAGGTAGTAAGAGATAATCTTTTTATGATGGTATATGAAATATAGAAAAGGAGAGGAAATGTAAGGTAAAGGTAATGTTGAATATACTGATCTGTAACTATATCTTACAGAAAGGCCTGGTTCTGACCCACGTAGCCCACATCCAGTCTTTGGAGCAGCAGTTACAGATGTGCACTGAGCCACACCCATTCCCTGGATCTGCCCTCACCAATCCAAACATGCAATACCTGTCCCTACACCATGGACCAGACATGTCACATGGTGAGTAACTGGATTTTGGAGGAATCTCAAATGTCATAGAAATCTTGTTAAGGTGTACAATAAAGAGAAAGAGTTTTATGTATCAACATGTTGTTCCTAAAAACTGGAGTTAAAATCTTAGCCACAAATCAGTATCAGACATGCTGCAAATATTTGCATCTGATTGGTGCTGTTGGGGAAATAACTCTTATTCTTAGTAATATGTAGATACATAAGGCACAAAGAGACTTGCCAAGAACCAAGAACAGTGTCCACTTTGAATAAGGTGGTTTCTCCTAGGAGGGAGATCCAACTCTGAATTGAATATTCCACTGATCTTTTAATTATGTCTTATATCTAGCTATGCATATATCCAATTATATTCAATTATGCATGTCATTACACACATATTTAAAGATGTGATTCCATGATGCCTGCCATTTTCATAAAATTAAAATCCTTTTTACCGTGTCAGTTGATCAGACAACTAGCATTTTTGGGTGCTTAGCAGAGTTGCCTACATATTTTTCCAGTAGAGGTTTCCTTTAAGATTTATATAGAAAATGTAGTTAAGTTGCCATGATCTGTTTACTGTCAATAAGATATTAAAATTGATTGTGTATCCATGCAGGTCTTTTCCACTACAGAATAATCTGATAAATTTACAAGTGTCATGTATCTACTTTTCAACTACATTTATGTATTAATTATCTTTGTTTTATTAGTACATTGAAACCTGATTATGTTTTACACATCTTTTGATGGTCACACACATATCAATATGATCTTTCTATCAGTCATTTGTTGCAACTAAACTAATAAAATGATTACCAAGGAACTATATTTTTTTTTTAGAGGAAGAGCTTGGCAATGGCGTCTATATGATTCTTCATTAAAAGTTTCCTTTATCATACAGTGATCCCCATTCACCCTGAAAGTGATGGAGCCTCTAGGTCAGGGGTCTCCAAACTGTGGCCCTAGGGCTACATGTGGCCCTCTGTAAGCCTTTACCCGGCCCTTGAAGCACTATTCCTCCCACTGACACCAACAATTGGGCACTGCATTTTCCATTATTAACAATGAGGGGGCACTATTCCTCCCACTAATACCAATGATGGGGCACTATTCCTCCCACTAATAAAAATGATAGGGCACTATTCCCCCCACTAATACCAATGATGGGGCACCATTCCTCCCACTAATACTAATGATGGGGCCTTATTCCTCCCACTAATACTAATGATGGGGCACTATTCCTCCCACTAATACCAATGATGGGGCACCATTCCTCCCCCTAATACTAATGATGGGGCACTATTCCTCCCAACAATACCAATTATAGGACACTATTCCTCCCACTGATACCACTACTCCTCCTCCTGTTGACCATCAACCCTGAAGCCATGTTTATTCCCACTGATGCTGGGCCCGAGACATTTTCATTTTTGACCCCCCCCCCGGGTACAATCTGGCCCCCCTAAAGTCTGAAGGACAGTAAACTGTCCCTTTGTTTCAAAAGTTTGGAGACCCTTGTTCTAGGTGTACAGCAATCACATGTAGATGTTTCTTTGGGTAGAAGGCAGTACTGTAGTTGCAGTGTAATTTTTTTTTTCAATCTTAGACCATTAAAAATGCTTTATTTTGTTTCATCCTTTCAGTTTTATGATATGATATTGACAAATCAAATGTGCATTGACCCTTAAAATTCATGCCAAGCTTAACAATTTCTCTTATTTGCTCCCTTCTGGTTTGATATATACCATTGGAAGTTTTTTGTTATATCAGTGCAAACAATACCTGATCATTTCATAAATGCAGAGCTGTCCTGTATCAAGTGCGCACTTCCTGTTATCTCAAGAAGCTATTGGACCTCCAAATTCTTATCTTGAAACTACAGAATCATTAGCTTTTATGTTGGAGATGGGAGAGTCTGAGCAGTTTAGGAAGAGAAAAATAGGCAACCCTTACGCTGGCCATAGACAGTTTGAATCTCATCCGTTTCCCGCTGAGATTTAAACCGTGTATGGGCAGGCTGAATGTACCCATGTTGATTGATCAATCCACTTGGGTACAACCAGCCTGTCCAAATTTAAATGCGATTATTGCTGGTTGTTATAGCCGCTAGCAATACTCACTGTGTTCTCCAAGCAGGGACGGATTCCCTTGCCCAAAAAACAAGGACATGGGGGGGGGCACCCTAAAAATGCATTACATTAAGGATGGTGCAGCTATAATACCATATATTACAGAGCACACACACATCCCCCTGCCAGGAGAACATAATGGCTCCAAGGGAAGAATGCCCCTATCAACACTTACAGGGGGTTGATGGGGGAAATTCGCTTCATCTATGGCCGGCCTTAGTCCGCAAAAAATGCAGTGTGTTGTCAGCCCACAACAGGACCTAGAAGCTGAGGGCATTTCTACCAGATCAGGTATTTTTCTGTACTTGCAGGGTCTTTAAAGGGATAAAACGTGGGTCTATGCATCTATTGCCGAGATTTATTGCACGTTTTTTTTTTTTTTTTAATTTTGCCCTGACATGCAATTTAATTATGTTATCTCCTCAGTTCTAGAACATGCTGTGAACTGGCAGGCTCCTCGTAGTCTAGACTTGCAACGTGACATGGCAGCACAGAGGCGGGATGCAGAACTGGAAGAGGCGAGGAGGGATCTGCAGAACGCTCAGCGCAGAGAAAAACAGCTAAAGGAGGATGTCCTGCGTTTGGAAGAGGCGCTGAAACAACTGCAAGAAGCCCGGGAGCAGGTTAGGAGAACCTGTAAAGAAATAACTCTTCGTGCCAAATAAGTCTAATTTAAAAAAAAACAAACTCTGGCTTCTTCAGTTCTGGTACAGGCTCTATATCCACAATTTAAAAAATGTAGGATTTCTTTTCCTTGGTAAATACTAGTCAATTCTTTCTCATCGGTTCCAGTTCAGATAGTTTTCCACTTTGTACTGGTAATGGAGTACAATATGTACCACCAAGGGCAAGGCACAGGAGAGAGCAGCCATCCCTAAACAGAGATGGGGACCTTCAACACCATTTATCACCCACATTTTATGCCATTTAAAATCACTACCCCAAGGATACACAACCTCAGTTATGTAACGCAGAGAATTAACACTTATCATAGACTTTGTGGCACCATTGAGGTGGGATTTTGTAATTTGAACAGATGGTTTGAGAGACTTTCACACTTTCCATCTCGTTCTTGGAAAATCAACATGAGCCCTAACACTTGACAACTAGATTAAAGCAGAAGTAAAAAAAAGAAAATTGAAGCAGAAGTTTTGAGGCAACTATGGACTCTCATGGTACGGCAAAGACTCACATAAACATTGGTTAAAAAAGTATAAATTTATTAAGACAACAACATCATTTTAAAAGGTCCTATGAAGAGAGAGTATAAAATACATAGTATTAGATCTCTGAAGAGGAACTAGACAGTTGGAAGTGTATCCATCCACCAAAGGACCATGGATCTCGTCCGATGTCAGATCAACTTTGACATGTTTCGCGGTGTGACCGCTTTTTAAGGAGTATGCTTCAGAAGATCATATATGTAGATATCTCTACAAAGAATAGACAGTATATAGTTACACTTCAAGGACAAACAACACACATGTACATAATAAAGATAGCATGGGTTAGAACATAGATACAGGAGCCAACTCAATTCTGCCATAGAGTCCAAAATCCAGCGATCAGATAAGATATTATGAAGTAGAACGCAATTTTTTTAACCAATGTTTATGTGAGTCTTTGCCGTACCATGAGAGTCCATAGTTGCGTCTGCCTCTATTTTCTAGTTGATAGGACAATGGTACATTATGTTTATGTCTTCGATTTAGTAGCCATAATTAATAAAGCGGAAGTAAACTCATCCATTTAACCGTTTCAAATAAGGTACATTTCCGGCACGTGCCGGGAATGTAACCCTCCCATTGGTTGTACTCTCAACCAGACTGTCAAACCATCCAATGGCTGGTGTCATAACTGATCACATGTGGAGCATCATGGCAGTTGTAGATTAAACAGAGGCCAAGATGGCAGCTTCCTTGGCTAAAATGATAGGAGAGTTTACTTCCACTTTAAGGTGATTGAATTACCAGTGTGGCTGGGGTATGTTCTTAACAATCATTAGATCCGAGGAAGATACTTGAATGAGTAGTGAATGTCTTTCAACTTTACAGAGCAAGTTGAGCTGAGTGTGACCAACCACTACGGGGGATACATAGTTACACATAGTTTTTACGCATAGGAATAGCCAACCCCTATCTCATTTGAACAGGTTTTGATAAGTTAGCTTTATTTATCTCCAAAGGGATAATATTAACAGACATTTTTATGGGCTGCATAAATATAGATGTTCTTTGGCACTTTGAATAGGGTTGAGAAGCACAGATTGGCATTTTCCCCTCATATTTATTGGTTTTGTTATTATCACAGATAAGTACTGCAAGTACTAAAAGTCTTCATGGTGGAAAGTGTTCAATTGTGCATGTAGGCCATGAGTAGTTAAGCAATTAACCACTTGACCTCCAGAAGATTTACCCCCCTTTTATGACCAGGCCATTTTTTTGCGATACGGCACTGTTTTACTTTAACAATTGCGCAGTCATGGGACGCTGTTCCCAAATAAAAATTTATGTTCTTTTTTTCCCCACAAATAGAGCTTTCTTTTGGTGGTATTTGATCACTCTGCTGTTTTTATTTTTTGCGCTATAAACAAAAAAAAGAAAGACCATTTTGAAATATTTTTTACTTTCTGTTTTAAAACTTATCCAAACGTAAAAAAAAAATTGAATTTCCTCATCAATTTAGCCCAATATGTATTCTGCTACATATTTTTGGTCAAAAAAAAATTCCAATAAGAGTATATTGATTGGTTTGCGCAAAAGTTATAGCGTCTACAAACAATGGGATATATTTATGGAATTTTTATTTATTTATTTAAGGCATGGATCGGTGTTCCTGCTTTACAGAAACACAGGACCCATGCCTTCTGTACTGACAGAATGGCAATCTGTCTTGCTTACATATGAGACTACCGTTCTGCCCGTGTACAGAATGATCTGCGGCTGCTGGCAGACATCGGGTCCGCAGGACCCGCTGTGTAGATTTACAGCGGGAAGCGAGCCGGCGGTGGCGCGCACTTGCGCCTGAAACCTGGAAGTGCAGGTTCACGTATATATATATATACAAGATCCTGCACTGTGCAGCCACCCTGTAGCAGTAAATGTGCTATAGGACATTTGGCAAGCGGTTAATACATGCATACACCATTAAAAGAGAAGTATGGGTTTTTTTTTCCTCCATTATACTTACCTAGGTGGATGCAGCCATCACTCAGATGCTGTATCTGTCCCCCGGAGCCTCTACACTGAGAACCGAGTGATCAAACAACGCTGATGGCTCGGTTCTCACAGATCCCCGAGCAGAGAGCCGCTGACTGTTAGTCAGCGGCTCTCTGCTCTGCTGCTCCATGCTCATTGGAGCGCTGAGCTGTGGAGGGGTAGAAGCGGGCCGTTTCAGTCACTCAGCAGCTCACTGAGAGGCTGAGACAGGTATTAGTCAGACATCCATGGCGTCAGCAGAGAGCGTGCTTCAGACCACTCTCGGTTAAAAACGGGTCACAGGAGTGCAAAACGACTTCTCCTTTAAGGCCCTAGCGCTAGCCCCTGTGCGTGCAATCTCGGTATTTTAGTGTGCTCACTAGGGACAAGTGCAGCATCCAGCCCCGCTGCCTGCAGCTTGTCAAGGTCTATGGCTGACTGAAACACACTGTAGCTGGACATGGCTGAACAACGTACGGCATGGTACTCCCATTTAGGGCTCTATGCATTTAGGGATGATTGCCCAGAATGCAGAATACCTGTGTTATGGGCATTTGTGCCTGAACACGTAGGGCTCTAAATGCATGTACAATTTGATACAGTGTTTAGCCCAGTCCAGCCGCGGCATGTGCCAGCCTACCATATACTTTGACAGGCTGTTGGCAGTGGAGCTAATAGAAAATAGGAGTAGAGACTTCTTTGCAGGGGTGATAACCTCTTGTGGCTGTTCTTTTATATCAGAACTGCCATAGTTGTAATAATCTTGAATAATTACGATGTAGTTATAGATGTTTCTTTGGAAAAAAACGAGAATCTTAAGAAATCTTAGGAATAAGGGGGGGGGATTTTTAAACTTTTTTTATGGTCATTAGCTTCAACCTACTTTTTTTGAACATCATAAACAGTGCTGCTATACATAACCCTTTCATGCCTAAGCCTATTTCTGACATTTGTTGCTTACAAGTTAAAATCCATTTTTTTTGCTAGAAAATTACTTGGAACCCCCAAACATTATATATATATATATATATATATATATATATATATATATATATATTTTTAGCAGAGACCTTAGAGAATAAAATGGTGATCGTTGCAATATTTTATGTCACACGGTATTTGCGCAGCGGTCTTTCAAGTGCAATATTTTGAGAAAAAAGCCATTTTCATGAATTAAAAATAAAATATACTGTAAAGTTAGCCCAATTTATTTGTATAATGTGAAAGATGATGTTACGCCGAGTAAATAGATACTTAACATGTCATGTTTTGAAATTGCGCACACTCGTGGAATGGCGAAAAAATACGGTACCTAAAAATCTCCATAGCCGGCGCTTAAAAAAAATG
This sequence comes from Lithobates clamitans, assembly GCA_037952925.1. Taxonomy (NCBI): domain Eukaryota; kingdom Metazoa; phylum Chordata; class Amphibia; order Anura; family Ranidae; genus Lithobates; species Lithobates clamitans. The sequence goes on along the minus strand of JBBGZY010002360.1, from coordinate 1,575,775 downwards.
ACGGTTACCAGGTTAGAGTTATTGAGGTGGTCTTCTGCTAGAATTATTGCTCTCAACTCTGACAATCGTGTCGATACCTCACATGTGTGATTTGAACACCGTTTACATTTGCGGGCGTGACTTACATATGCGTTTTCTTTGCTGCGCGAGCATGCGCAGACAGGGAGCTTTAACCATTTTTTTTGCACTTAAAAGTATTCAGATCGGCAAAATCGTTGATTCTGAATACTGTAATTTTTAAAAAATCCGCGTCATTGGCAACCAAGTAAACCGGAAGTGACGTTATGACGTCACATTCAGGATTTTACATCAGAGACCCGAACAAAGCCGGATATGGCTCAGCGTAGGTGGTGGATGCGCTGGCTGGTGGCTCGGTTCTCCCGGTGGGACGGGAGGCCCAGGAAGAGCGGCAGAAGGGGAGGGTGGGGTGGAACGTCCCCTCTCGCTACTTTAGGATAACACTTGAGCAGCTTTTAGCCGCATCGGTTGTTATCACTAAAAAGCCAACCACTGGCTCTTACAAACGGTTTCAGGCATCACCGCGGTTTAACCCCTTTAAGCCATGAACGCAAATTTGCGTATGGTCAGTGCGAAGGGGATAATCTTTAATTATGTAAAGATTCTCCGGTGTCTATAAGGGCAAGCCTGTCTGCAAGTCAATAATGAAGAGGAAGAGAACTTAGATTGGAGGAAGGCTGCACAAAGAAGCAGAATGCTCCAAATGGCTTCAAGGCTAATATAAATAATTATAGGTTTAAGACTTTTGAATTATTTATCATTTTAATTTAGTGCTATCATATGTGCATTTACTTTATTGTGCCAATATCATACTTGTGTGATGTAAATACTATCAGTATTAAGATTTGTGTACAAGAGTCATATGTATGTTGCATAATAATTTTATGTTTGCAATTACTTGTATGAACTTTTTTGCATGCAATTACCATGTGTCTGCTGTCTCTTCATTACACCTAATTCATTTCTTTCTTTGAGTTTAATTGTTTATTTATAATACCACCACATGTACGTGGTGTGATTTAATAATTTTTGGACCATTTGGGAAAATCCTGCATTTGATAACATTTGTGTTAATTATTTTCCCATTGCATGCTACTACACCATTAACTGTTAAAATATATGTTTGTTCATGTGTGTAATGCTGCATGTTAAATGTTTACATTAAAGTTACATGTTTGTTCATGTGTGTAATGCTGCATGTTAAATGTCTACATTAAAGTTACATGTTTGTTCATGTGTGTAATGCTGCATGTTAAATGTCTACATTAAAGTTACATGTTTGTTTTGTGTGCTGCATGTTAAATGTGTCTCTTAAAAAGGGCAGAGGTGTCGTATTGGGGGTCGAACCAATAAATAATATACTAAAAGGTTCTTTGTTGCATACAGGAGATGGTTAGGGATGAGGTTCAGCTTTGTTTCTACCATGCATTTGCAGCAACGAGTTTGAAATTTGTGGTCCTAGAGAATTATTTTAGCTTTGTAACCATAATGCACTGTTTAGCTTTAGAATGTGAACAAGTGGCCTTACAAGGGGCAATAAGGGGGCTTTTGGATAAGTTCTCACTATAAAAGGTAAAAGTTACCGGCAGCAGTCATATAGACACAGTGCATATTAAGGAACTGGGTAACAGGAGATCAAAATACGGTACCACATCCCATTTGGTAAAAAAAAAAAAAAAAGGAGAGAAGGGGCAGGCGGGACTTTTAGGGTACCAAGGAAAACAATCAATTTGAAAAAATATAAATTTTATTTAAACAATTCTTTAAAATCGCGGTAAACATTTACAAGAATCACGTATTATTTCTTTGGACATATACAACCACTTCTTACTCTACATGTTTCGCTCAGAGGAGCTTCTTCAGGAGTTTTTTGAGAAGTGTCGCATGAAGTATTATATACTATAAGAAAAGCAACAATTGTAAATGAATATGCTAAAAATTGCCATGAATAAAATCACATGGCGTGTCAATAAGACATACCTATATATATATTTTATAGAGAGATAATCATACATTTTAGAGAGTACATTTTATACAGAATAATGATGAACTGAAAAGGAATGCCTACCGGATGCTCGTATTGATAAAACACTAATTTAAGATGCATAGACTGAAGCCAGGATTTACAAAAATTTTGTAACCAAAGAGAGAGGATAAATTAAAACTTATTCATATAATTTTTTTTCAATTAAATAATCCTATAGAGTGTATTTTAGTAAGTAAGGCAAAACATTTACCTCATTTTCATTTAGAATTGAGGCGAATGTTTTACCTTACTTACTAATATACACTCTATAGGATTATTTAATTTGAAATTAAATTATATGAATAAGTTTTAATTTATTCTCTCTTTGGTTACAAAAGGTCTTCCCATTTTTGTAAATCCTGGCTTCAGTCTATGCATCTTAAATTAGTGTTTTATGATTACGAGCATCCGGTAGGCATTTCTTTTTCAGTTCATCATTATTCTGTATAAAATGTACTCTCTAAAATGTATGATTATCTCTCTATAAAATATATATAGGTATGTCTTATTGAAGTGCCATGCAATTTTATTCATGGCAATTTTTAGCATATTCTTTTACAATTGTTGCTTTTCTTATAGTATATAATACTTCATGCGACACTTCTCAAAAAACTCCTGAAGAAGCTCCTCTGAGCGAAACATGTAGAGTAAGAAGTGGTTTTATATGTCCAAAGAAATAATACGTGATTCTTGTAACTGTTTACTGCGATTTTAAAGAATTGTTTAAATAAAATGTATATTTTTTCAAATTGATTGTTTTCCTTGGTGCCTTAAAAGTCCCGCCTGCCTCTTCTCTCCTTTTTTTTATATAGACACAGTGCTTTATGTGTGATAGGGAAAGCATTGAAAGTGCTGATGACAAACTGCATAGGGATAGATTAGTGTAGGGTTTGTAGTCACTGGCAAGTCTCTTAACGTGAACCCTCACTGAATGTCATGTAGATAGTGCTGTCTATCTAATCGGGAGGGCTTTTTGGGCCTTAGTTTTTTCTTTATACAAATTCTTTATTTAACAAAAAGGCAGCTTCCAAGACTTTCATAAAACAATATAAGATTAGAGATATACCATAGTACAGGATACAACCATAAACATCCAATAGATAAGACTACAGTACAAAATAGTAATTTGAAGTCCAAAACACATGTAGGTTTGGCAGACTTTCTGTAATAATACAAAACCAAATGAAAACCAGAAATGGATCCAATTTAATAAAGGAGGTATGAAGCAAATGATGGCAGAGAAGGTGCATATGCAAAGCACAGAGGAGAACCACCCGGATTTTAGAATTTTATAGTAAAAGGGAGAAAAGAGGAAATGGTTAAAGTGTAGATATAGAAAGGAAAGGGGGCAAGAAGAAAAAAAAAAGGGAGGGGGGGAGCTGGGATGACCGGAGGGAGGGCACCACCAGCACCCTCAATCAGTGGAGCCTGCCTCAAAGATGGCCTTACCCTCCTCAGTGTAGACAAACATGTTCCACAAAGTCCAGGTTTTGGTGTACACCTCACCTCTGGAAGGAACCAGGTCATCTATATGATTCAGCTCTTCAATCTTATTAAGCCAAAGACCAATGGTGGGTGGCTAGAAGTCTTTACAGGTAAGAGGGATGCATGATTTAGCGGCATTAAGAGGTGGTGAAGCACCGATCTCTTGTAGATTTTGATATGTACAGTGGATAGAAAAAGTCTACACACCCCTGTTAAAATGTCAGGTTTCTGTGATGTAAAAAAATGAGACAAAGATAAATCATTTCAGAACTTTTTGCACCTTGTGACCTATAAACTGTACAACTCGGTTGAACAATAAACTGAAATCTTTTAGGTGGAGGGAAGTAAAAATAAAATAATATGGTTGCATAAGTGTGCACAAACTTAACTGCTTGCCGATCGCCCGCCATCGTTTGACAGTGGCAGAATGGCTCCCCTGCGCAAATCATATGACATCCTCTGCTTCCCACGGGTATAGGGGGCGCGCGCCCCCTGCGTCACTTAAGAGCCGATGCGCGTACCCGGCAGCCGCGATGTCCGCCGGGCAGCCGTGACTGCTCTTGACAGAGCCAGTACGGGGGTATGTGTCTGTCGGGTGAGGAGACAGATGTGTTGTTCCTAATGCTTCCCCAGTCAGTCACATCTCCCCACAGTTATAACACACACTGAGGGAACACATTTAACCCCTTGATCGCCCCCTAGTGTTAACCCCTTCCCTGCCAGTGACATTTATACAGTAATCAGTGGCTATTTTTAGCTCTGATCGCTGTATGAATGTCAATGGTCCCAAAAAAGTGTCAGAATTTTCAATCTGTCCACCACAATGTTGCAGTCCTGATAAAAATCGCTGATTGCCGCCATTACTAGTAAAAAAATAAACATGTACATTTTTTTAGACGCTATAACTTTTGCGCAAACCAATCAATATACGCTTATTTATTTTTTTTAACAAAAATATGTAGACGAATACAAATTGGCCTAAACTGATGAAGAATCTTTTCTTTTTTTAAATTTGGGGATATTTTTTATAGCAAAAAGTAAAAAATATTGTGTTTTTTTTTGCAAAATTGTCGCTCTTCTTTTGCTTATAACTCAAAAAATTAAAACCACAGAGGTGATCAAATGCTACCAAAAGAAAGCTCTATTTGTGGGGAAAAAAGGACATCAATTTTGTTTGGGTACAATGTCGCACGACTATGCAATTGTCAGTTAAAGCAACGCAGTGCCGTATCGAAAAAATGGCCCGGTCAGGAAGGGGGTAAATTCTTCCGGGGCTGTTAAACGAATACTTTGTTGAAGCACCATTTGATTTTATTACAGCACTCAGTCTTTTTATGTTTGAGTCTATCAGCATGGCACATCTTGACTTGCCAATATTTGCCCACTCTTCTTTGCAAAAACACATCAAATCTGTCAGATTGCGAGGGCCTCTCCTGTGCACAACCCTCTTCAGATTACCCCACAGATTTTCAATCGGATTCAGGTCAGGGCTCTGGCTGGGCCATTCCAAAATTTTAATTTTCTTCTGGTGAAGCCATTCCTTTGTGGATTTGGATGTATGCTTTGGGTTGTTGTCATGCTGAAAGATGAAGTTCCTCTTCATGTTCAGATTTCTAGCAGAAGCCTGAAGGTTTCGTGCCAATATTGACTGGTATTTGGAACTGTTCATAACTCCCGCCACCTTGACTAAGGCCCCTGTTCCAGCTGAAGAAAAACAGCCCTAAAGCATGATGCTGCCACCACCATGCTTCACTGTGGGTATGGTGTTCTTTTGGTGATGTGCAGTGTTGTTTTTGTGCCAAACATATCTTTTGGAATTATGGCCAAAAAGTTAAATCTTGGTTTCATCAGACCATAACACATTTTCCCACATGCTTTTGGGAGACTTCAAATGTGTTTTTGCAAAATTTAGGCGGGCTTGGATGTTTTTCTTGGTAAGAAAAGGCTTCCATATTGCCACTCTACCCCATAGCCCAGACATATGAAGAATACGGGAGATTGCTGTTACATGTACCACACAGCCAGTACTTGCCAGATATTCCTGCGGCTTCTTTAATGTTGCTGTAGGCCTCATGGCAGCCTCCCTGATCAGTTTTCTTCTCGTCTTTTCATCAATTTTGGAGGGACGTAAAGTTCTTGGTAATGTCACTGCTGTGCCATATTTTCTCCACTTGAAGATGACTGTCTTCACTGTGTTCCATGGTATATCTAATGCCTTGGAACATCTTTTGTACCTTTCTCCTGACTGATACCTTTAAACAATGAGATCCCTCTGATGCTTTGGAAGCTCTCTGCGGACCATGGCTTTTGCTGTAGGATGCAACTAGGAAAATGTCAGGAAAGACCTACTAGAACAGCTGAACTTTATTTGGGGTTAATCAGAGGCACTGGAAATGATGGCAGGTGTGTACTGGCTCCTATTTAACATGAGTTTGAATGTGATTGCCTAATTCTGAACACAGCTACATCCCCAGTTATTAGAACACACTTATGAAACCACGTTATTTTATATTTTTATTTTTACTCCCCCCCCCCCCCCCCCGCCAAAAGATTTCAGTTTGTTTTTTAATTGAGTTGTACAGTTTATAGGTCACATTAAAGGTGGAAAAAGTTCTGAAATAATTTATTTTTGTCTCTTTTTTTACATCACAGAAACCTGACCTTTTAACAGGGGTGTGTAAACTTTTTACATCCACTGTATGTTTGAAACATGAAGGAGAAAGAAAGCTGGATCCTCTGTGACATTATAATCATTGAACTTTTGAACAATACTCCAAACCTCTTCCAAGTAATGGTTGAGTCTAGGGCAGGACCAGAAAATATGTGCCAGAAGTCCTCTGTTACTTCTGGTACCCCCAGCACTGATCAGTAGTATTGGGAAAGTATTTATGTAAAAGCAATGGTGTGTGGTACCGAGTCAAAATTTTGAAGTTGGTTTCCAGGAACCTCGAGGATCGAGGATTTTAAGGAAAACCTAATAATATTATTCCATTGATCCGCTGTGAAAGTTCTATCCAGGTCTAATTCACATTTTTCAAAAAAGAGCAGATGGTAATCATCGGGGGGGGGGGGGGGGGGTAAGGAGTAGACTTTCGAAAGTGTGTGAGGAAAAGCTCCTAAATCGGAACAGTATTCTTCCAACGTAGGGAGACAAAAGGCAGGTGGAGGTGGATGAGAATGCAAGAAGTGATGCAATTGCAATGCCCTCCAAAAGTCCAAGTGCCTGTGGAACTTGCCAGGAGCTGCAGGGAGGACCAGGCCTCTGCTATCAAGAAATGAAAGGCCTGAAAGTGCCCGGAGTCTAGTATAGGGTGAAAGGATCTGTCTTGAAGACCTGGAGGGAAAGCGCATGTTGCACAAGATAGGGAAGAGCGGAGAGTCGAAGAGCACAGTAGAGAAAAGCCAACAGCATATTCGGGTCCTATTAAAGGGTGAGCCTTGGGAGCGGGAGGGGGTAAATCCCCAAAACACTTTGGTGCTCTGCACAAGGGGACACAGGTTTGGGCCTGTTCTAGTTTTGGCCAGAGTTTAAGGTCCGCATGTTGGCACCAATCGATTAGTCTGCCTAAGTGGGACGCTTGGTAATATTTATGTAAATATGGGACGGCTAGTCCCCCAAATTTCTTAGGCAATGTCAATGGTTGGCGGCAGATTCGGGACTGTTTGTGAACTCAGTAAACAGAGAATGAACTTGTTGAAAGTATTGAGGCGGAATAAGGATAGGTAGGGCCTGGAAAAGGTATAGAAATTTTGGTAAAATGTTAATTTTGATAATGTTGCATCACCTGAACCACGAATGCAGTCTGCGATACCACGTGTACTTTGCCCAAAAATAGGGGGAAATTAAAAGATAAGTTCACCTTTGGGAACATATTACATGTTCCACCCATTAGGGTGGAACATGTAACATGTTCCCAAATGTTGCAGTCGTTGCCGATCCCCCCCCCCCCACACACTCACTCACTGTGACAGCAGTATGGGGAGACGTTCCCTGTACTAGCTGTCACTTTTTGAAATTATCGCGGTCGTGCGGGGCTCCGCCCACATGACCATATCATTCATTGACACAGCTCTTTGTGTGATTGAACTACAAGCCCCAACATCCTTTGCGGCTGTCAGCTTGTAGTTTCTAATGAACTAGCACATGCAATTTTTTTTACCTGCTAAAAAAAAGTGCATTTATTATTCTTTTCTAAAAAGTGAACTTATCCTTTAAGGTCAAAGGTAGGAGATAAACGGGAGGGTATATATGTACCAAGCTATTTCAGAGCCGAATCTGTCCATGGCCCTAATTTTATCTTAATGCTGCTGATGTCTTGCAGCCTATGTATGGTCTGTCCACATGCACTGCAGAGATAACAGGCTGCATTTGTTTGTTTTTTCCAGAGCGCATATTTCCTGTTGTTGGCTGCAATTATTTTTTTCAAAAGCCCTTTTTTTAAAGGTAGCAACAGTGCAATATGCCTGGACAATAAGCATCGGCACAGAAGAGCATATTGTTTCCTTTGAGAGAGCATGTAACAGGGTGATTTACTGGCAGAAGTTTGTGGGAGACAGGGGCAGCCTGTTGTCACTCCATAACACAAAGTGTCCAAACAAGGACCTTTATATCAATCAATACCACCAGCTGTTATTTTCATGAAAGCTAGAAATTAAATTGAAAATAGGCTTTCCGAGTGATATCATCATGTTAAAATTTATATGAGATCTTAGAGGTTGTGTTTACATCTAAAAAAAAAAAAAAAAAAATAATAAGAACATCCTTGATTAAATGGAATATAGGGAGAAGTGCAATGAATGCACAAAGGAGTCGCCCCTTAGGACTTTAACGGCAGAATAATGTATAGCGAGTAAGTTATATAAAATGCACATAAGTGCCAATTTTATTAATTATATAGAAAGTATGAAAAATATGAAAAAATACGAATACAAATACACAAAATATTCACTAAAAAATACACATCAATGTATACAAGGTAAATATATCAACCCAAAGCTTACAACCTGCTGCCTGAATGGAATTAAGGTCAGACGGATAGATTTACAGCATGTATCCCAACATGTTTCGGAGATTAATATGTATTGTTAATTCATCAGGGCATTTTCAGTTGGGTGATCAAATCCTTATCTGTAATGTAAAGTTTATAGGGTAATGAAATGACATCATAATATGTAAAATTGTTGAAGAGTATAAGTCATAACAATTTATATATTATTTAATATTAAGGCTAGTTATACTTATATAGATGAGGTTCATAAAAAGTCATACAAAGCAAAACAGTAACCAGAAATAGAACAGGCTGGCTAAGAGGTCCACAAGAATGTAGGATGGGCAGTTGTAGGTGCAGGGCCGAGTGCTGCAGCGCATCCACAAGAGACGCCTGATTGAGGTCTAAATAGTCAGATAGTAGAGAAAAGGGAGAACAATATAAAGTTAGTCCCACCTACAGTTTGAAAAATCTGTCTGACTGCAATATTGGGACATAGGGTTATCTATCCCCAGTTAGCCAGTACAAACAGTAGCTGACAAATGCCCAGTGAGTGTCTGCTTCCTAAGTAGCACAACTGATAAGTCCTAAGGGGCGACTCCTTTGTGCATTCATTGCACATCTCCCTATATTCTAATGTTCTGAAATACACAATTTTAGGGCAGGAACCGGGACTGCCACCATTCTACTTTAATTCCAGGAAAGAGAAGCAGAGAAGTTTATCAATCCGGCGATCAGCGCAGCGATCTCGACCTTCATGCCGACCTTCATCCTGCCAGCCATTACTTGCCCGCAAAGATGGGTGGATCCTCTTTCTCCAATTGACCAGCTCCTTGCTCAGGGGGTTATTACCCCAGACCCAAAAAAAGGAATGCTATGGTTCCCATAGCAAAGGGAGATATTTGGCCCATTCTAGATTTGAAAACCCTCTACTAGTTCCTGCACGTTTCACATAGAATTGGCCAGGTTGGTCATTGCCTCCCCCCTGTGGATCTTCTGGCCTCCATGGACATCATGAATGCTTACTTGCACATTATCATTTTTTTTCCTGACGTACATCCTGATATACATCATCTGCATTTTGGTCTAAGTGCTCAGCTCTTCCAATTTGTTACCTTTCCCTTTATTTCTCCATGGCCCCTCTGATCTTCACCAAAGTGCTTCTCTTGGTCCTAGCTCTGCACTGTTCACCGGGTATACATGTTATGGGATACAATTTCCTATTCAAATGGGAGGTGTTACATAGGGGATGTCCTATACTGTCCTGTACTGTATTCCAAGAAACAAATTTTACTGGTAAGTCAAAAATCTTATTTTTTTGTTGCTTTCTCTTCGCCTTTTGTCCATTGAGAAAGACTTACACAAAATTTCAGTTGGGTCCCCCTTGCAGCATCCCTCCCAGCTGATAATCTTTTCATTTTATTGGGATTCCATTAATTTCACTATAGCACACAAGGGGTATTATTGTAGTATACAAAATGCAACTGGCTGCCTTAGATGCAAAAGATTATGTTGGCAAAGCAGAGGGATTGCTGGTGTGCCTCTCCTGTGTACAACCAAACCACCTCATCAATACCAAAAAAAAAGTAAATACATATAAAAGCAAAAATTTAACCTATATAAAAAGAAAGAAGAAAAAAAGGTAGCTGCTAATATTTTCCACTCTGAAGGTCCGGCGTATCGTGCCGGAACTTCAGAGCTCCTTGCTGGAACAGAGGGCTCCCGTACGCATGCGCCAGAGTGACGTCATCGCAGCTCCGGCCACTCACAGCGCCGGAGCACGCAAACCTGGAAGAAACGCCGAGGGAACATGCCAGCCCCCTCAGCGGTGACCGGGCGCCGCTGCGGAGGCTTCATTCTAAAGTAAGTATTTCATAATGTGCTAGTATGCGATGCATACTAGCACTTATGCTATTGTCTTGCAGGTTTATGGTTTTTTTGGGGGGGGGGGATTCAGCGGTTTAAAACCGCTTTAAGGGCAACTGATGCATGGAAAGCCACTGTAAATATTTGCTATTGTCTTTCAAGTAATACATTCAATTTCTATTTCAAGATAAAAACATGTCTTGTCTCTCCCTCGTATGTTGCAGCCTAACCAGCCACTGTACAATATTTGTGGCTATTATCTCTAGAAATGATAAACTCTAGTGTTTATTTCAAGATACAAACTGCCTGTCTCTTTCTATTTGCTGCCTATTCAACTGCTCATGTTCTGTCCTGAAGATAGCCAATTTTTTTACAAACCTGAGGTCTATATATTGAATATTTAGGGAATAATGGCAATACAGGAGTAGGAGGAGATTCCAGGAATCAGGGTTGTGATTTTAAAGTGTTTTTGTGCACTTTGTTTTGACATTTGACTAAACGTTTAAGACAATGCAATGTGGTATTGCAAAGAAATAAGCTTCCAAAGTATACTATTAAACTGTTTTGCCAGTGGACAATTTGAATGAGTTTAAGATCTTTAGCAATTTTTTTAAAGAGTAAAATTTCCTGTCTGCTACTTCCATCAGTAAATTCAATTCTATTAGATGTCACAGTCAAAACTACCCAAACAAGCCTTTTTTATTTCAAATTGTAATGATTTCGAATGGGGGCACTCCAACCTTTCTTTCTGGTCAGAAGCAAGACAGTGCCAGCCTGAGAAGCCTATCTCTGAGTGATACAACATAACCATCCAAAGGAAGAAACACACTGTAAATGTTACTTTGCTAAAAAAAAAAAAAAAACCTGGTTGCAGAGAAATCGTTGACTTTAGCCATGCCTCTTTAAGGAGTTGTGTATGGTAATTAAAAATACATTTTTTTTGTTGCTTTGGTAAATGTTCCGATGGAAGTGCCCTAAGTCTCCTTAACGGGGGCACAGACAGCAATAAAACCTGACAAGCATTCTAATCTAATGGAAGTGCCCAGCTCCCCATGCCTTTTTTTGACAGCAGCTTGCCTAGTAGCCTTAAAAATAGATTAAATTTTGAATCAAGAATGGCCTCCATAGACTTTAATGGAATTTGCCAGTAAGTTCAGGTTTCAAGAATTTAAAACAGGATGTGAACAGAGGAAGATTTACCGATCTGTAATGGTGATGTATAAATGTCGGTGGAAAGTAATTGTGCTACCTCTGCAGCCAGAGCCCAGTTATCCTTTTTGCTGCTGTTCATAGACATGATGGCCACATCTAAATGCTTGGTATGGATACCAAGTTTTTTTTTCGTTTATTCAGCTTTTTTGTTTTAATTGAGGGTAAAATTCTATGAAAGCCATATGCCTTGTCTTATTATACTGCATTGTGAAATGCTTATATATCTTTGCATTATGTTACAATCTTGAGCTCTCTCACAGAAATGGACTTTGCTGACATATTCATGTGTTACTGTGGCTCTAGGAACTTGCAAATGGACAGACGCAGAGGGAGATGGCATGGCTGAAGGAAGTGGGAGATGACCAGTAAGTGATCTGCTGTGCTCTTTATTACAATAATATTAATAATGAAGATCGCAATACTGAAAATTGTTTTCAATAAGCATATGTTAATCTACAGTCATGTGAAAAACTAAGTATCCCCATGGAAATGGTCTTTGCTGGTGCCTCCATGGCAGCATACGTATAATAGTAGCCACGCCTACTTCCGCCCACAGTAGCAGTGCATAGCTATAAAAAGTTAACACCCACACAACAGCCCATTCCCGGGCTGCAACCACTGAAAGTAATTGCTGTACGTTCCTTCAGCAGCATCTGAACATCGTGGGCACCTTATGCAGAGATGTCAGCCAACATGACAGGCCGGGGGAGCCAATCCACTTCTATTATGGCGCATTCTTTCAGCACTACTGATGGGCCTCACTACAGCTGTCTTTGGCAGAAAGCCAGTAAATTACTCACTATCTTATGATAGAATTTGCTGAAGCTTCCCACCCTAATAGCTAGTTATTGATTTATCATACGTATGCTGCCATGGAAGCACCAGGAAAACAGAAAATTGTATCATACTTACCGTAATTTTCGTTTCCTGGTGCCTATCCATGGCAGCATACCGAACCCACCAGTTCGTTCCTAGCGATGTACAGGGAAGGGGCTGTTGTGTGGGTGGTAACTTTTTATAGCTCTTCACTGGTCCTGTGGGCAGAAGTAGGCAGGGCTACTATCATACATATGCTGTCATGGAAAGGCACCAGGAAAATTACGGTAAGTATGATACAATTTTCTGTTTTCCTGGTGCTTCCATAGCAGCATAGGTATGATAGATCAATAACTAGCTATCAGTGAGTTAGCTACTGGCTTTCTGCCAAAGACAGGGGTAGTGAGGCTCATCAGTAGTGCTGAAAGAATGCTCCATAATAGAACTGGATTGGCTCCCTAAGTCTCCTTAACGAGGGCACAGACAGCAATAAAACCTGACAAGCATTCTAATTAGTCTCAACACTATATAAAACAACAAAAAGTTTTGCTTTTAGTTATCCTTTAATTTACTAAGGAGAAAAAAAGCTTATTCACTTTGCAAAGGGATAGTGAATGAGGTCAAGCTCTGCTGACTTCCATCATCCAATCACGTGCAAGCAAAAATGTTGTTTTTTTTTTTCTTGCATGTGATTGAGTATTCTATGAAAAGTAAATTTTCACCAATTCACTAAGGTAAGGGAAAATTCCCTTGTATTGTAACCAGCCTATTTGCTTTAGTAAATCAATCCTGGTGTATTCATTCTCATAATCTAAACTAATGAAAATGCTGATCTGTCACAAGAAAACATTTAGCCCTTTTGCCGCCATAGCCATTAATACATTTTTTGCATACGTGTTTAAAAAATCATTTTAGGCCTGAAGATTACATAAAACCCCAAAGCATTCTATATTTTCTGAAAGCAGACACCCTATACAATAGCATTAGTTCCATTTTTTATGTCCCACAATATTATTATAACAAATTATGAAATGCAAAATTTCAGTAAAAAATAAAGTTAATTTTACGGTATGGTATAAATGCAACATATTACCTAACTTTCTGTATAACATAAAAGATAATGTTGCACCGAGTAAATAGATACCCAACATGTCAAGTTGCTACTAAAGGTTATTTTTATTCTTTTATTAAAATAACAAACACGTTATGCTCATCTGCTTTGCGCAATGGTATACACACAGAGGGGCTTAGCCCCGCCCCTCGCTGCCTCCTCACTTTATTTGATTGACAGCAGCAAATGGCTCCTGCTGCTGCTCGGGTCCCTGTGTGGAAAGGAAGAAAGGGGAGAAGAGATGCAGCCGTACACAGTGCTGGTTCTCCTCTCTCTTTCCCTTCACACAGGGAAAGGGGAGGTCAGAAAAATATATCCAGAGAATGCATTAAGGCAAAAGTGTTTTGGCTTTAGAACGACTTTAAAATTGCGTGCGCCCGCGACAAACTTCATCAACATTTTCCATAGGTGACATCCAAGCCCCTAAAGGTCATCGGTGGTGCGTCTATCTGTAAGTAATGTGTGTAGCGTAATCAACGTTTTTGTTTACTTTCACGTATGTGAGGGTGGAGGCGAGCTCAAACATATTTTGGGGGGGTTTTAAGTGCGTGGGTCTACTAGGGTGTCATGTAGGTCAGTGCTTCTCAACCTCAGTCTTCAAGTACCCCCAACAGGCCAGGTTTTGGAAATTTCTCTTAGATAAAATAGCTGTCCAAAATACCAAGCCATTGTCTCTGATTTAAAGCACCTGTGCAAGATAAAGGAAAACCTGCAAACAAGGTCTATTGGAGGTACTTGAGGATTGAGGTTGAGAACCACTGATGTAGGGGACAAAAAGTACCTTATGTGAGGTATTTTTTGGTGTTGGGTTCTCTTTAATGAGATATCAGTGATCAATGATGTCTCTCACCTGTCCTCCAATGAAATTAATGGAGTGCAGATCGCACTCCTTTTGTTTCTTCCCTAGCAGAAAGTGACACCAGGACCCGAAAGTTACATTTTACATTTCATTTCTGGGTCATTAACTTTCTCTGATCTCCCTCCCCTCTACCCAGCAGCACCCCTATGTCGGTCCAGGGTCCACCACTATATTTATTACCACTTCAAATCCATGAATTTAGAATCGTGTCTCATGGAGTCAACTCTGAATTCTGCATCATATCAAAGTGTGCTTGATGAGTATGTAAGGCCATTTGTCCAAAGATGAACTAGAAATGGATCTGTCAACACAATAATGATCCCAAACACACAACAAACCTACTAACAAGTTTTTAAAAAATGGCTGAACTGGCTTAGACAAAGCCCTGATTTGAACGTCATTGAAATGTTGTGGGGATTTTGAAATGGCCAGTTCATGCAAGAAAACTCACAAACATCTGGAAATTGAAGAAAATTTGCTAAATTTGGTCAAAATTTTTACATTGTCAGAGACTGGTGGGCAGATATGCAACACCTTACAAGAAGTCATTTCTACTTAAGGGAACAATACCAGGTTCTAAAGGCAAGGGTGCATTTTCTTGTAGTGTAATTCAAGTATATCACCTTTCTTTGTTCAAATATGTCCAAAAAGTCAACAATTTCCATTGGGTGTGCTTACTTATAGATAATTTAAATCCTTTGAGTTCATGTTTAAAATTCTCATTTAGGCTTAAGAAATAGGCGATTTTGATGCATATTATTCACACAATTCACACAAAATGTATATTTAATCCAAATCTGTATTTCAAATGCCACACCAATCATATCGATGACACCAATAAAAGTTAATTTGGGAGAAGATTTAAGCAACTGTTCGGACCAATTGCCTTAAAATCATTCAAATGCACTATATACCAAATGGGACGCCTGCCTTTACATGCACATAAATTTTAAAGGCATCCCGGTCTTAGTCCGTAGGGTTCAATATTGAGTTGGCCCACCCTTTGCAGCTATAACAGCTTCAACTCTTCTGGGAAGACTGTCCACAAGGTTTAGGAGTGTGTTCATGGGAATGTTTGACCATTCTTCCAGAAGCGCATTTGTGAGGTCCGGCACCGATGTTGGAGAGAAGGCCTGGCTCACAGTCTCCGCTCTAATTCATCCCAAAGGTGTTCTATCGGGTTGAGGTCAGGACTCTGTGCAGGCCAGTCAAGTTCCCCACCCCAAACTCGCTCATCCTTGTCTTTATAGACCTTGCTTTGTGCACTGGTCCAAATCATTTGGTGGAGGGGGGATTATGGTCTGGGGTTGTTTTTCAGGGGTTAGGCTTGGCCCCTTAGTTCCAGTGAAGGGAACTCTTAAGCCATCAGCATGCCAAGACATTTCATGCTCCCAACTTTGTGGGAACAGTTTGGGGGTGGCCCCTTCCTGTTCCAACATGACTGCGCACAAGTGCACAAAACAAGGTCCGCAAAGACATGGATGAACGAGTTTGGGGTGGAGGAACTTGACTGGCCTCAACCAGATAGAACACCTTTGGGATGAATTAGAGCGGAAACTGCAAGTCAGGCCTTCTCATCCACATCAGTGTCTGACCTCACAAATGTGCTTCTGGAAGAATGGTCAAACATTCCCATACACACACTCCTAAGCGTTGTGGACAGCCTTCCCAGAAGAGTTGAAGCTGTTATAGCTGCAAAGGGTGGGCCAACTCAATATTGAACCCTACAGACTAAGACTGGGATGCCAATAAAGTTAATGTGCGTGTAAAGGCAGGCGTCCCAATGCTTTTGGTAATATAGTTTAGGAGTGTGTCTATGGGAATGTTTGACCGTTCTTCTAGAAGTACATTTGTGAGGTCAGGCACTGATGTGAATGAGAAGGCCTGGCTCGCAGTCTCCGATCTAATTCATCCCAAAGGTGTTCTATCGGGTTGAGGTCAGGACCCACTTCACACAGTGGGTTTGATTTACTAAAACAGGAGAGTGCAAAATCTGGTGCAACTGTGCAGTGGCGTCGCTAGGGGAAGGGGGGTGGTGTGGGCCGCACCCGGGTAACTCCCGCCAGAGGGGTGACACCTGTGGGCAGCGACATCACATGGTCCGCACACACCCCTACACTGTGATATGTGTCTCTTCAGCTGTGTCCCTCAGCGGAGCTGACCAAAGCCGCCTCCTCCCTCCTCTCTGTTTACATGTACACAGGAGGAGGGAGTCCGAGGAGGGACACACCGCTGTGCATAATCCCGCGCTGTTCTGAGGTCTGAACAGTGTATTGTATTTGTAGATGGACATGTGCTGGGGGAGAGGGAGGACTACTAGCACAAGTGGAGAGGGGGGTCTGCACTGGGGTCTATGCTGATGGAGGGGGTCTATGCTGATGGAGAGGGGGGTCTGCACTGGGGGGGTCTATGCTGATGGAGGGGGGGTCTGCAACGATGGGGTCTATGCTGATGGAGGGGGGTCTGCACTGAGGGGGGGTCTATGCTGATGGAGAGGGGGGTCTGCACTGAGGGGGTCTATGCTGATGGAGGGGGTCTGCACTGAGGGGGGTCTATGCTGATGGAGGGGGTCTGCACTGAGAGGGGTCTATGCTGATGGAGGGGGTTTGCACTGAGGGGGGTCTATGCTGATGGAGGAGGTCTGCACTAAGAGGAGTCTATGCTGATGGAGGGGGGGTCTGCACTGAGGGGGGTCTATACTGATGGAGGGGCGTGTCTTTACCGAGGGAGAGGGTTCTATACTGGGTGACACCAACTCTAGTGACGCCAGCTTCTAACTTCAGCTTATTCAATTAAGCTATGACAAAAAAAAAACCTGGAAGCTGAATGGTTTCTATGCAGAGCTGCACCAGGTTTTGCACTCTCCATTTCTAGTAAATCAACCCCGTGTGTAATAGTAGAGATGAACATTTTCTTACCAGCCTGATTGATTTGTTCACTGTGAGATCAATGGACCGGCAGTTATGTGCAGTCCCCATAGACATGAAAAAAGCCAGAGGAGGTTATCTGTGGGTAACTACAGGTCTTCGGCTGATGCCATTTTTACCAGGCGGAGGGCAATCCCCATATAGATTTATGCTGAGCTGAAGTAGATCATTGTCAGCATCTGACATTGCCCTTCGTGCCCTTTTAATTTCAGAAATCAACTTCACTAACATTATACTTAAAAATCATTTTTGCCTTGTCATTATTCTGTAGTTATAACAAGTATGCAGCTAGGCAACAAAATTCCTTTCATATGAGGAGGAAAACTTGCAGGGCGTCCGATTTTCACATGGAAACTCTCTGCGGAACATGCCAAAATAAAGCAAATTTACATAAATGTTTACACAGATCATTGTTACACATACCAGGAATCCTCACAAATGATTCTTCCGGTTGATTGATAGTGTTATTCGGTAATTGAGCGCCATCTGCTGTCCTACATATCATGTCAGGTTTTTTTTATTTATTTTACAAAGAAGCACTGGAACAAAGTAAAAAAAAAAAAAAAGACAATTTTGAGACAATATATCAGATTTCTTCTATAGTATCTCTGAGCATTCCAAGATAATATATTTTAGAATTCTGAGATATGTCAGAATTTTTATATTTTATTTCAGAATTCAGAGATAATTTCTCAGTGCATTCAATTTTTTTCAAAGTTCTAGTATTTCAGTTGATATATTATAATTCTCAGACATTATTTTAGAATTTTGAGCTATTCTTCTCGAAATATAGTGATTTGCTATATTTCAAATGTCTGACACTTCTCAGCGTACAGTGAGAATATTCTGATATATTATTTCACAAATGTTAGTTGTTTTTTTTGTTTTTTTTGTTTTTTTTTACTTGGAACTACTGTGTCCCTGTTTGGGAGATTTACTTGTGTGAAACAGGACAGGAAGTGAAGGAAAATTGTCCTAGTGGGAGGTCCAAATCCTTTTCCACAAAACGAATTATGTCTCCATTGGTAGCACTTAGGCTACTTTCACACTGAGGCGCTTTACAGCCGCTATAGCGCTAAAAATAGCGCCTGCAAAGAGCCTCTCCTCTCTCTCCAGTGTGAAAGACCGAGTGCTTTCACACTGGATCGGTGCGCTGGCAGGACACCAAAAAAAGTCCTGCAAGCAGCATCAATGGGCAGCGCTGCCAATGGGCAGCGGGCGCTTTTAACCCTTTTTCGGTTTAAAAGCTCCCCGCTAGCTTCCAAAAAGCCCCCCCAATGCCCCAGTGTGAAAGTAGCCTTACTCTCACTGTCTTCATCAGTGCCAGGAGGACAAGAAGGGGAAATATGTATACAGAGGTTGTAACCTATGCATGTTAAACTCCTATGTTACCATCAGCCTGTTGGTGGATTAAATATATGTTTACTTTAAAAGGGCAGCACAATGGCTATTGGTTAGCACTTCTGCCTTGCAGCACTGAGTTCCCTGATTTAAATCAATGTCTGGACCATAGTTGTGTGCAGGGGGTGTGCCAGGTGTGCCTTGGCACACCCTAATCACCCTGTGTGGCGCAAATTCCCCCTACTGATATTTCACCGAGCGCCCCCAACAGGGCTCCCAAAAAAATTGTACAAAATATAATAAAAATTTAATTTTTAACAATCATACAAAAATAAAATAATAAAAATAAAAAAACTGGCACAGTATTACATACTATACACATAAATACATACATACCTACATACACATGCATGCATGTTTGAGCTTTGAGGTGCACACCCTAATGCAGTAAGCTGTGCACACCTATGGTCTGGACACTGTGCATGGAGTTTGTATGTTCTCCCTATGCTTGTTTGGGTTTTCTAACAAACTACAAAGGCATGCTGGTAAGTTAATTGGCTCCTGTCTAAACTAACCCTAGTAAGTAAGTAAGTATGTGTGTGTATATGTCTGCATGTGAGATATAGAACTTAGATTGTAAGCTCCTTGAGGGCAAAGATTGATGTCAATGTACAGTATGTAGAGGGCTGTCTGAACTGTAAAACTGTATATATTGTACAGGACGCCAAGCATGGGTCCTGGATGGGTGCTATGTGGCACCACTATTTGGATTATTGTCCCTTTAAGGTTAATGTGTGTGTGTAGTCAGGGGTCTCACCCATGATGGGTGAGGAATTCTGGGGTAGTCAAGTAAAGGAGAGAACTGACTCAGAGTCCTCTCTTTATTAATAGAGACTTATTTGGGACCTGGAATTTTGGAGGTCCGGAGTGACATTCGGATGGGAAAAGGACCTCATCTCCTGACTACGGGGACTCCAGTCCCTACACGGTTAAGCAGCCTCCAGGTGGCCACACATAAAACAGGAAGCTCTTAGTATTAGGTGTGGGAAGTAGGAGTTTGGGAGAGAGACCTGTTGGAGTGCTGTATATGTGCTGGGAGCTGCCAGACAGCCAGAAATGGACTGTGTCTGCAGCTTTACATATACTAGTACTGATGGAGATCAGCAGTGTTCTAAGTGATCTACAATAGGTATAGAAAAGAATCACCCCCTTTAAAATAATAACATTTTGTTGCTTTGCAGCCTGAAATGAAGACACAGCTTTTGTTTTATCCAGCTGTATTTACTTGTGCAACTTATAACATCCAAGTGAAAGATATAACACCAACATGTCAGAAAAAATAAAAAATAAAAAACAGAATAACTGAGTTAGAAATAGGATCCACCCTCTGTCAGTATTTTGTTGGACCACATTTTGCTTTAATACCAGCTTTTAGTCTGTAGGGATATATCTCTGCTAACTTTGTTCACCTAGACTTTGGAATATTTTCCCACTCTTCTTTGCAGAACTGCTCAAGTTCAGTTAAATTTGTTGGTGACCGTTTGTGGACTGCAGTCCTCAAGTCATTCCAAAGATTTTCAATGGGGTTTAAGTCTGGGCTCTGACTAAGCCATGCAAGGTCATTCACCTTTTTCTCCTTCAACCTCTGTGTGGTCATTTTTGCTGTGTGCTTTGGGTTATTGTCATGTTGAAAAGTAAACCTTCTTCCCATTGACAACTTTCTGGCAGAGGGCAGCAGATTTTCCTCAAGAATTTGATGGTATTTTGCCCCATCCATTTTTCTTCTATCCTGCTGCAGAGAAACACCCCATAACAGGATATTACCACCTCCATGCTTTACTGTAGGAATGGTGTTATTTGGATGGTGAGCTGTATTGGATTTCCACCAGACATATTGTTTGGTGTTGAGGCCAAATAATTCAATTTTAGTCCCATCTGACCACCTTAAACGCACCTTGAAGATTCTGAGGCCACATGGAAAAAGGTGTTAAAGTCAGATGAGACTAAAATTGAATTATTTTGTCTGGTGGAAATCCAATACAGCTCACCATCCAATTAACACCATTCCTACAGTAAAGCATGGAGGTAATATCATTTTGTTTGGGGGTGTTTCTCTGCAGCAGAGACTGGAGCACTTGTCAGGCTAGAAGAAAAAATGATGGGGCAAAATACCTTCAAATTCTTGAGGAAAATCTGCTGCCCTCCGCCAGAAAGTTGTCAATGGGAAGAAGATTTACCTTACAACATGACAATGACCCAAAGCACACTGCGAAAATGACCACACAGTGGTTGAAGGAGAAATCTGTGGAATGACTTGAAGACTGCAGTCCACAAACGACCACCATCAAAATGAACTTGAGCGGTTCTGCAAAGAAGAGAGGGCAAATATTGCAAAGTCTAGATGTGCAAAGTTAGTAGAGACGTAGTCCAACAGACTAAAGGCTTTAATTAAAGCAAAATGTGCTCCAACAAAATACTGACGTAAGGCGCGTGATCCTTTTTCCAACTCAGTGATTCTGTTTTTTATTTTTTTTCCGACATATATCTTCCACTTGAATGTTAGAAGTTACACTAGTAAATCACGATTTTTTTATAACCATCTCCTCCTGCCCGCTGCAACCGAATTAGCCTGCCAATTGAAGTCTCGCTGGTCGGCGGATGTGGGGGAGATGACAGATGAGGAGTGGGATGAGATCTTGGGAGTGTGCAAATCTGTTTCCCCCAAACTGTCTGATCGGCTCACGCATTTATACATATTACACAGGATCTTACTCCCATTCGCCTCTCAAAGTGCAGACTGAGCTATAACCCAGAATGCCCTAATTTTGGTGACCCCCAAGGGCACCTTTTAGCATTTACTATGGACCTGTCCCTCTCTTCAGGGATATTGGGCGCAGGTGGTCAAATTTCTCCGCAACCAAATGGGTTCCCCCTTGTCCCTATGCCCAAGACAATGTATACTGGGCCTCCTCTCTAATTCCGAGGAGGACAAATATCTGAACACCTTCTTACAGGAAACACTTTTTACAGCTAGACAGCATGTTGCTAAGACTGGATTGGGGAGTCCCCTCCGACCCTCAATCAATGGATCAGGGCTGTTCAACATCAGGGCTCCTCCCTACAAAAAAGGTGCTATACATGCATAGGGGTTGTCCTAATAAATGCAACAAGATATGGGACAGATGGCTGGAAGAGGCCTCTACCTGTGTTAATGCATAATGCACAGTGGTGTAGTGGGTAGCACTTTCGCCTAGCAGTAAGAAGGGTGGCTGGTTCGAATCCCAACCACAACACTACCTGCCTGGAGTTTGCATGTTCTCCCTGTGCCTGCGTGGGTTTCCTCCGGCTACTCTGGTTTCCTCCCACACTCCAAAGACATGCTGGTAGGCTAATTGGATCCTGTCTAAATTGTCCCTAGTGTGTATGAATGTGAGTTAGGGACCTTAGATTGTAAGCTCCTTGAGGGTAGGGACTGATGTGAATGTACAATGTGTATGTAAAGCGCTGCGTAAATTGACTGCGCTATATAAGTACCTAAAATAAAATAAAAAATAAAATATCAAGAAATTCTGCATTCTAATGTTGTTGTGGGATGCGCCCCTTCGATTGCGTTTCCAGCCTAAAACCTCATTCAGATACGTGTAAATCTGGTCACATATGCTAGCAGAAGTGGTGTATTTTATTTTATTTCTTTATTATTTTCTTTCTTTTTTTGCACTGTTCGGACTTTATTATGCCCTGTTGATTTCATAAGGTACAGGTACTGTTTTACCAATAAAGAAAGAAAAAAAAGCAAAAGAAGAGGTAAAATACTCACCTCCCCAATTGCATCCTACATTCCTGCAGTTCCAGCTCTGCAGTATCTGTTATGCCCCGTACACGTGGTCGGATTTTCCGATGGAAAATGTCCGATCGAAGCGTGTTGTCGGAAATTCCGACCGTGTGTGGGCTCCATCGGACATTTTCCATCGGATTTTCCGACACAGAAAGTTGGAGAGCAGGAGATAAAATTTTCCGACAACAAAATCCGTTGTCGGAATTTCCGATCGTGTGTACACAAATCCGACACACAAAGTGCCACGCATGCTCAGAATAAATAAAGAAATGAAAGCTATTGGCTACTGGCCCGTTTATAGTCCCGACGTAAGTGTTTTACGTCACCGCATTCAGAATGATCGGATTTTCCGACAACTTTGTGTGACCGTGTGTATGCAAGACAAGTTTGAGCCAACATCCGTCGGAAAAAATCCTAGGATTTTGTTGTCGGAATGTCCGAACAAAGTCCGACCGTGTGTACACCCTATAAGTCTTTATGGCATTTGGCACTTTCAGGAGTCTTCACTGTGGTTCCTTCCTCCAACTCCTGTAGTGAGGTAGGGGTTTGAAGAAGGAATCGCAGCATGCATCTGATGATATGTAGACTCTCTACAGCTTCCTTTGGGAGCAAAAAAACAACTGCATAGCTGAAATTTTTCAGTTGATAGGTCACACTGACCTTTTTTAACTGTATTTTTATTTTAATAAAGGTTGGGTACAATACTGAGTAACATTTTGAACCATACGGTACAGTCTTGCAAGCATTGATTAACAGAGCATATGGTCAAGAACAGATGAAGTGAGCCACTGAAGTGTTTTCAGATTTATATAAACTGTTGGGTTCTGTATAGGTATTTTGGTACTCTATTGTCGCCTGATAATAAAAAAAAAGAAAAAAAACATTTTTAAATGTTTCATGTGTATTCACTCTGTTTGGGGAATTGGATAGGTAGTTAAAATGCGTGGCGGCTTAAGGATAGGTAGAGTCAAAAGGTACTTAAAAGGATTTATATTGTATCCTAGACAAGTTACCATGGTTTCCAGATTTTTACAATTTGTCTAGACAGTTGTATACAGTGCCTTGAAAAAGTATTCATACCCCTTGAAATTTTCCACATTTTGTAATGTTACAGCCAAAAACGTAAATGTATTTTATTGGGATTTTATGTGATAGACCAGTGAAGGCGAACCTATGGCACGCATGCCACAGCTGGCATGCAGTGCCCTCTTTGTGGGCACGCAGAAACTCTGGGCAAACAAATGCTCCTCACACTTCACTAGGAGGACAAAGCACCCAGTGTACCCGCATTGTCCCAGCACCGCCTACCTCCTCCAGATCACACACAGCACTTTGACACAGCAGACAACTCTTTGGAGAAAGTGCTGCGGGACCGAATCACAGACTGGCCAAACACCTCCCTCGGCCAGGAAATGAACAGCCAATTGACTGACGCGGAAGGAGAAGTGGGCGTTTGTTTGCCTGGGGGTCGCCTGTGTGCAGTTGCTTCATTCCATTGGTGAGAGAGCCCAGAGATGAGGCCAGAGTGGCCGGTGATGAGCCGCGCCACGTGAACATGTTCTGTGCTATGGTGATAGCATTAGACGTGTGTATGGGCAGAGGGAGCAAGATGGGTTACATGAGTGTCACTGCACCACTGCCGTACCACAGCAGAGGGGGGACCAGATGTGTAATGGAGAAGAAAGTGTGCCATGAGCTGCAAGAAGGGGTGTGATGCATGGTGTGGAGGTGTGCTATGAGTTACATGGCGATGTATAATGTGCTGTAGCTCACTGATGTGACGTAGCTGGACAGCAGAGAGGTGTGAGCTGAAGGCAAATACATAATATGTGTTAGAAGTTTACAGTGTGATGGAGATGTGCGATGTGCTGCATGGAGATGCATGTTGGCACTTTGAAATAAATAGGTTGGTTTTATGTTGCAGTTTGGGCACTCAGGCTCAAAAAGGTTCGCCATCACTGTGATAGACCAACACAAAATGGCACATAATTGTGAAGTGGAAGAAAAATTATAAATGTTTATTTACAAATAAATATGTGAAAAGTGTGGTGTGCATTTGTATTCAGCCCCCCTGAGTCAATACTTTGTAGAACCACCTTTCACTGCAATTACAGCTGCAAGTCTTTTTGGGATGTTTCTACCAGCTTTCCACATCTAGAGAGTGACATTTTGCTTTTAGGCCACACATAGGGGTTGATTTACTAAGAACAAATAGACTGTGCATTTTGCAAAGTGCAGTTGCCCTATGCAAGTGAAGTTGATCCAGAGCTTAGTAGGGCTAAAGCTTCACTTTGCAAAGAATACCCAATCACATGCAAGGAAAATAAGAAAAACTGCATTTTTTCTTGCACATGATTGGATGATAGATGTCATCAGGACTTCTGCTCATTTACTAAGCTCAGGGGCAACTTCAATTTGAAAAGTGCACAGTCTATTTGCCTTTAGTAAATCAACCCCTTAGTGTTTTGCTTTTAGGCCAAAAAAGTTCAATTTTGGTCTCATCTGACCAATGTTTCCACATGTTTGCTGTGTCCCCCACATGACTTCTCGCAAAATGCAAACGGGACTTCTTATGACTTTCTTTCAACAATGTCTTTCTTCTTGCCACTATTCCATAAAGGCCAGATTTGTGGAGTGCACAACTAATAGACAACTAATAGATGTCCTGTGGACAGATTCTCCCACCTGAGCTGTGGATCTCTGCAGCTCCTCCAGAGTTACCATGGGCCTTTTGGCTGCTTCTCTGATTAATTCTCTTCTTGCCCGGCCTGTCAGTTTAGGTGGACGGTCATGTCTTGGTAGCGTCCAAGTACAGTATATGTATTTATAGATTAAAAAAACAACTGATTTGGTTATTACATCTCCAGCATTGTTGCAAATTGTTAGAAAAAGGATGTGCAGCACTTTATGGCTCACAAGGCATACCTCCTCAAATGAAGTTAGTTTTTAAAAAATGTAGTCAAGTCCTGAGCCTATCCAGGCCTAATGGTGACCAACAGAGTCAGGGACAGCTGACATCCTTCTATGTAAAGTGGGTTACGAGGCATGGTGAGTGCAATGCAAGGTAGATTAATGGGTGCCGGACACTTCTTGAATGCAAAGAGATTTATTGTCTCTTAAACAGAACTGTGGGGGAGAGGATTAGAGCCACCCTTTAGTAGATGTAATGTTAATCTTCCTCAAGCATCACCCCCGCATTCCTGCTGGGTCCCTAGCTTGGCACTCACAGATACTCCTCAAGCGTCACCCCACTGGTATGCTCGGTCCCTGTCTTGGCACACAAGACTGCTCGGCAAGCGTCACCTCCCCTGGCTGGGTCCCTGGCTTGACACCTGCTGAAGTTTTCCAATTCTTCACCGTCTCCGGTTGGTGAGAATACTGCTCTGGTACTTGCTTCACTACTCACTGCGGTCCCTGGTAACAAGGTGGATGGTCCCTTATTGGCGACAGCGACCCCTCTACCTCCGATCCAGACAGGTTCTTCGGCCAGCAGAACCATCACTTTTGGTTGGACTGCAAGCCGCAGTCTCAACCCTGCGCTGCTCTCCTGCTTCTGGATAGGTCCTCAGACAGCCTAGCAGCCAGATGTCCCCGGGATAGGCCTAAGGCTCTGGCCTAGCAGCCTATCCCGAACCCCGATCACCTGACCTCACCCAAATAAATAGGCTCTGCCAGCAGGCCAAGGGACACAAGAAGATCCCTGCCCATTGGCTGAGATACCCCATCTATTCCTAATCTGTCCTTGCAATGCCCTTGTCTATCTAATGCCACCAGATACCCGGCCATCTAGAGACAGAAGAGAGAAGTGCAGCAATTCCAGAATTTGGGTGAAATCAATTGATCTCCTATCAATTGGCCAAGGCAACTATACCTGGCAGGTAAATTTACTAGCATCCCTACCTAAACATCAGGGTGCTACATCCTCCGCCTGCCTACAAAACTATGTCTCGAAATTTGCAGAAAAATAATTTGAGCCCTCAAGTCTGAGAGCGAATGTCCTGAAAAAAACTGGGATGGGTGGGGAAACAGGAAAGGAATAATAATAACAACAAACAATGTACGTGGCATACCACATGAAATAAACATGTGCAACACATACATGAGCGAATGGTATTTCACACATGGTAATAAAATATCAGACATGATATATATAATTTAGCGTGTAGTGTACCACCCAATAGTTAAGGAAAAACATATCAACAATAGCTTTATATCCTAACTATCTATCTAATATATACAGTAATAAAGGGCATGAATAGTTAGCATTATTATCCATGTTGGGTCACTGTCTCTCCATGTCCAAGGAAGACGTAATGGTGCCGGAACACCTAAAAGAGAAAATAAACAGCAAT
Source organism: Lithobates clamitans (assembly GCA_037952925.1). NCBI lineage: Eukaryota > Metazoa > Chordata > Amphibia > Anura > Ranidae > Lithobates > Lithobates clamitans. The sequence goes on along the minus strand of JBBGZY010002360.1, from coordinate 1,548,939 downwards.
GCAAATGCCACAGCTCATTCTTACCTAACTAGCTAAACACCCTCAGTGTCCTTGACGTTTCACAGTCCATCAAAGTTGTTTCATATAGGGTAGAACAACATTTCCCAGCAGTTCCCCTTCTTTTTTAAGGGTAACTCCGGAGACAAAAGGCACAGCTGCATTCAGGCAACAAGCAGCCAGGCCATGGTGCAAAGGTCCTTTGCCATGGTGCAAAGGAACGCACTTTTAGACATAGGTCCCATTGCAATAGTAGCCTCAGTCTGTCCACATGACAGCCGGGGACTAAGAAAGATTTCCTCATCATTTGAAGAAATAACCTGCTGAACCTCACAGGTCACTTTTTGGAGGAAACCGCACTGGCAATTCCACAGTACTGACCAGCACAATTCAAGTGGGCACTCCCTATATCTGCCGGCAGCATTCAGTCCAGCTCCAATCTCAGCAGTACAGCCAGCAGGAATGTACTCCACTAGCAATAATTTTTGTGCAAAAGTGAAATGGCTTCCAGCATAGCGTCCTTAATTCCACACAGCACACATTTGTACTCCACAAGGTTTGGTGATGCCATTCTATAGCATTTACCAGTAGTACCTGGCATCTGGCAACGTTACAAACTCTCCTTTGCCATTTACTGTAATGATGTAGTGTCAAATATCCTTCTTATCAGGCCTGCGGATAATCACATTGTCCAGATTGATTTTACAACCGTAGCCCCAGGTGTGCAACACTGAAACATATCTCCCAGCAACTTTTGTTGATAGCTTTGGAAAAATCCACCTGGGTCATTCGTTATGATCAGAATTCGAAAATTTGTAAATTTGAAAAAATTCGTAAATTTGTAAATTCAAAAAAACTTGTAAATTCGTAAAAATTCGTAAATTCAAAAAAATTGTAAATTTGAAAAAATCCGAAAATTCGAAAATCTGAAAACTCGAAAATCTGAAATAGTAACCAACTTATAATAACTATTATTATAGGTATTGGAATTTCCTTTCAAATTTGGCTGTTAGTAAATATAACTAATACGAATTTATCCAAAGTTACGAATTATCCGAAATAACGAATGTGGCATCTAAACAAATGGAATGGAACGAATTAATAATAATAAATAACAATAATAATAATAAAAACATATTATTATTATTTTTATTATAGAAAAGGTGTACAGTGACGGCCTATTGACACCACTCAGTGCCAAAAGAAAAACTCTTCAAAGGGATGATATTAACTACATAGCACTAAATCTTAGCCACTATGTTAAATAAGATAAATAAAACAAAATATCTTATATTAGTTGTATCAGCAGCTACTATAAAAAAATATATCCAAGTAAAACTAATAACATTTAAAAAGTCCAATACATCTTATGTCCTTAAAATGCCATAGAAGCACTCATTTAAGTCCATCCAAAATATATCCAAGTAAAACTAATAACATTTAAAAAGTCCAATACATCTTATGTCCTTAAAATGCCATAGGAACGCTCATGTAAGTCCATCCACATGTGACAAGCTTTTATATGAATCACCATATAACAAAAAGGTGAAACGACTTCTTTAGATGGGTGAAGCTTTTGTTACGGTCATCCTAGTTGTTATCACTTGTGCACCACATACCCAGAACACCACCACGCGAGTCACACTCCCCTTAGGGTATATACTCACCAGATGTTAATATTTCATACGCCTTAAGGTAATCCTTTGCTGTCACTTTAAAGTCAAGGCATCCACTAATTCTGTTGGGGTGGAGGTATAGATGACTCCAGTGTAGCAGGATCATTTAAGAAAGTAAAAAATCCATATAGCGTAATCCAGCTTTTAAAATTTTATTGTAGCCAAATGCCCCCCATACAGAATATATGTACTAGCTTGTAAAAACAATAGAGCAATATGTATAAAAAACGTAGCGTAGTCACCGGTCCCGTGTGTGGTATTGCTGGTGATGAATTGTCTGATGTCAGAATTCTTATTATTGGAGGTGGATACAAAATTTTCCAGACCCCTTATGGGTCGGGAGACTTCCCTAATACAGGTGCAGGGAAGCTATGGCATTTTAAGGACATAAGATGTATTGGACTTTTAAAATGTTATTAGTTTTACTATTATTATTTATTATTAATTTGTTCCGTTCCATTTGTTTAAATGCGGCATTCATTATTTCGAATAATTCGCAACTTTGGAAAAATTAAGATTTTTGAATTTACTAATTTTTTCGAATTTACAATATTTTACGAATTTACGAACTTTTATGAATTTAGGAACTTTTTCTAACTTATGAATTTTTGAATATACGAATTTAAGAATATAAAAGTTTGTTAAACATGTTTTCGTTAATTCAGATATTTCCAAATTAACAAATTTGTTGAAATTTGTTAAAAAACGAATTCGGAACTAAACTAATTGCACTTGTCTACTCATCATCAGTGTCACCTGTCAGTGTTGCCTATCAGTGCCGCCTACCAGTGCCTATCAGTGCCCATCAGTGCTACCTAAGGTGCCTATCAGTGCCGCCTATCAGAGCCCATTAGTGCCACCTATCAGTGCCCATCGGTGCCACCTATCAGTACAGCCTCATCAGTGCCTCCTCTTCCGTGCCCACCAGTGCTGCTTCATCAGTGCCCACCAGTGCCGCCTCAGTTCCCATCAGTGCTGCCTCATCAGTACAGCTTCATCAGTGCTTATCATTGCCACCTATCAGTGCCGCCTCATTAGTGCCTATCAGTGCCCAACACTGCAGCCTCATGAGCGCACATCAGTGAAGGAAAAAAAATTACCTACTTGCAAAATTTTATAACAAACTATGAAAGTTTTTTTTTTTCAACATTTTTGACCTTTAGTTGTTACTTTAGCAAAAAATAAAAAACTCAGTAGTGATTAAATACCACCAAAAGAAAGCTCTATTTGTGTGAAAAAAAATGATAACAATTTCATATGGGTACAGTGTTACATGACTGCGCAATTGTCATTCAAAGTGCGACAGCGCTGAAAGCTGAAAATTGACCTGGGCAGGAAGGGGGTAAAAGTGCCCAATAGGCAAGTAGTTAAGTTTGTATGTTGTTGTGGAAAATCAAGGGAGGATATTTTATTGGATTATAGGTATGGATATTGCAAAAGTACAATATCCCTGTCACCCCATTTCTCTTTTATAATGATAAAGTGGATGTTTTCAACTATGTGAGCTTAAAATGGGGAATTGCAACCAATGCTCCCTTACTGATGTTGGATAGATATTTGGAAGTACCTGAAGGCAAATTGAATGATTCTGCTTCTGTCTATATGTGTTTCTTTAGATGTATAACTGTCAGCCTCAGACTGTCTAAATTCCCTAGTTTTTATTTTCCATTTGGGTTGAGGCTTTTTATGTTTAGTGATGTAATTTTATCCATAATGATTGGAAGGTAAAAGGACGTTTGTGCTTTACTGTTCCTTCACAAGGATGTTGCTGCAAACAATTAAAGGTGTATTGTTGTGGCTGTGTCCTCTGTTTAAGAGAAGGGTTCCAGTGTTGGTTCAAGGTCCTTTGGGGTAGGTAAATACGGTCAGATGGATGCAAGGAGAAAAAACTACTTAGAGATCGGCGCAATTAACTGCCAGGTCTGGGGAGAAGGGGGTTTCACATCATCAGAAGACATATCAGCACTCTATGGGTTTCCTTTATATGCTGTAACCGAACTTGTACAATTATTATTTAACAATAGATAACCATAAACTTTCTTAGCTAGTCCGGAGATCCAAATAATATTTCATTACTCTACAAGATTTATGTAGTGCCAACAGTTTGCAAAGTGCTTTAAAACGTTAGGGCAGACAGTACAGTTACAATACAATTCAATACAGGAGGAATCGGAGGGCCCTGCTCGTTAGAGCTTACAATCTAAGAGGGAGGGTCAAGTGATACAAAAGGTAATAACTGTGGGGGGGTGAGCTGATGTAGAAAATGAAAGTACAGTTGATAGGTGGAGGCAGGATAGGCCTCTCTGAAGAGAAAAGTTTTCAGGGATCGCCTAAAAGTGGATAGAGTTGGAGATAGTTGGATAGATTAGGGTTGGGAATTCCAAAGGATGGGAGAGGCTCGGGAGAAGTCCTTGATGCGAGTATGGGAGGAAGTGACAAGAGAGCTAGAGAGCAGGAGAGGTCTTGGGAGGAATGAAGAGAACCATTAGGTTGGTATTTTGAGACTAGGTTAGTGATGTAGCTGGGGGCAGAGTTGTGGATGGCTTTGTAAGTTATTGTTAGTATTTTGAATTTAATTTGTTGAGTGAGTGGCAGCCAATGGAGGGATTGGCAGAGAGGAGTAGCAGACGCTGTGCAGTTTGTAAGTTTGGATGAGTCTGTCAGCAGTGTTCATGATGGACTGAAGGGGGGATAACCTATTTAAAAGTAAGCCAATGAGGAGGGAGTTGCAATAATCAAGGCGAGAGATAACTAGGAAGTGAATCAGGAGCTTTGTGGTGTCATTGGTTAGGATGAGACGTATTTTGGAGATGTTGCTGAGGTTGAGGTGGCAAGCCTTGGACAGTGATTGGATGTGGGGTCGAAAGGAGAGTATAGAATCCAGGATAACACCTAGCACCCTGACATGTGGGGATGGGTGGATGGTTGTGCCATTGCTCTTGACAGAGAAGTCAGGGGAAAAGGGACGTGGTCGAGGAAATATTATGAGCTTGGTTTTGGACAAATATTATATATTTAGCAAGTATCATAATTTTTCCTTGCATAAGCTGAATGCTATACTAGGATGTTATCATTTTTACTTTGTGGATATCAACTACGGTAGCTCAATATATTTTGTATTAAGACATGTTGTGTTTGGTATATTTTGAATAAGTGAATTAAAAACATTTTGTGGGTTACATTTAGCAATTATACAGCTTGAGTACAGAGCTTCTCTTGTATCCATGTATCCACTATTATTGTAGGTGACCTAATAGATAGTGGGCATGTTTTGATATAAGCAAAAGTTCCTGTTATGCACAATCTTTGCATTTGTCAGCATATGTTAAGTAATTAGCTGTGTGTATGTTTGTAGAGTATGTAATGTATTGGAAGGAATGGTAAGCTTCCAGACCAACCTTATAACATTCTGTGAAAAGTGAGCAGTAATTTGTAGTAGATGAAGGCCTGTGGACATAGTGTAAAACTCCAACAAAGAGAGGGCACACTGACCTAGCGCATTACCTTAATAAAATCTATTAAGAAGTGAAAAGCAACAGAAGTTATACTCAAAAACACATGATGTCAACAGGCATGTTATACCATTTTGGTACTAGATGCAAGCAAGACTTATTAAGCACTGTCAACCTAGTTTTATCATGTTTTTCTGCTGCATGTATCTTGTGATGTATATGACCTGGGGGCTGTGACGTTCTGGCTATTTTGGTCCCACCCCCTAATTATCTAGGGGGAGGAACCTAACCAATATGGGTGTAACACTGTGTATATATATGTAGCACTTACCTCCGAAGGAGCTGCTAGTATTTGATTGGGCTTACCGTTCCTTTTCTGTTTCACCATATCCGTCATAGGGGTCCCATTAAAGACTTCTTTTAGTAATTTTAGCTCCGACACACAGTCTCTTTCTTCAATGCTTTATTTAAGAAAGACACATGCAATAAAGGGATGAAGGGTTTAGGGGAATTCAGGTACCTTGAATTTGCAGATCAGGAACACTTTCTTTTATCCAGAGGACAACAGCTCCATAACTGGATTCAGCAACCACCGGACAGGCCTCTCTCACTGACCTAGCAGCCGATGTGATGCTCGGTCATAGTCTCTGCCACAGACTTTAAGATTTGGTATAACTGTTACACAATCCTCTGCCACAGGATTGGGTAATTAGCGACTTGTTGCAATATCAAGGCTTGATCACACAGTACCAGTTCCCTTCTTTTGAACCTACGGTACTGTACGGTAGGTGACCTGGGATGCATCCTCCAACTGGGTCTCCAGGCTCTTCTAGAGGCACCGGCCTTATTGCGCAGTCCTCTCCTGAAAAGTCCTCCCCTGGATCCTCTAGTCGCTCGGCTTCTTCCCACAGGCAAGACAGCACAGGACCATCCCTGAATCGGTAGGCCCCAAGACTTTTGGGCCTACCTTCAGTAATGACGCCTCGGGCCAGCCGGCCCTGAGACAATTTGACAGCAGCGACACACCTTAGGCCAGGAGGGCCATCAGGTCGGAACTCTCTCATGTCACGGGGTTTGTCTGTACTTAAGTACCCCCTTCCAGAATGCACAGCAGGCAGACCACACCCACTGACTGTTTTCGGACAAAGAGGCACGCAATACACCCAGCTTGTTGCAATTTCCAACCTTGGCCGTAATAATAGGGTGCATCCCTAGGCCAAGGGGAAAACCAAACAACCAGTCAAGCTGAAACAGAACCATAATTTCTAATAATTGCAGTCTGAGCTAAACTACAGCTTCAGACAACTACATTTTTACTTATAGCGTCTGTATTAAAAATACCAGCGTTACATATAGATGGAGGTTTGGTCAGTCATCCACTTGGTTTTGATGAAAAGGGTTCTCCCTTTAAACACATCAGCCACTACGGACACTATCTGGTCTTCATCTAACTGGTTTATCGTAGCAGACCTGGCAGCTATCCCTTTGCTTTTTATGACATGCCTGTTTATGTGATTTGTTTGTGAGTATAACTTCTGTTGCTTTTCACTTAATAGATTTTATTAAGGTAATGCGCTAGGTTGGTGCTCTCTCTTTTTGTTGTTGTTTTGCAGTGTATATAAGGATACCCATTGTCCTGATGGGGAAGCAAGACACATTGGCGCTGATGAAGAGTTGATACAAATTAGCCTCAAAGCATATCACTCGAGTGCAGGGAAACCTTTGGATTCTGTGGACAAAGTGTACCTATGTTTTTGTAAATCATTTGATAGAGTATGCTTAATCTACAATGAAATGTAAGCTATATTGGCATCAATGAAATTGTATGTATATTGATAGACATCTGGTTACCTCTCTACCACTCAGAGGCTTAAACCCCATCTTAGCCAACATCTCCTTATCTCCCTAGGCTTAGACTCTTCTGTTGCCCTCTGTTACCCTAAGTATAGAATGTCCCACACAGTTCTGATGGTGGCAAGACCATGGCAACTGCAACATTTACTCTACTTTCCCTAATTTGAGTTATAACCTTCCAACAACTCTGCATTTCTCATGATATTCCGTTATGGGAACAATTTTGCTATGCTCAACTTAGCCATTTGATACTTTCCCTTCATTGCCTTTATACTTCTCCTTATGTCTTTACTTCCTTCGAAAGTAAATATCAGTCTGACCCACATACCCCGGGACTAATCTTTGATTTATGCATCTATAGTATTGTTAAAACAAACTATTAATAGGAAATATCTTGAGCCAGACGACTGGCAGACCATTTGGCAAGCCATGGCTAAAAACTTTAGAAATGTTCTAACTCTTGAAAACTCCCACATAGGTGGGCCTGCTTTTATTCCATTATATTGCTTCATTTGCTTCTGTGGCTGTTCCCACAATGGCAGATTGACTCATTTTTTGGTTGACTTTCCCCCCCAAAAAATATACGATCTAATTTACACGCTGCTCCACACAAATCTCCATAAAAACATTTATGAAGCATTGCCAAATAAACTTATTTGTGACCTTTTCCGTATACACAAAGAATATTCCTCCTTATTTTCAGGGCCAGCTGACTTACAATAGCTAAGGCCTGGAAGGCTTTCATGTTCAGCAGTAAAAAAACAAGCAGTAAAAAGCAAATTGACTGACATCATGATAAATGAAAAACTGACAGCCATTCTAGCTGATATCCATGCTAAAATCCTCCACATTCGGCAGACTTGGATTTCTTGCTTTCAACCACCATGATATAATGAATCTCTATTCTATTGTACATTTGATAACACAGTGGGTGGACCCTCTGGGACCCCTCCTTTTTCCTTCCCCATTTCTCATCCCTGTGTCCTCTTTTTGCATCCTTCCTCTCTTTTCTCATCATTCTTCTTTTTTGCAACAATTCAATCTTAACCACTTCAATACAGGACAGTTTCATCCCCTTCCTGCCCAGGCCAATTTTCATCTTTCAGCACTGTCGCATTTTGAATGACAATTGCGTGGTTATGCTGCACTGATGGGCACTGATGAGGCGGCACTGATAATAAAGCACTAATATATAGCACTGATGGGAACTGATATGCAGCACTGATGGGCACTGATATGTAGCACTGATGGGCACTGGTAGGAGGCACTGATGTGCAGCTCTGATGATTAAGCACTACAATGCAGCACTGATGGGCACTGATATGCAGCACTGATGGGCACTGATAGGCGGCACTTATAGGCACTGATAGGGGGCACTGATATGCAGTACTGATGATGAGGCACTACAATGCAGCACTGTTGGGCACTGATAGGAGGCACTGATATGTAGCACTGATGGGCACTGATAGGTGGCACTGATATGCACCACTGATGGGCACTGATAGGAGGCACTGATATGCACCACTGATGGGCACTAATGGCGGGCACTGATGGGCACTTATAGGTAGCACTGATGAGCACTGAGAGGTGGCACTGATAGGCGGCACTCATAGGTGGCACTGATGGGCAATGATGGGTACTGATGGGCGGCACTGATAGATGGCACTGATAGCCAGCACTGATGAGGAGTCACTGACAGGCATTACTGATGGGCACTGATTGGCATCCATGGTGGGCATGGGTTGGCATCACTGGTGGGCTCTAGTGGAGGTAAATTGGGTATCTGGTGCTCCAGGAGGCAATGCCCTTAGTTTGTAATAATGTACATTTGATTAGTCAGTCTTTAGGTAAAAACAAAGTTGAACCACGGTAAGGGGGTGATTTAAAAAGAGGCAGCCATCCTCAGCGTGTGTCCAGCAACTCTGCAAAACATATAAAATAAACAAGGGGGGAGGGGAGGCGCCTCTAAGTGTAGTATTAAAACAGTATCATTTATTGGCCAAGATTCAAAACACTTATAAGAAATAAGTAGGAGTAATGCTCGTCATAAGTATGTAGTCCTGGTAGTTCTACTGCATCCCACAGGCTCCTCGTATGATCCGGGTAGCTGGGAAAGGTTCTGGTGTGATGTTGTGCTGAATAGCTGTACATTCAGGAAAACCAGGAAGTAGTCAGCTCCATGCTCGCATAATGTACATTATGGAGCTGACTACTTCCTGGTTTTCCTGAATTGCATTGTCATATTTGAAGCCTTCCTTAGCTTTATGAGGTGTAGCTGCCTCCTTTGCTCTAGCCAGGTAGGATCTCACTGTAGTAATGCAGAATTCTATTGGTCTAATAGCACTGATGCTTGCTTATTTTGACAGCAGAGTCCCCAAGCATGCTCCTCCCATCTAATGCCACGTACACACGAGCGGACTTTTCGACCGGACTGGTCCGATGGTCTATTCGACAGACTTTAGGCGGGCTTCTGACGGACTTTTCTAACGAACGGACTTGCCTACACACGATCACACCAAAGTCTGACGGATTTGTACGTGATGACGTACGACCGGACTAAAATAAGGAAGTTAATAGCCAGTAGCAAATAGCTGCCCTAGCGTTGGTTTTATTCCGTCGGACTAGCATACAGACGAGTGGATTTTTCGACCGGACTCGAGTCTGTCGGAAAAATTTGAAACATGTTTTATTTCTAGGTCCGTCTGACTTTTGGGGAAAAAAAGTCAGCTGGAGCCCACACACGATCAAATTGTCCGACGGAGTCCAGTCCGCCGGAAAGTCCGGTCCGCCGGAAAGTCCGCTCGTGTGTACGTGTCATTACTCTGCAAATGGTTTTTGTTCTGCCCACTACCTTAGCTGCCTCTGAGCCTTCAGCTTCGAGACTCTGCCTGATGCCAAGTCACTTTAGTTCTGGCAGATAAGCCTGCATCTCCCAAAGTGAAAGAGACCATTTTTGTATTGATACTGTATTCACCTTTTTTAGGGCTCATTCACACTTGCCTGCACACTAAATCGGAGTAGTTTAGTGTGCGGGCAGTTGTTAGTTTTGGATTGTACTGACGTGCATCAGGGGGCCCTGTGATGCTAATTTTACTACACAGTTCCCTTTTTTTTTGGGTGCATTGCTTTTCTGTGTGGTGACATCTATTGAGGTGTGATATGCAAGGCACCTCCAGGCTGTGTTGCAGTGAGAACAGTGGTGACCAATGTTTTTCAGTGCAGAAAGCATCAGTCAGTGCTTTAGTGTGAATGAGCCCTGAAAGAGTCATTCCATAGCCTATACCAGTGCTGTCCCCATTCTAGAATCCCTTTAAGCTTCTAATGCCCCGTACACACGGTCGGATTTTCCGATGGAAAATGTCCGATCGGAGCGTGTTGTCGGAAATTCCGACCGTGTGTGGGCTCCATCGGACATTTTCCATCGGATTTTCCGACACACAAAGTTGGAGAGCAGGAGATAAAATTTTCCGACAACAAAATCCGTTGTCGGAAATTCCGATCGTGTGTACACAAAGCCGACGGACAAAGTGCCACGCATGCTCAGAATAAATAAAGAGATGAAAGCTATTGGCCACTGCCCCGTTTATAGTCCCGATGTACGTGTTTTACGTCACCGCGTTCAGAACGATCGGATTTTCCGACAACTTTGTGTGACCGTGTGTATGCAAGACAAGTTTGAGCCAACATCCGTCGGAAAAAATCAGAGGATTTTGTTGTCAGAATGTCCGAACAAAGTCCGACCGTGTAAGACTGCCACAACATTTCTGAATAGAAACATCCTGACAAGATGTTTGTACCTCCAAAGCATATATTAGTCTTCCCTGTTTCAGAAGTTTTCCATTAAAAAGTGGGCCGCCCCCTTTGTGAGCCTGGAAATATCTCATCCTAACAAAGCATCTACTATCCCAGTGGAGGACTAGCCTTTCTTTAATGACCCCACTGACAAGCAATTAAAGGCCCTTTCTAAAGCTCTGTTGTGCCTGGCAGGTCCTGCACTACAACCTATCTTAGTCATGACTTTGGTCTGTCAAACCCTGATTGACTGATCTAAGGCTATTAGAAGACATCTGATTGCAATGGCAGTTGTTTCCATCATCATAGAGTGTCTGGAACTTATGTCTGCAGTCTTGACCTACAGCATTGACAGGTTATTGGAGGTCTCCTGTCAGTGAGTGGGACTCAATGGCTTAAGTGTAGGGAAGTTGAACCTGCATCTTTAAAGAACAACAGCTCTTTGGGCTGCTGTATATGCTCTTACCAAGCTTGGCAGCCAGCCAGGCCACAGACTTTGGAATTCCAAGTCCCCCAAACCCTCAGATAAATCTTCTCCATCGTGCAGTGTGCCCCCATGGGGGTAATGTCTGTTTTTCTTTGCTCCATCACTCCAACTTGCTGATGACACTGCATAGATTAGTAGATCTCCACACGGTTCTAAAGGGTCTTCTGGAGCATGGTGTTATTGCCCTAGTCCCTATGGCAGAACAGTTTCAGGGGTTCTGCTCCAAACTGTTCACAGCCCCAAACCAAAAGGGGACATCTGTCCCCTCTTGAGCCCCAAGTCCCTAAATGTCTTAATTTGGGACCATTCATTTTCTGCCTGGAATCCACTTGGTCTGTCATAACCCTTCTTCATCAGGGAGACTTTATGGCCTCTGTGGACATCAAGTATGCTTACTGCAGGTCCCCATGTTTACAGTAGACCAGTGATGTTTGCTGTGGGTCTATTTTGTGTCTTTGCCATTCAGCTTTTCTTGTGCACCTCAGGTGTTCACTGGGGTGCTGGCCTTACTGCGCTCTGTATTCCCATTGTGGGATATGACCTCCTGCTCAGTTTAGCATGGATTCTGGCTCCGGAACCGACTAATCACTTAGAATACACACTTACACACACACAATACACTTAGAATACATGGATCTAGTCCTAGGCTCAGCTCAAGCCAGGAGGCACAGCTCTTTCCCAGGAGAAACTGCAAATTCCCCCAGACTTAGATTCTTCAGTCCAGGAGTCGCCCAACTCTTTGTTTCTGCATGAATGTTCTTGGGCTGATGTTAGCAGTTTCATTTGCCCCATTTTACTCCAGACATTCTGTCATCTTGGGACAAGTCCGTCCAGTTTTTGGCTCTGGATTTGGGGAGGTTCTTTCTTCTATCATGGAAGAACCTCACATTGGATTCTAGCCTGCTGGGTTGGGAAACTGTCCCAACTCTTATCGGTGCAGGGGGCTTGGAAGATTTGAGAAATCTCGTCTCCTCATCAACATTCTTGAACTTCAAATGATTTGGTTGTCTCTGCAGCACTGGACCTCCCACACACCGTGCTGTTAAAAAGGGTATCATATGTGTCAAACTATAATTTATTCATGAAACATTAATCCGGGAAAGTAACTAAGCTTACTGCACAGGAAACTGTCTAGAGTAGGAAGTTCTGTATTCATTAAGCAGATAGACCTTTTTGAGGTCAATCTGTGCCATCTGCACCAGTTTCTGTTTCAGAGTGAAATAGAAACTGGTGTGGGTTCTGCAATTAATAAACAAAGGGATCATGGGAATCCCCCTGCAGATCCCCGCCAAGTCCAGCCAGGATTCCTCTCTCTGCTCGTACATACAGACCCTATACAGTCCTCCTCCTACCTCCTGCACTTAGCATAAGGGAAGGGGGACTGGGGCAGACAGAGGAATCTGGAGCATGCAGCTCTAGCTTTACTTTTCTGTGCTGCATCTGTCACAGACACTGTATAAAACAGCTAACTGCTGCAGTCGTGAACTTGTTTTAACTACTTGAAGTCCAGACCTGTTGGCGGTAAGTGGTTAAAACCCATTGTTGCTGCCCTTCTTATCAGTATGCCTACATAGCTGCGTAACAGCCACACTGCTCATCATAGGTCTACTCACACATACTTGTATTGCAGAGGAAAAATAGAAATTGTGTCTGACCTGTTCAGTTCTGACTACTGGGGGGCACTTGGCCTAACCCTGGTGTCCTATTATACGATTGTTTTTTCTACTCTGCACAACTATGGCCACAGGGAATTGGATGTAAGATCTTGAAAATGGAAGTTGTTAGCACTAACTGTACATTTATTTCTTAAACTTCAATTCGATATTAAGTCACTGACAGAGGTAAGATTGCTGGATTGGCACAGGAGCAAAATTTCATGCCAGTTTATTTCTAAGTGTAATGTGGTCCAGTTCTTGCTAGTGCAGTTATAGATGATGCGCTTTAATTATCTTTTGAACTTAGGCACAAAAGGTACGCTATAAAAACATGTATCTAAATAACTTGGCCATACCTAGTATGCCCATATCCTTCTTTAGCTACAATTGCTCTGCTGGTATAATTGGCAAAACGCGGCTGTCATTTTGATATCTGGGTCCTGCTCCTTGTCACAATAAATGATGCCTGCAAACAGCAGGTCGGCTATAGCAGCCCTGTATTTCTCTTAGGAAAGGTTTGTTTCAACTGGCTGAGCAATGCCTAATCGATAAATAATATTAAAGCTGACTTTCAGTCCTGTGGTTGACATGGTGACATTCCTTGCCATTTTGGTAATTGTCCTGCTGCTTCGTTCGTTTCACAAAAAAATCAGACTTTCACTCTGGTGTGTGTGTGTTTGCATATATACAGTATCTCACAAAAGTGAGTACACCCCTCACATTTTTGTAAATATTTTATTATATCTTTTCATGTGACAACACTGAAGAAATTACACTTTGCTACAAAGTAGTGAGTGTACAGCTTGTATAACAGTGTAAATTTGCTGCCCCCTCAAAATAACTCAACACAGCCATTATGTCTAAACTGCTGGCAACAAAAGTGAGTACACCCCTAAGTGAAATTGTCCAAATTGGGTCCAAAGTGTCAATATTTTGTGTGGCCACCATTATTTTCCAGCACTGCCTTAACCCTCTTGGGCATGGAGTTCACCAGAGCTTCACAGGTTGCCACTGGAGTCCTCTTCTACTCCTCCATGACGACATCACAGAGATGGTAGATGTTTGAGACCTTGCACTCCTCCACCTTCTGCTTGAGGATGCCCCACAGATGCTTAATAGGGTTTAGGTCTGAAGACATGCTTGGCCAGTCCATCACTTTTACCCTCAGCTTCTTTAGCAAGGCAGTGGTCGTCTTGGAGGTGTGTTTGGGGTCGTTATCATGTTGGTATACTGCCCTGCGACCCAGTCTCCAAAGAGAGGGGGTCATGCTCTGTTTCAGTATATCACAGTACATGTTGGCATTCATGGTTCCCTCAATGAACTGTAGCTCCCCAGTTTCGGCAGCACTCATGCAGCCCCAGACCATGACACTCCCACCACCATGCTTGACTGTAGGCAAGTCACACTTGTCTTTGTACTCCTCACCTGGTTGCCGCCACACACGCTTGACACCATCTGAACCAAATAAGTTTATCTTGGTCTCATCAGACCACAGGACATGGTTCCAGTAATTCATGTCTTTAGTCTGCTTGTCTTCAGCAAACTGTTTGCGGGCTTTCTTGTGCATCCTCTTTGGAAGAGACTTCCATCTGGGACAACAGCCATGCAGACCAATTTGATGCAGTGTGCAGCGTATGGTCTGAGCACTGACAGGCTGACCCCCCACACCCCTTCAACCTTTGCAGCAACGCTGGCAGCACTCATACGTCTATTTCCCAAAGGCAACCTCTGGATATGACGCTGAGCACGTGCACTCAACTTCTTTGGTCGACCAAGCCTGTTCTGAGTGGAACCTGTCCTGTTAAACCGCTGTATGGTCTTGGCCACCGTGCTGCAGCTCAGTTTCAGGGCCTTGCCAATCTTCTTATAGCCTAGGTCATCTTCATGTAGAGCAACAATTCTTTTTTTCATATCCTCAGAGAAATCTTTGCCATGAGGTGCCATGTTGAACTTCCAGTGACCAGTATGATAGAGTGAGAGTGATAAAACCAAATTTAACACACCTGCTCCCCATTCACACCTGAGACCTTGTAACACTAACAAGTCACATGACACCGGGGAGGGAAAATGGCTAATTGGGCCCAAGTTGGACATTTTCACTTCGGGGTGTACTCACTTTTGTTGCCAGCGGTTTAGACATTAATGTCTGTGTGTTGAGTTATTTTGAGGGGACAGCAAATTGACACTGTTATACAAGCTGTACACTCACTACTTTACATTGTAGCAAAGTGTCATTTCTTCAGTGTTGTCACATTAAAAGATATAATAAAATATTTACAAAAATGTGAGGAGTAGTAATTGGTCTGAGAGTGTCATGTCCAGTCTGTCTGGCAAGCCGGCTGACTTTGCAGTTTAGTATAAGAGTTGACATGCTGTGGTGAAGATGGCTGAACCCTAGTGTATATATATATATATATATATATATATATACTGTAGAAAAACCAAAGAGGAAGAAGGGAACCTCCTGTCAAAACGAGTCAGCCATCTGGAAGGTTCTCCAGCGTGCTGGACACGGTCCCGGTGTCCATGGTGAACTTTGAAATGTGTTTCTGATCTACTTGTTTCAGAGTATATTTCCTTCCTTTTTTTTTCTATAAACACCACTTGGGTAATGCACAAGGTTGGTGCGCCCTCTTTACGTTTTTTCTACAGTGTTTCCATTGGGTGTCCCCTGACCCTTGGAGGGCAGCAACCGGGAGCCATAGAAATTCTAGGCGATATCTATTGCCATCACATTACTTTTGAGCGCAGGAGATTTTGTTTGTCACATACATTGTTCTAGAAATAAGTCACTGGGTTGCAGTCATTAGTTTACAAGCATTTTCTATGTCATCTTGTAAATGTTGCACGTAACTGTAAATGTTGCATAGGTGTGAAGTTATCTCCACAAGAAATGACAATGTAAAGTGACACTTTGGCCAAAGCAAAAATGACATATGATACAGTCGTCTTTCGATGGCATTAACATCCGTCTTTATGTTAACATAACAGCCTCCCTTGTAACATAGTGTCATTACTTGGTGATCTGGCTAGTAAATCTGTACTTTTTCAACTTTCTTAAACAGACCAATCTGTCCAGCAAAAGTGGCGGTTAGAGGGCTGAGACAAAACATTTAACATTTACAGGAGTGCTTACAATTGTCAGTTTTTATTCATTTATGTAAACCTAAAAAGAAAAAAAAACCTGTTACTGTAACTGCCTAATATATGTTAGCTGGAGTTATGCTTTACACTCTTAGTAACTTGCCTGGCTATATTGCTCTTTCATAAACACAGTGGAGCAGTGAATGTAGTCACTGGAAGACAGGAGATGTGTTACTGGCCGAGCACCAGGTGAAAATAAAGCAGAGAAAGCTTAAAAAAAAGAAAACTAATGCAGCTACTACATCCAATGATTGGTAAGCTACAATATATTAAATGTTTGTTTTTGGGTTTAGTTACGCTTTACCGTAATTGTAAAGGAATTATTTTTTTTTGTCCTAAAATGACCACATGACCGGACTCTCCGTCAGAATAAACTCTGACGGTCTTTCCGACGGAGTTCCGCTGAAACGGACTTGCCTACACATGATCACACCAAAGTCCGTTCGTTAAGAACGCTATGACATACGACGGGACTAGAAAAAGGGAAGTTCAATAGCCAGTAGCCAATAGCTGCCCTTGCATCGTTCTTGGTCCGTCGGACCAGCATACAGACGAACGGTTTTCCAGATAGGAACTGACTCCGTCAGAAAAAATTTGAAACATGTTCTATTTCTAGGTCCGTCAGAATTTTCAAAAGAAAAGGTCTGAAGAAACCCACACACGATCGGAATGTCCGATGGAATGGTTCTGTCTGACCTTTTCTGCCGGAAAGTCCGATCGTGTGTACGCGGCATTATACTTACCTGCTCTGTGCAATGATATTGCACAGAGCAGCTCCCTACCTCTTCTTTTGAGGTCCACCTCTGGCTCCTTCTATTCTGCCTCATCTGCATGTGCCATAATAGCAAGCTGCTTGCTGTGGTGGCACACATGCGTGCTCCCAAGCCGGGCAGTGTGTGTCCATAGATACACACAGCATGGCTGGGCCCCCTCCCTCGCTCCCTCCTTACAGGATTTGATTGATGGCAGCAGGAGTCAACGGCTCCCACTGCTCTGAATCTGAGAAAAGGAAGGGACCAGATGGGCACATCGCTGGCTCAAGAGAGGGCTCAAGTAAGTATTTAGGGAGGGGGTTAAGAACCGGTAGTGGAACATTTTTTTTTACCTTAATGCAGAGAATGCATTAAGATAACAAAGGCTTTGACTTTATAACCACTTTACTTAATGAATAAATATCTACCATTTAAACTAACATTTAACAAAAATGGAATACAGTAGTACCTTGGATTACGAGCATAATCCGCTCCAGAAGAATGCTTGTAATCCAAAGCACTTGTATATCAAAGCGAGTTTCCCCATAGGAATCAATGGAAACTCAAATCATTTGTTCCAGTGTCACTGCTAGTGTATGCAGTACCGCATGTAGCCAGAGGTTTGGGGGGGCCAGGGATACTCGGAAACACTCGGAGACACTCAGGAATAAAGTGTTTCCGAGTGTTTTTGAGTGTCTTCGAGTGGTCTCCGAGTGTCTCCGAGCATCACCGGCGCCCCGCACCTCTGGCCACATGTGGTACTGCACACCCCAGAGGCTTGAAACCTGCTCGTCTTACGAGACAACGCTCACAAATTAAGTCAGGATTTAAAGAAAAAAACTGTTCGTATTGCGAACTGCTCCTAAACCGCATTACTCGCAATCCAAAGTTTTACTGTATATTGCAGCTTACAGTTCTTAGATGTGGTGGCTGCATTAGTTTTCTTTTTCCAGTTTTTTTTTGCTGGGGTGACAACGCTCACTTACCTTGCTGTAATTATGTAACTACTGTATTACTATGTAACTATTGTAACCAGCAGCATTTACATATAGGTGAGCTGGTGTCAGGAAAGGTCCCCTTCGCTGGTAATATCGATCATTTGGCGTGCAGTACTGAGGTCCACCAACAAGTGTCTCCTGGCAGTTTGGAGCCGTCAGAAGAGCTTTTCCCTGCGGGTATTTTGTCACCTTTGGGCCGCAGTACTGGCGTCCACCAGCGGAGGAATCCTGGCAGTATGGAGCAGGTATTCCCCTCTGCAGACAGGTGTCACCTGACTTTAATTAGCAGCTGCAGTATAAATACCCGGCAGGTGCACAGACATCTTGCCTTTAATTAGCAGCTGCAGTATAAATACCCGGCAGGTGCACAGACATCTTGCCTTGGTATTGTCCTTGAGCCCTGACCTGCAGCCTGCATCCTGTTTACCTGATTCCTGAAACCTGATTCCTGTACCTGAGACCTGATTCCTGGAGCCTGTTGTTCCTGTTCCCTGTCTGTTTCCTTGCTCTGGACCCTGAGCCTTGTATCTGACCCATCCCTCCTGTGATCCATCCATCTCTCTTGTCCTGTTTGTTTCCCTTCCCCAGCTGCTGACCTCCCGTTGACGACCCTGGCCTTGCTCTGTTTATGATCTCGGTATTTCCCTTACTTGTATTCATTTGTTCTGTTATTATTATTATTTGTGGGGTTCTGTTTTGTATTGGTTATGGTGCACTGAGTGATATTGGAGGTGGTTGTGTTATATTTATTCATTTATCTTTAATAAATCATTTATATTTTCACTTATACACGTCTGGGTTTCCTCTGGTGCAGTCCACACAGTTCTGGTCTTATCTGGTACATGGCCGAATGCCAAGGCCATTCCTGACCAGAAGTGGCTGCACAGCGGAATCATCTCAGTTCTGTTGGCTTTGCTGGAATGAATCCCAATGTGATCCCATGTTATGCTCTGCTGGCGTCAGAAAGTGGCGAGTATCTCTGCCAGTCACTAAAAGAGTGGACCAATGACTAGCTACTTGAGATCATCTGTTTGGCCAACTCCCTGGTTGACCAGGGCTGTATGTTGTTTGGGGATGTGCAGCCTTTGATCCAAATATGTGCTGAGCTAGTCCTGTCCTGTGTTCCTAAGACTCATGATGATTTTTCTCCCCCTTTCATTGATGATCAGGTGGAGTCTCTGGTGTGGCTGTTAGAGGATGATTCCGCATGCTTTTTTGAGCACTATTCCATCTGTTCTCAGCAGAAGCTTTTGGAGTGTATTCACTCAGTACAGACCCTTGTTAGACAGGCAGCATGTGATCCGTCCTTTGTCCAACCCATACTCTCAGCATGGTCTAATATGTTACAACCAGCCCCAACCAACCCACAAAAAACCACCTCTGCTATCAGACACCTACCTGCCCACAAGTCTGTCTCCCCATCACCCACACCAAACTCAGTTGCAGCTCAGTATACATTGCTCCCAACCAGATACTTCTATCCGGTCTCTGCTCCCTGTACCTATCCTGCATTCAACCCACCTGCCTCTTCTCAGCTGCCTACTAATCCACAAAAACTTCCCCCAGCTACGGTTTTCTCTTCTCCACCATATCCCAATCCTCCTTTCCAGTCTGCTGCACCCCCCACCTACAGAGCCTCAGTGACTAAACCCAAGAAAAAACGAAAGTTTTTTCCAACCAATACGATTCTGCCAGTAACCCAACCTGCCTCCGCACCAGCTAATCCAATCCAGTCTGACGTCCCAGTGCTTGCAACCCAGTCTGACGTCCCAGTGCTTGCTATCCAGTCTGACGTCCCAGTGCCTGTTATCCAGTCGGATGTCCTGATGTCCGCTTCCCAGCCTGATGTCCAGGTACCCGCCTTCCAGCTTGAAGCGCCAGAGTTCCAGCCTGAAGTGCCAGAGTTCCAGCCTGAGGTACCAGTGTTCTAGCCCGAGGTACCAGTGTTCCAGCCTGAGGTACCAGTGTTCCAGCCTGAGGTACCAGTGTTCCAGCCGGAGGTGCCAGTGTTCCAGCCGGAGGTGTTCCAGCCTGAGGGGCCAGTGTTCCAGCCGGAGGTGCCAGTGTTCCAGTGGGGTGGCCCTTTTGTCCTTGGATCCTTCAAGCTGTTCACCTGTGATATTAGAGCTATTCTGAAGTTCACTGAGAGGAATGCTTTTTTGGGGATAATCACAAATAACTGTTTGTATTCTGTGCAGCTTATTTGAAGTAGTGATTCTTACCTAAACTCTCTGTTGCTATAAAGTCTTATAGAGACTATGCATGTTTTGAGACATTTTCTGCCTTTTTCTCAAGCCAGCTAGCTTGAGAAAGAGGCTGGAAACGCCTCAAATTATGTAGCCACACCCACCAATGCACTTCCGATTTCAAAAAAGGGAAAAGAAAAAGATGGACTTTTAAGATGCCACAAGACCTTGTTGGCACCTTAAAAGTCCATCTTGTTCTTTTCCCTTTTTGATTACAGTATAGGATGTTGGTGTCTTTTACTTTTTCACAAACCACTTCTGGTTTCGTCACTTCCAGTTTTGGGTGCACTCCACTGATCTCAGCTTGCTGCTTCCTGGTTCCCCCCCAAGGCTGCCTGGTCTCCTATGACACCATACCACCACTTCCCAGTGGATACCCCCTTGGACCTGGGACAAAACCTTCATACAACTACATACAAGTGATCTTTACACTATCCAATGTTCCCACCTCACCTATTTACTGATGCCTCTTCTGGACGAGAACTCTTCCTGACTTTGATGACAAGAATTTTCCAGTTATCCTTATGTGAGTTGCTAAGTGTCGTTGTTTTAATATATTTTGCAACATCTACTATGCTTTGTCTGCGCACTCTACTGTGTTTGCTTACTTGTCCAGAGGACTTGTTTTTCATTAACTTTTTGCCTCTATCTTCCCCTTCCAAATTACACCTCTGCGCCATATTGCTTACAATTTACTGTCACCCTGATTGAGACCAGAGACATTGATAGTCTGTGTTTGCGTCTCTTTCATAAAACGCGTTTTATATATATATATATATATATATATATATATATATATATATATATATATATATATATATATATATATATATATATATTCTGCAATGTATGCATTTTTTGCCATCCTGAGCCTGTTTTGCATTATTACTTCTAACTTTGCATCTGTTTCGTAAACTGCGAATTAGTAAGCCCTGGTTCACATTGATGCTACTTTGAAATCATTTGAAGTAGCGCGATATGAAAGTAGCAGGTCAGCGTGATTCCAGGTGCTACTTGATAGACAGCTGTGTGGCTTCATGCACAGATGTCTATTGAAGTTGCAGCCGAAATCAGCAAAAGTAGTGCAGGAACTACTTTTGCAAATCGGTGCAGCTCCACAAAGTCGCGTCACGCCGAATGGAGCAGTGCCATTGCCAGCAATAGGCTGCGACTTGCTATGCGATTTGACCTGTCAAATCACATGACATATCGCTCCAATGTGAATGAGGGCTTACTCTTTGTCTGATCATTTGGCTGATTACCCATCCTGTTCCACTAGCAGTTGCTGCATATTGAATAGCTTTAGAGGTTCTCCTATTGGACTGCTGTTTCTGTTTAACCATCTGACAATTATTCATTTATATAAATTATTTAATGCCCATTGTGTAAAACGAGTCAAGGTGAGTATTAATGCCTGTATGTAGTATTTTTGCACGATACCTTAGGACTTACTTTGTGTGCAAGTTATTAATTATTGTGTATATTTGAACTAGGGAGTTTAAGGAGCAGCATTAATTATTGTGTACATATAACGTAGGGAGTGTGCGAATCAGTTTTCATTTTTGTGTACATATAAGCAAAGATTTCGAAACATTTCTAGTTGCCAGGCCAGAATTTTTTTTACTGTGTTGACTCCTTTCTTACAGACATTTTGATCAGGTCCGCTTGTCAATTTTTAAAGTGGATGTGATTGGAAAATCCATGGAGACCTATAGAAAGATGTAAATAATAGCTCTTGTACGCATGCATTATCAGTAGCCACTCAATGGCCAAAGATGAAAAGAGGGGACCTGGAAGAAGGAGCAGAGAAGATGGTTTAGCACTTCTGCTCCAAGGCATAACTAGAGGAAGTGTTCCTGAGCCTAGGAGGTGAATAACCCGATCACAACTTCTCCATTGTACCCAGCAGCTTTGCCTCCTGTAAAACAGTGGTTCTCAACCTCAGTCCTCAGTCCTCAAGTACCCCCAACGGGCCATGTTTTGCATAGTTGCCAATAGTCCCGAATTTCCTGGGACATTCACGAATTTTGGAGCCTCGTCCCGATCCTATTGGTTCCCGCTATTTGTCCCGAATTTTTGCGCTTGTCCCGAGCATCGCAAATTTTTGGGCAATAAAGCGTTAATTATTATATCGCCGCAGCCTCGTATCTTCCCCCTACAACACTGCAGAGCGTCCCCCCTTGCCTCATTTTGTCCTCCTTGTCTTCTATTGGACAAGGAGGACACATGCTCTTTCTGCTTGCCTTGATTTGCCAAGTATGGCAAGCGGGGGCGTGGCTACTTAAGTTACCACGCCAGCCCGCCCAGACCCGCGCAGTCGGAGAACATGGATGCATGGGGGAGGAGGTGCGCCGCTGTGTCACGCTATCTGACTGCTGCTGCGGCTGCTGTGTCAGTGCCAGGAAGCCAGGACTCAGAGGAGGTTCGCCTCCTCCTGTTTACACTGCTGCCTCAGGCTCAGCCTGGGAGGGACCCCGCCGAGGAGGAGAACTTGAAAGGTCCGGGGGAGCCAGGACCAGGGAACACTCAGCGCCACGTGGGGGGAGCGAGCGAGTCGCTTTACACAGACACGGTAAGTTAAAGTGCTCCCAGCTTCTGTTTGAGGGGGAAAAAAAAATTCTCCCTCCCTTTTGCTCCCTTTTGGGGGGGGGGGGAGATAGGAAGTGGCAGTGGGTGACCCCCCTTATGGGGACAAATAGCTGATGGTGGCCCAGCTATTTTTCTCCATAAGAGGGTCACCCACGGCCACTTCCCATCTCCCCCCCCCCCAAAAAAAATAAACCCATCAAGGCCGTGCTCACTGTCTCTTCCTATCACACCCAATGTCGGTTCTTTGTCTTTCTTTCTTTCTTTCTTTCTTTCTTTCTTTCTTTCTTTCTTTCTTTCTTTCTTTCTTTCTCGCTGTCCTTTCTTTCCTTCTTTCTTTCTGTCCTTTCTTTCTTTCTTTTCTTTCTTTTCTTTCTGTTCTCCCTCTGTCTTTCCTTCTCTTTCTTTTTCTTTTTGTCCTCCCTCTTTTCCTTCTTCCTTTTTTCTTTCTCTGTCCTTTATTTTTTTCTTTCTTTCTCTGTCCTTTATTTGTTTTTCTTTCTTTCTCTCTTTTCTTCTTTCTTTCTGTCCTTTCTCTCGGTCCTTTATTTCTTTCTGTCCTCCCACTTTCCTTTTCCTTCTTTCTTTCTGTCCTTTCTTTCTGTCCTTTCTTTCTGTCCTTCTTTCTGTCCTTCTTTCCGTCCTTCTTTCTTTCTTTCTGTCCTTTCTTTCTGTTCTTCTTTCTTTCTGTCCTTCTTTCCGTCCTTCTTTCTTTCTTTCTTTCTTTCTTTCTTTCTTTCTTTCTTTCTTTCTTTCTTTCTTTCTTTCTTTCTTTCTTTCTTTCTTTCTTTCTTTCTTTCCTTCTTTCTTTCCTTTTCTTTCTTTCTTTCTTTCTTTTCTTTCTTTCTTTCTTTCTTTCTTTCTTTCTTTCTTTCTTTCTTTCTTTCTTTCTTTCTTTCTTTCTTTCTTTCTTTCTTCTTCCCTTTTTCTGTCCTTTCTTTTCTTTCTTTCTTTCTGTCCTTTATTTCTTTCTTTGTCCTTTATCTCTTTCTTTGTCCTTTATCTCTTTCTGTCCTTTCTTTCTTTCTGTCCTCCCTCTGTCTTTCCTTCCCTTTCTCTCTTTCTTTCTTTTTCTTTTCTTTCCAATGTAATAGAAATAATGCACTTCAATTATCATGGCATCATGGTTGGTATGGTGTCAGGATGACTGCATACTTGCCAACAGTCCCAATTTTTTATTTTTTTATTTTTTCCCCCTGGACAATCTCAATTTTGGGACCCTAGTCCCAATCAGAGCTCATCCTGATTAATTTCCCAGGATTTTGCCTTTGTCCCGGGCAAATTGGGATTGTTTTAGGAAAAAACATTCCCCTTGTGTTCAGTGGGGAGGGGCAGCCAATTGGCTGCTTCCCTCTCCACTGAACACATGAGAAAGCCGGAAACTGTAGCTGTCGCACTGCTGGGGGACACAGATCGCTCTGTAAGGAGGGCTCAGCTGCTGCTGCCAGGGACACTGAAGTAAGGTGGGCTCTGTTTCTTGGGGGCACAGATCGCTCTAAGGAGGGCTGCCAGCTGCTGGTGACACTGAAGTAAGGAGGGCTGCCAGCAGCTGGTGACACTGAAGTAAGGAGGGCATTGTTGCTGGGGGACACAGATCTGTAAGGAGGGCTCCGCTGCCAGGGACACCAGATGTAAGGAGGGGCTCTGCTGCCAGGGACACAGATCTGTAAGGAGGGCCTCTGCTTCTAGGGGTACCTGATGTAAAGTCAGACTCTGCTCGGGGCACCTAATGTAAGGACAGACTCTGTCGGGGGCACCTGATGCAAGGACGGACTCTGCTGAGGGCACCTGGTGGCAGGCGACGTGGCAGGTGACACACTCAGGGGTCCCACTGATTCTGCATTATGGAGAGTTGAACGATTTCATTCTATATTACAATGTAATAGAAATAATGCGCTTCAATCATCCTGACACCATAACAACCATGATGCCGGGATGATTGAAGCGCTAACACCAGGTGTTTGGAGTATCTTTAGCTGCTGATTGTTAAAATCTGGATTACACATTTCTTTTGTGGTGTAGGATCTGGGGCTGCTGTCCCTCCATCCCCCCCCCTCCCCCCATCCCCCCCCCCCTTCCCGCTCCATCCCTCATTCATCTCACTCTAACCACACCTCCTTTAAGCCATGCCCAGGTAACCCACGCCCACTATTTGCGTAAACCACGCCCATTTTTCGCCGGGCGTAGCGCCGCATCTTTACTTTCCTATGCCACACCTACTAACGCATGCCCCCGCCCCCTGATTATAATGTAACTCCACCTACAGCCAAAAAAAGTGTCCCTAAAAATTTTTTTACAATGTTGGTAACTATGGTTTTGGGAACATCTCTTATATAAAATAGCTCTTATTAATATCATGTCATTGATTTAAAGCAGCTGTGCAAAGTAAAGGAAAACCTGAAAACATGGCCTGTTGAGGGTACTTGAGGAATGTGGTTGAGAACCACTGCTGTAAAGAATAAAGACATTTCTTCACTGCCATTTTACTTATTTGATAGTTTAACCTCACAGGATTAAAAAGGTAGGATCTTATTTTATTAAATTATAGCATTTTAAGGGCTAGACTGAAGAGTTTTACATATGCATATTAACAGCTCGAAGTTTAACCTTTTCATTTTTTGGATTTCATTTTTTTTTTTGTAGTTTATTTTCTTGACATTTGATTGGCTGCAGGTTGCTGTAGCTATTCATTTCCTCTCATTGAAGTGTTTGTCAAGCGGCACTGCATGTCATCTTGATCTTTGTAAAACAGAAAGGACTTCTCAGTTGCATCCATTAAAATACGATTAACTTAAATAGTCACAAGGGTATTACCCAAATGAGTTTTACACCAGCCTGGACAATGAACACTTCCCTTTAAAAAGACTTATGTGGTGTTTCCTGTCATCTCTTTTAATTCAAAACTAAAACTTGATAAATTGGGGAGGGGAGTGTTAAAATAGGTGTGATAGTAAGCCCGGGTATTTTAGCAGCTTTTAGAGGATATAACTAAACTTTTGTGTTCAGCTTATGAACAAGGATGAACTTGCAATTTCTACTGCCTAGTGAGTATAACAGAATGGTCTGGGGCATTGTGCTAATATATATATCTGTAAAACTTTAGAAGATGTAGCAGCAAAATGGAATTGTTCAGTAATCCTGTAACCAGGCTACTGTTGTTTTCCTGTCGTTGTTCTCTGTACTTACTGATTAAAGTGTATCTAAAGCCAATTATTTCTTTATTTTTAATAGAGTAGGGAGGGTTAGAGCCTCTGACAAGTGTACATTTCTGTCTGTGGCTCCACTGGGGAAGTTCACCCTCTTTAGGGACCTACATAAGGGAAAATGTTTCCAATGTTCAGTTGTGGATTTTTCTTATGTATGGAGAGATTGTCATTTCCCGATGCGACAGGAAATAATATAAAATATTCCCAATGGGACAGAAACAGAAAAAAACAATAAAAAGTTTTGGATTAATGTAACAGGTGAAGAAATACAGTCTGTCCTTGGCTTTTCCAGGGGTTTTGTGTCAGTCTGAAAGTAATAATATAATGGTGTATTCTGGGGATATTCTGTATCTGACAGATTTTTATTCCATATAGCAGTGGTTCTCAACTCCTGTCCTCAGGACCCACTAACAGGCCAGGTTTGCAAGATAACCGAAATACATCCCAGGTGATATAATTTGCTGCTCAGTGATTGCAGTATTCTAGTCTGCATCTCTCCAAGGTAATACTTAAAATCTGGCCTGTTAGTGGGTCCTGAGGACAGGAGTTGAGAACCACTGCCATATGGGGTCTCAATTTGTGAGATCTCGGTTATTTAGCTAAATGGTCTACACAACTGCTATGGCCATTATGATTCCCGTTTAGGATTCCCACACTCCCCTTCACTTTTCTATTTATTCTGTTTTATCCACTTTATTCTAAAGTGTTAGTCTGCCCAAAAGTAATAATTGAATGTTGTATTCTAGGGATATACTGCATCTGACAGATTTTTTATTCCATTTAGGGGCTTAATTTGTGAGATCCCGTTTTTTTTTTTCGAGATCCTGGTTCTTATGTTCCATGGTCTTCACAACTGTTGAGGCCATTATGGTTCCTACACTCCCTTTTAGGATTCCCACACTCCCCTCTGTTTTTCCATTTATTCTATTTTATGCAGAATGCAACAGAAGGAGCTGGAAGGTTGGGGGTTACTCTCAAAACTCCCAGGTGGACAGGAACAGAGTCTGGAATTATAGTCTGGAGATCTGTTTGTTGGAGTTTTGGAGTATTATGCCGGCCATACACGGTTCGAATTTCGAAAGAATTTTCTTTCCAAAATCGTATCAAAGAATTTTCGTACGAATTTCGCACCATTAGTGGGCTGCAACAAAGGCCCATTTTCGTGCGGCAATCAAATTTTAAGGAATCGGACATGTTGGAAAATTTTTGAAAAACAAACAATTTTCTAATCAATGATGGAAGAATCGTGTGAGGAATGTAATAAGAAAAGAACATTTATGGAAAAAAAAGAAGATTCCCGGCCACGAAAATTATTTTCTGTAGCAACATGAGGTGAAATTGAAGGCTTGGTCGGCCGAATTTCAAAAATTAATGGTGGCATCATCGGATCACAAAAAAAAACGAACTTTCTGATTTTGAAAAGAAAATTTGTTCGAAATTCCACCATGTATGGTCTGCTTTAGATACATTTAAAAGCCAGGCGCTGACTCAAACTACCAGGTTCAACTTAATGTTACTTTTGGATGTACTGATAATTTAAAGTAATTAGGGTAAAGTAAGCACATATATATTATGGGGGTGGTCACTCTTGACAGAGTGTTGTTAAAGCACCAATCTAGAAGTTTAGTGACCCTTCACAAACCTGACTCACGGTTGCAAAAACTGGAATTCAGTTATATTGTTTAGCTGCTTACAGAATCATTACTGAATTCCCCATGGTTACTGTAAGGATTAGAAAATATATTTTTTAATATAAGCTGGTGTTTAGTATGAGCTTGTAGATGGCAATCTAATTTTAACTTGTTGGGTCGCATAGATTAGTGAATGTTACAGATGCATAGCAAAATTTGCTAGCCGTAGTGGAAAATATTTCACACTTTCAATTTCTTGCACTATTAAGCACTGCAGTTTTGTGTGCTTTACAAACTATTTTCTCGGAGGGAATGCACATGGCATGCTTTGGGTTATTTTTTTTTTTTTCCAATACAGTACTTTACTTTAAAGATCACACGGAGAGTACAGATATCTCGACAAAATACAATCTTGGTACATGTACCTAGATAGTTCACATAATCTAAACAAGCCAGTACAGTGGTTGCATGCAGTGCAGCGCAGGAGATACTATAGAGATCCCACCACCCATATATTCCACATTTGCTGTACTCCATGTGGTATTTTACACAGTGAAAAACATTATTATTTCAAAAGAAAAAGAAAACGCAGAGAAAAGAAAAAGTGATAAAAGAAAAAAAAAGGGGGGGGGAGGGTTTTGGGGATGTGGGGAAAGGAGCCTGTCTTACCATCAACTTGGTAGAACTATGAGTCCCAACATGGCCCACGCGAAGCGGTGATGTTTAAGTGAACAGAGTTTTGTATTCCTCAGAGTAGAAAAATTCATGCAAATAATACCACTTTATAAGGAATTTTTCCCAGGGTCCCCTCTCCGTGTCCATCAGGTCCTCCATTTTGGGTTTGTTTTAAAAAATGTATATGCATTTGCACATGAAATTCATTGTTCATCCATGTATGAAACTTTACTGAACATGCAAATTCACATAAAAAAGAATGATGATTTGGTATAGAATATGTGCTCCAGCCTAGCTGCGGCATGCCAGAAATAATAATGTAATAGTTTTTGAGTCTATTTATTTATTTATTTATTTTTGATATATGTGCATACCTTATAGAAGTAAGGCTGGCCTTACATTATAAAAGTTTCTTGTTATGTGCAAAACCTTACTACAGCAAAGAACTTTATAAAGAACCATGATTTGGTATATAATATGTGCTCAAGCCTAGCTGCAGCATGCCAAAAATAATAATGGAATTTTCTCTATGGTTTTTGATTGATTTTGATTGATTGATTTAATTGATTTAATTGTTTTTTTTTTTTTAATATATGTGCATACCTTATAGAAATAAGGCTGGCCTTTCATTATATAGTTTTCTTGTACAAATTTCCTTTAGATTTATCAAATGAGGTCAAACCTAAACACTTTAAATTTGTATGCAATTAGGCAGGCCCTTGCACTACATAATTGAAGGTAAATCTAAAGGAAACTGAACAAGAAAATTGTATAATGTATGGCCAGTCTACATCAAGTGTGCACAGCTTTCATTAAAGAAAACTGAAGATATCTTAATTAGTAAAAAAGCCTCAATTAATTGTTAGTAGAGGGGTATTGTGCTGTATGGATATCTGTGTGTGTGTGCATAAACCCTGTAGTTTGGAACATGCATATTCTATTCACATTTTCTGTATTTTGTTTCACATGTTTTTTTAAAAAAATATTTGGTATGCACATTTTGTGGTGCACCTTATAGGAACTGGGGGCATAACAACATCATTGTGTGGAGGTTCATCACACATGGCAAACTGGGACTACAGGATACACACTTGACATTTGTGAACAATCAGCTAGATTTTATGGCTAGGTTTATGGATTGTGATTGCTCATGTGAGCAAACATCAATACGCATTCACTTACACATATGGACACAGGATTCAGTTGTACTCACATGGTTTATTCCTCCGATTATTTAATTTAGTACACCCCTCACATTTTTGTAAATATTTTATTCTATCTTTTCATGTGACAACACTGAAGAAATCACCATGGTTGACCAAAGAAGTGCATGTGCTCAGTGTCATATCCAGAGGTTGTCTTTGGGAAATAGACGTATGAGTGCTGCCAGCATTGCTGCATAGGCTGAAGGGGTGGGGGGTCAGCCCATCAGTGCTCAGACCATACGCTGCAAACTGCATCAAATTGGTCTGCATGGCTGTCATCCCAGAAGGAAGCCTCTTCTAAAGATGATGCACAAGAAAGCCCGCAAACAGTTTGCTGAAAACAAGCAGACTAAGGACATGGATTACTGGAACCATGTCCTGTGGTCTGATGAGACCAAGATAAACTTATTTGGTTCAGATGGTGTCACCTGTGTGTGGCGACAACCAGGTGAGGAGTACAAAGACAAGTGTGTCTTGCCTACAGTCAAGCGAGGTGGTGGGGGTGTCATGGTCTGGGGCTGCATGAGTGCTGCTGGCACTGGGGAGCTACAGTTCATTGAGGGAACCATGAATGGCAACATGTACTGTGACATACTGAAGCAGAGCATAATCCCCTCCCTTCGGAGACTGGGCCGCAGGGCAGTATTCCAACATGATAATGATCTCAAATACACCTCCAAGATGACCACTGTCTTCCTAAAGAAGCTGAGGGTAAAGGTGTTGGACTGGCCAAATATGTCTCCAGACCTAAACCCTATTGAGCGTCTGTGGGGCATCCTCAAATGGAAGGTGGAGGAGCGCAAGGTCTCTAACATCCACCAGCTCTGTGATGACATCATGGAGGAGTGTTCAGGCAGTGCTGGAAAATAATGGCGGCCACACAAAATATTGACACTTTGGGCCCAATTTGGACATTTTCACCTAGGGGTGTACTCACTTTTGTTGCCAACGGTTTAGACATTAATAGCTGTTTGTTGAGTTATTTTGAGGGGTCAGCAAATTTACACTGTTATACAACCTGTACACTCACCACTTTACATTGTCAAAGTGTAATTTCTGTGTTGTCACATGAAAAGATATAATAAAATATTTACAAAAATGTAGGGGGTGTACTCACTTTTGTGAGATAATGTATATCAAATCAGGGTTTTGTTTCTGTTTGACAATTGTAAGGGTCTTAGATTAAGAGTACCAAAAGCCCTAACTATTTATAACTACAGCAGGACATGTAAAAGGCACAGAAATAAAAGGAACAAGATTTTATAGAATGTCTAGTTCTACAAATTCATCATCTTTCCTTTTTCTTGGTTTGTTATAATTACTGTGGTGCAGCTTTAGGAAATCTGAAGATAACATAGCCAGCTGAGATATAGCACATAGACAGAATACATGCACCATTTATAAATATATTTTTCGAAGCCTATTTACAGACTTTCTTACTATAAAATCAGTTACATTATTTTATGAACAAAATAATGATTTAATAAAAAATTTAAAAAAAGTCTTGTAGTATTTTCCTCCAAAATATCCAGTAAACATCAGTGTAAGGAGGCACTTACCCACTGATCACAAATGTAAACTGACACTGTCTACTAATCACCAATGAAAGGACACACTTCTCAACTGACCACCAATGTAACAAGCTCTTAAAGGTGGGAGATCATGCTGGACTGACTTACTCGGTTACAAGCTCTTAAAGGTGGGAGACCGTGCTGGACTGACTTACTCGGTTGAGGGTCTGTGAGTGAGTGGTGCTCGGCTGCTACCTCTGGGATACGGCCTCAAGGTCGTTTCCGCGTATACTTGCGAGGGTAGGTAAAAGGAGCGCCCGGTATCCAATTAGAAGTAAAAATAAAGGTGAACATGTAGTTGTTTTATTGAAAGTAGTAGAGCATGATAAAACCAACGTGTTTCAGGGGAACAAAGACTCCCCGTTCTTCAGGACTATTAGAGACATAAATAAAAAGTGTACAGAAAAAAATATATATAGCATGATATACATATATGGAAATAAAGATTAAGTGGATACAAATTGTTTACATGTCATATATATGAACACATTGTATACAAGGGTGAAGCTGTGTTTGAAAAACAAACAGTATACCTTTTTTTTTCTTTTTTTTTTTTAAAGCTCATAAAAACAAGTAAAAGGACTCTAAGGGAAGCAGACCAATGTAACAAGACTTTTCTACACTGACCTCTGTTGTAAGGGGGCAATTTTATGTAAAGCAGACTATACTATTAACATTCATGTTGTTTATAGCATAACATACATTTATGTACAGTTTTCTTCTCTATAAAAGTCTTAATTAAAATGTTATTGTGCTACTTTTTCTACAATATATATATATATATATATATATATATATATATATATATATATTTTTTAACAAAGGGAAATAGTTTGTCCTTCATTTTTGTGTTCATTAATTCCATCACCTTCTACATATATGTGTTTAATATAGATAGACAGATATATATATATATATATATATATATATATATATATATATATATATATATATATATATATGGTTTCTATGCAGAAGGGAGCCTGATTTTGCATTTTCCAGCTTTAGTAAATAAACTCCATTGTGTACTTAAAAGTGGGGTATGCCTGTATATATATATACATATACATAAACATATATATCATTTTTTATTGGCAAGTGTATTCACAAATATGATAGCTATATATCCATGCTTTTGATTGCAGACTGTTTTAGAAAGTTTTAAATAAAATGTCTATCTATCTATCTATCTATCTATCTATCTATCTATCTATCTATCTATCTATCTATCTATCTATCTATCTATCTATCTATCTATCTATCTATCTATCTATCTATCTATCTATCTATCTATCTATCTATCTATCTATCTATCTATCTATCTATCTATCTATCTATCTATCTATCTATCTATCTCGATAGATAGATAGATAGATAGATAGATAGATAGATAGATAGATAGATAGATAGATAGATAGATAGATAGATAGATAGATAGATAGATAGATAGATAGATAGATAGATAGACTCAATTAAAGCAGGATTTTTAGTTGTGCCCGCACTGCACGGGTTAACTGCTTGTTTTGTCCAGGGGCACACAGAAAGGCACCCAATCCTTCGAAATCTGGAAAACCGGGCTCCCCACACCCAGCAGTGGACTTTTCTTGCCATCCTCAAGTCCAGAGCCAGTCCGTGGGTGTGATTACGTTAGGAATAGTCTGCCGCACAAGAGCGCTAGACCATGGGGGTTGGTGGGGTTGGGTGGGTTGTGGGGAGGCAGGCGTGACAGGAATTGGTTTTGCCCTCGGAGGATCGGAGGATTAAGTAAGTATAGCTCCGCTCTCCTCACCCCTAGAAAAACCCCTAGAAAAACAGGCGGTTAACCCATGCAGTGCGAGCACAGCCGCATTGCATGAGAGAAAAAAAATAATTCTTCTTTAAATAATTTGTGCATTAAGAATAGACAAAAGTATTCTAGTGCAAAGAAATGCAGTAACAAAAATAAATATAAATATATATATATATATATATATATATATATATATATATATATATATATATATATATATACCGGTGTATATATATATATTTATATTTAAACCACCTGTGGGTAAATATACTAATGTATAGATTTACCCACATGACTAATAGTACAGTTTTTAATCATACTTCCTTTTACATATACGTTTAAGCTTGTGTGGCAAAACATATGCATGCTGAACTATAACTAGAGTAATCTTGTTTGTTATCTACATTTCTGCAGCTACTAGGTTGTACAAAATAGAAATTCAGGTTTAGAGGTTGTATTTTTATAATATGGTGAAATTTGTGTGGACTATCTTTGAATTTTGGTTAAAAAATATCTGTACCCTCAGATTTTTTTTTTTATATACCGTATTTATCGGGTATTTATTTTTATCACAACTTTTTTTTTTTAATACTTATGTTATTACAACTTTTTCTTGTTTTGGAATATTTGCCAGTTGCTAAAAAAAAAACAAGCCAGCAAGGATTACAGTGGTAGGAAATGTACCATCGGGAAGCAGCTGTATACAAAACAAAAGCAATAACAAACAATTAAAAATCACTGTAAAATAAAAAAAAATATTATTTTACGAAAATAATATTAATATAAAATCAAGGGCATGATAAGCCCAAAATTATTTGGCATACTGTGAAAATATATTTTATTATGTAAATTTTTTTTTTTTTTTTTATAGAAAGAGACATTCAACAAGTATACCTCAAATGTAACCCGCAATAGAACTGAGCTTGCATGCAAGAGAAAAAAAAAACACACACACATTTCTGCTCTGTATTTATATTTTACAACATTGCTTAAGATATATCATTTTAGGTATTTTTAGCCTTTTTCCGCAGCACTGCAAGCATTGTTTTATTCCTGAAGCTGGTACAACTTGCATAAAGCTACATTTACACATGTGTTTTGAGCCAACAATCTGTATGTTTACCTTAATGCGTATGTGCGTGTAACCTCAGTGGGGCGTCCCAGCGATTAGCCACGGAATGCAACCCTATGGAAAACAATGGAAGGCTGCTGGTTCCTGCAGCTAATTGCGCTGCTTGTATGCAATCGCAATGCAGTGATCACCTTTGAGTGATCTGCCTGAACGCAGACTGTCTGCGTCCACACACATTGTTGACAGTGGAGAAGAAGAATCGCTTGCTGCTCCATCCTCCTTCATAACTATCCACAATAACCATCACGTCTAGGTATGAAGGAGTGTGGGGCCTCCTTTTCAGTGACGGCGCTGTGGTTTAGCAGCCAATTGCAGTGTCACACAACCAGGGGAGTGATGGCATTGATCCTCTGGCTTGCCGGTGTTCTGCCGAGAAAGTTCCTCTCGGCGGATAAGGACCCCCCTCTACTGCGCAGGCGCAGCGCTTGCGCAGTAGGACGTGGCGGAAATAGCCGAAGGCGAATAGAAGAGAAATCAGCTGTACACGGCGCCTGTAAGAGGGCCCCTCATGGGCTCACTTCGCTCGCCACGCTTCGGGCATGGCCTCGATTTGCTCGTTACTTTTTTATTCCCCCTCTAGATCCACTTGGATGGTGCAGCTTCAGCCTGGACCCAGGGCACAGGCGCCGTGTATAGCTGATTGAAGTTTTTCATCTTCGGCTATTTTTGGCGGCTCCTAGTCGTTGGTACTGCGCAAGCACTGTGCCCGCGCAGTACAAGGGGGACCTTATCCGCCGGGGGAACTTTCTCGGCAAGACATCGGCACTAGTCATTTCAGTACCAGCTGGGGTGGAGGATGGTGCAATGAGAGATTGCTGGAAAGATAGGGGAGTTGGGTCCCTTTCCAGTGGTGCTGTAATTTCCCCTTGTATATGCTGGCCTTTAGGCAAATATTCTCTCTCAAAAAAAGAATCTCAACTCCCTTCTCCAGCAAGCAAAATCTGCCCCCAATCAAAAAACCCCCCTTCAAAAAAGTATCCTACCCATCCTCAATTAAACCCCCTGCCATCAAACATTTCCCTTACCAGTGCACTTCCTTGTCCACCTCTGCTCCTTCTTGTCCACCGTTCACCACCCTCTCTTACATTACTCTCCTCCGAACCCCCTTGCCCCACTTACCACTCATCCACCCCTTACTTCTGAACCTCCTCATCCACCACTCACCTCTGTACCACATCATTCACCACTCACTACTGCACCCCCTTGTCCGCTGCTAACCACTGAACACCCTTTTCCACAACGCCCTTTCTACACCACTGCTCACCTTTCTACACTGCACTTGCTCATCCACCCCTCACCTCTGCACCATCATCTCCTTTACTACTTACCTCTGTAAACCCAGACCCCCTTATCCTGCATCACTCTTTCACTAGTGCTTACCTCTGCCCCTTACAACCCCTCTTTCACCAATGCTTAGCTCTGTACCCCGCTTTCATCAATGCTCACCCCTACCCCCCATACCCCTTATCCACCATTGTTCACTTCTACATCTCCCTATCCCCCTTCCACCAATACTCTTTTCTGCGCCCACCTCTCTATCCCTCTTTTACAACTGCTTACCTCTCCATCACGCTTACACTACTACACTCCATCTCTGCACCGCTTTCCACCACTATGCTCTGGTCACCTTTTGTGACAAGTGTTAGGGCAGGACTTTGATTTCTGCCAGTAGGAGTACATTTAGCTGTGGGCAGTAGAGGAGCCTAATGAAGCAGGGTGCAGTGAGCATCTAAACCCGTCCACAGACCCAAACAACATGGAAAGCCAGTATATACCCAGCTAGGGTGCTTGCTAGCTGGTGGGTGCATGGGTACTCCTCTGCAGTGGTCTGATGGTAGCAATGTCCAAGCTGGCACTGCACCCGCCACCTTCAGCGGGCAGGTGAAGTGCTGGAATTTGCAGAATAGATCTCCTTTGAGCTGCAGACGCAAGTGACAAACGATGTCATTACAGCCGTGCACATTGTATGCGGTGAGTGAGTTCACAGTGGGTCCTCCCCCCCCTTGGGGCCTTTGCATACTACACACTCTAACCACTTCAATACTGGGCACTTTTATCCCTTTCTTGCCCAGCTTAATTTTCAGCTTTCAGCGCTGTCCCAATTTAAATGACAAGTAATGCAACACTATACCCAAACTGAATTTTTATCATTTTGTTCACACAAATAGAGTTTTCTTTTGGTGGTATTTAATCACCTCTGGGTATTTTATTTTTGCCATAATGTATTCTGCTATATATCTTTGGTGAAAATGACCCAAATCAGTGTATATCATTTAGTCTGTAGGAAAGGTATAGAGTCCACAAACTATGGTATATACAGTGCCTTGAAAAAGTATTCACACCCCTTGAAATTTTCCACAATTTGTCATGTTACAACCAAAAACGTAAATGCATTTTATTGGGATTTTATGTGATAGACCAACACAAAGTGGCACATAATTGTGAAGTGGAAGGAAAATGATAAATGATTTTAAAATTTTTTTACACATAAATATGTGAAAAGTGTGACGTGCATTTGTATTCAGCCCCCCTGAGTCAATACTTTGTAGAACCACCTTTCACTGCAATTACAGCTGCAAGTCTTTTTGGGGATGTTTCTACCAGTTTTGTGCATCTAGAGAGTGAAATTTTTGTCCATTATTTGCAAAATAGCTCAAACTCTGTCAGATGGGATGGACAGCGTCTGTGAACAGCAATTTTCAAGGCTTGCTACAGATTCTCAATTGGATTTAGGTCTGGACTTTGACTGGGCCATTCTAACACATCAATATGCTTTGATCTAAACCATTCCATTGTAGCTCTGGCTGTATGTTTAGGGTCATTGTCCTGCTGGAAGGGGAACCCCAGTCTCAATTCTTTTGCAGACTCTAACAGGTTTTTCTTTTAAGATTACCCTGTATTTGGCTCCATCCATCTTCCCATCATCTCTGACCAGCTTCCCTGTCCCTGCTGAAGAAAAGCATTCCCACAACATAATGCTGCCACCACCATGTTTCAGGGTTGGGATGGTATGTTTAGGGTGATGTACAGTATTAGTTTTTTGCCACACATAGCGTTTTGCTTTTGGGCCAAAAAGTTCAATTTTGGTCCCATCGGACCAGAGCACCTTCTTCCACATGTTTGCTGTGTCCTCCACATGGCTTCTCGCAAACTGCAAACAGGACTTCTTATGGCTTTCATTCAACAATGGCTTTCTTCTTGCCACTTTTCCATAAAGGCCAGATTTGTGGAATGCACAACTAATAGTTGTCCTGTGGACAGATTCTCCCACCTGAGCTGCGGATCTCTGCAGCTCCTCCAGAGTTACCATGGGCCTCTTGGCTGCTTCTCTGATTAATGCTCTCCCAACCGGCCTGACAGTTTAAGTGGACGGCCATGTCTTGGTAGGTTTGCAGTTGTACCATACTCTTTCTATTTTTGGATGATGGATTGAACAATGCTCCATGAGATGTTCAAAGATTTGGATATTTTTTGTATAACCTAACCTTGCTTTAGGCCGGGTTCACACTATAACACGCTGTGCGTTCCTGTTCCCCATTTCAGGGACGAATCAGGTCCGATTCTATGCCTGAATTCGGCCCTGAAACGAAGCCAAAGACGCACAGCATTTTTGTGCAATGCGCTCCGCAACCGTCCCGGAGATATGTGAACTGGCTCCATAGGGAGCCAGTCACATTCTCCTGCTATGCGAATTAGATGCAGGAAATGCCCATCTAATTCGCATAGTTGTGAACGGGGCCTAAAACTTCTCCACAACTTTATCCCTGACCTGTCTGGTGTGTTCCTTGGCCTTCATGATGCTGTTTGTTCACTAAGGCTCTCTAACAAACCTCTGAGGGCTTCACGGAACAGCTGTATATATACTGAGATTAAATTACCCACAGGTGGACTCTATTTACTAATTAGGTGGCTTCTGAAGGCAATTGGTTCCACTAGATTTTAGTTAGGGGTATCAGAGTAAAGGGGACTGAATACAAATGCACGCCACACTTTTCACATATTTATTTGTAAAACAATTTGAAAACCATTTATCATTTTCCTTCCACTTCACAATTATGTGCCACTTTGTGTTGGTCTGTCACACAAAATAAAATACATTTACATTTTTGGTTGTAAAATGACAAAATGTGGAAAGTTTCAATGGGTATGAATACTTTTTCAAGGCACTGTATATCTGAAAATCGAGCAGATGTACTGACAGCCTATCTCATTTCTTGAGGCCCTTAAATGCCAGGACAGTACAAATACCCCCAAAATGACCCCTTTTTGGAAAGTAGACATATATAGTAAGAGGCATGGTGGGTTTTTTGAATTTGTAATTTTTGTCATTATTTTGTGGAAATAAATGAAAGAAGAAATGAAAAATACAATTTTTTTTTTTTTTTACATACTGTCACCAGTGCAGTATAGCGTCATAATATGACTGGTGTGGCAGTGGTCAGGAACACTAACTGGTGACAAAAAAAGAAAAATGTTCTAATTTTTTTCTAACGATTTTTTTTTAAACACATTGTAACTAGAGCAATATAATGTTACCATAGTAACACTGTACTACTCTGGGGAAGTGATCAGGATTTTATTATTTTTTTTACACGTTATGATTGCTTATAGCAGTGAATTACATTGCTATAAGCAAGCATTTTACTGAATGAAACTGATTCATTCAGTTTGTTTTGTTGTGATTAGCTGTGATTGGTCAATCTGACCAATCACAGCTAGCAACACAATTGTACACATTGGATGGCATGAAAGGAAGCCACCCGTTGTGTAAAACTGTCATGTGACCTGCTGTGATTGGTACTGGCAGCGAGCCGGTACTCTGATCAGTCATCAGCTGCGTCACATGGACACGGCCAATGACAGATTGCGCTGCTGCGTGGCCCCGCTTTCTGACAGGACGTCATGTGAAATCCAGTCAGGATGGGAAAGCCACCGCCCAGCCGTATCGTCATTCTGCTATAGGCCAGGGAAGGTGTTAAAGTATAACTAAAGGCAAAACTAAATGCATTTTTTTTTAGATAGAGTGGAGAGGGATTAGAACCCCTGTCAGTTTTTATTGCTGTCTGTGCCTCCATTAGAGGCTCACCCTCTCTTTTTGTCCTGTGTATCATTATCATTGAAAGTGAAAGTAAAATAAAACCTCAAATTCTGGGTTGTCCCCAGAAAAGTAATAGAGGGGAATCTTCCAATAGGGATACTAGTTCTGGTGACCTGGGGGTCTCCAAGGAATTCCCTTAATTTGCAGGGATTTCCTCTCACTTCCTGTTTTGGCTATGGGACAGGAAGTGAAGAGATGGCAAAAAAAAAATTTGACAGGGTCAGGATTCAGCTAGGGAGACCAGACACATGTAGCTACACATGGAAACGGAGACCAAACAATGTAGATATCCATAAAGTGATGATTTATTTACAGTGAAACACACAATCAAGCATACCCAGCAAACAATGAACATAGGAAACAGCAAACCAGAACCAACCCCAATGACACAAATAACTAATGAACCTAAGAACTGACTATCTACAAGGGACATGGGTAACAGGGAATACAAGGTTGCAAGGATGAGGGAAAACAAGACTGGGTACTAGGTCAGACAGCAGGAGCAAGGCAGAGGGTGTACAGGATAGATATGGATATGTACAGGAACAAGGCTCTGACAACAAGGAGGCAATCAGTAGTGACACACTGGGGAAAGGGAGGAGCAGCCTTTAGAGCCCTTTCACACCGAGCCGCGGGGGGCGTCAGTGGTAAAACGGCGCTTTTTTTAGCACCGCTATTCGGCCGCTAGCGGGGGGGTGGTTTTAACCCCCCGCTAGCGGCCAAAAAGGGGTTAAATCCGT
Source organism: Lithobates clamitans (assembly GCA_037952925.1). Lineage (NCBI taxonomy): Eukaryota > Metazoa > Chordata > Amphibia > Anura > Ranidae > Lithobates > Lithobates clamitans. Next base: position 1,509,253 of record JBBGZY010002360.1, on the reverse strand, counting down.
CCGCAAAACGCCACCGGAGCGGCGTTTTGCCGGCGGTATCGCATCGCTGCCCCATTGATTTCACACTGTAGTGAAAGGAGCCGCTTTTTTCAGGTGCAATACAGGCGCTATTTTTAGACAGTGTGAAAGGGGTCTAAATAGCCACCTAGCAGCTGAACACAGGTGTAACTGATCATTACAGCCCTCTGGCTTCTGGGAGACATCTGCTGGTGGACACTGGAACTTCAGCCCAGAGCAGCACACTGCCACTAGCAGGTGAACCCAATCCTAACACAGGAGTTATAACTCTCCCTTTCTCTATCCAAAATGAAAAAAAAAATGTTTTATATAGTTTATATAGTTCTACTTTAAGGATATGCCATGTGCCCTAGGGTGAGAAAATTGCCTCTCTACAGATTTAGTACAATGAGTGAACATTGTCACCCTAGAACAGGGGGTGTGTTACTGGCCACATCACAAGTTGAAAAAAATGAGGGGAAAGCCTGAAAAAAGAGGACTAATTCAGCCACCACATCTAAGGACTGGCAGGCAGCAAATAGAATACCGTACATTTTTGTTCTTGGGTTTAGATATACTAAGGAATATGGCAATATCTCCCCTCCTCCAGCCTACTGAATAGGCAGTGAAAAAGCAGACATGCTGGTGAGGTCGTCTCTCTGCTCACTCTGCTCACTCTGCTCTCCTCTACTACTCATATTTGTGTCAACACATTTGTATGTAGAGCACGTGAAAAGTGCTGTATTTTTTTGAACCATCTATATCTGCCTTTAGTTTAACATATCTGCCTATCATTTTTATTATTTATATATATATATATATATATATATAGAGAGAGAGAGAGAAGTTGAACACAAGTAAATGGTTAACATTGCCTGCAAGCATACTTTAGCCAGGCATTGCAGTGTAGAAGTTTGTTGGGCTGATTTTATTTTTGTGCTGCTTTGATAGGCTATATCTACCTTATCTAAATAAATACATTTCTAAATTACTAATACTAACTATTTTTGCAAAGGCAATACATAGATGTCGTCAATTTGCATTATCAGGAAGAAAGATCGACATGCTACGAAGTGAGATAGCTGATCTACATGCTGCAGTGAGATGGTTATCTAAACCACACAACACTGAGCGCAAATACCACACGGGGTGATTATCTGCAGATATAGCTCCACTGACCCTGGGCACTATACTTACACGTGAGTCATTTGCAGCAAGAATATCCATCTGTTACGTAGAACATTTCACACATGGAAATAAAATGATTTCATTTTATTTTATATCATAAATTGCTTCCCACAGTACATCTATTGTAAACTAGAAATAAAATAAATGGAAAAATGCTTTATCTTATCTAACACCCCGTATGCAGGGGAAACTTTATTAAACTGCCCATAGACATGACGTGGTTGTCTAGCAAAATGAATGATTTCAACATATTAAATGTTCACTATGTTCTTTGAAATGATAGCTACTGTAGTTTAATAGGATTGGCCTTCCAAAGTAGAAGCAAAGCCAATTTAGTGCTGATCTTTGCTACGGCTCATTCATATGGGTGTTAGCACCCATTGTCATGTACCTGGTAGGAGGCTGAATTGATGAGGTTGGCCTCCCTTGTATCTCAACCCAGGCCCCACTGAAGGTGAAACAGAACTTGCAACAGGAGATGTAGGCTCAAAAGGTCAGGCAGGGCATTACATCAGGAGCTGAGATGATGCAGGGTAGAACAGCTGAGGTTAAAGGGGTATTCCGCTTGGATTTGCAGGTTTTGGATGCTTGCATGTCGGGGCTCCCAGCAAGCTTGAAGCAGGACACACTGTGGCAACTGGAGCTGAGATGCGGGACAGCCAGGGCAGGCACTCAGGGGAAATGTGGAGCCATAGTGGAGACAGAGTCGTAGTCAGAGTAGCAGCCAGGGTCAGCGACGAGCAGGCAACGAGGTACAGAAGCATCAGGCAGGGGCGAGGTCAAGAGCGAGCCAAGGTCAGGAGCAAATGAGCAGAAGCATAAACAGCATCCAAGGTCAGGTCAGTAACAAACAAGGTCAGCAACAGATATAATGCAGGATGCAAGCAGGACATACAGGAACAGCTGAAGACCAGTCTTAACTGAGCATGGATCTGAGAATCATTTAGACAGGCCGTCTACTGCCAATAGAAACTGCAGATGTCCTCCTATGCGTACATGCCCGGACACATGCGCATGAGCATTAATGCGTGTGGGCACTTTGGTACTTTGGTGCCGGCATCTACCCCAAGCTGCGTGCAGGCAGCCTATGGAAGTGAATGCAGAAGCAGCACAGATACAGCTGCATGTCAAAATTTGACAGGTGCACTGGAATGAGTCCATAGCTCTAAGCGCAGACAGTGTGCGTAAGGAAGAGGTTCATTTTCACTGCTACTGTAGGTTTGCGGCAAATTCTATGCGTTCCATATTCATGGGTCCCAATGAATTAATGTGGAAATTCACCATATGGCATTTTTTTGTAACCATAATGCACTACCTGGCCTATGAACTTAGGTCAGGCTTAGAAGGGCCAATAAAGGGGCTTTTGGATAAGCCAGCCCCTCACTATAAAAGGGTGAGGTCACAACGTACATATTTCAATGTGCTTTAGCTGTGATAGGGAAACCATAGGAAGCACTGCTGGAAAATGCATAGGAAAAAAATAGTATAGTGCTTGTAGGCATTGGTTGGACTGTTAAAGTAATGGTAAACCCTTATTAAATGTCATATGGGTAGCAAAATGCTGCTTACCTTGAAGAATTGTGGGTTTTTAGCTTTTTTTTCCCATCCATATTCATTCGCTATTGTCACACAACTGCGTGGGCTTTGGGTGCAGTGCTCTGCGCCCCGAGCCCACCCTTTTTTGAAGCAAATTAGAGCCTCAGGCTCCAATCATGTGCTTCCCAAAAAAAAAAAATCCCTGATTGGAATCCATGCATCTGGCGCCCTGCATGTAGATCAGGGGGCCAGATGCATGGATGGGAGGGGGGGGGGGGGCGCCAACTTTTTTTTTTTAGCGTGTTAGGCCCCTTTCACACGATCGGACCGTTCAGGTCCGCCTGTCAGTTTTGACGGTGGACCTGAACGGGCGCTCCATGTTAGCCTATGGAGCGTCGGATGTCAGCGGAGACATGTCCGCTGACATCCGACCCGGTCATATCCGCTAAAAGCAGACGGATGGCCCTACGTCCAGGTCTGTCGCTGGCGGATCAGATCGGGTGAGATCTGATGAAAACGGACACGCTGTCCGTTTTCATCTGATCCCTCCATAGGCGGCAACGGCGCCTGACAAGCCCCTCCCCGCTCAGCGAGCAGAGAAGAGGGACCTGTCTTCCTCCGGCTCAGCGGAGGTCAACGGACTGATCTCCCGCTGAGCCGGCGGACCGAGGCGGACTCCGTGGAAGCCGAGTCCGCCTCGTGTGAAAGGGGCCTAAGTGTTAGTGTTAGTTTTGACTTGCCTTTGTGGGTGATATGACTTTGAGAGAAGTTCACTTAAAAATAAATAAATAAACACACTTATACTTATGCTGTTTTAAAAATGTGCATTTATCATTTTTTTTAGAAAGAGCCTGCAGAGCAGTGGTGGCCCGTCCCCCCCCCCCCCCAAATCCATGCGTTCGGACACATGGATTCCAATGAGGGTTTTTTTTAAGCACATGATTAGAGCCATAGGCTTTAAATGGCTTCAAAAAGGGTGGGCCACCCCACACCCACTTGTGTGACAATAGCAAATTAATATTCGCTAATGTCTTCCTGATTCTCCTCCCAGCCAATCAGGAAGCAAGTCCTGAGACCCGATTGGCTGTGAGGAGAAGCGACCGTATTGGCTACCGCTATAGGATGAGACGTAGAAAGCCACCAGGAAGCCACCGTGAAGCCACCGAGTAGGAGGAGACGCAGGGGAACCTGCAGGGAAGCCGCAGAGGAGGAGGAGACGCAGGAAGGATCCAAAGCTGCCTGCGACCTAGATGGGGTAAGTGCGGGGTTGGTTGGGGAACGGACGAGCGAAGGACTGGGGGGGGGGTATCGACTGACCGGCCGACTGACCAACCAGGGGGGTGTTGCAGGTGGTTTGTTAGCCGCCCTTCCCCCAAAATGGAGCACCAGCCGCCACTGCTGCAGAGCATTGCACCAGAGATCAGCAGATCGCAAGTGCAATGTCACTCTTCTGCAGACACTCAGTACAGCTGTCTGCCCATACCTCCTGTACAGACAGACAGTAAAGCCGCGTACACACGACTGGTTTTGCCGTCGGAATAAACTCCGAAGGTTTCTCTGACGGAACTCCAACGGAATTCTGCTCAAGCGGTCTTGCCCACACTTGGTCACACTAATGTCCGACCGTCCAGAACGAGGTGATGTAAAACACTTACGACGGGACTAGAAAAAGGAAGTTCAATAGCCAGTAGCCAATAGCTTCCGTCTCGTACTTGCTTCAGGGCATGCGTCGTTTTTGGTCCGTTGGAAAAGCATACAGACGATCGGTTTTCCCGATAGGAATTGGTTCCGTCGGAAATATTTAGAACATGTTCCATTTCTAGGTCCGTTAGAATTTTTGAAAAAAAAAAAGTCCGATGAGGCCTACACACGATCGGAATAGACGATGAAAAGCTTCCGTCTGACTTTTTCTGTCGGACATTCCGCTCGTGTGAACACGGCATTACTGAAGAGCAGTATGAATAATGAACTACAAGGGGCTCATCAATGCCCTCACAGTTGATTGAGAACTACAAACCATCTGCTACGGTGGCCGACGGGACTTATAGTTCATTCATTCACAGATTGCTCTACCTGCACAGCTGCATTGTTTCTAAATTGTGACAGTGGGTGCGGGGGGAGAGGATCCCCCTGCCGCCTGTCACAGGGGGTTGAGCAGTGTGGGGAGAGGTGCACAGTAACATGTTAAATGCTACGCCCTAAATAGGCATGTAACATGTTACTATAGATAAAGTTTTCCTTTAACCAGTTGCCACCCGCCCTATAGCAGTTTTACTGCTACAGGGGTCATCTGTGCACCGGATCATTTATATATACGTAATTCCAGATTTCCGCCCGCAGAGGGCGTAGCGTGTGACATCGGCGGGCCACTTCTGCTGTGATAATTGACAGCAGAAGCTGATCTGCTGGTGCAGGCACTCAATGTCCTCTGGCACCTATCGATCAACAGTAAAAAACAGAGAACTGAGATATGTAAACAAGTCATATCTCGGTTCTGATAGGTGTGTCTCTTAAGAGCAGGGACTAGAATTGATCTCTTCCCCTAGTGCAAGCACCACACTGTGTACACAAAAAACACTGGCTAGACACACAGTTAACCCCTTGATCGCCCCTGATGTTAACCCCTTCCCAGCCAGTGTCATTAGTACAGTGACAGTGCATACTTTTAGCACTGATCACTATATTAATGTCACTGGTTCCAGGCAAAGTGTCAAAAGTGTCAGAATGTCCGCTGCAATATTGCAGTCTTGCTATAAGTCACTAATCATCGCCATTACTAGTATTAAAAAAAAAAAATCCATAAATATATCCCATATTTTTTAGACGCTATAACATTCACATAAACCAATCAATATACGCTTATTAGATTTTTTTTTTTACCAAAAAGCAGAATACATATTGGCCTGAATTCATAAAGAAATTCGATTTTTAACATTTTTTATTGGATATGTTTTATAGCAGAAGGTAAAAAATATTGTTTTGTTTTTTTTTCAAAATTATCGGTCCTTTTTTTGTTTATAGCGGAAAAAATAAAAACCGCAGAGGTGATCAAATACCACCGAAAGAAAACTCTATTTGTGGGAAAAAAAGGACATCAATTTTATTTGGGTACAACGTTGCACGACTGCGCAATTGTCAGTTAAAAATAACATAGTGCTGTATTGCAAAAAATGGCCTGGTCATAAAGGGGGGTAAGTCTTCCGGAGGTCAAGTGGTTAATAGAGTGGATCTTCCATTTTCTTGTGGACAGTGAATATGCCTGGACAATGTGCATCTGCACAGAAGCTTAAAGTTTCCTTTGGTAGAGCATGCGACAAGGTGATGTACCGGCAGCAGGTTGTGGGCAAAGTGTTAAGACAGGGGCAAAGTGTTGGCAGCTCATAGCACAAAGTACCCAAACAATGATCTAGTTGTACCAGCTGTTTTTTGCATGAAAGCTTGCAATTAAAATGAACATAGGCTTTCCAAGTGATATTATCATGTTAAGCTTATATGGGATTTTTGTGGTTGTGTTTACACATACTTTAACCGCTTCAGCCCTGGAAGATTTTACCCCCTTCCTGACCTCTTCCTTCCTGAGCACTTTTTGCGATTCGGCACTGCGTCGCTTTAACTGACAATTGCGCGGTGACATTGCACCCAAACAAAATTGAGGTCCTTTTTTCCCACAAATAGAGCTTTCTTTTGGTGGTATTTAATCACCACTGGGTTTTTTTCTTGTTTTTTTTTTGTTTGCTAAATAAATAAATAAAGACCAAAGTTTGTTATAAATTTCTGCAAACATGTAATTTTTCTCCTTCACTGATGTGCGCTGATGAGGCTGCACTAATGGGCACTGATAGGCTGCACTGATGGACACTAATGGGCACTGATAGGCTGCACTAATGAGGTGGCACTGGTGGGCACTGATGAGGCTGCACTGATAGGTTGAACTGATGGGCACAGATTAGGAGGCACTGATGGGCACTGGTAGGCAGCACTGATTAGGAGGCACTGATTAGCAGCCTTGATAGGCACTGATTTGCAGCACTGGTGGGCACAGATTTGCAGCACTGGTGAGCACAGATAGGCATCACTGGTGGGCACTGTAGGGACTGCACTGATAAACAGGACACTGATAATCAGTGCCCTTTATATCAGTGTAGATGTCCCTTTAGAGAAGCCGGTTATCGGCTCTCTTCTCCTCTCCTCACGCTGTTAGCATGAGGAAAGGAGTGCCAAAAACCGGCTTCTATTTACATTTGTGATCGGCTGTGATTGGACACAGCTGATCTTGAGGTAAAGAGCCGCTGATTGGCTCTATACCCTGATCTGTGATCAACAGTGTCTGGAGGACACTGTGATCATAGAGCACGCCATCTGCGTCACACATCGGGCGCATGCGATCATGGGAGGCCATCATATGACGGCCTCCCAGAACAAGCCGTCCGCGCTGTAGCTGTAATTTGGCCAAAGCACGGTCGGCAAGTGGTTTAGTATAACTTCTTTTTTTTTTTTTTTAAGATAGAGTGGAGAGGGATTAGGACATCTGCCATGTTTTTATTTCTGTCTGTGACTCTGTTAGGGAGAGTACAGTGATCTGTACAAATAAAATCAAAAGAGCAAACGTGCATTGCGACAAATCAGATGTGCTCTCTCCTCTGTGCCCCTACTGTACACACTGCACTCACCAGATGCTGTTGACTTCTTAATAAAAAAGAAGTCAAACTGCGGTTACTGTGTATGCCACTATGTCATGCGTTAGGTCCCTCATCTGGTTATTGTTGGTCCCTTTAAGGTCCAGCCACTGGGTCCCCTATGTTTGTTGCCTTTAAGGTTCCTCTGTCCCTTTATGGTGCTCCGTAGTGACAGGTATTATATAGTGCAAGCATCAAAAGAAAATGGGGAGGCCCCTCATAGTGTATTTTTTTTATTTTAAACTCTCTTAAAACAGTATTGCACTTACACAGATAAAATGATCTCAGGCCAAAATTAAACTGAAACCCCCACTGTGCTCTCCAGCATGCATTCCAGGAAGCAGGACGTGATGTCACCAGAAGCCCTACCCTAAGTGTTTTATCATCAATGTGGAGCATCATCAGGAACCTCTTGATGACGTTGCATATTGGTGACAAAATGCGTAGGGCGTGTCTACAGGATTATCCCCAGAAACACTCTATAATAATGTAGGAAGAGGAGTTGAAAGAGGAATTCAGAGCCTTTTAGGATTGTTTGTGTATTTTTTTGGTTGATCCTGATTACCCTTGTGTCAGGGATCTAATAAGGGTGGCTACCCAATAGTGGTCCCTCTCTTTGATGACCTGAATCCTGGGGTCTTACTTGGGCATTTGAGCATAAAAAACCCATTTGCCACAAATGTTCTGCAGCAGAGAACCCCAAATCCCCCTACATCACCCACTTACAATTCCCAGGATTTGGAAGGGGTAAAACACTGCCCTTGAAACCTACCTTATTTCCTTAGCCTCAACACTAGCACCCCAACACTCCTCCTTGTATACCCCCTCTGCCTTCTGCTGCTTATTAGCATTCAGTTTGCTGGGGAGGCCAGGGATGGCCTGTTAGGCAAAATATTGGAGGCTGGGTACCCGCCACTGTGATATAGCACAGGCCATAAACTCATGGAAGGGGTGATTTCATGAGCTGGAATGGGAACAGCTTCAAAGTCAAGCTGATTTGAGGACATTTTTTAGCTTTGATTCATGCCTTTCATTGTGTGCTATTGTGATGAGCTCTGTGAATGGTCGCAGTGATCACATGGTACAGACAGGGCCAATCACAGCCCATCTGTACCATGTGATTAGCTGTGGCCAATCCCAATAGTAAACACTGAATGAATACTTTTCATTTAGTGGATTTCACGCAGATTTCGAGGAACCCCAGCAAATGGAACCTGGGCAGATTTGCTCATCCCTGATCTTAAGTAATGACAAAACTACTGCTTAATTCATAAGCTCAAAACAGAAATAGGTCTATAAGGGGTATGGAGGTGTAAACTATATAGAGCTCCTCTATAGACCTCATTCCCTACACCCACAAACCCTTTGCGACCCTTCCCTTCATCCTTCCTAAGGAATTCATGGTCACATGACACACCAGGTGCCAAGCGCTCTATCTTCATCACTGCAGAAGAGGAATGTACTTCTTCGGGTGTCCACATCACTGCCTGAGTGACGTGGATACTTCTTATTAGTGGTCCATAGGGATGAGCCAAACACCTCCCGGTTTGGTTTGCAGGAGAACATGCAAACAGGCAAAAAATTTGTGCAAACACCGTCAAAGTCTATGGGACACGAATGTGAAAAATCAGAAGTGCTCATTTTAAAGGCTTATATGCAAGCTATTGCCATAAAAAGTGTTTGGGGACCCGAGTCCTCCCCCAGGGGACATGTGTCAATGCAAAAAAAAGTTTAAAAAACTGACGTTTTTTCAGGAGCAGTGATTTTAAAAATGCTTAAAGTGAATCAATAAAAATGAAATTTTCCTATAAATATCGTGCCTGGGGGTGTCCTTAGTATGCCTGTAAAGTAGCGCATCTTTCCCTTGTTTATAACAGTGCCACAGCAAAATGACATTTCTAAAGGAAAAAATGTAATTTAAAACTGTAAAAAGGTGATGGAAGGGGACTATAATGGTGCCAGAGAAAAAGGCAACAAAAAATATTTAAAAAGACAATTACATTTTATTTCATTTACAAATATATAAAAAAAGAGAAAACAAGCACAAAGAGATTTTTTTTCATACATGCGCAGGCATAGTACAGTACATGCAGTTTGTAATAGAATGAATCCAGCCTAGGTGTTGTAGGTGGTTAATACAGGTAATCAGTTCTTACATGTTTCGCCAATACATTGGCTTCCTCAGGGAAATGATTTATGCCTGTACCAAATTTAAAGAGGTCTAAAAATAGAGAAAGAAATTTAAAACTGCTCGCGGCTGTAATGTATTGTTGGGTCCTGGCAATATAGATAAAGATACCAAAAATACCAAAAAAATGGCGTGGATGTCCCCCCAAAATCCATACCAGGCCCTTCAGGTCTGGTATGGATATTAAGGGGAACCCCGCACTAAAATTTTTTAAAAAAATGGTGTGGAGGTCCCCCAGGCCCCCAGGCACTATATACTCTGAACAGCAGTATATATACTATACGGCCTGCCCAATATACTCTGCAGAAAATTAAGCCTTAGGTGTTGGTGGTACCAGAACACTGTAAGCCCTCACAATTACTCTTGTTGGGCGCAGGAATGGGCCCTGCTGTGATATATTATATCAAAAATTTTAATTACATGCCCCTGTTAAACAGGGGCAGAAAGATTGGGCCTTTGGTTTTGGTGGTGCCAGAACACTGTAAGCCCTCACAGTTACTCTTGTTGGGCGCAGGAACGGGCCCTGCCTTGAAATCTTTTATCAAAAATTGTAAATACAGAAAAATTGTAATTGCAGAAAAATTGGGCCTTGGGTGGTGGTGCCCTAAACCAAATATATATATATATATATATACACTAGACTGTATATTTATTAATGAATCGCCTGAAGTGTATTAGAATCAGTACACCACGGAATGCACTGTAGATATAGGCTACACTAGATGCAGAGAATATATATATATATATATATATATATATATATATATATATATATATATATATATATATATATATATCCTAGACTGTATATATATATATTAATATACTGCCTGCACTAACTGAATATAAAGTAAATACTGAATATATAGTCTATGCTAAATGCAGAGTATATATATATATATGTCAGATCACCTTGAGGCTAGGTGACAGATGCACACCGTAGGGATCAGGAGTGCACCGCAAGGTAGTGGACTTACGGCTGACTGCTGCAGATGGGAGTCAGGGTGGTAAGGAAGGCAGGGCCGCTGGAACACCAACACGGATCCCACCGGGGTTAGGGCGTAAGATTCCCTGGGGCGTGTAGTCTAAGAGCCAGCAGGTGTTCACCAGAGCATCTAGTGGTGAGGATGGACTGGGCTGCAACTGGCTTCAGGTCGCGACCCCCAGGGTCCCCCAGCTCACACCCACAGTAGGAAACAGGAGGATAGGGATAGTAAGGGAATAAGCCAAGGTCGGGGGGACCACAAGCATACAAGGTCAACAGAGTTCACTCCAAGGTTCAGGGTCACAGACAAACAGGGATAGTCGGGGACATGCCAAAGCCAGTAACTGGAATCAGACGTAGGAAACACAGCAAGTACACACGAAAGCTAACACACAATAGTTGATCAGCACTGCTGGCTTGCAGTGCACAGGTTAATATAGGGTTCCCTGATAGGGCCTGGGGTGGGGCCATGCTTAGAGGAGAGTGGAGACATGGAGACAGGTAAGCTAACAGAAAAAACTCTATTACATAACCATGACAATATATAGACTGACTGTATATATATATATATATCAAATACACTGCCACTAACTGAATAACCTGCCTGCTTAATCTAAATCACACTATCTTTCGGTCCACACCAACAACACTACACAGGGCAGCCTTATATAGTATGGAGCGTAGACTTAGTCCCCCTTAGCCATGATTGGCCAAAGGCACCCTGCCTTTGGCCAATTATGGCTCTCTCAGCAGAGCGCGCTGCAATTGGCCAAAGCATGCAGATCAGGTGCATGCTTTGGCCAGTCATCATACAGCAATGCACTGCAGTGCATTATGGGGTGCATTATGGGGCATTCCGCGGCGCTCAAATTTCCCGCGAACGCCCCATATGTTCGGTTCGTTTTAGAACAAATGAACATCCGATGTTCAAGTCGAACTTACATTCGACTCGAACCGCTGGCTCATCCCTAGTGGTCCAGAACAGGCTCCAAAAAACTGCTCATCATGATGAAGAGGGGACCAGTTTCACTGGGCTCAGACTGCAGTGCTGGATTACCGGTCTTCATCTAGAAGTGGCACTGGCGAGAGACACGGACAGAAGATTTCCCATCACTTTCTGTCCTAGTAGTGAGGGCTAATCTCTGCAACAGAAACAGATAAAAACACATTTTAGTAGGATGTGTAAGGGTAAGACATCCTGATAATATTTTTATCGCTGTCCATGCTTTTATGTTCCAGTGACACAAGTAACTCCCATGTCTTCCCCACTCAATACAAAACTAAAAATAAAGATTTTGGCCTTTAAAGTGTGTAACATACATAGATTGATTATTTGTAACCAGAGGCTGCTCTAGGCTTTGTGAGGCCTTAGGTGAAACTTACACATGAGGCCCCAACCACACCTATAATGGGGAAAAAAATTCAAGCAATAAAAATGACTGCAAAAAGATGCATGGTTCTAGCACACAGTTCATCAGCACCACTTCCAGGGCACCCTCCTCACCCATCAGACATATACAACCAATAAAACATCTGGGACCCAGCAAGGTGGCAACCCCTCTAAAAATTTCCCATGTCTTGGGAGAATGCGGAGGGGATGTCACTAAGTCATTCTACATCCACGGAGGAAGTAGAGTGGGGGATCCCAGCACAGCGCAGGGGGTAAGGGGGAGGGAGAAAGAGAGAGGGGAGGGAGAGAGAGGGGGGGGAGGGAGAGAGAGGGGGGGGGGGGGAGGGGAGGGAGAGAGAGGGAGGGAAAGAGAGAGGGGGGATGGAGGGAGAGATAGAGGGGAGAAGGAGAGAGAGAGGGGGAGAGAGAGAGAGGAGAGGGGGGGAAGAGAGAGAGAGAGGGAGGAGAGGGATAGAGTAAGGGGGAAGAGAGGGAGTGAGAGGGGAGAGAGAGGGGTGACAGGGGGTAAGAGAGAGAAGGGGGAGAGAGAGAGGGGGAGGTGAGAAAGAGCGAGTTGAGGGAAAGGGTGGTGAGACAGATCCCTAGCCCTGTCCCTGTCTGAAGCCCCTCCTGTGCCCCATGTCCCAGTCTTCGAGAGCACTGGGGGGGGGGGGCAAATAGCAGGGAGGAGCTGGGGGGGGGTGGGGACTGGAGAGTGCTGGGGGGCAGAGAGCACTGGGAAAGGTGGAGAGAACAGGAGGGGGTGGGGGCTGGAGAGCGCTGGGGGGGAGCTTGAGAGCAGGGGGGGGCAGAAAGAATTGGAGTGGAGAGCAGGGGGTGCTGGAAAGCACTGGGGGAGGAGCCAGGGAGCACAAGGAGGGGCCGGAGAGCACAGGGTGCTTGAGAAATGGGGGCGGAGCCAGGGAGCACAAGGAGGGGCTGGAGAGCAGGAGGGGCGGAGCCAGGGAGCACAAGGCGGGGTTGAAGAGCATGGCGATGCAGAAGTTAGATAGGAGGAGCGGTGGGGAAACTGCACATAGTGGAATTGATTTTTCCATATTCCTCCATGCAGCCGCATGATCACTTCTCCTCTTCTCCCTCCTGCAGACATTCAGCAGCTGCAGGAGGAATATGGAAAAATCAATTCCACTATGTGTAGTCTCCCCATCGCTCCTCCTATCCAGACTCCACTCACCTTCTCTCCGGTCGGCCAGGCAGCATAAGGACATTGGAGGCAAAGCTCCTTCCTCTTCACAGTCATGGGACAGCTCAGCTGGATAATTTCAGCGGCTCCTCCGGCCCCGACTGCTGAACCGAATAGGTGGCAGGCGCGGAGAGGTCGGGTGAGTGGCGCAGGCTAAAGGAGCAGCTCAGCTGCGGGTCCCACATGGACATGCTGCCCACCTGCCTTGTAGAGATGGCACCTGGAGCCGGTTGCTGTCATCCAGCTGCTGCCACCACCTAGATACTTCTACTGTCCCTTTTCCTGCACCTGCTGCCACCGGACCAGGACGCTCTGTTATGAGGCTGTGACATCAGTGATTGATCACAGACAAATTAGGCGGCCGCGAGGCCCCTGTGAGTGCGAGACCTTAGGCAACCCCCTTATTTGTATTGCCAGATATAGTAATTTGATATATTATGTTCCATTTTTCATCTGCACAAATTTTGTGATGACTAGAACTTCGATGGTCATGTAGTTGTCGCTATGTTTGTGTACCGGATGACCTTTCTATAATGTCTATGTTTTTGGGTGATTGTAGGCAGGCAAGTTTCTGTTTCATAATAAGGGGAAATGAAAGATCGGTATGATCTCATTAATGATGACACACCATCAGTCTAAAATAATTAAAGAATCCAGTTTCTAGTTTTGTTTTGGATACTGCGGGGAGATATTAGAAAATCTGTCAGATGGTTATAGCTGTTTGTAACCCAACTTGGGGGCAATCCTCTCACTATTTCTTCCTTTGACAATTGATCAATATGAACATTTAATGTATTGTTATGAAAACATCTAAAATTAGACCGCTTGTGATTGCTGCATAGGGGCTGACTTATGAAAAATGGAGAAAACAAGCAAACATCTGTGGTTGTTGTCCATAGCAACTAATCATGATTGGCCTTTAATTTTGTGGAAAAAAGTTAACGAGAATTTACTTATGTGCTGATTTTCTTCTCTCCAGCTTTAAAAAATCGACCTCATTGGCTCCTAACTTATAAAAATACAACAAGGTTTTCAGTAATTTACTTTTTCAAGATGCACAATTTTCACCTTTAGATCCATAGTTTGTATCTACCGTCCTCAAGAGCCATTTTTTTGCAAAATCAGCCTAGGGGGTAAGGCTTTTAACCATCATTAAACACTATATTGTAAAAAGTATTGGGACACCTGCCTTTACACGCACACAAACTTAATGGCATCCCAGTCTTAGTCCGTAGGGTTCAATATTGAGTTGGCCCACCCTTTGCAGCTATAACAGCTTCAACTCTTCTGGGAAGGCTGTCCACGAGGTTTAGGAGTGTGTCTATGGGAATGTTTGACCATTCTTCCAGAAGAGCATTTGTGAGGTCAGGCACTGATGTTGGACAAGAAGGCCTGGCTCGCATTCTCTGCTCTAATTCATCCCAAAGGTGTTCTATCGGGTTGAGGTCAGGACTCTGTGCAGGCCAGTCAAGCTTCTCCACCCCAAACCCACTAAACCATGTCTTTATGGACCTTGCTTTATGCACTGGTCCAAATCATTTGGTGGAGGGGGGATTATGCTGTGGAATTGTCTTTCAGGGGTTGGGCTTGGTCCCTTAGTTCCATTAAAGGGAACTCTTAAGGCATCAGCATACCAAAACATTTTGGACAAATTCATGCTCCCAACTTTGTGGGAACAGTTTGGGGATGGCCCCTTCCTGTTCCAACATGACTGCGCACCAGTGCACAAAGCAAGGTCCATAAAGACAGGAATGAGTGAGTTTGGAGTGGAGGAACTTGACTGGCCTGCACAGAGTCCTGACCTCAACCCACACTAATGATCGGGACCCAGGCTCTCTATGAGACCCTGGTCTCAGTGCTGGAAGTGCGCTGTGCGGCACACTCCCAGCACAAAGACAGATACGCGGCCCCACGGAAAAAAGCCCAGTACAGTGAGACAGCAACGCATAGCTGCGTACTGTCAACATCAATAGGTTAAGTAACAGACACAGGGATTGATTTATTAAAGGCAAATAGGCTGTTCAATTTGCAAGGGATTTTGCCACAGAGCTTAGTAAATGTGGTAAAGTTTTACTTTGAAAAGAATATCCAATCATTTGTAAGCAAAAAATAATAAAACAGGTGATGGAAGTTAGCAGAGCTTTACCTCATTCACTAAGCTCTGGGGAAAACCTATTTTCAAGCCTAGTCTTAAGAGGAGAGAAAACACAAATAGATGTGGCACTCTCCTAGTGTAGGTGACAGAAACCATGAATCAGACCGAGACAGAAGTACAGTTAAATCACACTTGTTTATTAATAAAAATAAAAAGATAAATAGAGTAAGCGTAGTCAAAGCATAGCCAGAGTTCGGATCGGGTAATCAGCCAGGCCAGAAGTCAGGGATCCAAGTAGTGGAACAGCAAGCAGGCAAAGGAGCCAGAAGGGATGGCAGGAAAGCCAGTCTTTAAACAGGAACGTAGGAGATGGTTTCTTGTGATGTGACCAAGGTAAAGGCAGAGATGAAGTGAGCTGGACAGCTTTAAGTAGGCAGATCAGATGGGCAGGATCAGGAACAGCTGAGTAACTGGAGAGAGATGAGAGCTGGCAATTAGCCGACAGCTGAGCTGCCAGCTCAGAGAAGGAAGGGCTGAGCTAACCCTGACAGTAGGATGCTAGGTAAATTTCGTTTTTGGTTCTTTCTGTAATCAATGGAGCAGTGATCATTTGTCCTGGTCTATTCAGGGTTTCACAGGCTGGGAGTTTGATTGCTTCCTCCTGCCTCTAGAAGAAGAAGAAGCTTCCAGAGTTTAGGGAGCCTGAATATTTATCATGCTCCAGCCAATCTCTGTACAAGAGTGTCCAAAAGGGGGCCGGATAGGTGATAAATAGTCTGAAGCACTGGAGAGCTGGGATTCTTCTCCCCCCAGAGGGTTCCAAAGCCTGAGGGGCTGCTGCCCTTAGGCAGCTCATGGACTGTGTAGCTGTTCTTGAGAACTCAGCAGAATCAGGTCCTGGGACCTGGATGGATCTGCTTAAAAGCTAATTGCAGGTACTCACCACAAGGGATCTGGCTTGGAGAAGGACTGTCACTTGCTGGATTGTGTCTGGGGGAAGCTGGAAGGTGGCAGCTGTCCTGGGGACTTGTGGGTAAGGACCCTAAATTGATCTCTGTGACTGTGCAGTGTTCTTGAAATTGAATTGGATACCAGCAATTAGGCACAAGATAACCAGATGGCAAAGAAACATGCCTCATGGTCTTTAGCTGTGTGGCCTTAGCCTGTTCAGAAGGTTATCTCATGGTCTTTAGCTGTAGGCGTTTAGACTGACAATTACTTAAGGAGAAGATTGGCCTCTAATTGCTATGTGCTAATTTCTTTGGAGCATCCCATTCCCTAACACCTCTCCTGTTAAAGTTTCTTCAGGCAATAAATCTTAAAAAGACATCCCCTAGTGTTATTGGAGCAAGTGAGAATGGACTGGTGTTTGTGGGGGTCGGCAGCCTCTGTACTTTTAAGAAAGAATCAGTTAATACCAATGGTAGAGCTACATAAATTAATAAAACATTCTTGCTTTTGAGGGATTTCTTTTGTAAACTACTAATCCCATCAACTGCCATTTAGATGAACAAAGGCAAATATATTTAAAATCTAGCCTGGGTGGCAACCATGGAGCCATGAATTGATACAGGGACATGAAGTGTGTTATTCACAGGATTACCAGATGAGAAAAAAGGCAAAAACTAAAGAAAAATTGTAGTACAATTCGTGCCACATTAGTCACTATTCCAAATTATAGTTTACAGTGGGGATAAGACACATTTGCATTTTAGCGGCACATTACATCACATCAGAAGCTTTTTAACTTGTAGCTCAAATGCGTATTTTCTTGGTGTTAGATAAACAAAAGCATATTTTAATGATAAGATATTGAAGGATAGATAGCTAGATATTTCATAATATTGTCAATCGTGGTTGAATTAAGATGTATAAGTTATATGCTTGAACATTACAGGAAACATTACTAATCATCTTCTGCAAACCACAGGCCAGCTGATAACCCCATAAGAAATATTTGTTTTTACCCAATGATTGAACAAATGGTTTCAAACTGTAACATCTGTCACGAAAATATACCAACTAACCAATAGGGGACAATTCACATTCAAATATGTTGATTTATCATGGCATCTGGATACCCTTAATTTTGGAGGACATACTGTACATTTGTGACGTTTGAGGTCTTTTTTCAAAATGCTTACAAGTCCCCAGAGTGGAAGACAGAAGTGTATAAAACTCCTGTGTAATGGAATAGTTCATCACGCTTCAATACACATCCCTGTTGCCCAAAATATATGTGTCCTAGGTCCAGATGGTGCCTGGTTACCTGTTTTCCGGGACATAGGAATCTCTGCATCTTGCTTTTGCTCTTAGCCATATGATTCCTGCACTGCCCCATACACACAAAGGTGCACTGAAGGCATGCTCCTTTCACTTCACCAGCTTTGACTGTATTGCCATTCTGATGTCTGGAGAAAGAGGATGAATCTTGGAGTTCACTCAACGACTAAGGCCATCCAGGCTACACAAGCAGTATGCCCACTAATAGGCTTACTTTTAATTTGGGTCTAATATCTTCTTGTGAAGCTAACAGAACAGCCCTTTTACATGACCCATGAGTTGTAAGTCATGTTTATTCAAAAGCCCCCCTCCCAAAAATTAGACACACTATCCATTACACAAACCTATATACTTACAAAATAACATACACTAATATAATATATTTATCATGTAGATTGATACTGTCTGCCTCCTAGGCCAAATGTCCTGTGCAGCTCACTTCTACCCTAGTTGATAAGCTTGCTAGTATTATACAACCAAGATCAGGTGTCTTAAGCACATAAGGTTTCCTAAAGCAGGGGGCAGAGTGGATAATTAGCTCACTCTGTTAACTGTTTTCATGTAAAATATTTTGTCTAAAGAAATGTGTGTTAGGCTCCATAGGAACGGACCAGGCGGGGATGGGGTGGGGGAATGGTATAAGTCACTTTAGTGACTTATGTAATTAAGGTTTAGCTATTAACACCTTCCCACCCAGCCAGATTGATGGGCAGGTGGTGGGTTTACAGTTCTGACTGGATGTCATACAACGTCCTTCAGAATGTACCGCTCGTGCATGAGGCGATCGGTGGCGCGGTGTGTCGGTTATGCGGTGTGAGCCTATGACGTAGGCTCTTTACTATGTGATCAAATGTGCAGAGCAGAGCACAGTGTAAATAGGAAATGCCGGGGGGCGTGACCAAGATGGCGGCGGTGTAGGATGCTTAGTTGAGTAGCTCTGCTACCAACGTGGGGAATTTATCCTGTTTTACTACCTTGGGACTCTCTTAGGCTATCTGAACCTCTCCCTAAATTATCCCGGTGGGGAATGGCACAGACCCAGGACCGAACTAAAACGCAAAAGCAGGAAACACCTCTAAATCCCCCAAGTCTCCTGGTGGAGCGGCTGTACACGTGGCCAGTAAGAGCAACATGGCGTCCCAGACAGAAGTCCCAGAGCCCGCACTCACAGAGCAGAGTAACTTTGCTACCCTAATGCAGGCGATTACAGGTGCCCAATCCACACTGTCAACTGTCACCACCAAGATTGACACCGTTCAGCTGGAAATCGGCCTCATCCGGTAAAACTTCGATAAGATCCGCCAGAGGGTTGCAGAGATCGAGCCCCGGCTGGGTGATACGGAAAACATGGTCCGTGACCACTCAGCCTCGATGCACACCCTGCAAGTGAGAGTGCACTCCCTCGAGTCGAGAGCTGAGGATGCGGAGAACCGCAACCGACGGAACAATCTTAGGATCATAGGTCTCCCTGAGGGATCGGAAGGCTCGGATCCACCTGCATACACAGAGCGGCTGCTCCGCACACTTTTCCCTCAAGCGGCCTTCTCGACCTTATTTGTGGTGAAGAGCGCACAGGATACCACCACAGTGCGGGCTGGCTGGCTCCCCACCACGTACCTTCATCTTCAGGCTGCTTAATTTCTGAGACTCTGACCTGATCCTGCGAGAGGATTGTAAGCTGCACGACATCCGTCGTGAGGCTGCTCGGCTGATGTTCTTCCCCCATTTTTCGGTGGACACACAGAAGCTCAAATCATTTGACATGGTGAAGCACGGGTTGAGATGGTTGCTTGTTCAAGTGAAGGAATGTATTTTATGTATTTACATAAAAATTGTTGCTGACAAAAGTTTTTTCTCATTGGGTGCTGTGGAGGGGTCTGGAGCTGGCCTCTTCCCAGGGTCCAGATGCTTTTATGTACTTGGTCCTACTACACCGTCCATTTTATTTCTACCTCACCGGCATCTTTGACAGTTTTAAATAAGATTGCCCAGTACCTAGCAAATGTTTCAGTTGATAATGTGGTTCTGGCAGGGGATTTCAACATGCCTCCCTGTCCTGAATTGGACAGGTTGACACCAGGTGGGGTCATGGACTCCCCGCTCTCCCGCTGGGCCTCCACTTTTGGCCTTACCGACGTCTGGCGTTGGAAAAATCCCCTCCAGAGAAGTTTTACTTGTTAATCTGCCACTTATGCAGCCATGTTCAGAATTGATCTTGTATATGTCAGCGCCCCTGTCCTGACCAAGGTACAAGAGATATCTATTCTGCCTAGGGCAATATCCGATCACACACCTATCCTGCTACGCCTGAATGTCTGTCCTGCTCCCACTGACTGCCTGTGGCACCTGTGACAGTTCTGGATCTCAGATGACAGGGTTGCCCTGGGTGCTGAATCAGATATACAAAGGTATTGGGACACTAACCCACCTGCCACTGATCCAGCCTCTAGCAGGGATGCTTTTAAAGCTCATGTACGGGGATACTATAAGAAGAAAACCGGTCAGGTCCAACGCCAACCTGGACTGGAGCTGGCTCAGGCTGAGCAGAGAGCCAGTGCACTAGAACAACAATATATTACTGCTAGAGATCAGGTGATGCGCAGGGACCTACAGTGTGCTCTGCATGCGGTGATGTTGTTGAGGGTTGCATCGGCCAAAATACTACTCAGTCGCAGGGTGTTTTCGAAAAGGGTGAGTGGAGTGGTCGTCTCTTGGCGTGGCTGTCCAAAGAACAATCGGTTATGACAGGTATTGCAAATGTTAAAGATGCTAATGGACAGCTGGTATCTGACCCTGGAGGTATTAATGACTGCTTTGCCTCCTTCTACAGAGACCTCTACTCTCCCAGGGCAAGATACACTGGACCTGAGCTCCAAGCTTTTCTGGAGGACATCCAGCTTCCGATTTTCTCTGAGGAGGCTCTCCGGAGAATTGACGCTCCGCTCACCCTAAAGGAAATTCAACAAGCTATTGGTTCCATGCAGGCAGGGAAAACACTGCAGGATGATGGTCTCCCGGCAGAATTTTACAAAGCACATATGGAGGCACTGGCTAGTAGGCTGTTGAAAGTACTGTCGGCCTCCTTTGTGGCCTCTTCTCTCCCTCCCTCGATGTCTATGGCTATTATTGTCGTGATACCCAAACCCGGCAAGAACCCCCAGCGCTATGCTCCTTGTTTAGGCCCATTTCACTGCTTAATGTGGATGCGAAGATCCTTGCAAAGGTGCTGGCGACTCTCCTTAACAAGGTCATTCTATCCTTGGTCCACAGAGACCAAACTGGGTTTATGCCGGGGCGGGGTACTGACATCAACTTGAGAAGGCTTCACACAGTCATAGACGGTGTTTCAGCTGGGGGGGGGGGGCTCTGGGGATGTGGCTTTGCTTGATGCCAAGAAAGCCTTATATTTGTGGCTTGTCCTTCTTGATTTAGGGCCTTATCCCCTGGCTGCAGATGCTTTATTCGGCCCCCTCAGCCAGAGTTCGGACGAACAGTACACTTTCGGCCCCCTTCCCTCTCCACTGAGGCACCAGGCAAGGCTGTCCCCACTCCCCAGCCCTCTTCGCATTGGCAATTGAGCCATTGGCGTAGTTCTCAAGGACCTCCGGGGAGGTACAGGGCATCTAGTTTCCCCCCCTAGTTGAAAAGGTGTCTCTGTACGCAGATGATACATTACTGTACCTGCATGATGTCCAGCGGTCACTACGGGCAGCCTTGGCTATTATTGACCGGTTTGGGTTCTTTTCTGGTGTTAAGGTGAATTGGGACAAATCGCTCCTGTTTCCATTGTCAGAGGGGAATCAGTTGGTCGATCCACAGATCCTTCTACAGCAGGTATCCCATTTCCAATATATAGGCATCCACATTCAGGGGGGCCCTCTACGATATTTAGATGACAACTTATACCCTGTGCTCCAACAATTTATACACCAATGTAATATATGGAAGAACCTCCCACTCACTCTGGTGGGGAAAGTAAATCTGATAAAAATGTCCTACCACCCTAAATCCCTCTACATCTACAGCCAGTCCCCGCTCCCTATCCCAGCTGCTAAACTTGATTGAGCCATCACCTCATTTATCTGAGCAGGCTCAACAACCCCCCCCCCCTCCGGTGTGGCCAAAACCACACTGCAGCTTTCGCTGACTGAGAGCGGTTTGTCCCTGCCAAAGTTCAGGAAATACTATTGGGCTGCACATTGGTCACGGTGAGGTGGTGGTTTTCTCAAGACATTTCCAAACTGGTGAATCTGGAGGCAGCCATTCTGGGGTCCTACTCTGAACTTAGCAATCTTGTATATCGAGGGCCCAAATATAGTTCCCAAGTAACCACTCTTATGAAAACAACACTTATGGCCTAGAAGCAGGTTACCCATCTTAGCGAGGCAGGCACCATATCTCCACACCCCACTATGGGGCAATTCTCTCTACCTCATCTTTACCAGATCCCCAGGTCTGGGCTAGATATACGATTACAAAAATGAGTCGTATCATGTTAGGAGGGCACCTCCTTCCCCTAGAGCAACTCAGACATGCCATAAGGGCCCAATTCCCTAATGGGGTTGTTCTTGCTGTACACTCAGTTAAATCCATTCTTGCTGCTGCTGAAATCATCCGCACACTGTCCTCCATATACCTGAGACTTACCTGCAAAGATACCTCGAACAAGCTCCAGTTGTTTGGAGTGTGGCAGCAGGACATTCCTGCTCTGATGGAGGAGGATTGGACTGAGGGTCTGCAACAAACTATCCCACTTATGGTCTCAGCCAAGGACTGCTTTTGCAACTAAAATCTTTGCATCAAGTGTACTACACTCCCTTCAGACTCTCCAGGATTTACCCGGGTGTGGATGACACCTGTCCCAAATGCAGGCAGTCGGTGGGAACTTTCATTCATATGGTGTGGGAATGCCCCATATTCAAACCTTCTGGCAGGCAGTGGTCGCTGACGTGAATAGGGTTACAGGCCTCTCTCTGGACAGGGACCCACTTGTCTTTCTACTGGGCATCACTGACAATCTGGTAACCACCAAACACACTAAAATCTTCACATTTTACGCGCCTTACTATGCTAGGAAGACGATTCTGTCCAGATGGAAGCTCCCGGATCCCCCCCAGCTCTCAGCATGGAGAGCACTTATTAATGCTGTTTTACCCCTATACGAACTTACTTATATGGGACGCAACTGCCCTCAGAAATTAGAAAAAATCTGGGCAACCTGGGTGCAAGCTAGGCACCTCACGATATAAACAACTTGGACAAAATGAGATATGGTACTAAATAACTGGCTGAGGGATCTGCAGGTATAGCTATATCCTCTCTTTGCCTACTAGATGCCGGGAATATATCCCATGACCTAAGGTGGACATGGCTTTTCCCCGTCCCCCCTCTCTCCTCCTTGCCCCCCCTCCTTCCCCCCTGTCCCCCCTCTCCCTCCCCTTTCCCCCCCGCTTCTACTCTCTCATACTGAACCCCCGTAGGGGTGCATTGTTGCCCGAAGGTGTGTTGCACTCTCCACTAGCCATGTTGTTCTGAATATAAACCTTCTCCCAGATGATGAGATAATACAATTTGACATTGAGTACTAAGAATTATTGATAGTTGATTTATGTTGACTGGTTCCTGTGGTGAAGAACGGATCTATAACAGCACTGTTAATTTACTCCTTTATATCAAACTAATGTATCATTTACATGTGTAATATTTTACTACTTCAATAAACATTCCTTCTGTAAAAAAAAAAATAGAAAATGCTGGCTATCAGCATTCCTTGACAGCGCGTGAGGAGAGGAGAGCCGATAAGCAGCTTTTCCTCAGTGGGGACATCTGCACCGATAATCGGTGCCCTGCAGTTCCATCAGTGATGCCTGTCAGTGCCCACTAGTGCTGCCTTTCAGTTCCCATCAGTGATGTCTGTCAGTACTGCCTATCAGTGCCACCCATCAGTGCCGCCTATCAGTATACATCATTGGCCATCAGTGCCGCCTATCAGTGCCCATAAGTGCTGTCTATCAGTGCCCATCAGTGCTGCCTTTTAGTTCCCATCAATGCCCCCTATCAGTGCCCATCAGTGCCACCCATCAGTGCAGCCTATCAGTGCACATCAGTGAGATCTATCAGTGCCTATCAGTGCTGCCTATTAGTGCCCATCCAGTGCCACCAACCAGTGCACAACAGTGCCACCTATCAGTGCTGATCAGTGCTGCCTATCAGTGCCCACAAGTGTCACTTATCAGTGCTGCCTATCAATGCCCATCATTGCTGCCATACAGTGCCCATCAGTGCCTCACCATCAGTGCTGCCTATCAGTGTTGCCCATCAGTGCCACCTATCAGTGCCACCTATCAGTGCAACCTATCAGTGCCACCTATTAGTGCTCATCAGTGCCACCTATCAGTGCTACCTATCAGTGCCAACCATTAGTGCCGCTCATCAGTGCCACCTATCAATGCCCCCTATTAGTGCCCCCTTATCAGTGCCCATCAGTACTGCCTTATCAGTGCAGCCTATCTATGTAGCCTATCAGTGCCCATCAGTGCAGCCTCATCAGCGCACATCAATGAAGGAGGAAAATTACCTATTTGCAAAATTTTTAACAAACTATGAAAACGTGTTTTTTTTTTTTGTAATGTCAGTCTTTTTTCATTTGTTTAGCAAAAAATAAAATGTAAATAGCACCAAAAGAAAGCTTTATTTGTGTGAAAAAAATTATAAAAATGTCATTTGGGTACAGCGTTGCATGACCGCACAACTGTCATTCAAAGTGCAACAGCGCTGAAAGCTGAATATTGGCCTGGGCAGAAAGGGGGTAAAAGTGCCCAGTAAGCAAGTGGTTAAATTGCATAAAGTGCACAAAATATAATACAACCTTTTTTAGCTTTTGTAATTAATGTCACCTTGCTTTGTACCAGCAACAAATTTTAACATTATTATAAATGGAACAAATCATAGAATAACCTAAGTTACCTAGAAACATTGTTTTTCTCATAGTTAAAGTATAACTAAATTCAAAACTTTTTCTTTAGTTTTGGAAAGATTGAAGAGGGATTAGAACCCCTGTCAGGTTTTTATTGCTGTCTGTGCCCCCATTAGGGAGATTCATTCTGTTTTGGCTATGGGGTAGGAAGTGAAGGGGGGGGGGGGGGAATAGCCAACAGGGGTTATAACCCTCCTTTTCTCTACAATATCTAAAATGAAAAAAAAAATGTTTTGCATATACTTCTACTTTAAACACTTCCGGACTGCCGCACGACGATGTACGTCCAAATTGTGAAGGGGGATACCGTTGTTATGGCAGCAGCTAGCTGCCATAACCCCGGTATCCCCGTTTTCGTGCGGCTTTCTGATAAAAGTGGTCCCTGCGGCGGATTCGCCGCAAGATCACTTTTATCGGTGGCGGGAGAGGGGCCCCCCCTCCCGCCGCGATCCGGTGCCCTCCGCTGCTTACCGGAGCCGTCGGTAGCGGCGGAGGCGATCACATCCGTCTCTGTCCTGTGCCTGGAGACAAGTGAGGCTAAGATGGCGCCCACTCGTCTCCATGACACTGCTGGGCCGAAGCGACGTCAAAACGTTGCATTTTAATTGCATTTTAGTGTAAATATGAGATCTGAGATCTTTTTGACCCCAGATCTCATATTTAAGAGGTCTTGTCATGCTTTTTTCTATTACAAGGGATGTTTACATTCCTTGTAATAGGAATAAAAGTGACCATTTTTTTTTAAAAACAGTGTAAAAATAAATAAAATATTGTAAAATAAATAATAAAAATAAAAAAAAATTTAAAAAAACCCCCGTCCCGACGAGCTCGCGCGCAGAAGCAAACGCATACGCGAGTAGCGCCCGCATATGAAAACAGTGGTCAAACCACACATGTGAGGTATCGCTGCGACCGGTAGAGCAAGAGCAATAATTCTAGCCCTAGACCTTCTCTGTACCGCAAAATATGCAACCTGTAGAATTTTTTAAACATCGCCTATGGAGATTTTTGAGGGTAAAAGTTTGACACCATTCCACGAGCGGGCATAATTTTGAAGCGTGACATGTTGGGTATCAATTTACTTGGCGTAACATTATATTTGACAATATAAAAAAAAATTGGGCTAACTTTACTATTGTCTTATTTTTTTATTCAAAAAAGTGAATTTTTTTAAAAAAAAGTGCGCTTATAAGACCGCTGCGCAAATACGGTGCAAAAAAAAGTAATGCAACAACCGCCATTTTATTCTCTAGGGAGTTAGAAAAAAAAACATATATAATGTTTGGGGGTTCTAAGTAATTTTCTAGCAAAAAAACTGTTTTAAACATGTAAATACCTAAAATCCAAAACGAGGCTAGTCCTTAAGTGGTTAAGGGAATATAATCCTCTTTATCAAGCTATATACACTTTAGATAAGCCACACTAACATTTTGTTATGGCAAATTGTTAATCTGCAACCTGTCAATCCACGGCACTATGCTGGGGCAACCCTCAAGATGCAGGAATGCTATTAAATGAAAAGCTTCAAAGATGCATCTGTCGCATACTTTTGACATCTGAACAACCAGCTAGGAAAATGGAGTAAAAAGGAGAACATTATTTTATGAAAGGGATATCTTTGGTTCATAGGCGTGCGCAAGGGGTGTGCCAGGTGTGCCTGGGCACACCCTAATCCTGTGGTTGGCAACCAAGCACTGGTAGGTGCCAGGTAAACCGCAATCCTTCCTTGCTGACCCTCAGAACCTGGACAGGAGAGGCAGCGGGGGTGGAGTTTAGTGGAACCGATCTGTATTTTCCTCCTGCAGCAGCTGAAAGTAGGCTTCTCCTCCTCTCCCTCTCATCAACATTCAGCTGCCAGGAGGAAAATACAGGGGGGATTTGTACCAATATATGCCACCCCCCGCCATCCCTCCTTTCCCTGTTCCTCTTCCTTCTGTTGCCCGGGTCCCCCTGTGTGCTCCCTGGCTCCCCCTTCCTCCCATTGTTTCAGGGTGAGAGTGGGGAAGAGGCCGGTAAATATGTCAAACGCATATATGTGTGGGAGCTTTGGGGTGCACACCCTAATGCAATAGCCTGCGCACACCTATGCTTTGGTTATATAAGATAGCTAACTATCATACAGTATCAACCAGATCTCTGTGCTTCCGCAGCAGGTGTCAAACATTAAGGCTCATTATATAAAATGGCTATGAAGGATTGTCTCTGTTACAATGAGCAGTCAATAATATGTATTGGCTGAACAAAACTTGGAAGACTTTAGTTACTTGACCAGCACAAGACACTTTCCTCTATAGGGAGCATAATACGGTAAAATGACTATGCAGTGATTCTTCAACAATAGCTATGTACAAATGATGAATGAAAATGACTTCTGAGACATTGAGGGTCTTAGTGTTTATTACCTAACAGTATAATAATGTAGTATTTTTATGTTACTAGGGTGAACCTGGCCCTGGCGTACACTGAACTGACAGAGGAGCTTTACCGTCTGCGAGACCTTACTGCTTTACAAGGCCGGATTCTGAGGTCACTGCTGGAGGAGCAAGCAGGTGATAATATACCAATTGTTATCTACAAAAGGAAAAAATAAATAAAAAATAGGTGTGAAAACTAAAAATGGAAATGCATAAACTGTATTTAATGTTTAAAACCAAAGCCAATTACCTATGGCATACAGTATAAAAGTTTATCTAAAGCCATTACTTGTTTTAAGTTTTGGATTAGTTTCCGTCTCTGCTGGGGAGATTCCCCCTCTATATGTGTCATAGTGACCATTATCATCATAGCAGATCAATGCCCAGTCTGAATGAGATCATTGAGAAACTATTGCCTGCATTTATATGCTTTTAGAAATGTGCTCTGAATATTCAGGTTTGGCACTGCAAGTGTGAACGAGGCCTAAAAGATAGGGAAAATCCAACATTTTGAGTTGTCATCAGAACAATAGTGGATTATACAAGAACTACAGGTTAAAGTTTTTTTTCCCCATTTTGCATAGAGTACGGGAAGGTTATAACTCTTGCCATCTGTTTCCCATTAGGGAGGTTTACCTTCACTTCCTGTCCCATAGCCAAAATGGCAAGTGAGAGGAAGTCCCTCCAAAGTGAGGGAATCAATGGTTGTCACCAGGGTCACTAGAACTAGTGTTCCTGTTCAAGGATTTCCCCTCTATTTCTGTTATGGTGACAGCCCAAAATTTGGGTTTTTCTTTCACTTTCGGTGATAATGGTAAACATGACAAATAGAGAGGGTGAATCTCCCTAACAGGGACACAGACAGCAATAAAAACCTGGCAGATGTTCTAATTCTTTTTCACTCTATCCAAAACAACAGTATTGTTGTATTTACAGTTGTATTCACTCCCATTGTATTCACTATGGGAAGTAAATGGAAATCTCCGCACTGTAACACAGATGGACAAAAAAAAAACCTATAAGGTTTTAACCCTTTCTTACTCTATCCAAAACTGAACAAAATGTTTTGGCTTTAAATATACTTTAAGCTGCATACAGTGCCTTGAAAAAGTATTCTTACCCCTTGAAAAGTGTACAGTACCTGAACCCTGAACCTAGGGCGGTTCTAACTAAGGGGGTGGTAGTGGAAGCTAATAGATACTTCAGTCTCTCTAAACCCCTCCAACTGGCTGGTGTTGGGGCCCAAAGTTTCTGCGTTGGAGCACACAGATTTAAGTGGATCCCATGGTACAAGAGTTACAGTTCCTTGAAAAAGTATTCATACCCCTTGAAATGTTCCACATTTTGTCATGTTGCAACCAATAAACATAAATGTGTTTTATTGGGATATTATGTGATAGTGTCATAAACCAGATGCGACCATAACTGTGTGACTGCGACAGAGTGAACCAGACATAAATAGGTGAAAGTAAGTAAGTTTATTAAAGTAAATTCATATAAATGTGAACACACCACCAATACATACAGAGTGAACAAACTGAACAACCAAACAGTGATAATAAACCAACCAGTATATATATATAGCAAAAGGTAGTACCAGAATCGTAGTCAAGCCAGGCCAGGGTCATAAACAGGAGATCAGCAGATGGGGGGCCAGGAGTAAACAGACAGAGAACAAGATGGAAGGAATCAGGCTGCAGGGCAAGGATCCAGGGATACAGGAACAGATACAAACAGGTTCAGGATACAGGAATCAGGGTTCAGGTCCAGGATCAGGATAACAGATAAACAGGCTGCAGGTCAGGGCGCAAGGACAATACCAAGGCAAGGTGTGTGTGCACTTGCCGGGTTTTTATACACATCTCAATTAGACTCAGGTGATGCCTGATTTCAAGAGGTAATGTCGGCCACACACTGGGGATGTCTCTACCAGCTTTGCACATCTAGAGACTGAAATTTTTGCCCATTCTTCTATTGCAAAATAGCTCAAGCTCTGTCAGATTGGATGGAGAGCATCTGTGAACAGCAAATTTCAGGTCAATTTTCAGGTCTTGCCACAGATTCTCAGTTGGATTTAGGTCTGGACTTTGACGGGGCCAAATCTCTATCACATGAATATGCTTTAATCTAAGCCATTCCATTTTTGCTCTGGCTGTATGTTTAGGGTCGTTGTCCTCCTGGAAGGTGAACCTCCACCCCAGTCTCAAGTCTTTTGCAGACCCTAACAGGTTTTCTTCTAAGATTGCCCTGTATTTGGTGCTATCCATCTCCCCATCAACTTTGAACAGCTTCCCTGGACCTGCTAAAGAAAAGCATCCCTACAACATGATGCTGCCACCACCATGTTTCATGGTGGGGACGGTTTATTCAGGGTGATGTGAAGTGCTAGTTTTGCTTTTAGGCCAAAAAGACTAATTTTGGTCTCATCTGACCAGAGCACCTTCTTCCACATGTTTGCTGTGTCCCCCACATGGCTTCTCATAAACTGCAAACGGGACTTCTGGCTTTCTTTCAACAACGGCTTTTGTCTTGTAACTCTTCCATAGGGGTCAGATTTGTGGATTTCACGACTAATAGTTGTCCTGTGGACAGATTCTCCCACCTAAGTTGCTTTTCCAGAGTTACCATGGGCCTCTTGGCTGCTTCTTTGATTAATGCTCTCCTTGCCCGGCCTGTCAGTTTAGCTGGACGGCCATGTCGTCTTGGTAGGTTTGCAGTTGTGCCATACTCTTTCCATTTTTGGATGATGGATTGAACAGTGCTCCATGAGATGTTCAAAGTTTGGAATATTTTTTTTATAACCTAACCCTGCTTTAAACTTCTCCACAAATTGATCCATGACCTGTCTGGCGTGTTTCTTGGCCTTCATGATGCTGTTTGTTCACTAAGGTTCTCTAACAAACCTCTGAGGGCTTCACAGAACAGCTGAATTTATACTGAGATTAAATTACACACAGGTGGACTCTATTTACTAATTAGGTGACTTCTGAAGACAATTGGTTAAACTAGATTTTAGTTAGGGGTATTAGAGTAAAAAGGGCTGAATAGGGGGCTGAACAGTCTCAGATAATACACAGGGATGAAACAAATCTTCCTGCATAAGTTTTACATGTATATCTGCTGTCTTCAGCTTTATATACTGTTTAGAAAGTGCACATCGTGTTAGAATTTTCCCTTCCTCATTCAGCAGTAGCAGTGTAGTGTTGGATTACACTGGGAGACAGCTGATTGGAGGAAAGGCACACACCCCCCTCCACACAGGCAGAGACTTTCAGAGCTGTCCTGTTAATAAGGAGCTTTCTGCTAATCTATTTATAGCACCCACCCTGACACAAATTTCAGGCTGGTTTTATCACATGTGTCAGAGAACTTGTCAGAAGTTATCATGCTGATAACAGATAAATGGAACAGAAGAAAGACAGCACTTAGTGCTTTGAAGAGAGATAAGAAAACACTGCAGACACAGTTGTGTGAAAAAGTATTTTCCCCCTTTCTGATTTTTTTTTTGCATATTTGTCACACTTAAATGACTCAGATCATCAAACAAATGTTATTATTACACAAAGATAACCCGAGTAAATACAAAATGCAGTTTTTAAATGATGGTTTCATTTATTAAGGGAAAAAAGCTGTCCAAACCTGCCTGGCTTTATGTGACAAAGTAATTGTCCCCTAAGGCTAATAACTGGTTGTACCACCCTTGGCGGCAACAACTGCAATCAAGCGTTTGCGATAACTGGCAATGAATTTTTCACATTGCTGTGGAGAAATTTTGGCCTGCTTTGCAGAATTGTTTTAATTCAGCCACATTGGAGGGTTTTCCAGCATAAACAGCCTCTGTAAGGTCATGATACGGAATCTCAATTGGATTTAAGTCCGGGCTTTGACTAGACCACTCCAAAACCTAAATTTTGCTTTGTTTGAACCATTTGGAGGTGGACTTGCTGTTGTGTTTTGGATCATTGTCCTGCTGCATAACCCAAGTGCACTTGAGGTCACGAACTGATGGCCGGACTTTTTCCTTTAGTATTTTCTGGTAGAGCTCGGAATTCATGGTTCCATCAATTATGGTAAGTCGTCCAGGTCCTGAGGCTGCAAAGCAGCCCCAGACCATCACGCTACCACCACCAAGTCTGACTGGTGGTATGGTGTTCTTGTTATGAAAAGCTGTATTCGTTTTAATCCAGATGTAACGGGACGCACACCTTCCAAAAAGTTAAATTTTTGTCTCATCAGTCCACAGAATATTTGCCTAAAAGTCTTGGGGATAGTCAAGATGTTTTTTGGTAAATGTGAGATGAGCCTTTGTGTTCTTTTTGGTCAGCAGTGGTTTTGGCCATGGAACTCCCCCATTGATGGCATCTTTGCCCAGTCTCTTTCTTATTGTTGAATCATGAACACTAATCTTACCTGAGGCAAGTGAGGCCTGCAGTTCTTTAGATGTTGTTCTGGGTTCTTTTATGACCTCCTGGATGAGGCATTGTCATGCTCTTGGAGTAATTTTTGTAGGCCGGCCACTCCTGGGAAGGTTCACCACTGTTCCAAGTTATCTCCATTTGTGGATACTGGCTCTCCCCGTGGTTCACTGGAGTTCCAAAGCCTTAGAAATGACTTTAAAACCCCTCCTAGACCGATACATGTACATTAATTCATTTCTAATCTGTTCTTGATTTTTTTTTAGATTGTGGCATGATGTGTGGCTTTTTGTGATCTGTTAGCATGCTTCACTTTGTCAGACAGCTTCTATTTATGTGATTTCTTGATTCAACAGGTCTGTAGTAATCAGGCCTGGGTGTGGCAAGTGAAATTCAACTCAGCTTTACAAAAAATGATGGTTAATCACATTCATGATTCAGCATGGGGCAATTACTTTTTCATATAGGGCCAGGCAGGTTTTTTCCCTTAATAAATGAAATAATAAATT
The DNA here is from genome assembly GCA_037952925.1 of Lithobates clamitans. Lineage (NCBI taxonomy): Eukaryota > Metazoa > Chordata > Amphibia > Anura > Ranidae > Lithobates > Lithobates clamitans. The sequence goes on along the minus strand of JBBGZY010002360.1, from coordinate 1,477,397 downwards.
AAAAACTGCATCTTGGATTTACTCTGGTTATCTTTGTGTAATATTAAAATTTGTTTGATGATTTGAATCATTTAAGTGTGAGAAATATGCAAAAAAAATAAAAAATCACGAAGGGGCCCAAATACTTTTTCACAGCACCGTATATGTGCCCAGCTCAAATGTCATGAACTGGGTTTACATCCACTTTAAGAGAGATACACACATATGCCATACAGCAGAGTCAGCTAGGTGATCAGCTTATTTTCTCAGTCAGCAATACACCTCTCTTGCTCCAGCCTCCACACTGGGCAATGAATCAGCATCACACCTATATCCAGAGGCCCCTTTCACACGGGCTTTCTCATCAGGTCAGCCTGTTAGTTTTTTATTCGCCTACATCCCAGCCTATCCATGTCCGGAAAGGAAAAAAGAAAAGAACTTTGTTCAGACTTAAATGTGACAGATCAGTGGTAGCCTATTGTAAACAGACACAAGTCCATTTTCATCTGCAAAATAACTAGACATGTGTTCATTCCAAATTGACAAATTCCAAATTTGGCCACATTTTTCCTTATTTGGAAATTTGGATGTATCTAAATTCCTGAATTACAATAGTAACAAATTTAAATGAATCTGAAGTAACAAAACAAACTTTCAGACAAAATTCAAATAGTTTTTGAATCGACTCTGAATAAAAAAAAAATAGAATAGAATAAAATAGAAAGAATATAACCTTCTTCCCAAATTCAAATTTTCAAATAGAATAAATTCAAATTAGAATAGAATAAAAATGAATAGAATAGAAAATAAAAGAATAAAATAGAATTAAAAAAAACAATAGCATAAAATAGAAAGAATATAACCATTTCTCAAAATTCAAATAGAATTAATTTGAATTCAAATAGAATAGAAACGGATAGATTGGAATATAATAGAGAATAAAAGACTAGAATTGACTAGAATAGAAAAGAATAGAATAGAAAAAAAAACAATAGAATTTTTTATTATTATTATACAGGAATATTATAGCACCAACCATTTGCGCAGCACTTTACAACATGAGGGCAGACAGTACAGTTACAATACAATTCAATACAGGAGGAATCAGAGGGCCCTGCTCCTTAGAGCTTACAATACAATAGAAAGAATATAACCATCTTCCCGAAATTTAAATTTCAAATAGAATAAATTAGAATTCAAATAGAAAATAATTGAATAGAAAATAAAATATTTGAATAGAAAAGTATAGAATAGAAAAAATAAACAATAGAAAAGCATAGAATAGAATAAAAGGACTATAATAAAACAATTTCCCAAAATTCGAATTTCAAATAGAAAAAACCTGAACCTGAAAAAAAAGAACAGAATTTAATAGAAAAGAGTAGAATATAAAATAAAAGAATAGAACAGAAAAGAAAGAATATAACTATTTTGCAAAATTAGAATTTTGAATAGAATAAATTCGCTTTTGAATGGAATTTGATTTGAAAAATTCCATTCGAATTCAAATGCAATTCGAATCGATTTGAATGAATTGAGTCGAATTCCGAAACCAGATTAAACAAATTTAACTAGATTAATTTATGTAAAAACTAAACCAAACCAAACACATTTTTTTTTGTTCTGTGCATTTCTAAAAAAATAACAGATATAAGCTTCTCAAAAAAGCAGATAAAATCCTATTTCAGTTCTAGGTTATATTTGTATGCAGGAGTATGAACTCCTTAACAAACCACATTTTTTTAAAAATGAATCAGCTATATGTATGATGTGACTGTTGTCCAGGTCTCTCCGTACATCATGTACTTATAGTACATACTGTCAGAACACAATTAGGTTGTTCAGCCTTTAATAATGTGATGGTGTATGCGCATATACTTTTGTAAATCAGTCCTACTGTGTAACTCCAATTTGTTAGAGAAACAGAAAAAAAAAAAAAGATTCCTTCCAACTGTCATGGTTGCAAGTAGCTTATAAAATAGAATTGCAGACGATATTGCTGTTCTCCTAATAATGACACCGGCATTCCAGTCACTTCTTTGTCCTGTAGTGCTAAGTGGGAGGCTCTGCCTGCTTTAATCAAATGGTCAGTCCCAATATTGTAAATAGACAAACACTTTTGGGAAAAAATTCCAATTACATAAAGAGCAAATGCCATATCTGGGGGAGTTACAGTTGTGCTCATAAGTTTACATACCCTGGCAGAATTTATGATTTCTTGGCCATTTTTCTGAGAATATTAATGATAACACAAAAACTTTTCTTTCAATCATGGTTAGTGTTTGGCTGAAGCCCATTTTTTATCAATCAACCGTGTTTACTCTTTTTAAATCATAATCACAACAGAAACTACCCAGATAACCCTGATCAAAAGTTTACATACCCTGGTGATTTTGGCCAAATAACATGCACACAAGTTGACACAAAGGGGTTTGAATGGCTGTTAAAGGTAACCATCCTCACCTGTGATCTGTTTGCTTGTAATTAGTGTGTGTGTATAAAAGGTCAATGAGTTTCTGGACTCCTGACAGACCCTTGCATCTTTCATCCAGTGCTGCACTGACGTTTCTGGATTCTGAGTCATGGGGAAAGCAAAAGAATTGTCAAAGGATCTGTGGGAAAAGGTAGTTGAACTTTAAAAAACAGGAAAGGGATGTAAAAAGATATCCAAGGAATTGAGAATGCGGAAAATGAGGGGTTCACTTGAAAACAAACCACAGTCAGGTAGACCAACTAAAATTTCAGCCACAACTGCCAGGAAAATTGTTCAGGATGCAAAGAAAAACCCACAAATAACTTCAGGTGAAATACAGGACTCTCTAAAAACATGTGGTGTGGCTGTTTTTAAGATGCACAATAAGGAGGCACTTGAAGAAAGATTGGATGTATGGTCGAGTTGCCAGAAGAAAGCAATTACTATGCAAATGCCGCAAAGTATCCCACTTACAATATGCCAAACAGCACAGAGACAAGCCTCAAACCTTCTGGCACAAAGTCATTTGGAGTGATGAGACCAAAATTGAGCTTTTTGGGCACAACCATAAACACTACATTTGGAGAGGAGTCAACAAGGCCTGTGATGAAAGGTACACCATTCCAACTTTGAAACACGGAGATGGATTGTTGATGTTTTGGGAATGTGTGAGCTACAAAGGCACAGGAAATTTGGTCAAAATTGATGGCAAGATGAATGCAGTATGTTATCAAAAAATACTGGAGGAACATTTGCACTGATCAGCCAGGAAGCTGCGCATGGGACGAACTTGGACATTCCAACAAGACAATGAACCAAAACACAAGGCCAAGTCGACCTGTCATTGGCTACAGCAGAATAAGGTGAAGGTTCTGGAGTGGCCATCTCACTTTCCTGATCTCAATATCATTGAGCCAAGAATTTACAGGAACTGGAGGCTTTTACCAAGAGGAATGGGCAGCTTTACCATCTGAGACGATAAAGAGCCTCATCCACAAATACCACAAAATACTTCAAGCTGTCATTGATGTTAAAGGAGGCAATACACAGTATTAAGAACTGGGGTATGTAAACTTTTGATCAGGGTTATTTGGGTTGTTTCTGTTGTGATTATGATTTACAAAGAGTAAACACAGTTGATTGATAATAAGTGGCTTGAGCCAAATACTAACCATGAGTGAAAGAAAAGTTTTTGTGTTATTATTCATATTCTCTGAAAAATGGCCAAGAAATCATAAACTCTGCCAGGGTATGTAAACTTTTGAGTATTTCAAAAACTGCAGATCTACTGGGATTTTCACACACAAATCTCTAGGATTTACAGAGAATAGTCCGAAAAAGAGACAATATCCAATAAGCGGCAGTTGTGTGGACGAAAATGCCTTTTTGATGTCAAATGCCAGAGGAGAATAGGCAGACTGGTTTTAGATGATAGAAAGGCAACAGTAACTCAAATAACCACTTGTTACATCCAAGGTATGCAGAATACCATCTCTGAATGCACAAAACATTGAACCTTGAAGCAGATGGGCTACAGCAGCAGCAGACCACACTGGATGCCACTCCTGTCAGCTAAGAACAGGAAACTGAGGATACAATTCATACAATCTCACCAATTGAACAATGGAAGATTGGAATAACGTTGCCTAATCTGATGAGTCTCTATTTCAGCTGCGACATTCAGATGGTAGGGTCAGAAATTGGAGTAAACAACATGAAAGCATGAATCCATCCTGCCTTGTATCAATGGTTCAGGCTGGTGGTGGTGTAATGGTGTGGGGGATATTTTCTTGGCACACTTTGGGCCCCTTAGTACCAATTGAGCACAATTTAAAGCCACGTCCTACCTGAGTATTGTTGCTGACCATGTCCATCCCTTTATGAGTACAGTGTACCCATCTTCTGATGGCTCCTTCCAGCAGGATAATGCCCCATGTCACAAAGCTCAGATCATCTCACCACTGGTTTCTTTAACATGACAATGAGGTCACTGTACTCCAATGTCCTCCACAGTCACCAGATCTCAGTCCAATAGAGCACCTTTGGGATGTGGTTGGAGATTCGCATCATGGATTTGCAGCCAACAAATCTGCAGCAACTGTGTGATGCTATCATGTTAAGATGGACCCAAATCTCTGAGGAATGTTTCCAACACCTTGTTGAATCTATGCCACAAAAAATTAAGACAGTTCTGAAGGCAAAAGGGGGTCCAACCCGGTACTAGCAAGGTGTACCTAATAAAGTGGACAGTGATTGTACATGTTGTCCAGGAATACTCCTGGCATCCTGTACACCATGACTACAAAAATGTTGCTTAAAATTTTTGACCAAAAAAGTCATTTTAATAACAACAAAATTACAAGGCTTGTCTATTGGTTAAATATGTTATGTCAACAAAGGGTCTACTGTTGCTGGTCTCCTTTTGCAAATGTTGGATGTTTGGCTACTATGCTGATCATATGATTGTAATACAATGACTAATGCTGCTTTCAGACTGATGCGGTGCGGTTTGACCACACCGCGGGTTTCGAGTGGGTTAGCTGCGCTTTTCCATAGAGTTATGTTATGTCCTATATATGTTTGGTGCGCTTTCTGAAAGCGCACCATAGATGTAGCATGCAGGAGTTTTAGTGTACCTTGAGAAAGCGTAGCAAAATCACAGGACACAATATAACTCTAGGGGAAAGCACAGCTAACTCGCTCCAAACACGTAGGTAAGCTGCGTTACATTGCATCAGTCTGAAAGCAGTGTTACTGATGAAGATCAGGAATGCAACAAGTGAGATCAGAACACCTGATGTTCTTAATTAAAATAATAATTTTAAAAATTGATAGTTTTTTCGAAGGTCGGTAGAGACTACCACTCATGCGAATGAGGCCTAAAAGTTCTAACGACCTAAAAATATCTGATTTGTTTCTGACTTTGAATAAGGCAGGAAGTAGCATAAAGATTTCACATTTTTTTAATCCAGGTTTTTCCTCTTTTCCAGGACAGAGGCATTCTCCTCCACTTCGACACTCTCCTTGCCATCTCCGTCACTCTCCTTCATCTCTCCGTCATTCACCATCCTCACAGCGCCGCTCCCCTGTTCCACAATGCCCATCTCCCATCTTACAAAGAAGATCCCCTGTCCCACAGTCTCCAGCACATCAACGCCGTTCCCCAGTGCCACCTACTTCACCCTCACGTAGATCACCTGTACCCTCACCATGTCCGTCCCCTGTGGGAACTGATGTTCCTTATCCAAAACCTCCAGCTCATCAAGCTAAAGCATCTTTCCAGGCACGCCGAAGCTATTCTGAAATTAGTGAGCCTGCTCTGTATGCACGACCACCACGTTCCCTATGGATGCCAGCAGGGACATCTACCTTACCAAAACAGCGATCCTACAATGAGGGTTATGCAGAAAGTCCACCTACTATACCCTGCTTCCGGGAGCACCAACAGCAGTCCTCCGATGAGGACGAGTGGAGTCCTCCTTCCCCACCAAGTCCAGAGCCTGGAGCAGTACGTTGTGCTTCCTTTTGTGCTGGGTTCCCTATACCTGATGCAGCAAGTAGAAGAATGTCAGCATCCTACTCCCGCGCAGAACATGCACAGTCTTGGCCCTCCATCAATGTAAGTGTGTAAGAAGAAAACAAACAAGAGCGAAATAGGGGTAGGGGAAAGAAAACACATTAGAAAATGCAGGACCACTTTTTTTTTTTTACTCTATACTCTACCTCATTCTGTCACATTAGGGCTGTTATGTAACATGACATTCTCATAAACTACAGCTCAGTTTCTCAGACAGCAACAAACTTCTGTATATCACAATATCACTTCTGCACTAAGGTATGGCACCAGTCCTAATGGGGGAACCCTCTCCAGATTCCAGGCTTTTCCGGTACACAACCCAGGTCATGGTCTGCTAGCAACCACTTAAGCCTTGCTGCCCACCTCAAAATACTCACAAAACAAAATGATGTCCCTGAGTTCTGTAGATGTTTACGAATTTTGAGGGTGCTTCCTCTTCTTCTTTATATTTATATATATATATATATATATATATATATATATATATATATATATATATATACTATATTGTGAAATTGTGAATAGTATTGGGGCGCCGGCCTTTACACGCAGATCAACTTTAATGGCATCAAAGTCTTAGTCGGTAGGGTTCAATATTGAGTTGGCCCACCCTTTGCCGCTATAACAGCTTCAACTCTTCTGGGAAGGCTGTTCACAAGGTTTAGGAGTGTGTCTATGGGAATGTTTGAACATTCTTCCAGAAGTGCATTTGTGAGGTCTAATTCATTCCAAAGGTGTTCTTTCGAGTTGAGATCAGAGATCACTCTGTGCAGGTTAGTCAAGTTCCTCCACCCAAAACTCGCTCATCCATGTCCTTATGGACCTTGCTTTGTGGACTGGTGCGCAATCATGTTGGAACAGGAAGGGGCCATCTCCAAACTGTTACCACAAAGTTGGGAGTTGAAATTGTCCAAAACGTCTTGGTATGCTGACATCTTAAGAGTTCCCTTTACTGGAACGGGCTAAGCCCAACCCCTGAAAAAAAACCCACACCATCCCCCTCTACCAAATGATTTGGACCAGTGCACAAAGCAAGGTCCATAAAGACATGGATGAGTGTGTTTGGGGTGGAGGAACTTGACTTGCCTGCATAGAGTCCTGACCTCAACCCGATAGAACAACTTTGGGATGAATTAGAGCAGAGACTGCGAGCTAGGCCTTCTTTTCCAATATAAGTGCTTGACCCCACAAATGCGTTTCTGGAAGAATAGTCAAGCGTTCCCATAGACACACTTCTAAACCTTGTGGACAGCCTTCCCAGAAGAGTTGAAGCTGTTATAGCTGCAAAGGGTGGGCCAACTCAATATTGAACCATATGGACTAAGACTGGGATGCCATTAAAATTTATGTGCGTGTAAAGGCAGGCGTACCAAATCTTTTCACAATATAGTGTATATTGGCTAGATCACATGGTTAAGGTTCTTGGCTCTGCCCCCTAATAGCCTGGGAGGGGTGTGGGGGGGGGGGATTGCAACTGCTGGTGTCAACAAACCAATTGCAGCTGCTGGTGTCCACAAACCACACCAAACATCCAAAACCTGGACCATGAGCGCTAGGGGTTGCGGACTTCCTTTGAAGGACCAAAATAAACAGGTACAATAAACACCATAAGCTGTTAATAGACATGCACTCCTGCCTCCACCATGCACTGCTATCCAGGCTGCATTATAGGGCCTTACTATAGTAATTATAATAATACCTCAAGGATGAGTGTAGCCTATATATATAGACCAGAAAGTGTGGCTTTGAAATGTCCCTGCTACTATACCTGTAATGAAATGCAAAATTATTCTTACATTACAAGGAGCCAGAGCTCACCCTTTGGTGTGAGGTTGTGGAAACATGGAAGACAGCAAAGTAATAATCATACAGAGATATTTGGTATGCTAACATTATCATAATACTAAAATTCGCACAGTATGTTGCAGTCTATATTGCAATGTTACATTTTTTTTTGTTCCTCTGCAAACCACGGGTTGCAGGATAAAAAAATTGCTCGATTACACTATCAACACAGTGGGTGTTGATGGGGGAATCAATTCAGCAGAGCCATTGGGGTTGATTTACTAAAGTTAAGTAGACTGTGCACTTTGCAAAGTGCAGTTGCACTCTGAAAGAGCATTTGCTCCAGAGCTTAGTAAATAAGGAGAAGCTCTGCTGACTTCCATCATCCAATCATGTGCAAGCAAAAAAAGCTGTTTTTTTTATTTTCCTTGCATGTGATTGGATACTCTTTGCAAAGTGAAGCTTTACCTAATTTACCAAGCTCTGGAGCAACTGCACTTGCAGAGGGCACAATCTATTTACCTTTAGTAAATCAACCCCATTGTGTTCTTCTGTGGGGGGCGGGGAAAGCCATTATTGTTAGTGGTTATTATAGCTACCAGCAATAATTGCATGTAAAATCCAACAGGCTGGCTGTACCCAATTTGATCGATCAACTTAGGTATATTCAGCATGCCCATGCATAATTTGAATCTCGGTCGGATACTGCTGAACCAGCCAAGATTCAAATTGTCTATGGCTGGCTGTATCGCACAGCAGTGTGATTCTAGCACAACCATACCATTATAATGTCATCCTTACGATTCTGAAGCCTTATTAAAAAAAAAAATTAACATTGAACTACTATGTGGACCTCATAACTAATGTAATTTACACTTAAAGTGGTTGTAAACCCCATTCATGAAATTTGACCTAAGCACATATATCTGTAGTGTTTACTTATCTCTCTCCAAAGCTCTAAGTGCTGTTTTTCTTTGGTGCTCTGTTCCTCTGTTATCAGCAGAGTCACTCTCTGACACATGAGATAACAGCAGCTGGAAATTTGTATCAGGGAGGGCGCTTAGAGGGAGATAAGCAGGGAGCTTGTCTATTCAGACTACAGCTCTGCATGTTCCTTTGTTCCTCTGCCTATGTGGAGGGACGAAGTGTCCCTTTCATCCAATCAGCTCTCACACAGTGTAAGCCCAGACTCCACACCCACTTCTGAATGAGGAAGGAAGATTTGTAACACGATGTGCACTTTCCAAAGAGTGTAGAAAGGCATAGACAGCTATACAGTTGTGCTCATAAGTTTACATACCCTAGCAGAATGTATGATTTCTTGGCCATTTTTCAGACAATATGAATGATAACTCAAAAACTTTTCTTTCAGTCCTGGTTAGTGTTAAGCCCCTTTCACACTATCGGACCAATCAGTTTTGACGGCGGACCTGAACGGGCGCTCCATGCTAGTCTATGGAGCGACGGATGTCAGCGGTGACATGTCTGCTGACATCCGACCCGGTCCAAACCGCTTAAAGCAGACGGTTGCCCCTACATTCGCATCCATGCCTGGCGGATCGGATTGGATGGATTCTGATGAAAACGGACATGCTGTCCGTTTTCGTCCGATCTCTCCATAGGAAGCAGCGGCGCTCGACAAGCCCCTCCCTGCTCAGTGAGCAGAGAGGGACCTGTCATCCACCGGCTCAGCGGAGATCAACGGAGAGATCTTCCACTGAGCTGGCGGACAGAGCCGGACTCCGAGGCAGCGGATCCGCCTCATGGGAATGATGCCTTAGGCTGAAGCCATTTATTATCAATCAACTGTGTTTACTCTTTTTAAAACCACTTCAATACCAGGCACTTAGACACCTTCCCGCCCAGCCCAATTTTCACCTTTCAGCGCTGTTGCAATTTGAATGACAATTGCGCGATCATGCTACACTGTACCCAAACAAATTTTTTATCATTTTGTTCCCACAAATAGAGCTTTCTTTTGGTGGTATTTGATCACCTCTGCGGTTTTTATTTTTTGCGCAACAAATAAAAAAAGACCGAAAATTTTGAACAAGTTTTTCTTTGTTTCTGTTAATTTTTTTTGTAAATAAGTACGCTTTCTCCTTCAATAATGGGCACTGATATGGCTGCACTGATGGGCACTGATACGGCGGCACTGATGGGCACCGATGATGTGGCACCAATGAGGTGGCACTGATGAGGTGGCACTAACGGGCACTGATGATGGGCACTGATAGGCGGCACTGATGGGCACTGATAGGTGGCACTGATGGGCACTGATAGGTGGCACTGGTATGCGGCACTGATGGGCACTCATAGGTGGCACCGATGGGCACACATAGGCGGCACTGATGGGCACTCGTAGGTGGCATTGATTGGTATATATGGGTGGCACTGATGGGTACTTATGTGTGGCACTGATGTGTGGCACTGATGGGCACTGATAGGTGGGCACTGATGGGCACAGATGGGCACAGATGAGCACTGACAGGTGGCACCGATGGGCAATGACAGTTGGCACAGATGGGCAATGACAGGTGGCACTGATAAAGCATTGCTGGGCAGATCTGGGCATTGCTGGGCAGATCATGGACATAATAGTGCCAATCAGTGCCCATTTGTGGGCACTGATTGGCACAGATTGGGCACATGTGGATGGCCATGGGGTACATACCTGGCCATCCACGTTGCCCCTTCCCTGGTGGTCCTAGTGACATCCCTGGTAGTCCAGTGGGGTGATCTGAGGGGGGGCTGCGCTGATAAACAATCAGCGCAGACCCCCCCTGCCAGGAGAGCCGGCCGATCGGCTCTCTTCTACTTGCGTCTGTCAGACGCGAGTGAGGAAGAGCTGATCAACGGCTCTTCCTATTGACAGCGCGATCAGCCGTGATTGGACACGGCTGATCACGTGGTAAAGATCCTCCACCGGAGGCTTTTTACCAAGATCAGTGCAGCGGTGTGTCAGACTGACACACCGCTCCACCGATCGCCGCGATGCGCGCCCCCAGGGGCGCGCTGCGGCATGTTATCCTGCTGGACGTCATATGACGTCCAGTCAGGATAACAGAACCACTTCCCGGACGTCAATCCGCTATAGAGCGGGCGGGAGGTGGGTAGCCTCCCTGGCGGTTTTCCCGAGTGTGGCTCGGGGTTAAAATTCTGCACCATTAGCGGTAACCCCGAGCCACACTTAGGATTGCATCGCAGGATCCTGGTGCCTCCTTACTTACCTTGTCCCCGGGATCCTGCGATGTCCCCCGCAGTGTCCGCGGGCTGTGTCATGTTCCGAAGCCTCTCCGTGCCAGGCTCCGTTCCCTGCGAGCGTCGCGACGCACGGGGGCAGAGCCTGGCGGCAAATTAAAAAAAATGTAAAAAGCATAACACATACAGTACTGTAATCTTACAGATTACAGTACTGTATGAAATCATTTCACATCCCTTTTGTCACCAGTGCTTTGGCCCATGCCCTGCATGCAGTTTTATATTGCATATAGTACTGTTCTTTCTGCCTGGAAACTGGAGATTGTCCATAGCAACCAAAAAGTGTCCCTTTACGTCAAAAATGGCTTTAGACCAGCTAGAAAACAGCGATAGTAAATTAGAACACTTGCAGAATTGAGCGATAGTGAATCGTGTGGAAATTTATTTTATTTCTATTTATTTTTATTTTTTTTAATTATTTTTTTTTTTTTATTATATTATAATTTATGTTTTTGTGTTTCAAACTTTATCATACCCGGGATATCTACTAGACTCTTGTTTGGACAGATTTAAGTGTGTTATTGTTAAGAATTACAGGCCTACAATATAGAACGCCAAATTTCCATGCAAAATAATTGTACCGCTTTCAGCACCTAAAATCAGAAAGAATCATACCGCCAGGGAGGTTAAATCATATTCACAACAGAAACTACCCAAATGACCCTGATTAAAAGTTTACATACCACAATTCTTAATACCGTGTTTTGCTCCCTTTAACATCAATGACAACTTGAAGTTTTGAAGCAGTTGTTTCAGAGCTTAGTAAATGAGCAGAAGCTCTGCTGACTCCCATCATCCAATCACGTGCAATCACAAATGCTGTTTTTTACATTTTCTGTGCATGCGATTGGGTATTCTTTGCAAAGGGAAGCTTTACCTCATTTACTAAGCTCTGGAGCAACTGCACTTGCAGAGGGCAACTCTGCAGTCTATTTGCCTGAAGTAAATCAACCCCATAATGTGCAGTGGTCAGGCAAATATAATGCACAACATACAGTATAAAGCGCTATTCTGTACTGTTATATAGTTGGGACTATATAATGCAGCATTCGTGAATGTGCAACATAGCATATAGGGGTTGATTTACTAAAGACAAATAGACTGTGCACTTTGCAAACCTAGTTTGTTACTAGTTTGTTACCCTAGTTAGTAAATGAGGCAAAATCTGAATTTTTTCTTGCACATGATTGGATGATGGAAGTTAGCTGAGTTTCTGCTCATTTACTAAGCTCTGGAGCAACTGCACTTTTCAAAGTGCACAGACTTTTTCCCTTTAGTAAATCAACCCCATAATGTGCAGCAGTGAGCTTTAGATAACATACAACTTAAAGCGATTCTAAAGGTAGAAGTTTTTTTTTACTTTAATGCATTCAATGCATTAAGATATAAAACCTTCTGTCTGCAGCAGCTTCCCCAGCACCCCTAATACTTACCTGAGCCCCATCTCAATCCAGCAATGTGCACAAGAGCCTTGGCTCTCCAGGTCTAAGTCAATAAGCGTATATTTATTGGTTTGCGCAAAAGTTATGGCGTCTACAAACTAGGGTACATTTTCTAGAAAAAGTCTCAAAAAAGTCTCACACATGTGGTATCCCCGTACTCAGGAGAAGCAACAGAATGTATTTTGGGGTGTAATTTCACATATGCCCATGGCATGTTTGAGCAATATATCATTTAGTGACAACTTTGTGGAAAAAAATAAAAAAAATTGTCTTTTTCCCGCAACTTGTGTCAAAATATAAAATATTCCATGGACTCGACACATCTCAGGTATCTGGGCTGATCCCGCTAACACTGCGTTTTTGGGAACCCTAAACTGCTGGTGACGCTAGTATAGATCTGATCGGATCAGATATTGATCCGTTCAGATACTATACCACTAAGGGAGGTGTTTGCTGCGTGCGTGGGTGTTAGCGGTACTGGCACTAACCTGACACTGCCTGGGTTGACGCAGACCCTGACTGACTCTAAAACCTAACTTATATCACCGCCGGGCGATCAGGAGGTTAAACCTTTATTGGGTAATAAACGTCGGGTATAAAAAAACAAACTAACTAACCAGTGTCACCCGTAACACTTTTACTGTGATCACTGGTGAAAGGGTTAACAAGGGGGCAATCAGGGGGTTAAACTTTATTAGGTAGTATATGGGGGTACCTGACATTATAAAAAGCTGATGATGAACCTAAATACTTACCTGGCTAACTATCGTCACCTGTGACACTAATACAGCGATCAGAAAAAAGATCGCTTAGTGACACTGGCGACAGGGGGTGATCAAGGGGTTAAACCTTTATTAGGGGGGTACCCTAGACCTAAAGGGGCTTACCACTAATTGCCCTAACACTTATAACAGTCACAAATGACACCAATGCAGTAATCAGTAAAAAAAAATAAAAATGCTATTAGTGTCACTGTGACAGGGGGTGCAGGGGGGGGGGGTGATCGGGGGTGATTTGTGTTGGTGCAAACTTACTTGATGTCTTCTCTCCTCTGTGCCAGTGTTCTGCTGAGAAAGTTCCCCTCGGCGGATAATGACCCTCCTGTAGTGCGCAGGCGCAGTGCTTGCGCAGTAGGAACAACAAGAGCCAAAGCTGAACTCCTGAGTCAGCACCTGCATACCAAGACTATAGTAAAAAAAAAAACCACTTTGTAACAGGCCCCTCGCTACGCTCGCCACGCTTCGGCATGGCCTTGCTGCGCTCGGCATTTTAATATTCTAACTCTATGTCCACTTGGATGGTGGGACTTTAATGTGGACTTAGGTTAAAATGTAGTGCGCAGGCGCCGTATAGAACTGACGGTCAGCTGTTCTTCTTCGGCGGCTCCGTAGTCGTTCGTACTGTGCAAGCGCAGCGCATGCGCAGCACAGGGGGGTCCTTATCCGCCGGGGGGAACTTTCTCGGCAAGACACCGGAACGAAAAAACCGACACAAGGAGAGATGACATCACTTCCTCTTCTTCTGTTTACATTACAGAAACAGAGGAAGCATTCCATTCGTCAGGAGTGATCGCAAGGGGGTGGCCATGAATCGGTGGCCTCCCTCTCAGCACCGATCGCTCCGACTGCCACAGGCACCGGTGGGGGGGGTCCCCCCGCCCGCTGGGAGGCAGGGACGTACAGTTAACCCCTTATGCCTGCCCGTGCCATTCTGCCAATGTACATCGGCGTACGGCGGTTGGCAACTGGTTAAAGTGGAAGTAAACCCTGCTATCCTTTTCAGCCAAGAATGCTGCCATTTTATACTTTGTTTGATTCGCAACTGCCATGGTGCTGCACATGATCACTTATGACTCCAGCCATTTGATGATTTGACAGTTCGGTTAAAAAACAAGCAAAAGTGAAAATTAGCATTCCCAGCATGGTTTTATTTTAACCCGTTAAATTGATGGGTTTAGTTCCACTTTAACCCAACCCTAACACTTACCTAAATGTAATCTTGGAACTAACTTAACCTAAACCTGCCCCTCAAAATTAAACCAATTAATGTAAATATTCTCAGCACACCAGGCATCTTCAAATAGCTTCCAGAAATTGCATTCAAAGTGATCACAGTGGAAGAGTGCTGTGTTTCAGGGCCAGGCAGGACCCTTTTTTCAGGCCATCCCATGCCTGACAAAGGGGTCCTGCCTGGCCCTAAAACACTGCACTCTTCTTCTGTAAAGTGATTGCTTTGAAAACAATTTTTGGATGTTATTTAAAGATTCAATGGTGTGCTGCCATTAGGTGCATCAAAACAGTATTAAACCCAAAATGCAAACATGCATTATATTGCAGCTTACCCATTCTTAGATGTGAGGGCTGTATTAGTTTTCTTTTTTAGGCTTTCTTTCTTCTATTTTCATCTGGCGATCCTTTCAGTAAGTTTGATGTTTTTCAAATTTATCAGTTTACAAGGATGAGACTAATCATTTAACACTGGCAGTGGTGCCTACAGTGATCAGCTTTTATTTATTCATGTAAAACCTTTATCCCAAAAGTAAAAAAAAACTGTTTGATGTAACTGATTATAAAGTGTGAGTTGGAATTTGGCACTCCCTACTGCCTAGATTGACAATGCTGCTGTCTGCTGTGCCCCCTGTGCTCATTATTCCAGAGTAGGGGCACTCTAATACATGAGGTGTGTTATTGGCCTGATCACCAGAGGGTAAAAGCCTAATAAAAGAAAAGAAATGCAGCCACCACATCTAAGAATTGGTAAACTGCAATATATTACATTTTTGGTTATGGCTTTAAAGAGGGAGTCCACCTAAAAAAAATATTAAAAGCCAGCAGCTACAAATACTGCAGCTGCTGACTTTTAATAAACGGACACTTACCTGTCCTGGAGTCCAGCGATGTCAGCAGCCGAAGCCGATCTACCGCTCAGCTCTCGGCTGCTGCCGCCGCCATTCTCTGTGAGGCAATCAGGAAGTGAAGCATCGCGGCTTCACTTCCCGGTTCCCTACTGCGCATGCGCAAGTTGCGCTGCGCGTCCTAAGTGGTCCCGCTATCTCCTGGGACCTGTGTGTTTCCCAGGAGACAGCGGGGGTGCGGGAAGGGGCGTGACTCCCACGGGAGTCTATTCCAGGAAGTGGGTGCAAATACCTGTAGTAGACAGGTATCTGCACCCCCCCTCCCCCCTGAAAGGTGCCAATTGTGGCACCGGAGGGGGGGAGGAATCAGATGAGCGGAAGTCCTACTTTTGGGTGGAACTCCATTTTAATACCGCTTTAATCTCCGATGTTACTAGTTTCCAGCTGGCAACTGCTGAAGCAATCACCTACTTCTTAAAGTGGTCGTAAACCCTCCTGCGTCACTTTTACCTACAGGTGAGCCTAGAAAAAGGCTTACCTATAGGTTGTAGAAATATCTCCTAAACATGCGTCGTTTAGGAGATATTTACCTTGTAGTGCGCTGATAATGACATTGGCGCATGTGCTGTGAAGAAGCTGACCTCCGTGCCGTTTCTTCACTCATATGTGCCGTGACTGACGGCTCTCACGCGCATGCGCGGGAGTGACGTCACGTGGCTCCAGCCAGTCACAGAGCCGGAGTCTGCGGCCCCAGAAAGGAAGAGGGGCGAAAATGGATGCTTCCACCAGCGGGGACAGCGTGGGCTACGATTGCAGGTAAGTGCCACATAATGGGCTAGTATGCGATGCATACTAGCCCATTATGCTTTTACTTTGCAGGGAACAACAGAGGAAGTAAAACTCATCAGGTTACTTCCTCTTTAACTTACTTCAGGAATGTGCACAATGGGAATGCTCCTTATTGTTCTTAAAATTAAACTAGACCCTGAAACTCCTCACTTAATTAAACTTAGTCTTTGCACTCTGACCGTATTACCAATCCTAACCTATCCCCTTACCTAATAATACAAAACTACTGCAGGCTGCCAGCATGGAAAGCTAATGTAGTCTTATAAGTGTATTTTCAATTGCTTTTGTAAGCAACGTAACAGAAAATAATTATATGAAAATCTTATATACTAGATGTCTCCATGCCTTAAATTAGTTTCAAACTGCTTTCATTTATTCCCATATCAGTACATGTATTTGGTACTAGTATGGTGGTGCTTAAAGAGAACCTGTCAGTTGCTAAATAAAATTAAAGTCCAACACTCATGAAAGTGTCTAAAGATGTGACATTTGGTGGAGGTCGCAGAACTTCAACACAGTGATTGGTAGGGACACAGGCCATTGGTGTGGTAAGTATAGGAGCTCTTCTATTGCAGAGAAATGGCCTTTCAATTTTTTAGCACGACCGATAGCAGTACAGTATGCAAACAGTATGCCACCGGCACATCCCCCACCCCCCGATAGGTCAGTCGGTAGCACTTACCCCTTCGCTTTACCAGGAGCTTTCCCTGCTCGGCGGCTGCCTCCCGTTCCCCTGCTCTCCACTGGTCATCACAGCGGCTGCCTCCCATTCCCCTGCTCTCCACTGGTCATCACAGTGGCTGTCTCCTATTCCCCTGCTCTCCACTGGTCATCACAGTGGCTGTCTCCTATTCCCCTGCTCTCCACTGGTCATCACAGTGGCTGTCTCCTATTCCCCTGCTCTCCACTGGTCATCACAGTGGCTGTCTCATATTCCCCTGCTCTCCACTGGTCATCACAGTGGCTGCCTCCCGTTCCCCTGCTCTCCACTGGTCATCACAGCGGCTGCCTCCCGTTCCCCTGCTCTCCACTGGTCATCACAGTGGCTGTCTCCTATTCCCCTGCTCTCCACTGGTCATCACAGTGGCTGCCTCCCGTTCCCCTGCTCTCCACTGGTCATCACAGCGGCTGCCTCCCGTTCCCCTGCTCTCCACTGGTCATCACAGCGGCTGTCTCCTATTCCCCTGCTCTCCACTGGTCATCACAGTGGCTGCCTCCCGTTCCCCTGCTCTCCACTGGTCATCACAGTGGCTGTCTCCTATTCCCCTGCTCTCCACTGGTCATCACAGCGGCTGTCTCCTATTCCCCTGCTCTCCACTGGTCATCACAGTGGCTGCCTCCCGTTCCCCTGCTCTCCACTGGTCATCACAGTGGCTGTCTCCTATTCCCCTGCTCTCCACTGGTCATCACAGTGGCTGCCTCCCGTTCCCCTGCTCTCCACTGGTCATCACAGCGGCTGCCTCCCGTTCCCCTGCTCTCCACTGGTCATCACAGTGGCTGTCTCCTATTCCCCTGCTCTCCACTGGTCATCACAGTGGCTGCCTCCCGTTCCCCTGCTCTCCACTGGTCATCACAGTGGCTGTCTCCTATTCCCCTGCTCTCCACTGGTCATCACAGTGGCTGTCTCCTATTCCCCTGCTCTCCACTGGTCATCACAGTGGCTGTCTCCTATTCCCCTGCTCTCCACTGGTCATCACAGCGGCTGTCTCCTATTCCCCTGCTCTCCACTGGTCATCACAGTGGCTGTCTCCTATTCCCCTGCTCTCCACTGGTCATCACAGTGGCTGCCTCCCATTCCCCTGCTCTCCACTGGTCATCACAGCGGCTGTCTCCTATTCCCCTGCTCTCCACTGGTCATCACAGCGGCTGTCTCCTATTCCCCTGCTCTCCACTGGTCATCACAGTGGCTGTCTCCTATTCCCCTGCTCTCCACTGGTCATCACAGTGGCTGCCTCCCATTCCCCTGCTCTCCACTGGTCATCACAGTGGCTGTCTCCTATTCCCCTGCTCTCCACTGGTCATCACAGTGGCTGCCTCCCGTTCCCCTGCTCTCCACGGGTCATCACGGCGGTGGCCTCCCGTTCCTCTGCTCTCCACGGGTCATCACGGCGGTGGCCTCCCGTTCCTCTGCTCTCCACGGGTCATCACGGCGGCGGCCTCCCCCCGTTCCTCTGCTCTCAATGGGTCATCAGGACGGCGGTGGCTTCCGTTTCCTCCCTCTTCCTCAGCTGCCAATCGGGAGTCCTCTCTTTTTGACCAATCGGAAAGCAGGTCTCACACCCGCTTCTGATTGTCCTGATTGAGGATCAGTGTTTCAACAGTGAATATTTATTCGCTGTTGTAACACTTGGGTGGGCTCATGGCGCAATGCTCTGCACCACAAGCCCACCATATTTTGAAGCCTATTAGAGCCTATGGCTCTAATCAAGTGCTTAAAAAAAAAACACCCCCGCAGCTGTAATTTAGGTGTCCTGAAAGGATGCACGAATAGGGGGTGGCCGCGGCGGCCGTCGATAGATTTAATGCTATGCATGAATCTATCTATTATACATATAAGGGGTGGCATGGACAGAGGGGGCGGGGCCCGGGTGCCCCTAACGGATGGGCCACCACTGACTGATAGGGCCACTTTTTTATTATCTCCACTTTAAAGTTTAGAGCACCCTGAGGCCCCTTTCACACTTGTACGACTTGGGACTGCAAAGTTGCATGACAAGTCGTTCCCCATGATTTCCAAGGACAACCATTCATATTAGTACAACTTCAAGTCGTGCCGACTTCAAAGTAGTCTCTGCACTACTTTGGTCCGACTTTGATCCTACTTCAGTCCATTGAATATCACTATAGTCGGATCAAAGGTGGATCGCTGTCCTAACTGATCCGACTTTGGCATGCGACTTGTGCTCTGATGATCTTGAAGGGGAACACCACACAAAGTGTAAAAAGAAACGGCATGGTTTCCCCCTCCAAGAGCATGCCAGGCACTTCGGTCTGGTGTGGATTTTAAGGGGAACCCCCACGCCGAAAAAACTGCATGGGGGTCCCCCCAAAATCCATACAAGACCCTTATCTGAGCACACAGCCTGACAGGTCAGGAAAGAATGTAAACACCAAATCTCAAAACAAGGCTTGGTCCTTATAAGTGGTTAAATCACCTGACAGTCATCTGTGAACATTAAATTACCTGACAGTCATCTGTGAACATTAAATTACCTGACAGACACCTGTGAACATAAAGGCTGCATTCACACCTGAGCATTTTCAGCTCATAAAATGCTTGTAAAACTCCAGAAAAAAACGCCTGAAAAACGCCCAACAAGCAAAATCCCATTCATTTCAATGGCACCTGTTCACATCTGAGTGTTTTGTCACCTAAAGCAAAATTCCTGAAAAACGCCCTAAGCTCAAAAAAGAACACAGGGGCAGATTACAGGCGTTTTTCTGCCTTTTACATTGGTGACCTGAACAATTGAGATTGTGCTATTGAAAAAAATGGGATTTTGCTTGTTGGGTGTTTCAAAGGGCATTTTTTTGGGCGTTTTTGGGTGTTTTAGAGGTGTTTTATGAGCTGAAAATGCTCAGGTGTGAATGCAGCCTTAATTACCTGACAGACACCTGTGAACATTAAATCACCTGACAGACACCTGTAAACAATAAATCACCTGACAGACACCTGTAAACAATAAATCACGTGACAGACACCTGTAAACAATAAATCACGTGACAGACACCTGTAAACAATAAATCACCTGACAGACACCTGTAAACAATAAATCACGTGACAGACACCTGTAAACAATAAATCACGTGACAGACACCTGTAAACAATAAATCACCTTACAGACACCTGTATACAATAAATCACCTGACAGACACCTGTAAACAATAAATCACGTGACAGACACCTGTGAACAGTAAACCACCTGACAGACACCTGTAAACAAGAAATCACCTGACAGACACTTGTAAACAATAAATTACCTGACAGACACCTGTGAACAGTAAACCACCTGACAGACACCTGTGAACATTAAATTACCTGACAGACACCTGTAAACAAGAAATCACCTGACAGACACCTGTAAACGATAAATTACCTGACAGACATCTGTGAACAGTAAATCACCTGACAGACACCTGTAAACAATAAATTACCTGACAGACACCTGTAAACAAGAAATCACCTGACAGACACCTGTAAACGATAAATTACCTGACAGACACCTGTAAACAATACATTACCTGACAGACATCTGTGAAGAGTAAATCACCTGACAGACATCTGTAAACAATAAATTACCTGACAGACACCTGTAAACAATACATTACCTGACAGACATCTGTGAACAGTAAACCACCTGACAGACACCTGTAAATAATAAATTACCTGACAGACACCTGTGAACAGTAAACCAACTGACAGACACCTGTGAACAGTAAACCAACTGACAGACACCTGTGAACATTAAATTACCTGACAGACACCTGTAAACAAGAAATCACCTGACAGACAACTGTAAACAAAGAAATCACCTGACAGACACCAGTAAATGGTAAATCACCTGACAGACACCTGTAAACAATAAATTGCCTGACAGACACCTGTGAACATTAAATTACCTTACAGACATCTGTGAACATTAAATCACCTGAAAGACACCTGTAAACAATCTCAAAAAGCTGCAGTCGCTATTAGCCTGTCATTGCTTTGTATGAGCTGAGCAGCCGCAGCTCTTTGGACACACCTGTCATTTCAGATGCAGGACTATGCAGATTCTTGCCATTGACAGGAAGTGCTAATCACCCATGTGAATGGACCCTATAGATGAGATCTATGTGCTTGATTTCCCAGATCTATACACCTGATGTGGCCTTTATTATGGGTTTCCATTCTCCCATTTCAATTTTTCAATGCAGCAGGAGTAGTTGGAACTCACAAAGGTGAAGTGAAGGCAGCGCAATCTCATTGCTGAAGTAATTATAAGACCCCTTTCACACTGGGGCGCTTTGCAGGCGCTACAGCGCTAAAAATAGTTCCTGCAAAGCGCCCTGAAAGAGCTGCTGCTGTGTCTCTCTCCAATGTGAAAGCCCCGAGGTTTGACCTGGTGACCAAGGCTGTGCTGTGGTTAGACACAACACAAGCTAATCAGTGTGTGCTGGCCAATGGATGACCACCCTCTGATCGTCTGAAAGACATACAGGAAAGAGCCCTGCCTATGTTAACAAGGCAGAGCTCTGTCCTGTCAGAAAAGAAGTGATGGATTTTCTTTCGCTGTAGGTGAGGTTTTTTCAACCTCACCTACTATGTAACTATGTAACTATATAGCGCAAAAAATAAAAAACCCAGAGGTGATCAAATACCACCAAAAGAAAGCTCTATGTGTTTCAAAAAAACCACATACATTTAATTTATGGACAGCATTGCATGAGCGTGCAATTGTCAGTTAAAGTAGCGCAGCGCCGTATCGCAAAAAGTAGCCTGGTGAGGAAGGGGGTAACTCTTCGGAGGTCAAGTGGTTAAAGTAACATGTTCATTTGTGCACTTACTCCCCACTGCTTTTATTATCTGAATGAAGATCATGAGAGGCTAAGATAGTGGACTTCTGTATCATGGTGCATTGCTTTTCACTATTCCTTTTTGTTCCTTCCAGTTACTGATGGAGACGGTGGATTCCGAGGTAAGGAGTTGTCCTCTCTGCCAACTGGCCTTTCCTGTCGGATACCCAGATGATGTCCTAATAAAACATATTGACTCTCATCTAGAGAACAGCAAGATCTAACAGCATTCCAACACTCACTTTGGTGTCCATGACACAGAGGCTCCAAGCAATGGGGTCCCAAGCAGTCGCCTATAATAACCACCCATTTGACTTATACATTAGTAATGATTACCTATATTGTATACTGAATATCTGTATACTGACCCAAGAAGTGCAGTATAATGATAATATGCTAAGAATGTGAAGACATTGCATTGTAAAGTCAGGCTCGCTCATGGTGAGCAGGATGTGGAGTTCAATCACTTCAGTTAACACACTGCGCACTATAATGATGCTGAGTACTAGACACCTAATGTACACAATAACAAAGGGTGGGTATACATATGCACACTGAAATGAACACATTGCACTTTATAATGAATGGTTCTGAGTATATTTATGCATCTTTACCACTGCAGCTGCTGTGGAATTGTAAGTCTAACGTGCTCTACAAACTTGTGGGTAATAACATGATCAGATATTGACGTTCACAACAGCTGTACTACCACAGGTTTCTTGTATTTGTAAAATGTGGCCATTATCATCTGTTTTTGGGGTTCTAATAATTGAAAAGTAAAAAAAAAAACAATAGGGCTTGTAATCTATAGTATGTGCAGATGACCTCTACCACAATAAACTCAACGGTTAGATAGCTTGTCAGTGCAGCGGGCCATTGAAGAAAGTTTTGGATTTGAATACTGTATGTAAGACATGGACCTTTTGATTGCTATATGGAGTCTGCCATGAGCACATTCCCCGAAAGTTGATTGAACCCTACAAGTATCTCCTAAATGCAACGATGGCAGAACACAACTTATACCTAAGAGAGGATTCATCTCTATTTATTAAAACTGCACAGACAAACAAGGTTTTGGAGGAACATCACATGATATCATAGGTGTGCACAGCCTATTGCATTAGGGTGTGCACCCCAAAGCTCAAACAGATATACATGTGTGTTCATGTATATATATACTGACGGTGTCAGTAGAGCAATGGACAGTGTCAGTAGGGCAGAGATTGGTGTCAGTAAGGCAGTGGCTGATGTCAGTAGTCCCCCCCCCCCCCGTTATTTTTCACAATTTTATTTCTTTTCTTCTCTTTTTTTTTTTTTTTACTATTTTTTTAGGAGCCCCAGTAAGGGGCTTTGGTGGAATATCAGGAGTCTCAACGGGGAATCTGCGCCACACAGGGTGATTAGGGTGTGCCTGGACACACCTGGTACACCTTGTGCGCACGCCTATGCATGATATAGAGCAACACACACATAGGTATCACGCTCGTAGGTAATGTTTTGGTCAGTATAGTAGACTTCTTATATGATTCTAGTGACACCTCTTACTTCATGGCACCATAAAAACAGAGTATGAAAAAAGGATGGATGATTTAGTATAGAATAGCGCAATTGTTCAAAACTGTAAAATTGTTAACATCTGCAAAGCATTAATAATTTACCATCAGTATGTATAATTATTAGTGTCTCTCTTTCCAACCAACGCACTTGTTTCAGTACTGTGCGTCTGTGCTTACAGTTCTGTGTTGGAGCCTAGCCCAACTGTGTAGAAGACAGTTTCAGCTCAATGCTTTAGAGAAAAATCAACCATACTGTTACTTTAAGACCCTTTCTACTGATAACATTTTCCTTTGCAGTTGGTTCACTTTATCCAGGAAACAATTCTTTATTGCAAACAATCAGTAAGTGGCTAATACTCCTTTCCTGATCAGTGGACTAGTTACGTAGCTGGCACTATCTCTCACACTTAAGCTGGCCATCCAAGAGGGAATTTGACAAGTGATCGAGATTTCAATTCCATTTTGAGGCAAAGCAGTCAAAGTCATAAAATTGTGATTTTGATTGAGTCCACTAATTACGTGCTGCAATAGTAGGCAGTAGAATTTTCTTGGCATGTGTAGTAGAGTAGGGAATGTTTCGGTAACGGTTGCAATAGTTTTAATGGGGGCTTTGTACTGAGATCATGTGTTGGTCCTTGGCTGCCCGACATCGAGTCAGAATGAAGGGTTGTCAAACACGTTTTATCTGTGTATGTAGGGTGTGGATCACCTTGAATGGAGAGTCAAACTCAACAGTTTGGTTTAACTGTTTATTGGTATTCTCAAAATTAGCCAGGCCATGCATTTCAACATATTTGGACTCCCCCTCTATTCCATAATATTCAATCTATCATTTATTCCTTTATAGTTCTACGTTCTAACCCCAAGTGTTTCCGGCCACTAACCATATGGCAAGAACACCACCACTTACATTCCCATTCAACACTAAAGATCACGTTACCCAATACTTCCTAATGATTTTTAAATCTTTTATACATTCTTTATATAATATAGATGGTTTCTTTGTGTGAGGCCCCTCAAATCCACCAAAACGCATTGACTGTATGATTTTGCTAATACCAAGAAAAAATTAAGAATCAAATCACTGAACTTGATGACTCTCTGTAGAAAGAGTTTCTCACCCTACATGTACAGTGGTAGGCAAGATCTAGCTGAATTAACTACTGTGCTCTTACTGAGAGTTCTATAGCGGGTTATAATGTCAAAGAGATGATTCGTTTAAATTGTGGTCCACAGGTAACATATTGCACACGATCAGTGCAAACAGAAGTCAAATTAAAATCTACAATGTAACTTGTAACCGCTATTCACCAGTTAGCTTTAGTTTAGCCCTATTTACCTATTATTAATGTTTTATTGTCTTTAGTTCACTGCTAGAATTTTGTATAGATTAGATTGTTGTCTTTCAGGCCCCAAAATTTGTAGGAAAGTATATACATTTATGTACTTTTGTATATCATTTGACCTTGCGAAGAGGTAAATGTCCCAGCTAGTCTATCTATGCAATTTCAGTAAATTGAGGTGGATCCTTTCTTTAACTCAAGTTCTTTTCTGCCATCTTTGTATTTCATGTTTGCATGTGACTGTCTAGTGGACTGCCAGTAGCAAGATCATGTATCTTGCATCAATTTTCTTCCTGTTTATGAGCTACTTCCCTACATACCTGTGAAAGTCTCTGCTCACTTTCCAACAGGTATGGCTGAATGCAGAAGAAGACAAGAGGTCACATTAAGTGCCTGTGTACACAACACTTAAAGGTGCCAAAATGCATGCAGATTATCTGCAATAAAAGGTCATTCTAGCCATCTGGTAATAACTAGATTTTACCAAGGCTGCCCCTTGGATATGGAATGCCTGGAATGGATGATGTAACTACTATTGTTAACCAAATGACAAGATTGGTGGCCACCAAGTCTATCAGAATTGGTCATCACCATCCACAATCTGATTAGAAACAGAAGCTTTAGTCACACCAGTCTGCATATATACAGCATATACTTTATATAGTACATATGGGCATGTGGATTTGGCATTAAGGCTTCACTCCCCAAACTTTGAAATGCACTCCTAGTGTGTGGCTTGCTATGATAAGAAAAGAAAGGGGCTACATTTCTAAGCACTTTTTGACCCAGAGTTGGGGGGGGGGGGGGGTTGCATAGCAGGAGTCAGAGGAGTCAGGGAGGGAGTCAGGCATATGTCTCAAGCACCCTATATTAAAGTCTATTTATATATTTTTACAAAAGCAAATTTTGTCTACTAAACAGTATTTGTACAGAATTTTTGGGTGTTTTATTCTATAAGGCATTGAAAAACATGAACTGACCAAACTGGAATAGTATTGCTTGCTATGCATTGCACACTGCCTTACTGAATTAGCCTAAAGATTCTGAAGAAATACTTCAACAGAAGCTGATCCTATAGAAACTAATCCAGAACCCAGGTGTCTCCTCTAAATATGCAAAAACATAATCTAATTGGTTTCCGATAGGCTTCCACATAATTCCGACCTTCCGCAACTGACTGAGAAAAAGCTAAAGTTCAATAGAACCTAATTCAATGGCAACCATTCAGGTTTAATCTTTTACATGAAATAGGAACTTAAAATGGATGCTATGCACAGTCCTGTCACATTTTGGTCCCTCCATGTTTCAGTGATGTCACTGGGCCTTAAAGTAAACTTCTCTTGTCTAAACTTGTAGAAAAATCTAATTAAGCATTTGGTGAAAAAAATGCCTAAGTAGAGGCCACTTTCACTTTGACTTCCAATCGGTTTGTGGGCCTCCCATAAAATCAAAGGACGGCTTGTGAAGTGGGAGGGGTGGGGCCAAGCTGAACTTAAATAGGAAAAGTTAAGTTCTGCATATATCTTGCATGTATATTGAGTATACATATTTCTGGATCTACTGATCATATTGATATATTTTTTTGGTGAAGGTAGTCTCTGCTTTTGCATGTTTTTTGTTATGTAGAAAGTTTGGAGTTTCACAAAACCCTTTATTGACTAACTTTAGTTATGAAAGATTCAACCTTTCAGGGTACCTTAGACCCCTTCTTTAGGCTTTATACAATTCTGAAAATGTCTATTCTTTTTCTTTTTTGTTGTTAATTGTGAATCTATAAAGGTTCATTCTTTGGCAGAGAGTTTGACCTTTCTCCAAAAATCCTGTAGGTCATTTTGAACATAATACCAAGCATAACAGATTTTAGATCTTATTTGAAGAAGTACCCTCTGGGTACTCCTTCCTCCTACCTATTACTTTCTGAATTTTGCATAACACATTTGAGACTTTGCAGCAAAAAGTATTGGGGCTGTTAGAGGTTCTCACAATAAGCTTTCTTAGATTGGGTGGTTGTTATATGCTAGTAATGGTTCTAGGAATATTTCCCAAAGTCTTTAGTTTTTATGCAAAGGTGGCTGGAACCTTTTTGTGACCTTTCTTAAAACTTCTAGGTGTGAGTTGTAGGTACTCTCTTGGTGCGAGGTGTAGCTGGCCACTATTGGAACCTGATTCTTCTTTTCAGTCTGTTTATAGTATAAAAGACTAGTTCTGGGGATGTGTCATGGTTATGCAGTAGTGTGTGTCTGTCAGCTCACCTTTTCTGCTGTGTTCACCTTTAGAGGCCAGCCACCCTCACCTGACTGTTTAAATAATCTTCCCTCAGCATAGCTCCACTCTGGCCTCTAATTAGGAACACTATATTAACCTGGGCATTGGAAGCCAACCTTGCTGATCAACCATTGTGTGTTAGCTTTTGTGTATACTTGCTGTGTTTCCTACGTCTGATTCCAGTTACCGACCTTGGACTGTTCTCGATTATCCCTGTCTGCTTGTGGCCCTGACCTTTGGCGTGTTATGTTTATCCTTGTCTGATAGCCGCCCTGACATTTGGCTTCCCTTTACTATCTTTGTTGTTCCAGCCTGCTGCCTCCTTCCTCTTCTCCTGTAGTCTAACGTGAGCGTAAGCTGTGAGACCCTGGGGGCCGCGACCTGGAGCCAGACTGCAGCGCAGTCCATTCTCACCACTAGAGGCTCTGGTGAACACCTGCTGGCTCTTAGACTCCGCGCCCTGGGGAATCTATGCTCTAGCTCCCAGTGGGATCTGTGTTAGTGATCCAGTAGACCTGCTTCCTGAACCTCCCAGGGTTCAATCTGCAGCAGTCAGTCCTAAGATCCACTACCTTAGCGGTGCACTCCTGACTCCCATGGAGTGCATCTGTCACCTGGTCTCAGGTGACCTGACAGTTTGATCAGCCATGGACCCGGCTGATGTGCCGCTACCCACAGATGATCCGTTGCAGGGCTCAGTTCACAGACTTGAGAACCAGGAATCGCATCAGACCCAGGTGATGCGATTCCTACAGGATTTGGCATCCCGTTTTGAACAGGTTCAGGCCTCATTAGGACCCCCGGTTAAACAACCTCAGACGCTATCTGCTACTGCACCTATCGCACCAGTCGCAGCCACACATTCATTACAACTGCCAGCTCCGGCCCGTTTCTCTGGGGACTCCAAGGCTTGCAGGGGGTTCCTTAGCCAGTGCACACTTCATTTTGAACTCCAGCATCAAAACTTCCTGTCCGATCGGGCGAAGGTAGCCTATATTATATCCCTTCTGTCCGGCGAGGCCTTAGCCTGGGCTGCTCCTTTGTGGGAACTGAATGATCCAGTGGTTTCTAGTCTGTCTGATTTCTTGAAACTTTTTCGGAACATCTTCGAGGAACCGGGTCATGTCTCTTCATTTGCCAGCGCTCTTTTACGTCTCCGTCAAGAGTCCGCTTCTGTGGGACAGTACGCTCTTCATTTTCGTATTTTGACTGCTTTTTACATGGCCTCCCTGATAGAATGAAGGATGAATTAGCAGGAAGATCCCTCCCTGCTGATCTGGATGGTGTCATTACCTTGTGTAACCAGATCAATATTCGTTTTCAGTAGAGGGCCCTGGAAAAAAGACGACAGCACTCCCCGTCCTTTAGGCAGCCTGAGCTCCCTGTCCCTTCTCTTCGTTCCGAGGAGCACCTCCTGCCTGCTGAGGAACCTATGCAACTGGGCTGAACCAAGTTATCTTCCGAAGAAAGCGCTAGGTGCAGAACTCTGGGCCTGTGCCTCTACTGTGGGGTCAAAGGTCATTTTCGTGATACTTGTTCTCTTCATCCGGAAAAACGCTTGGGGCTAATACATCTGGAAGGTGGAGTATTGGACCCTGAAATATCACCTTCACCTTCTCGTCTTCTCCTTTCTGTGTTCCTTCATGTCGGTGCTTCCTCTAGTTTGGTCTCGGCATATCTGGATTCCGGAGCCACTGGCAATTTCATGGACTGGGGAACTGCATCTTCCATGAGACTTACCCTTTTGCCCCTCACAACGCCATTGGTGGTCTTGGCGATTGATGGCACTGTTCTCCCAAGGGGCCCTATCTGCTTCCAGACCCTCCCTGTTAAGATGTCGGTAGGGACACTCCACCAGGAGTGGATATCCTTCCTTGTCTTACCTGAGGCTTTATCTCCTATCATATTAGGTCTTCCTTGGTTACGGGTCCATTTTCCACACGTTGACTGGACTGCTGGACAGATCTTGACTTGGGGTTCCTCCTGTTCCTCCTCCTGCCTACTCAAGGTTACCCCGAAAGAGAAACTTCCTGTTGCCACCATCCCAGTATCTTCTGCTCTTCCCGCTGCATATAGCGATTTCTGGGATGTCTCCTGCAATAGTCGGGCTGAGGCACTCTCTGGGTCGTGTGGCACTCTGGAAGAGGAGCCCACCTGTTAACCTGAGCCGATCATTCACTCCAGTTTGCATGGCTATTTACCTTTGCCTGTCCCTGGACTCCTTTGGATGCACAGCCAGGTTAACTCGTCCACCAGTTCCAAAGTCACTACGCCATGCAATGCGATTGTGGTAGTCACTGCACCTGGCGATGTTATTCAGTCGGCCTCTGCACCAGTTATGCCAGTCCAGCCTATGCCCAGTGAGCTTCCTGCTTCTTCTTATTCAGGACCTTCTGTAACCTGGCCTCACCCTACTACTACTACTACGTCCATTCAAACTTGTCTAAGAGGCTCAATCCATCCTTTGGATAAACTGCCTCATTCGGCTAGGTGGGGTTTTCCTTTCTTTCTGGGCTCTCGGCATTCTGCTTTTGTTTCAGCTATCCAGTATCTTGTGACGCATCACCTTCTAACCAACCTGACCTCAGGGATCCACTGACCTCTGCCCAGCCTGATGGTTCTGTGCTGGATGTCCAGCTCATCTTTAAGCGTCTGGGGGACCCTGCTCAGACTCCTGATGGTCTTCTCATGACCTTACCCATTCCTAAAAGGCCTTTAGTCCTCAATAAGTCCTCTCCTCCTCTCCCAATCTCGGTTCCAGTCTCTGAGGATAATCTAAAGTATGAGGTTAGTCAAGTTTTGGATTTCCGGCTCCGTAAAGGCATTCTTCAGTACCTCGTACATTAGAAATGGTTTGGTCCTGAGAAGAGGTCTTGGATCACTGCATCTGAGGTCTTTGCTCCTCGTATGTTGAGGAGGTTACATCTGGAGTTTCCCTTTAATCCTGGGCCCAGGTGGGGGAGGCCTAGTAAGAGGGGGGGGGGGTACTGTCATGGTTATGCAGTAATGTGTGTCTGTCAGCTCCCCTTTCCTCCTGTGTTCACCTTTAGAGGCCAGCCACCCTCACCTGACTGTTTAAATAATCTTCCCTCAGCATAGCTCCACCCCGGCCTCTAAATAGGAACACTATATTACCCTGGGCATTGGAAGCCAACCTTGCTGATCAACCATTGTGTGTTAGCTTTCGTGTGTACTTGCTGTGTATCCTACATCTGATTCCAGTTACTGACCTTGGCCTGTTCTCAATTATCCCTGTCTGCTTGTGACCCTGACCTTTGGCGTGTTATGTTTATCCTTGTCTGCTAGTCGCCCCGACATTTGGCTTCCCTTTACTATCCTTGTTGTTCCAGCCTGCTGCCTCCTTCCTCTTCTCCAGTAGTCTACCATAGGCTCACCATTAGAGGCTCTGGTGAACACCTGCTGGCTCTTAGACTCTGCACCCTGGGGAATCTATGCTCTAGCTCCCAGTGGGATCTGTGTTAGTGATCCAGTAGACCTGCTTCCTGAACCTCCCAGGGTTCAATCCGCAGCACTCAGTCCTAGGGTCCACTACCTTAGTGGTGCACTCCCGACTCCCATAGAGTACATCTGTCACCTGGTCTCAAGTGACCTGACAGGATGTTAATTGCTTTCCTGATCTGTGTGTTGGCTGCGACTGGCTTATATCACTCTTTTATAAGGCTTGAGATGTTCAAGTTGGGCATCTCTGTCTGTGGTGTCTGGTGTCTGAACAGATCCAATTTATATTATGCCCTGACTATAGATAAGAAATTCTTGTATGCACCTGCGAAGAAAGCTGTCACGTCTTGGGTATGTAGGACAGCTTGTGGGTTTTCTGTAAATGGATGTCTGCACAGGTCCTTTAATACCATGTAGTTTGGTTTATTTTAAAGTGGTTGTTAAGCCACTCTAACCTGTATACACCATCAGCACTGCTTCTTATTGCAGTATCCCCCTCTGTGTTTTTTATAAAAATAAATGCTGCAAATACCTAATTTCACTGCCGAGATTGCGATCACATGGTTTGCCAGCTTTCTGCTTTCCTCCTCTGAGAGATGCAGCGGGCGGGGCTTTGATTCCTCTGCTGATGTCAGTCTGGAGGGGAGGAGGAGAGGAGGAGAGAGCTGGCTGGTCATCTGATCGCAATCTCGGCTCTTAAATGAGATATTTACAGCATTTATATCTATAAATCATTCACAGAGGGGGAACATGAGGAGGAGGCAGTGCTGATGGTGTATACGGGTTAGTGTTATGAGAGCAGCAGGAGGGGGGAGGGGCAGCTCACACACAGACAGAGAGGGGAGGGGGAAGGAGGACACGGGAGCAGAGAGGAGAGCAGATAGCAGGCTGCTGATGACAGAAGCACGTAAACTGACCACAGTGTCAGGGCTCAGCAGCCATGATACACCGTGGTCAGTTTACAGAGGGGTGGGGAGAAACTGTCAGAATCAGACAGGTTTTTTAGGTGTTACAGGGGGCCAAATGACACAGGAGAAGTACTGTGTCATATAACATGCTTTAAAGGAGCAGGATCCTTTTTTTTTTTTTGGCTTAACAAACGCTTTAAGTTTTATTGTTATGTAGAATTTGTAGTTCCTGTAAAACTGGTAAATCATCAGACATCAGCCTTTAGCCCGCTGTCGGCTGAAAATGGGTCACGGGAGTGCAGAATGAAGTGCGCTCATGTGATCCATAGTAGAAGTAGGGCCAAAAGAGCATTGGCCTTCTTCTCCTTTAAGTTAGTTAATAAAAGGTATCACTTAAACTCCAAACTTTCTGCAATAATCAGTGGCTAACATAATACACTAATCTAGTACTGCATTTTTTTTAAATTATATGCACAGTTTGCATTGGCCAGGATAGTGACAGGTTTTCTTTAATTCAAGGGAACTAATAGGTTGTTTACTCCATTAAATAATTTCACTTCACATTTATAAGTGCCTCCCCGACTATCTAGTTGTAGCTTTTAGTGGATTTGTACTTTAGAAATATCTTTGTCATCAGTTAGTTGCAAGTTTTTACATTTTCCATTATGTTTTGTTTACCCAAAAGTGCTGTTGTCAGAGCTACCTCTTTCCACTTGCCTAGGCTGCTATGCCCATTTTAGAACATCCTTTCTACATAACTCTTATACATCAGTGTTCCTGCTAACCTTTCTCTTCTTTAGGCAGAATTCCTTCCCTTAAAACTTCACTTCAAATTAATCATTCTGGGATGGATATGTAGCCCTAAAGCTCGCCATACATGATCCAGTTTTTTTTATTTATCCAGCGGGCTCAATAAAGACAAACTGAACCAATTCCCCCATCCACACAACTGAGGTGGATGCGGGAATCCCCCCGCTCTGTCATTATATTCTGACAGCAGGACTCCCTCGCCATCAGAATATACTGATTGGTTGCATGCAATTTTCCAACAAGCAGGTTCATGAGAAGTTTATTAATAGATTGACTTCTCGTGAACAGGAATGGCCATACATGGATTGAAATTCGGCTGGTTCTTGCTGAACGGCCGAAATTCGATCCATGTATGATCAGTTTAACCCTTTTGGTACATTTTCCTCACAGCTGAAACCAAACGTGGACCGATCCACTGATAGTGACAGGCAAGCAGACTCCCATGTCTCCAATCTTCATTTGCAATTTTATTGGTTCAGTCTAGGAATAAAGTGTTTGGGGTGCAGGATATCCAGTAACAGTAGCAAAAATAGGGCAGGCCCTCTTCTGTCAACAACAACAAAGGCTGGTGGCTCCAATTTCTCTAGGAGAAAACTACTAGGGATAGTAAGGTTGCTGGTTGCTCTAATGCTTCAGTGGCAGCCTCCCAGTTACAAATGGATCTTTTAAGAAAAAATTATTTGTTGGCTCTAAATTCTTCAGAATTAATCTCTCAATGACAATGGATCCCTATAGTACTTGTATTGGTGGCCATAGATACTGCAGTAGCAGCCTTAAAGAGCTGAGTATTGAACTCTCCATGCCATGTCAATTCAGCAACAGCTTCTCCTAAGCTCCCCTGGACATGTTTCCACTTAGTAGACTCCTCTGAAAATGTCCCAACAGGCAGCCATCCTCCTGGTCCTGCAGGTCCAGACTCAGGTCCCAGGAAAGGCCCTTTCTGGAACTACAACCTCCCCAGGCATTAGGCCCCACATAATCTTAAAGCAAAGCTTGGGGAGTAATGACTTTCAGCACTCACATCTTCACCAGGCAGAGCCTGGGAGACTAAGGCCTTTGTAGAAAGCTCTCCCGAAATATTCCCTCAACAGTAGGAGCCAGAAGTAAACAATGACCTTGGGCTTAGGGAAAACCCAACAAACCAAGATAACATAAACAAACAAAGCTCAGGATGCTACAGCCTAGCTGCCAACACTAAATTTAAACTAGGAGCACTCCATCCCTTTCTGGAATTACACCCTCCCAGCCAGTAGTCTTGCTAGGTAAAGATCAATGGACCCACATCAAGGCAAAGCCTGGAATTTAAGGACCTTCAGCATTCCCATCCTCACCAGGCAGAGCTAGGTCTCCCCAAATATTCCTTTCCCTTGCTCACATCACTAGCATAAACACCTCAGTGATTGGCCAGAGTGAAATAGGTATTCATACCATTGTATTTTTCTAGTCTACCTACTGGGTAACACTCAACTGAAGCAGGCAGAAGTAGACAAAGTCCTTGAAGTTAGGCAAAACTCGAACCAAGATAACATAAACAAAACCTAGCTGCCAGCACTAAATTTATGTTAGGGGCACTCCAGCTAAGGGACAGATTAAATCCCTACAGATAAATTAAGAACAGCAGTAGGGAATCAATGTATTTGTTTTTACAGATTTGTTGGTTCATTATAGAAATCTGCTGGTTCTGTACAGATATCAGTTGGATTTGTTTACAAATCACTGGTTTGTTAATCATAGCTTCTACAGTATATAATTATTTTCTACTTCTGTAAGGTAATGCGTGTCGAGTGCTGTTCTCCTGTACCACAGCTTCTAAACTAGATTAGGTCAATCATTTATATGGAAAGAGTTATCTCTGAAAATAGCCATATTTTGCATGACACTGAATAAGTTATGAATTTAAAAATGCTATGGATCCTCTTCCAACTGTAATGCCACCTTTTGAAAAACTAAATTATTTAATGGGTATGTGCAGCTTAGAATTGTTGTGTATTTTAAACATACACTCCAAAGACATGCTGGTAGGTTAATTGGCTCCTGTCTAAATTGGCCCTAATATGTATGAATGTGGGTTAGGGACCCTAGATTGTAAGCTCATTGAGGGCAGGGACTGATGTGAATGTATAATATATATATATATGTAAAGCGCTGCGTAAATTGACGGTGCTATACAAGTACCTGAAATAATAATAATAAAGTAAAGGCCTGTATCAATGGACTTTTGTTTTTGTCAGAGCGGCTTTTCTCCCCATAAAAGTCGACAGAAGCACAAAAGCAGATTGATGCAGCTTAGAAGAAGGTCAAATAAACTTGTCAATGAACTCCCAATGGTCCCAGGAGCATCTCAAACTGATCTAAAATAGGAATGGGCTCAGGCATGTTCAGATCGTAAAAGAAAAAGAAATAACCGCGCTAAAATATATATGAATAAGATATGTGAAATATTCTTATATCGATGTCCCAAAAAACTCTGTTAGAAAATTCATGTATGTATGTGAAACATTGCGATAATCAGAAAAATATATATAAGTCCATACATATAACTGTGAATCAAAAGGTGATGTCCATATGTGGTAGATGGAAATCTTTATATATGATAATTGACCAGAATCAGTCCCAGAGAGAAGCCCATGAATGGACACAACCAGACTTGATGGTAAAGATGAAAGAGACACCACACTCAGTGATCCACCACCACACAAAAATTGCGCTTACCACAAGGCAAGCAAAAACCAGCCTATGTTCCGTCCTGGTATGGGAAAATCCAGCTGGTGTGACTTGACTGCATACAGCGTGGCTAAGAGGATGTAGCAAGGACCCCAAACTCTCGTCTCACAGGCATGTGAATGAAAAGAAACTGACCATAGTGTAATACTGGCAGGACAGTTTAATAAAAAAAGGTAGAAAACTTACATAAGTAGATTAAAAACAGCAAATAGCCGGCCGGCATAGCGACGCCATTTGTGGTGAAACGTACGTCGGGAGGTTAACGCTCTGACGTCATCGCCATCCTAGTGTGGACGGGTGCTCGCTATGTCGGCCGGCTATTTGCTGTTTTTAATCTACTTATGTAAGTTTTCTACCTTTTTTTATTAAACTGTCCTGCCAGTATTACACTATGGTCAGTTTCTTTTCATTCACATGCCTGTGAGATGAGAGTTTGGGGTCCTTGCTACATCCTCTTAGCCACGCTGTATGCAGTCAAGTCACACCAGCTGGATTTTCCCATACCAGGACGGAACATAGGCTGGTTTTTGCTTGCCTTGTGGTAAGCACAATATTTGTGTGGTGGCAGATCACTGAGTGTGGTGTCTCTTTCATCTTTACCACCAAGTCTGGTTGTGTCCATTCATGGGCTTCTCTCTGGGACTTATTCTGGTCAATTATCATATATAAAGATTTCCATCTACCACATATGGACATCACCTTTTGATTCACAGTTATATGTATGGACTTATATATATTTTTCTGATTATCGCAATGTTTCACATACATACATGAATTTTCTAACAGAGTTTTTTGGGACATCGATATAAGAATATTTCACATATTTTATTCATATATATTTTAGCGCGGTTATTTCTTTTTCTTTTGTCATTTTGGTGCACATCTCACTGTTTAACTGCTGCTTTTTGGGGGGTTTATCGATTTAGTGGTAGCGCAGTATTTTTTCTTGTTTTTTATGTTCAGATCGTAGGCCCAACCCATCTGAGCAATCCCGCCAGGAAGCCATCACTGCACATCTCCAGTGATAGGCAGCATGTGTATGTGCAGCTGTGGGCTGGGAAATGCCTCACGGCCTATGATTGGCAGTGTGCAGTGAGGGCTCCCTGGCGGGATTGCTTAGGTGGGTTGGGACTATGATCCCAACATGCCTGAGTCCATCTCTAATCTTAAATGCAAGTGGAATGCACCTGAAAGCAAGCTGCATTTACCTGTTGACCCAAGCCCAAAGCCCCTCAACACAGGCCTTAATACTGCTGGTTGATGTGGAAAATAGACATACCAGTAACCTTAATATTCCAATTGCTGAAATAAAACCATGCTGAAAGGGTGGTGGATATTTAGTTGAAGAGGATCCCCACACACTATATATCATTGCTCTCTTGTACGTATACCTGAATGCATTTTAAAATATGCTAATTAGTCTTCCCTATTTTAAAAACATTTATTTGTAATCTGCAGCCTAGTTTCCCAGTGTAGAACCCCTTTTAATTTCTTCCCTTTATGGCTGTGATACATTTTCTCACCTACACTGCATTTCCCTGCATGCCTTTTTCCAGCCATGTGGCTGTCCCCGACAACTCGTTATTTCTACATATACCTGCCCGGAGCATGGACAGCTTTCTTTGCCTTCCTCTTATGATGTCATTAGGAGCAAAATATCATATTGTGGTTTGAAACTGGTTGTTTGGCAGCAGGGTTCCTATAAAGTCTTGAAATAGTCTATCCACCCAACTGATCTTATATTTTTATAATAGATAGATAGATGCCAGATGGACCAACCACTTGCTTCCTTTTTATCTCTTAGTGACAATGAGATTTCTGTATCTAAGAATACAGATTCACCAAAATATAGTGGCCAATTATGAATGGATCCGACCCTCTGTTGGTCTTGTTACATCATGAAGACTAAAGCGCAAGAAATTAGGTCTTATGGTTTGGACACATTTGTAGAGGAACAATTGTGGAAATCTTGCGTCATGAACTTGCGATGTGTCAATCTACTAGTGTCTAAACAGTTAACAGCTTAAACAGTTTTGACGGGACTGGTCATTTAAGAAATTATACAGGGATGTTTTTCCTACTAACCCTTTAAATAAGCTACTGTAGAAGGGACAGGTACACTGTACATTGTAGGGCCCTAAGTGTCCATTGTGGCATATGAACAGGTATTATCAAAAGTGAAGGTGAAAATAGAGACGACAGTCATGCCAAAGGCTGTGATGGGCACGGATGCCTTCCAAGATGTTTTTTTTTTTTACTCCACTGTGGCAAAAATGGCCGCCTTGGATGTCCATAGCACTGCTTGTGCACATGTGTGTGTGCGCCTGCACAAATACACACACAGGCAGTCGGCTCGGAGACATGGAGACTTTTAAATGTGCAGACTCTACACCACTGAGTACAATTCTGTCACACAGGCAGACGTAGTGGCCAGCAGCACTGTGCTTAGTGACGCAGAGTCTACACTGTTAAAAGGCTACATATAACTAAAGAAGCACTGCAGCTGTGCTTGCCTTTGTGACAGGTGCAGCGGCCGGGCAGGGAGCTTAGTAATGTTAAGTCTGTGATCTTATCAGCCGGAGTGCCATCCCCCACCATGCCTTCATGAGAGCCGCCTAAGATGGCTGCCTCAATTGGCCTCGTTGGTGGCATGGCCCTGCTTGTACTGTGTACCAAGCTTGTTTACCAATTTGTAATTGACATTTGATGCAAAAATCTCTTACCAATCAATTTTGCACTGATTAAAGTTACACCTATTTTCTATGTTTTAAAGTAGACCTGTAACTAACTATATTGTTTATTTAAAAGGGGAATCAATAGTTATGAGCCAACTACAACATTTTCATATACTAGGAAAAGTTTTAACCTGGAGGACAGTGGCGGGTTGGGAATTTGACTGGGGCGGTACACCTGTCAAACGGTAACGCATATTTACAATTACTCAGTTGTTATGGAGAGGACTTGATTTTCACTATTATTTAATTCTTACTTACTATTACTAATCCTTACTGATTTTATTTGGAGGATTTGTTCAGAATGTTTTTTTTTAAAAGCTACTTCTTCCAGGAACTGTCAATTAATTTTATGGGGTGACTCTGCCCTAAACTGATATTTTGATATTTACAAATGCTGTAGGATGGAATCGCATTCTACCTTTCTAGACATTCTACCTTGTTATAATACTATACAGTAAGTCTGTTTGTTCCTGATTTATCTTATGTACCTGTTACCATAACTGTTGAATTGCAATCACTGTAAAGTTTCCTTCCTTGTTTATTAGGGGAAACAGGAGACCCATGTAGCTACGTCTGCTTATGAACTCAAATCTTTTTCTTATTTATTGGGGACTAAAAGGATTTATAATGATAACCAAAATCTAAAAAATCCAATTTTCTCTTTTCATTGATTAGGGGATATATGGGGCATGTGGACCTATGCATCCCAATCAACTCAATAAGAAAAGGATTTTATAAGGCCGGCCATACGCGAGTCGAATTCCGAAAGAAAAAATCTCATCGAATAATTTTCGTTAGAATTTCACACTATTAGTGGGCTGCAGCAAAGGCTGATTTTCGTGCGGCTATTGAGTTTGAGTGATCCTGCATGTTGGAATTTTTTTGAAAAACAAATGGTTTTCTAATCAATGATGGGAGAATCGTGTGAGAAATACAATCCAAAACTACGTTCGCATGAGTGCAAGAAAAGAAAATTCCTGGAAAGGAATGAAAATTCCTAGAAAGAAAATAAGATTCCTGGCCACGAAAATTATTTTCTGTAGCAACATGAGGTGAAATTGAAGGTTTGGTTAGTTTTGAAATCAATGGTGGCACTAAATTTCTGATTTTTGAAAGAAAATTAGTTCGGAGTTCAACCCATGTATAGCCTGCATAAGTATCAAATAAAAAGAAACCCCCTTTCCTCGAAGCTTGGTGGGACATAGCTCCATAGTTATCCTATGTCTCCATCCCTGAACTTGAGAAAGGGATTTTACAGTGAGTGCACAAAGTCCCCTTTTCTTCTTAATTTTATAGCAAAATGATTTCTACAAAAGTACTGATACTCTAGGACAATCCCAACTAGTCCTAAAGGTCCATAAGAAGCCAGTAGAACCAGGATCCACTTATTATCTCAAACATCAGTTTTGGGCGAGCTGACCCATTAGGAAAAATGTCCATTTTGGATGCGGGGGGGTTGTGGGGGGTGGGTTGGGGATTGTAATATTGTGCCTACACATCTATTCCTCCTCTTACACTTTTAATACACATTTCAGGGTGGAACGTTTATGCCATTAATTGAGTCTGAAATATTTCTATGGTTGTTTGTGTGCATGATAAAACTTCTGCAAGCTAAACTCTAAATTGGACTTAAAAAACACTGCAGAGTCTGTCCACCCGTGAGTGTTGCTGCTGATCCAATCCTTGCAGAAGTCAACCTGTAGAAGTCTGTAGAGGAGACACAAGGCTGAAAGACATTACAGGACTATAATAAACGTGCCATTTAAAGGACTACTTCACTTCAAAGGACTACTAACTCTCTGCACTTCTTTACCTACTCACTGCCAGATCAGCCTGCAACACATTGACGAGAGATGTCTCCATCGCATGCAGATTCGTGTCTTTGGTCAGGCCCTGGCATGCAGGGAGTTAAACAAAAAAAGCTTCCTGATGGGAGTCACTGCTCCCTGATGTGTTATACCTCAACCCCTAACTTATATGTAATGTATACATTTACATACCTATATGTTCAGATATGTGTGTATATACACTGAGCCTGCACAACGATGTCTGTATTTCTGGATGTGCTGGTCTACTGTCTTCCTTCAATGTCTGGTCCAGTGTATACTGTGAGCTGCAGCGGTCTGCAGGACATGACTGTGTGTTGTATGCAGTATGGTGTGCTGCAATGCAGTACGCTGCTCGCTTTGCCCGTTAATGTGACATGACAGTTTAATATACACTGTGCATATGGCATTATGGTGCCAACAATGGAACAAACCACTGCAGTAGTGGATGTGAAACAAAGTTCTGCAATGTAAAGGGTGAGCAGTCGTGCTACTAGTACACGTGTCACAAGAGATAAATGGGGAATACCATTGTTTTCCTTCTCTGCGAAGATGCTAGCTGTGTGGCTTCAATACTTAACCCTACGTTCACATCTCTGTGTGTGGCTGCGGGAATCGCAGCGATTCCCGCACCTGCAACCGCCTGCACTGCCCTGAGGAAACGCGTCATTCTGAATGGCAGCCCCATGCAGGTAAAAATTGCAGTGAGTGTGCAGGAACCGCAGGGAAATTGCATGGTCTTTTTCCCTGCACTTTGTGTCTTTGAAAAGATGCATTAAACTTTTTTTTTTGCAGAAACGCAGGCAAGGCGGCCCATTTATTTAAATGCGGCACACACAGATCGGGGATATGTGAACCTAGGGTAAAAGTCACAGACCTACAACGAGCTTTGTGCAAATATCATAAAGACTTTATTCCTTATCTTTATGCCTGTTTTTGCCCAGTAACTAATTGTGTTAAAGTTATTAGATCAGCACAGCAGCCAGGGAAGTTGCATTTTCAGAAGGAAAGTTCAAAAAATGGCAACCTACACATGGTGACAGCCAGGTTCTATTTCAGTGTTACAACTAGGAAAAAAATCAAGAAACCTATACTGAGAGAAATGTAGAGACTGCCATTGCTGGCCTACTTGGAAGAGTAATACAAAATCTACATGCAGGTTAGGAAGTCAGGATTTTTAATCAGCATACTAATTCCAGGTTGTCCACATCAGCATAACAACCCGGGCACCCAGCATTTTTAGAAAGGGAGTTCAGCAGCAGCATGCTCTATATTCTTATAATACAGGAGTTCCCTTAAAGTGTATGTAAATCCAAGAACAAACTTGTAATATACAGTATTGCAGTTCACCAATGCATGTATTCGTTTTTTAAAAGATAAGTACGGCTTTCTGTAAAAAAAAAATGTATCCTGTCCTAGGAGGATGCAGCATCAATATGTCCCCCGCTGGCTCTGTAGCGAGAAATAAGTGATCAAACACCGCTGATCGCTCAGTTCTCCCTGTGACTGTCAGTCAGCGGCTCTCTGCTCTGCCCCTCCAGCGCTCACTGAAGTGCTGGGCTGTGGAGGGGGCAGGAGGGGCTGGCTCAGGCTTTTGGCAGATCGAGGATAGGCTGAGCCAGATGCCGATCCAGGCTTCAGGGTGGATCCCGACCATATGGTCGGGATCTTTCCAGAGCCTGGACCAGCTCTGTGACGTCAGCCCACTGTTGGCTGAAAACGGGTCACAGATGTATAGTGTTTTGGGCTATACTTCTTCTTTAAGGAGTTTTCCAGTTTTCCTTTTCTTTTTTTCACCAGTATGCTTGGCTAATAATGCATGAAGACTGTACTGTCTACATGCACTCCAGGGATGGCGTGATGGCATTTCTTAAAGCTGGTTTCCTCATAGAGGCAACCAGCGGTGGCTGGTCCATAAGGGGCGCAGGGGCTCCCCTCCCCTAATCTCCATGCACTGGCCCCTATTCTCCATGTGGGAGGCCGGATGCATAGATTTCTACAAGTTTTTTTTTAAGCATGTGATTAGAGCCAGAGGCTCTAATTGGCTTCAAAAAGATGGGGCTTGGGGCACAGTGCTCACCCACTTGTGACATTAGCCAATCAACATTCGCTATTGTCTTCCTTCTTATCCTCACGGGCAATAAGGACAGGATGCGGGTCCTAAGACAGGATTGGCCAGAAGGAGAAGCGATCGGATTGGCCGGGAGGAGAAGACATGGAAGCTGCCTACGACCTGGATGGGGGTTGGCAGGCGGGCGGGGGGTTTGTTTGCCACCCAAAAAATGGAGCACCAGCTGCCTCTGGTGGCAACAGCAAACTATGCCTGCATAATGTGTGTTGAAATGGGCACTTGCAGAAGGGTGACAGGGTGACAACCCAGGGTTCACAAATGGAAGAAAGGCGTGTTGTCACCCTATAACGGGAAGTGCATGAACAATGACCTTCAAGGCAGGAATACCATGTATTACTTTAACGCTGAATTTCAGGAATGGCTTTAGTTGAACCTGTCAAACGTGGCCACTGGCCAGAACTAACTGCACTCCTGTGATCCATTGGAGAAGTATAGCCAAAAAAAGCTTTGGCTCCTTTAAGGAGTTTTCCTTTTCTTTGTTTTCACCAGTATGCGTGGCTAACAACGCTCACTGACTGTACTGTATCCATGGAGGAACAGCATTGTCAGGTTAGGACAGGAAGTATGTTAGGACTACAGATCACCTCCCCTCTTCTCCTCTTCATCACATAGTGGGGAGGTATTCTGTAATTTATAGAGGTAACTTGGGCAGGGCTAATAATAGAGCTTGAGATAATACTGCAGAGTTCAGCACTGGGTTGCTAGCAGGTATTTTTTGCACTTATCAAACAAATTCTTTTAATAGTATAGTTAATAGACCAAAATAAACCAAATAAGATATGTTCGTTATTAGGGTTTACATACACTTTAAGAAGCAGCGTGTGTATCAGCCTTTAATACTAAACACCGTTGACCTGATTCCTGTTATTTCAGTATTAGTATGCCTAAAAATACACAGCCTACAAATGGTGCTGAACTGATCTCCAATTTTGTGAAATAAATTTGAATTTTATCAATGTTTGTATGCTTCTATGAGGTACCGTGATAGTCCAATTCGTTCCGGGTGGTGAGGTAGGACTTGATTGGAGAAGTCCCTGTCATTCCTCCCCAACCCCTTCATTACTATACCAATTTCGTGGTCAGCTTCCAAACTGTACTAAGCCACCAACCATTTGCCTAGTGCAGGCTTTCTCAACCTTTTAACCCTAGAGGAACCTCAAAAATAATTTTTATGTCTTGAGGAACCCTTCCTAAAACCAAATCTTTAGGGCTCAATAGGAAAAATGCTCCTTATATTGGTGGTCAATAGGAAGAATGTCCCCCTTAAAGTGGTGTTCACAATGCCACCCTTAAAGACAGCTAAAAAGATATTTGGTGTCACGCTGCTGGCTTTGCTAAGTGGTGCTGAACCTTGAACTCTGTAGACATCATCAAATAGGTGGTTCATCAGCCACAGCTCAAGGAACCCCTACCAACCTCTGGGTTCCACGGAACTCTGGTTGAGAATGGCTGGCCCAATGGGAACAAAAAATGTACCCTATTATGTATCATCTAAATT
The DNA here is from genome assembly GCA_037952925.1 of Lithobates clamitans. NCBI lineage: Eukaryota > Metazoa > Chordata > Amphibia > Anura > Ranidae > Lithobates > Lithobates clamitans. The sequence continues at coordinate 1,434,366 of JBBGZY010002360.1, read as the reverse complement.
ATTTCTGAATATTTTCAATTTATTCTTTATTTCCAAAAAAAAAAAAAAGGTGAGGAAGGTCAAAAACCAACAAAAGAAAAAAATGGCAAATGTATTTCCAAAAATTGGTCAGGCTAACAAGACGAACAATAGGTCAGTGAGGGCGTTTGACATTTTGCTGTGGCAAACCAAACATTGTAGAGGTATTATTCATAAGTAAAAAGGAAAGGATTATAGATAACCTGTCATGACTCATACAGTAAGTGTTGAAGTCAGAACCAGCCTGGCAGCCTGCACGTTCTAAAGAAGGAAGAGCAATAGCGGCCCCATATATCTGTCATGACAAGTGTACATTAAAGAAAAGGAGAGGCGAATATGTACGTAGAAGAGTAGCTGCAGAACAAAACCAAGAACATCAACCATCACATGTATTGCAGAAAAATGTAGGTCATTAAGAAGGATGACCTGCAAAATAGTTAAGCCTTAAAGTGTACAGTCTTTGGATAAAAAGTGAACCCCTGTCAGGTTTTGACTGCTGTGTCCTTGTAGGGGGAGAAGAGATTCACCCTGTTTTGTTCTGTAAACACTTTCAGTGTGATAAAAAGGTAAAAGAAATCCACAAATTTTAGAGTTGTCTTCAGAACAAGGGGTAAAGGATAAATCATTGAACGGGGCAGTGGCAGTTGGTGATAATTTTTTGGGGGGGTGGCAACCCACAGACACCCCCCATTCATTCGCTATTGTCACACAACTGGGTGGACTCGGTTCACAGTGCTTCCCCCATTAGAATTCATGCATCTAGTGTCCTGCATGGGGGCCGGACGCATGGATGGGGGGGGGGGGGTCGGGGGCGCCTGTGCGCTCCTAATGGACGGGCCACCCCTTGAATGGGGACAATTGTTTTGGTGACAACTTTTGATGAGGGCACTTCCCTCACTTTGTAGAGATTTCCTCCCACTTCTTGTTGCATCTTTGGGTCAGAAAGTGAAGGCAAGTCTCCCTAGTAGGATAGTCAGCAATAAATAAACTGAAAGAGGATCTAACCATTGTCTGCTTTCTAAAGAAAAGAGAAGTTTTGCTATATGCTTTACATTGGATGCAAACGCTAAATGTATGACATTTAGTTTGCAAAAAGTACTGTGTACAGCTGTCATTAACAAAAAAAAAAAAAAAAATATATATATATATATATATATATATATATATATATATATAAATAAATAAATAAATATATATATATATATATACACTATATTGTCAAAAGTTTTGTGACGCTTGCCTTTACACACACATAAACTTTTGAATTTGTGTGGAATGTGTGCTTTTACACGTACACAAACTTAATGGCTTCCCAGTCTTATGCCCCGTACACACGATCAGACATTGATCGGACATTCCGACAACAAAATCCTAGGATTTTTTCCGACGGATGTTGGCTCAAACTTGTCTTGCATACACACGGTCACACAAAGTTGTCGGAAAAATCCGATCATTCTGAACGCGGTGACGTAAAACACGTACGTCGGGACTATAAACGGGGCAGTGGCCAATAGCTTTCATCTCTTTATTTATTCTGAGCATGCGTGGCACTTTGTCCGTCGGATTTGTGTTCACACGATCGGAATTTCCGACAACGGATTTTGTTGTCGGAAAATTTTATATCCTGCTCTCAAACTTTGTGTGTCGGAAAATCCGATGGAAAATGTCCGATGGAGCTCACACACGGTTGGAATTTCCGACAACATGCTCCGATCGGACATTTTCCATCAGAAAATCCGACCGTGTGTACGGGGCATAGGTCTGTAGGGTTCAATATTGAGTTGGCCCACCCTTTGCAGCAATAACAGTTTCAATTCTTCCGAGAAGGCTGTCCACAAGGTTTACAAGTGTGTCTATGAGAATGTTTGACCATTCTTCCAGAAGCATTTGTGAGGTCAGGCACTGATGTTGGATGAGAAGACCTGGCTCGCAGTCTCCACTGTTATACATCCCAAAGGTGTTATATTGGGTTGAAGTCAGGACGCTCATCCATGTCTTTATGAACCTTACTTTGTGCACCGGTGCGCGGTCATGTTGGAACATAAAATTTTACAAAATGTCTTGGTATGCCCAAGAGTTAGGCTTTCTCTCTCTCTTAACTGGAACTAAGGGGCCAAGCCCAATCCCTGTTAAAAAAAAGAACACCTTTGGGATGAATTAGAGCGAAGACTGCGAGCCAGGCCTTCTCGTCCAACATTAGTGCCTGACCTCACAAATGCTCTTCTGGAAGAATGGTCAAACATTCCGAAAGACACACTCCTAAACTTTGTGAAAAGCCTACCCAGAAGAATTGAAGCTGTTATAGCTGCAAAGGGTGAGGCCAACTCAATCTTGAACCCTACGGATTAAGACTAGGATGCCAATAAAGTTCATGTGCGTGTAAAGGCAGGTGTCCCAATACTTTTGGCAATATAGTGTATATACAGTATATATATATTGTTGACTCTCCGTACTGCTGATCTCCTGTAGCCATGTTCTGTCTACATGCACTCCAAGGATGGCTTGATGGCATTTCTTAAGGCTGGTTTCCTGATAGTGACAACCGTGAACCATGCCTGCAAAACGTGTGTTGAAATGGCCACTTGCAGAAGCCTGAGTGACAGGACAACAACCCAGGAGCACAAATGGGAGACAGATGCAGAGTGTTGTCATCCTGTAATGGGAAGTGTATGAACAAATGACCCTATGGCAGAATTACCAGATATTACATTAAAGCTGAATGTCTGGGTATGGCATTAGTTGCATTGGTCCAGCTAAGTAGGTATGTGCCATTCTTGTGGGATCCCCCCCCCAAGGCCTGAAAATTACTTTGTTACTTTTTGTGATTGTGGCTAGCTTCTGGTCCTGTGCGGTTGCACCTACACTGGACACAAGAGGTTGCTCGTCTGGTATGGGCGCCATCTAGAGAACAATAATAGTTTTTAATGGATGCAAAGCTTTCTCTGATCAGACGACGTGGAGGCGGCGTGAGGTCACAACCCTGCTTTTCCACTTCCAATCAGAGAACTGCATTCATTGAAAAAATATAATGTGATCCATGAATGTCGCCCATGCTGAGCGAGTAATATCTTGTGTTCACATTGCAGTAGAGATCCATGTAGTAGAGGTGACTACCCTATTTCTCCGAAAAATAAGACCTAGCGTGATTGTCGGTGATGGCTGCAATATAAGCCCTACCCCCCAAATAAGCCCTAGTTAAAGTCCTTGTAGGTCTTATTTTAAGGGTAGGGCTTATTTTCGGGGGAAACAGGGTAGGGCTTATTTGGGGGGGTAGGGCTTATATTGCAGCCATCACCGACAATCATGCTAGGTCTTATTTTTGGGAAAACAGGGTACTACAGTGATTTCCAGCTTCCACTGGGATCCCACAGTATATACTTACATTTGATCCAAGCCTGACCATTGTTACTATTTAAAGTGACTATACCAGCAATTCTTTTTTTAATGAAAGCTGTTATGAGATTTGATTGATTAGGTTTACATTTTCTTTAGGCGATCCAAATCTTGTGTTCTTTCATATACATAATAAAATAAATGTTATATGGCCATTTGTTATTTGACAGAGTTGTCTTATGGTTCCAATGAAATTAAAAGGCATGTTCTAACTCCGTTTATCCACAAGATTTTTATATGTGAACTTTCTATCAGGATCTTTATCTTTCTCACGATGACTACTGCCAGTTTAATGCCTACTTTCCTCCAATGGATAGCATACCTCCCAACTGTCCCTGATTTGGAGGGACTTTCCCTGATTTCGAGGGACTGTCCCTGATTTGGAGGGACTTTCCCTGATTTCAAGGGACTGTCCCTGATTTGGAGCAATGTCCCTCTGTCCCTCAGTCCTTCCTCATTTGTCCCTCATTTTGGTCTGATCTATATAGATGTATATAAAATGCACTTTTTATCTATCAAAAAGTGTTTTCCAGAGCTAAACCTTTTATCTGATTTCTAAATTGCTGCATTTGTAAATTCCAAAAGCCAATATAAAGGAATAGTAGTGGTAAAAAAAAAAGCACTTGGGTTTAACCAATCTTGTTTTTTTTTTTGTACAATTCTCCTTTAAGGGGGCGTGGCAAGGGGTGTGTCCTATGCCTGCATACTTTTGCTGATAGGTGTCCCTCATTCCCATCTCAGAAAGTTGGGAGGTATGGGATAGGTGTAGCACAATTGTGTTACAGTGCTAGGAAGCCAATCCTCAGAAGTGGCAATACAGCTACACAGCACTTCTACATCACATGCTACCCTGTGATATTTAATGTGATAGAGGTTTCCTGTAGTATGTGATGTGGTTTTACAATGTGACAACATGTTTTGCTCTACTTGGAATGTAATACTTGTTCAAGCATATTTAATAAGGCAATGAGTAGCGTGCAATAACCCAAACCAACCAATCTACAATTTCTTTTAACGGAAAATCTAAATTTGTTGGTTGGTCAGGTCATTGCACCTTTCCTTTAATTATTGCTCATTGCTGTGTCTTCTAGATAGACCTGCATGTGGCATACCGTCAAAATGAAATGAAAAACCATCAAACCCAACCATATGGTTCCTTCCCTTTTTCTGATTTGCACAAAAAGTAATATCTGGAATATGATTGGTTGCTGACAGCTGTAGACAGCACAAGCACTTTCTCTGCGATTTTCTACATCCAGCAATATTGCTTTGCAGTAAGACTAATGCCCCGTACACATGGTCGGATTTTCCGATGGAAAATGTCTGATCGGAGCGTGTTTTTGGAAATTCCGACCGTGTGTGGGCTCCATCAGACATTTTTCATCGGATTTTCCAACACACAAAGTTTGAGAGCAGGATATAAAATTTTCCGACAACAAAAACCCGTTGTCGGAAATTCTGATCGTGTGTACACAAATCCGACGCACAAAGTGCCACGCATGCTCAGAATAAATAAAGAGATGAAAGCTATTGGCCACTGCCCCGTTTAGAGTCCCGACGTACATGTTTTACGTCACCGCGTTCAGAATGATCGGATTTTCCGACAACTTTGTGTGACCGTGTGTATGTAAGACAAGTTTGAGCCAACATCTGTCGGAAAAAATCCATGGATTTTGTTGTCGGAATGTCCGAACAAAGTCCGACCGTGTGTACGGGGCATTAGATACTTATTTGGCCAATAGAATTAGCCAACAAACGAGTACAATAATCTTTTAATAATATGACTACATTATTCAGGGTATACTTTAAAGGCAAAACTTTTTTTTTTTTTTTAATTTGAAGAAAGTGGAGAAAGATTAGAACACCTGTCAATCATCAACCACAGCCAATGTGAATATCTCCTAAATGGCCAACATTAAACTGCTTAAAATGTTACTAAACCCACAATAGTAAAATCAGTCTGTATATGCAGTATTGCATGCTTGTTATAATCTCTATGGAATCTAAGGGGTTAATCCTCCTCATTGTGCAAAAAAGGCTGTTTGATCCTGTCTTCTCTGATCCTCACCTTCTTCCGCTGTCCCCAATATATCTGCTGATAGAACAGAGCCTTGAGGGTTCTCTGCACATGCTCAGTTTGGTGTGTATTGATAGAGAGTTTTTTCTTTTTCTTGGGAGGGTACATGTGATCAGCACAGGGCCAATCAGCACTGTCCAGACAGAGGGTCAGGAGTCATGTAGCCTTTTAGGACAGTCAGGGGAGAATGAAAACTCCTACAAGACATACATAGACCTATGTGCAGGAACCTATGTTCAATAGACATCTGTGCAGGAACCTGTGTTCAATAGACATCTGTGCAGGAACCTGTGTTCAATAGACCTATGTGCAGGAACCTGTGTTCAATAGACATCTGTGCAGGAACCTGTGTTCAATAGACCTCTGTGCAGGAACCTATGTTCAATAGACAGCTGTGCAGGAACCTGTGTTCAATAGACATCTGTGCAGGAACCTGTGTTCAATAGACCTATGTGCAGGAACCTGTGTTCAATAGACATCTGTGCAGGAACCTGTGTTCAATAGACATCTGTGCAGGAACCTGTGTTCAATAGACATCTGTGCAGGAACCTATGTTCAATAGACATCTGTGCAGGAACCTGTGTTCAATAGACATCTGTGCAGGAACCTGTGTTCAATAGACCTATGTGCAGGAACCTGTGTTCAATAGACATCTGTGCAGGAACCTGTGTTCAATAGACATCTGTGCAGGAACCTGTGTTCAATAGACATCTGTGCAGGAACCTGTCTTCAATAGATCTATGTGCAGGAACCTGTGTTCAATAGACATCTGTGCAGGAACCTGTGTTCAATAGACATCTGTGCAGGATATCTTTTTCAAATCTCCCCCAAACTCGCACTGAAATGCTGGTTTGAAATTCAGCTGAACTCGCACGATTTCAAACCCGCCCTCAGTGTGATCGTAGCCTTAAATCTGGAAGCTGATTGGTTTCTTTGCAGAGCTGCACCAGATATTGCACTCTGCAATTTTAGTAAATCTCCCCTATTGTTTTTTTTATAAAACTGGAATAAAACTGGAATGACCCTTTAAATTCTAAATTGATTAGATAGTGTACCACTATGTTGCTGGCCATATACCTACATTTTTTTTTTAATGTAATCAACTGTTTGATCCCATCATTTTAATCAAACGGTAGTTTATATTGCAGGAACAGTTAACAAACATTAAAAGGAATTAGTCAACCATTTCATCACTTTCATCTTCAGTGTCACAAAACTGGTTAAGTATAACTAAAGGCAAACCCTTTTTTAGTTTAGACTCAACCTCTCTAGTTGCCCTCATTATCATTGAAAGTGAAAGTAAAATAAAATCCCAAATTTTGGGTCGTCCCCAGAAAAGTAATAGAGGGGATATCTTCCAATGGGGACATTACTTCTGGTGATCTGGGGTACCCTACGGAATTCCATTGGCTATGGGACAGGAAGTGAAGGGAAATCTCCCCAATGGGACACAGATAGCCGAAATAAATCTGACAGGGGTTATAGCCCTCTCTTGCTCTATTCAAAATGAAAAAAGATAGTCGATCGGTTTATTGAAATAATCAGATCAATCAATGTATAGCTCACGCCAGCACATAACTGCTCCTTGCACTGCCTTATTGAATGTGTATGTGACATAGTACTCTACAGTGGATGATGTCATTGAAGTGACATGATGTGTGAACAGAGGTTCTCTTGCAATTAGCAAGACTTTTGGTTAACGTGGTGCTCTGCAGACCAATCCGCTGCTCTCACAGTTCTTTGCATATTCCTGTCCTGCAAATAAAAAATGTTTTTTTTTTTTTTTAAATAACACTGCTTGTCGCTTGCTTTTTATGATTGTCTGTTTCTGAACTGGCATTCTGGTCAACCCTGCCTTTTCCCACTTCATGTAGGTTGAGAGTTTTAATTTGGCGTCACCATCTGATAGTAATCAAGGTTGTCTACTAATAAGAAGAGGTGTATTTCGAGAATAAAGCAGTTCCGAGGAAAGTGCGGACATACGAAAGGAGCATTCAGACCAGGGTGGGGTGGTCAAAGAAAGTGAACGAGAATGTCGTGGTTTTATACTGCAGAGCTTCGTGTTCATTTCTGCACGGGGGTGTTGTTTGGTATATAGAGAAGAGAAGCGATGGTGTGGTGCATTTAGGTGGGGGGGTTACAGGCAGAAGCTGTGGTATGTGGTTTTACACTGCTTTACATTCAGATGTTCAAATATGAAGTTATCATTTATACCCTGTGTTTAACTATTTCCTGATAGTACATAGTTAGGCAGGTTGAAAAAAGTCACACAAAGTTCATCTACAACCCCGATTCCAAGAAAGTTTGGGCTGCTGTCTAAAAATTGACATGAACAGAATGCAATGATCTGCAAATCTCATAAACCCATATTTTATTCACAATAGAAAACATAACAAATGTTTAAACTGAAAACATTTAAAATTTTAAGAAAAAAAAAAGGCTAATTTTGAAATTGATGGCAGCAACACGTCTTAAAAAAGTTGGGGCAGAGCAACAAAAAGCCAGTAAGTCAGGGGTCTTCAAACTACGGCCCTCCAGTTGTTCAGGAACTACAATTCCCATCATGCCTAGTCATGTCTGTGAATGTCAGAGTTTTACAATGCCTCATGGGATGTGTAGTTCTGCAACAGCTAGAAAGCCGTAGTTTGAAGATTCCTGTGGTAAGTGGTACCAACAAGGACTAGGAACATTTTGCAAATAGTTAGGATAATTGGCAACAGGTCAGTAACATGATGAGTATCTCAGACGTAAAGGTGGACAGAGGTTCACCAATTTGTGAAAAGTTGCGTCTAAACATTGTCAAATTTGAGATTAATGCTCCTCAGAATAAAATTGCTAACCCTTTATGCCGCGTACACATGACTGGACTTTCTGGGAAACTAGGTCCGACGTTCTTCCCGCCGGACTTCTGGCAGACTACCGCCGGACTTTCCGAACGGACGGACTTGCCTACACACGACCGGACTTTCCGGCAGACTAGGTCCGTCGGTCTTCCCGACGGACTTTCGCCGGAGTTACGGCGGACTTTCAGAATGAACGGACTTGCCCACACACGGCCAAGTCCGTTTATTTTGAACGTGACTCGGGTATGACAAGACTAGAAAAGGAAGTCAATTTCGCCGCTTTTATCAGCTAGATTGACACCTTGCGAGCCCCGTCGCGGGGCATACCAGGCCCTTAGGTCTGGTATGGGTTTTAAGGGGAACCCCTACGCCAAAAAAACGGCGTGGGAGTCTCCCCCACAATCCATACCAGACTCCTATCCGAGCATACAGCCCGGCCGATCAGGAAAGGGGGTGGGGACAAGCGAGCGCCCCCCCTGAACCATACCAGGCCACATGCCCTCAACATGGGGGTGGGTGCTTTGGGGGAGGGAGGCGCCCTGCGGCCCCCCTCCCCCAAAGCACCTTGTCCCCATGTTGATGAGGACAAGGGCCTCTTCCCGACAACCCTGGCCGTTGGTTGTCAAGGTCTGCGGGCGGGGGGCTTATCGGAATCCGGGAGCCCCCTTTAATAAGAGGGCCCCCAAATCCCGGCCCCCGACCCATTCACCTAGGGAAAAAGTGTCAATAAAAAAACACACTGCACAGGTTTTTAAAGTAATTTATTAGACAGCTCCGGGGGTCTTCTTCCAGCTTCGGGGGTCTTCTTCCGGCTTTGGGGGTCTTCTTCTGGCTTCGGGGCTCTCTCCGGTTCTTCTCCGCGCTCTCTGGGTCTTCTGCTGGGCTCCTCCGCTATTTTCTGCTCTTTTGCTGCTCTTTTGCTAGCAGGGGCCCGGACTTCTGCCTTCTGCCTCCTTCTCTTCTTCTCTTCTTCCGATGTTGACACGACGCTCTCTCCGGCTGGAATGCTCTCTGAGCGCTCCGATGTGACTTATATAGGCGGTGACCCCGCCCCCTTATGCCGTCACAGTCCCTGGGCATGCTGGGACTGTGACGGCATAAGGGGACGGGGTCACCGGGTGATGTTGACCACGCCCCCCTAAAACGTCACAGTCCCAGCATGCCCAGATGACTGTGACGGCATAAGGGGGTGGGGTCACCGCCTCTATAAGTTACATCGGAGCGCTCAGAGAGCATACCAGCCGGAGAGAGCATTGTGTCAACATCAGAAGAAGAGAAGAAGGCAGAAGGCCGGGCCCTTGCTAGCAAAAGAGCGGCAAAAGAGCAGAAGATAGCGGAGGAGCCTGGCAAAAGACCCGAAGAGCGTGGAGAAGAACCAGAGAGACCCCCGAAGCCAGTAGAAGACCCCCGAAGCCGGAAGAAGACCCCCCGGAGCTATCTAATAAATGACTTTAAAAACCTGTGCAATGTGTTTTTTTTTATTGACACTTTTTCCCTAGGTGAATGGGTGGGGGTACCATGTACCCCATACTCATTCACATAGGGTGGGGGGCCAGGATCTGGGGGCCCTCCTATTAAGATAAGCACCCTGGCCCGCAGACCCCAACAACCAATGGCCGGGGTTGTCCGGAAGAGGCCCTTGTCCTCATCAACATGGGGACAAGGTGCTTTGGGGTGGGGGGGCGCAGGGCGCCCCCTCCCCCAAAGTACCCACCTCCCATGTTGAGGGCATGCGGCCTGGTACGGTTCAGGAGGGGGGGGGGCGCTCGCTCCTCCCCACCCCCCTTCCTGACTGGCCGGGCTGCGTGCTCGGATAAGGGCCTGGTATAGATTTTGGGGGGACCCCCACGCCGATTTTTCGGCGTAGGGGGTTCCCCTTAAAATCCATACCAGACCTAAGGACCTGGTATGCCCCGCGCTCGCCGCAATAGGAAAATAGTTTTTTCCTTTTGCAGCGAGCGCGAGATGCAGTACCCTGCCCTTGCGTCGTATCTGGTCCGTCAGACCAGCATACAGGAGAACGGGCTTTCAGTCAGGAACTGAGTCCAGCGGACTTACGATGGAAAGATTTGAAACATGTTTCATTTCTAGGTCCGGTGGACTTTTGGGAAAAAAAAGTCAGCGGGAGCCTACACACGATCGGCTTGTGCGGCGGACTCCGGTCCGCCAAACAAAGTATGCTGTAAAGTCCAGTCGTGTGTACGCGGCATTAGACTTTAAGGGTTAGTTTACACTTGCTTCAAAACATGGCTTTGGACAGGCTTTGTTAAAAGCTCTCTGAACTCCAGTCAAAGCTCCTGTCACTAAATAAAATGGTTAGCTTACAGTCCTATTTACACCTTGATTTTGCTTTTTGATGGGGTTTTGGTGGGGCTTCGATGAGGCTTCAAGCAAGCTTTGCCATAGACTTCTATGGAGACTTTGAAGATGCTTTGATGCACCACTAAAGCGACATGGGGTATAATTTTTGAAGCAAAGCAAAGCAAAAGCAAGTTGTAAACAGGATTGTAAGATAACCATTTTATTTAGTGACAGGAGCTTTGACTGGCGTTCAGAGAGATTTAACAAAGTCTGTCCGAAGCCTTGTTTTGAAGCCGTTAATGTGTGTTGACGCCTCATCTACAGTACATAATAAAATCAAAAGATTTACAGAATCTGGAGAAATCTCTGTGCATAAGGGACAAGGCTGACCTGCAATATTGGATGTCCATGATCTTCAGGCCCTCAGACGGCACTGCATTAAAAACAGGCATGATTCTGTGATGGACATCACTGCATGGGCTCAGGAATACTTTCAAATATCACGGTCTATGAACACAGTTCACCGTGCCATCCAAAAGTGTAAGCTAAAGCTCTATCATGCAAAGAATATGTTCCAGAAATGCCGCCATCTTCTCTAGGCCAAAGATCATTTAAAATGGTCTGTTGCAAAGTGGAAAACTGTTCTGTGGTCAGAGGAAGTGAAACTTGACATTCTTTTTGGCAACCGTGGGCACCACTGGACTACAGCGGACAGGGATGTTCAGGCTTTTTAGCAGCACTTTGTTCAAAAGCCTGCATCTCTGATAGGGCCTTTTATAGTATGGCTAGAAAAGAATACGGAAAGTGCAGTAATCTAAGCTTGATCGAAGTTATGGCAGCCAATCAAAGCTCATCTTTCTATGGTGCACATGCACTAAACCATTGTTTTCCTGTATAAAGGCCAGTGCCTTTGGCAGCAATGTTTAAAACTGACTTCAAAAATTATCTTTATTTTTTATTATTTACATTAGTCCAGCTCAGATAGATTTAATTCGATTTAATCCTTCATATCTCACATCTAGAGGTATGCTGGAGATGCAGAAATTCACTGTAGTAGCCTGTTCTACATATAATATATCAAAAATAATGTGGAATGGAGTGCATGCCTACAATTACTCCAATGTTTAAGTGACTCAGGGTATCATCCTGATACATATGGCAAAAAAGGGATTATAGAGAGACTGGCACTTTAAATACACCCCTATTGTCACTTCCTTCTATACTGAAACAGAAAATATATGTTGTACAGTATATAAAAAACTATAATTTTATTAAAAGGAAAGAAAAAATCCAGACGGCTGCACTCCAATGAAATATATTTAATGGTATCAGTCCATACAGCAAAGAATAAAAAAGATTGCTGATGCGTTTCATACCATGGTTACAGGTGCTTACTCATAGCTTTGAAGCTATGAAGCTATGAGTAAGCACCTGTAACCACGGTGTGAAACACGTCAGCCATCTTTTTTATTCCTTGCTGTATGGGCTGATACCATTAAATATATTTCATTTGAGTGCGGCCGTCTGGATTTTTTCTTTCCTTTGCATGTGGTTTGCATACAGAGCCGGCACCCACACCTGAAGAGGGAGGAGATATCCAGGCCCAGACACCTGGAGCGGTTTTTCATTTGTTGTCTATAATTTTATTAAATACAATTTAAAATCATCAGTGTTGTCAGCAGTATGACATAATTTTTACATCACAGAAACAAGCAATCTGTATCTTTCAAAAAGGTCTACGCGTTTCACAGCTATACCGCTTCTTCAGGACCCACAAGAATTTGCGTATTCAGAAAGCTTATGCACAATCATAAAAACAAGTCTACAAAGAAAAATTTGAAAAAAACAATGATCATAATAACAGAATATCACATTAACATAATACATATATATACAGGTCTGAAATCAATTTACATGATACATAGATACACGTCTAAGATCCATATATCTATACATTTCATATGTATGATATTGACTATAAAAGAAGAGAAGGTGGGGGGGGGAGTATTTAAGAATACCCATACAGTCTGAACCTTTGGGCAATCTGGCTATTTACATACGCTAAACCTGTGGGTTAAAAGTAACGCAATAGTAGGCATGACTTTAGGTTGTTCAAATTTTTATTTATTTTCCTAACCTGTTCCCATCCACGCTATAGCTGAATGACGGCGAGGACCTACATTGCCGGGAGGCCGTCAATACACATCCTCCCATTTGCGTGCTGTGATCACCAAGTCAATGAGACTCGGGTCATCACAGATCGGAGTAAGGGGCCAATCCCAACCCCTTACCACGTGATCAGCTGTCAGCCAATGACAGCTGATCACGTGATATAAACAAAAGATCGGTAATCATTTTTTTTTTCTCCTCACGCTATCAGAGAAAAAGCCGATCACGGCTTTCTTTGTAAGGGACATTGGTCCCGAAGAGGAAGAGGCACAGCCGCCTCATCTGTGCCAACCAGTACCGCCTGCCAGTGCCCACACAGTGCATATCAGTGCCCACCAGTGTATATTAGTGCCACCAATCAGTGCCAACTATCAATGCCCACAAGTGCCACCTATCAGTGCCCACCAGTTGTGCCAATCAATGCCTCATCAGTACCACCTAGCAGTGCTGCCTATCAGTGTCACCTACCAGTGCCCATCACCGCCACCTATCAGTGCCCAACAGTGCCAGCTATCAGTGCCATCTATCAGTGCCACCTATCAGTGCCCTTCAGTGCCACGTATCAATGCCCTTCAGTGCCACCCATCAGTGCCACCTCTCAGTGCCCACCAGTGCCACCTCTCAGTGCCCATCAGTGCCACCTCATCAGTGCCCACCAGTGATGCCTCATCAGTGCACACCAGTGCCGCCTATTAGTGCCCACCAGTGCCGCCTTATCAGTGCACATCAATGTAGCCTATTGGTGTCCATCAGTGCAGCCTATCGGTGCCCATTAGTGCAGCCTCACCAGTGTACAACAATGAAGGAGAAAAAATAAGAGTTACTATAGAAGAAGAGTTACTATAGAAGAAGAGTTATTCGATCAACCTATGTAAGCTAATAAAAAAGTTAGGCCCCTTTCACACAGGTGCCTCCGTTGGCCGGACTCCACTTGCTCAGTGGGGGAATTGATTCTTTGATCCCCGCTAAGCAGGCGGATGACAGGTTCATCTCCCTTCACTGTGCAGAGCCGAGACGAACAAAGTCTCCCTCACCTCTATGGAGGAATCGGGTGAAAATAGACTGCCTGTCCATTTTTATCCCACCTGCCAGACGGATGGAAAATAGGACCACCATCTGTCTGGATTTGGCGGACAGGATCAGATCTGATAGAGGCGCATGTCATTGCTGACATCTGCCACTCCATAGGAGTGAATGGAGGGCATAGGCATGCGCAGCCTATTGCATTAGGGCAGGGATATGCAATTAGCGGACCTCCAGCTGTTGCAGAATGAGGCATAGCAAGACCCTGACAGCCACAAGCATGACACCCAGAGAGGCAGAGGCATGATAGGACTTGTAGTTTTGCAACAGCTGGAGGTCTGCTAATTGCATATCCCTGCCCTAATGCAATAGGCTGCGCATGCCTATGCCCTCCATTCACTCCTATGGAGTGGCAGATGTCAGCATTAGGGTGTGCACTCAAAGCTCAAGCACACATGCCTTTCTTTGCAGCTGCACGTGGCAGTGAATGAATGGGAAGTGCTCTGTGCTGATCCGCTTCCTGTTCATTCACAAACTGAAGCACAGTTTACTATGCTTCAGTTATGAACGAACACAATGAATGAGTGTGTTCCTTTAGAAAAAGAAGGGGCCAGTAAATTACATATCTAGTTGCTCCTTCCACACTCTCCATTCTGGGAGAGCTAGGCAAGGGGAAGCCCAGGCAATAGGGGGAAATCGGCACTGCATGCAGTGATTAGGGTGTGCCAAGGCACATCTGGCACACCCCCTGTGCACACGTATGATGGAGGGTCCAATCAGGTGCACCTAGGGTTGCCACTTTTTCTTCAAGCCAAACCTGAACACTTTAGCAACCTGGGACACCTTTAAGTGCTCCAAGGAGAGTAGTAATGCGGTGCGCATAGCGTGGGCATCGCCCTGCCCCCCACAGTGATGCCGAACCTGCCCCCCAGACAGCTGCCCTCAGATCCCTGACAGTAACAGATTTGTATGTGACTATCTTGGTTACTTGGGGAGCCGCAGCCTGGTCTGAATAATGTGTCCGGGTTTCAGTCCACTTAAAACCTGTACTGTATGGATGAATCCCAGACAGGTGGCAACCCTAAGTGCACCTGAAAAAACTGACAGGTGGACCTGATCGGACAGCCCATGTGAAAGGGGCCATATGCCCACTTTTGCATTACTTTCGGTACAGCCCATGTACTTATAAAAAGGAGACCGTGATCATGGCATCAGTGAAATGAACTATACTGTATTTCTATATACTTTATACTGCTAACTATCACAATATAGTAATACTAAGAATTCAACACTTTCTGGCTTTTTCTCATCCACCCATACAGTATATAGTATATAAATATAACATATTTGTGTAGGTGTAGTGCAGAACGATCGTTTGATTTTCCTCGTATCTCCCCCTCTGCCAGTTCCAGCTGTGTTGGCAGTAGTGGGATCTTTGCCATATGACATCAGCTCTCTCCTATTTACTGTGCCTGCTGTTGAAAATCACGTGATAATCATGAAATGTGGCTCGGACCTCTTACTCATCTTGGGGGGCCGTGTGGTTTTTTTACTTCCACTGTGGGAGGTGATGTCATCAAGTATCGACTGTTTCCAGGCTTAGTTTCTCCCCACACCAAAGAGTGTGAGTAAGAGGGGGAGGTGGGACTTTGTAGATCTTTGAATTGCACGGTAAAGTTCACATTATAATAAATGAACAAAGTCATGTATTCTTATACGTGATAGTGATAAGCATTTTTAACGGATTGTGAAAATGAACAACATAGTGTAATGGTAAATTTAGCATTATAACTGATTTTTAGCATGCAGTGAACAGACACTGTTCATAAATTAGGAACCAGCGTTAAAACAACTTTGTCACAGGCAAAACTTTTTTGAGAATTTTTGTTTTGTTTTTTGTTTAATTTTTTTTTTTTATAATTAATTGTTTTATTTTTATTTTTTTTATTAATTCTTACCTCTTTGGCCGGTGATTGCTATCTTCAAGAGCTTTGGTGGCTGAAGAATTTTTCATAATCCATCACACTTCAGGGTGTGTCATATGCTTGGTCTCCCATGGGTTTCTACATCACTACTGCAGATGAGAAAAAAGCAAAGTTTAAAATGAATAAAGCTACAAATAATAAAAATGTTAATTTATAGAAGGTCAGCTGGTTAGTTAATCATAATGTTTTAGATACAATGGAATACTTAACTATTGTTAGGTACATTACCGTATTTATCGGCGTATAACACGCACAGGCTTATAACACGCACCTTTATTTTAAGAGAGACATTTCAGGAAAAAAAAAAATTAAATAAAGAATTTTGAAGCAAAATAAGGGTCAGTGCCCATCAATGCAGCCTTATCAGTGCCCATCTGCAGCCTCACCATTGCCCATTAATGAAGCCTGATCAGTGCCCATCTGCAGCCTCACCATTGCTCATGATTGCAGCCAGATCATTGCCCATCTGCAGTCTTGCCATTGCCCATTAATGAAGCCTGATCAGTGCCCATCTGCAGCTTCGCCATTGCTTATCATTGCATCCTGATCAGTGCCCAGCTGCAGCCTCACCATTGCCCATTAATGAAGCCTGATCAGTGCCCATCTGCAACCTCACCATTGCTCATCATTGCAGCCAGATCATTGCCCATCTGCAGCCTCACCATTGCCCATTAATGAAGCCTGATCAGTGCCCATCTGCAGCCTCACCATTGCTCATCATTGCAGCCAGATCAGTGCCCATCTGCAGCCTCGCCATTGCCCATCACTGCAGCCTAATCAGTGCCCATCTGCAGCCTCACCATTGCCCATCATTGCAGCCTGATCAGTGCCCATCTGCAGCCTTGACCATCATTGCAGCCTAATCAGTGCCCATCTGCAGCCTTGCTCCTCACTGCAGACTGATCAATGCCCATCTGCAGCCTTGCCCATCATTGCACATCTGCAGCCTTGCTCCTCACTGTAGCCTGATCAGTGTCCATCTGCAGCCTTGCCATTGCCAAAATAGACAGAGCCGGATCTCCTGTGTACTCGGCTCAACTCGGCGTCACGCTCAGTCCCGCCCCTTGCCCCGCATTCTATGATGGATATAAGGCCGGTCTAATCCTGGGACGTCAATGCTCGGAGCCATCCAGGGGGCGGGGCTGGGCGTGACTGTGAGCTGAGCCGAATACACAGGAGATCCGGCTCTGTCTATTTGGTGGCGCTCTTCCCCTCCGTGGCAACCTAGATCACGATTTCTCCCCTATTTTAAGGGGGAAAAAGTGAGTGTTATACGCCGATAAATATGGTATTTCATTTTTGTTAAAGGAGGAGTACAGCCAAAGCTCGTTTGGCTGTACTTGTCCTGTGGATCACAGGAGTGCAGTTCATTCTGCATTCCTGTGACCTGTTACAGCAGACAGCGGGCTGAAGCTCTCTGTCTGATGATGTCACAGAGCTGGTCCAGGCTCTGTGACATCATGTTGATTCGCCCACATGCTTGGACTGGCACCCAGCTTAGCCTCACAGCGAGTCGCTCCCACAGCCCAGCGCTTCAGGGAGCGTGGAAGGCAGAGCAGAGAGCTGGTGACTGACAGTCAGCAACGCTCTGCTCAGGGAAACCTGAGAACCGAGTGGTCTGCGGTGTTTGATCACACGGTTCTCAGTGTTTGAGCCGGACGGAGACAGATGCAGCATCAGACCGATGCTGCACCCAGCTAGGTAAGAATGATTCGTACAAAAAAATTATTAAAACCCATACCTTTAAGTATTTTTGAAATCAAAACGAATTACATCTATTGAACTGAGAGCTCCGTCTTACATGCTTTATACAGTGCCTTGAAAAAGTATTCACACCCCTTGAAACTTTCCACATTTTGTAATGTTACAACCAAAAACGTAAATGTATTTTATTGGGATGTTATGTGATAGACCAACACAAAGTGGCACATAATTGTGAAGTGGAAGGAAAATGATAAATGGTTTTCAAAATGTTTTACAAATAAATATGTGAAACGTGTGGTGTGCATTTGTATTCAGCCCCCCTGAGTCAATACTTTGTAGAACCACCTTTCACTGCAATTACAGCTGCAAGTCTTTTTGGAGATGGCTCTACCAGCTTTGCACATCTAGAGAATGACATTTCTGCCCATTCTTCTTTGCAAAATAGCTCAAGCTCTGTCAGATTGGATGGAGAGCGTCTGTGAACAGCAATTTTCAAGTCTTGCCACAGATTCTCAATTAGATTTAGGTCTGGACTTTGACTGGGTCATTCTAACACATGAATATGCTTTGACCTAAACCATTCCATTGTAGCTCTGGCTGTATGTTTAGGGTCGTTGTCCTGCTGGAAGGTGAACCTCCGCCCCAGTCTCAAGTCTTTTGCAGACTCTAACAGGTTTTCTTCTAAGATTGCCCTGTATTTGGCTCCATCCATCTTCCCATCATCTCTGACCAGCTTCACTGTCCCTGCTGAAGAAAAAGATCCCCACAACATGATGCTGCCACCACCATGTTTCACGGTGGGGATGGTGTGTTCAGGGTGATGTGCAGTGTTAGTTTTCCGCCACACATAGCGTTTTGCTTTTAGGACAAACAGTTCAATTTTGGTCTCATCTGACCAGAGCACCTTCTTCCAGATGTTTGCTGTGTCTCCCACATGGCTTCTCACAAACTGTAAACAGGACTTCTTATGGCTTTCTTTTAGCAATGGCTTTCTTCTTGCCACTCTTTCATAAAGGCCAGATTTGTGGAGTGCACGATTATTAGTTGTCCTGTGGACAGATTCTCCCACCTGAGCTGTGGATCTCTGCGGCTCCTCCAGAGGTACCATGGGCCTCTTGGCTGCTTCTCTGATTAATGCTCTCCTTGCCCAGCCTGTCAGTTTAGGTGGACGGCCATGTCTTGGTAGGTTTGCAATTATGCCATACTCTTTCCATTTTCGGATGATGGATTGAACAGTGCTTCGTGAGATGTTTAAAGCTTGGGATATTTTTTTATAATCTAACCCTGCTTTAAACTTCTCCACAACTTTATCCCTGACCTATCTGGTTTGTTTCTTGGCCTTCATGATGCTGTTTGTTTGATAAGGTTCTCTAACAAATCTCTGAGGACTTCACGGAACAGCTGTATTTATACTGAGATTTACTTACACACAGGTGGACTCCATTTACTAATTAGGTGACTTCTGAAGACAATTGATTCCACTAGATTTTAGTAAGGCTTCATGTACACTGCTGATGGTAAACGGACATTTAGGAGCAGTTGAGCATTTTTTTCAGTTGCCCTTGAACTCAGCTCTCTGTTATCTTATCAGTACATGTACACAGGGTCGTTTATAGTAATTTCAAGGCAGTTGAGTTCAGAAGCATTTTTTGGAAAGCAAAAAATGCATTCAGGACGGATGTTCAGAGGCATTTGAAATGCCAAATGCCTGTAACAGCTTGTAAACGCAGTAACTCACGTTTAGTCGCGTTTCCTTTACAGGAGTTTTTAATGGAGAAACATTTTTGACTATTTTTAATGTAAAAAATGTTTCTAAACACAAACGCGGCTAAACCCAGCATGTAAACGCGACACAACGGACGTTTTTAGACGTGGGTTACTATCTGTCAACTTAAATCGTTCAGGAGAGGTTTTAAAATGTCCAGTGTACATGAAGCCTTAGGTGTGTCAGAGTAAAGTGAGCTGAATACAAATGCACGCCACACTTTTCACATATTTATTTGTAAAAAAATTTGAAAACCATTTATCATTTTCTTTCCACTTCACAATTATGTGCCACTTTGTGTTGGTCTATCACATAAAATCCTAATAAAATACATTTACGTTTTTGGCTGTAACATGACAAAATGTGAAAAATGTCAAGGGGTATGAATACTTTTTCAAGGCACTGTATAAGGCATGTAAGACGGAGCTCTCAGCCCAATAGGTGTAATTCGTTAGGGGCACTGTATTTATAAATCTAAAACATACACACTTTTTTGTCAACCAAATAGCATTGACATATGTAGCAAAACCCTGTAATCAGTGTAGCACTTACCCCCGAAGGAGCGGCTGAATATTTGTTATATCCGTAATTCACGTTTACCACCCAACCCATCGCAGCCCATAGATTCAAAAACACAGTCCATAATACTTTTTCTCTTGCTTTATTAATTAACATGAACTGGGATGGGAGAAGGACTTCTTTTGAGATGCTCTTTTGTTACATTATCATCTTTTCACGGTCTTTTATGGAAGAACTAGAAACAATTGCGGATAATAGGAAATCACTTTTTGTGATTTCTTCAATCAGGGAAGATGGAAGTAGATTTGATAGAGAATAATTGATAAAGAGTCACCCTGAATAACTTCTTCATCTGCAGAACTTTTCAAGAACAGTCTGTATCTCTATATGTGTGCTTACAGCTTCACCGCTACCTTTTTACCACTACTTCCCATCTGCATGGTACTTCCAAGTTGAGCTGAGAAAAAGTCAATCTGAACAACTTCTCCCGCTTGACTGATTGGAATCCCCGGGGCATTGTTGAACCCAAAGTCACAGGCCATCACCGCCTGTCTCACTGACTTCCGTACCAACATCCCTCAGCCTCTGGCAGTACCCTTCCCTTGGGCTTTCACTCACGTGATCAATAGTCCATGTGCCACTCATAAACGATCGATCGCCCAGTTTCCTTCCGCTTTGTTGCTACTTCTCCCGCAATGATTCTTTGTTCCTTTTTCTCGCTTATGGCCCGCTCCCTTCCCCGCAGGGGTGGCCAACGACACCAGCATCTACATGCTGTAAGGTGTTGTCCCCACCCTCCTCGCAAGGGGGGAGCTCCGTTGGCTCCCTGGAGGGGGAACCTCTCCGCTCCGGGAACCAGGCTGGCTTCTCCACGCTCGACTCCAAGACAAGAACTCCCCTACTCAACCATGTGACCCAGTTTTTATATTAGAGTCCCCGACCTTACCAAGCAAATTAATGATTGGCTGAGACCAGCACACAAACTACCTGCCACTCAAATGAGAAATGAACAAACAGGCCTGCTGTAATAGCACAAGCCTGCCTAAATTTTCCTGGCATTGTAATCTAACAAAAAGGTCACCTACCTAAAAGTAGGTGCCTGCTACATACACCCCCCACTTAAATCACAACTGTCCCCAGTTGTGGGGAATGAATTTAGAGTACCTCCTTAGTTTTAAGGAGCAAAGAGCATCTCATTACATCAAATGGAATGGGGGAAAGGAAAAATAAACTTGAAAAACAATAACATCAATATCTCTGTACACAATGGCAACATAACATTTTTTTTTTACAATTTACATGGCCTGACTGTAGGTCCCTACAGCTAACATTCCATACAAGCGGAACCAAAGTACTGCTCCCGCAGGAGGAATACTCAGGCCTTCATCTGTGAGATAGACAGCCGTCACATCTTCAATATTCCTAAAAGAAGACACAAAATATTTCCAACTAATACTAACTACTACACACACATTACCAAAGAGAGGGGATTATCATCCTCTACTGAGTAATGGAACAAATATACAATTCTTTATGGCATGTACGTTACTGTTGGGATAATCGCTCCCTCAAAAGGAGAACAGCAGTCCTCCTGCAGAGCGCATCCCAAACAGACATGCTCAGCAATTCAATCTGTCTGCCCGTTGGCAAATAAACTTTCTGTTTGGCTCTTAAACAAGAGTCCTTATAGGAGTACTTGTGCAGCAAAGGGACTTAGCAGAGACAGCACACCCTAGTGTCCATAACTTTGTCCTTGTTAGGCACCATGAATGTGAGTCTCCTGCTTTGCAAAGTATTTGGGGAAAACCCACTCTAACCCATCTGCCATCCTGCAGTCAATCTGGGTATGAAATACATTTGTGAATACACTTCAACAATCCTACTCACAAATAGAACCTCGGGTCAGGCAACCTTTTCCGACTGTCCCCTGGTCCTCTCACCGAGAATAACTACAGGTGTTCTGTCCGGCCGTTACCACCAACACTCTATCTTTGTGAATCACTCTTCCAAGTCTCCATTCATGGTGGATGTCTTTAAATCGGACCCAAACCTCACTTACAGGTATCCTCTTTGGTTTAGGAACACGGAGATAATCCCAAACAAGTTCATCCTCCCATGCTTCCCGGGAACTCTCAATAATTTCCATAATGTGTTCCGGAACATAGGGGTAGTCGAAGCCCCACTCCTGAGCTACTTTTCTCTGAACCTCTCTTTGGTATCTTGGGAGTCTAGGCAAGTCTTTTAGCCTTTCCTCTACCAGGCAAAACACAAGCGTCAGTAGCTCTGCTGACCCATTGTTGAAACGTAGCTGTCCTAGTAGGAAGGGTAGTATTAAAAACATTAAACGGGGTACTGGAGTTTTAACTGTACCAGATAACTTTCCTGACACTCTTGTGGAAGCCTCCACTGAAGTTGAACTTTCTAGAAATTATTCCTCCTCACCACTTGAATCAAACTCTTCTGGAGATGACCATTCAAACAGATTGTCCATAGATCCATATTTTTGCAGAATCTGTGGTGATCCCCAATCTACAGCCCGGCCTCCATCTACCCTGTCCGGCTCACCCGAGGGATCCCCCTCCTGTAACTTAGGCTCCTTCCGGACGGGCAAATCAAAGGGCCTACTGCTAACCGGATCCTCAGGGGTTTCTTCCAAAGACTGGGCAACAACTTCAACAGTCCCTGGGTCCCCAGCCAGGCTACAGGCTTCTCCATCAGATCCTACGTAATCTTCTGGTGGCTCCGATTCAGCCGAATCTGACGGGAGCTCCTCCACTGCTGCTGCAGGCGATACACGACCCTCTCCGGCCCTCTGAATGACCTGTTCTTGCGGCAGACAAAGTCCCGTTGCAATATTAGCAGAAAAATATTTGACCTCTTGTTGAACAGGTCCCAATCGTGTCAACGGGATACCACAATGTCCACACTGGGCCCAGGCGGTGACTCCAACCGTAGGCCTCCGGCATCCGGGACACAACATACAGAGCCTATCCACTCCGTCAATAACTCCCAACTCCAGTCCTCTGGTAAGCTCCAACCAAACACCAGTGTCAATCAGAACCCGGTCCTGCAAATCAGATAACTGCTGCATGGCAAGTGTATTTCCAACACCTTCTGCCATCTTCCTCCGCCTGTCTCAGTCTGGCGCGTGGCACGCTGAACGATAAAAAAATTTTCCCCTGGGGTGTGGCTCCACCCCTCACTTGTTGGTTCCGCGCGCGAGGAACTGTAGCTGCACATTTTCAAACTCCTCACCAGCGACCCCTGGTGGCAGATACTGATATAATGCAGGCTATCTTGGCCGCTTACCCCCGAAGGAGCGGCTGAATATCTGTTATATATGTAATTCATGTTTACCATCCAACCCATCACAGCCCATAGATCCAAAAACACAGTCCATAATGCTTTTTCTCTTGCCTTATTAATTAACATGAACTGGGATGGGAGAAGGACTTCTTTTGAGATGCTCTTTTGTTACATTATCATCTTTTCACGGTCTCTTATGGAAGAACTAGAATCAATTGCGGATAATAGGAAATAACTTTGTGTGATTTCTTCAATCAGGGAAGATGGAAGTAGATTTGATAGAGAATAATTGATAAAGAGTCACTCTGAATAACTTCTTCATCTGCAGAACTTTTCAAGAACAGTCTGTATCTCTATATGTGTGCTTGCAGCTTCACCGCTACCTTTTTACCACTACTTCCCATCTATATGGTACTTCCAAGTTGAGCTGAGAAAAAGTCACTCTGAATAACTTCTCCTGCTTGACTGATTGGAATCCCCGAGGCATTGCTGAACCCAAAGTCACAGGCCATCACCGCCTGTCTCACTGACTTGCGTACCAACATCCCTCAGCCTCTGGCAGTACCCTTCCCTTGGGCTTCCACTCACGTGATCAATAGTCCATGTGCCACTCATAAACGATCGATCGCCCAGTTTCCTTCTTCTTTGTTGCTACTTCTCCCGCAATGATTCTTTGTTCCTTTTTCTCCTTTATGGCCCGCTCCCTTCCCCGCAGGGGCAGCCAACGACACCAGCAACTACATGCTGTAAGGTGTCGTCTCTTCCTCTATAGGGACCGGTTCCCCACCCTTCTCGCAGGGGGGGAGCTCCGTTGGCTCCCCGGAGGGGGAACCCCTCCCCTCCGGGAACCAGGCTGGCTTCTCCATGCTCGACTCAAGACAAGAACTCCCCCACTCAACCATTCGACCCGGCTTTTATATGAGCGTCCCCGACCTTACCAAGCAAATTAATGATTGGCTGAGACCAGCACACAAACTACCTGCCACTCAAATGAGAAATGAACAAACAGGCCTGCTGTAATAGCACAAGCCTGCCTAAATTTTCCTGGCATTGTAAACTAACAAAAAGGTCACCAACCTAAAAGTAGGTGCCCGCTACATCAGGATAAATAGGAAAAAATGATTTACTGAAAACATTTGAGTATTAATTATGCAAAATAAATTAGAACTGTATTTTTTAATTTTGACTTTTTCTCTGTATATTACAAAAAAAGGGTATATTTAAAAGCAAATGATAATATAAAGTAGGGCTGAAAAAATTAATCGACATAATCGATTATGAAAATAGTTGTCAACTATTTTCATAATCGATTAGTTTTTTTTTTTTTTTAACAACAAGGTTGGTCTTTATTGTAGAAGTCATCATATAACAAAGATCATACAGGAATCAAGCTCTTGTCTACATCATGGAATTATCAGCTTAAGGTACATCAAAATATATTAAACACACTTTATATCCATCTATTGCTTAAAAGTAGGATACATGGAACAGCATTTTAAACAGCACGGAAACCATAGTTATGCTCACAGGCAGCACCATCGCATATCTAACGCGGTCTTATTCTGTATCTGGGGGGGCACATTTCCCTCCCCCTGAGGGTGGCACCCTATCAGACCCATGGCATTGATATTAGAATTGCTCCGTCCATGGCAGCCATATCCGATCAAACTTCTTTGGGCATCCCCTGCAAGTGTATGTCATCTTATAAAGGGGTAGTATAGCGTTAACAGCGGAGTCCCAGTCCTCTACCTTAGGAGGAGACGGTGACGCCCATTTCTTAAGGACCTCTTTCTTGGCATAGAACAACAAAAAGAAATAAGTGTTTTCGTATATTTCGGTCTCTGGTCATCCTCAAGAATACCCAAAAGAGCCAACTCAGGTAACATTGGTAGTGTTAGTTGTAAGCGGATATTAATGCTTTCAAAAATCGTTTCCCAAAATTGTACAATACGGGGACAGGTCCAGAACATATGCATATATGTACTATCAGGGGAGTGACACCTGGGACAGTTCGGTGACCTATTAGGGTAGATCTGGCTCAGCCTCCGAGGCGTGTAGTAGACCCGGTGCAAAAATTTGGTTTGCAGCAGTTTATCCCTGGAGGAAATCACTAGCCTAGACCCATCCTCAAAGCACTCCTCCCAAGTCTCCCTATCCAGATCCGGGATATCAGCCTGCCATTTGCCCCACAGGGCATTCATCTTGGGGGAATCACTTTTCAATAAGGCGAGATATAAGGTGGAGAGGGTCTTCTCAAGAGTCTCCTGTGCCAAAATTCCCTCAATGGGATCCGTTTGCAAGCTTACAGGAAAAGTGAATTGTGCCCTGGCTGCATGCCTTAACTGATAGTATCTAAATAGCATTCCCTCGTGAAGTCCGTTTTTCTTTGCTAGCTCCTGGAAGGATAACAGTGCCCCTGAGTGGATAATATCTTGAAGGACCTTAATCCCAAAACGGGCCCATACTTGTGGGTCTGGTATTGTCCTAAAATGAGGAAGCGAAGGATTTCCCCATAATGGAGAGAAGGGGGAGTACTGTTGAGGGCCCATAAATCTCTTCCTGGCTACTGTCCATACTTTAAGGGTCACTTTGGTGGGGCCTGGGAGTGAAGGGTATGCTGAGGGGCCTCTATATACTACATTCCCTAGCTCCTTGAGAGATCCCAATATAGCAGCCTCCAGACACGTGGCAGCGTTCGATCTAGACTGTTCAAACCACCATCTCACAGTTACTAGTACCGCAGCCCAGTAGTATATCTGTAGATTAGGCAGTGCAAGACCCCCGCAGTGAACCGGAAGCTGTAGAGTCGATCTAGCTAATCTGGGGGAGGAGCCCTTCCACAAAAATGATCCAATGCATACATCTATGTCTTTAAAGAGTGACCCAGGGAGCCACATCGGGCAGTTACGAAATACATAATTGAACCTAGGTAGATATAGCATTTTTAATATGTTAATGCGCCCTAACAGATTAAGAGGTAAGTCCTTCCATTTAGAGCAATGCTCTTTTAGTCTTGCTATTATGGGTTGTATATTGAGGCGACGAAATGCCTGGAGATCCTTAGTTACCACAATCCCCAAATATTTGAACTCCTCCACCCATACTAACGGAGTCGACGGCACCCCTGCCCTAGCCTGGGGATCTATTGGGAAAAGAACCGATTTAGACCAGTTGATTTTAATCCCGGAAAACCTCCCGAACTCGTCAAAGATCCCCAAAGCAGCTTGCAAAGAGGCCTCAGCGTCCTGTAAGTACAGTAATGCGTCATCCGCATATAAAGAAATTTTCTCCTCCAGAGGGCCAACCCTGAGTCCCTTAACATCTTGTGAGTTCCGTATTAAAATGGCTAGTGGCTCTAGAGCCAGAGCAAATAGACTGGGGGACAGGGGGCAACCCTGCCTAGTACCCCTCTGGAGAAGAAAATAGTCCGATAGGTCATCATTGATACGGATCCTCGCCCTAGGGGATTTATATAGTAAGCCTATCCAGTGAAGAAACTTGGGGCCAAAACCAAATCGCCTCATTATCTCCTCTAGGTACCCCCATTCCACGGAGTCAAAGGCTTTCTCCGCGTCCAGAGAAGCTATGACTCCAGTGCCGGCATTGTCATGCTCCGTGTCAAGATTTAGAAAAAGCCTGCGTATATTGATATCGGTGCCTTTCCCCGGCATGAACCCCGTCTGGTCAAGATGGATTAAGCTTTCAATCACCGTTGCCAGCCTAAGAGCCAAAAGTTTGGCCAAGATTTTGGCATCCGCATTAATCAGAGAGATGGGCCTATACGAGGCGCACTCCTCAGGGTCCTTACCGGGTTTGGGCACCAACACCACCACCGCTTCACACATGGAATCAGGCAGTGAACCAATAGTATGGTATTGTGAGAGGAGAGAGACCAGTCTGGGAGCCAACAGTTCCTGATTCTGTGAGTAGAACTCTATAGGTAGGCCATCTGGACCTGGAGCCTTCCCCGCCTGCATACAACCCATGGCCGTCTGTATCTCTTCCAAAGTTATATCTGCCTCTAGAGCTTCGCGTTGGTCTGTGTCTAGCTCAGGTAGAGGGATATTGACCAAGTAGTCAGAGAGTTCAGGGGCTGCATAAGTCACTCTAGTGGCATATAGTTCTTGGTAGAATTGAAAGAATCTATTACTAATTGTCGCAGGAGTAGTCAGTATGGTGCCGTCTATATCTTTTATCCTACCTACATGAGTCGTTGCATATTGTCCTTTTGCCAACCAGGCCAAAAGCCTGCCGTTTTTGTCCCCATACTCAAATACCCTCTGGGCGCATGCCATCATAGACTTCTTCGTAAGGTCAACTCTCAACAACGACAATTCCCTGAGGGTGTACTGCCATGATATATAGTTATCTGAGGTCGGGGCATCAACGTATAATTGCTCCCGTTCCCGAGCCTGTTCCTCCAGTTGCCTCAGAGACTGCGCCGACACCCTTTTCCTATGTGCGATTTTCCTAATATACTCCCCTCTCACCCATGCCTTAAAGGCATCCCAAGTTATGAGTGGGCCAGTGGAGTCCTCATTAGATAACCAGAAATTACATAATGCTTCCGGCATTTCTTCCTGGATCTCCGTGTCCATAATCCAGTATTTGGACAGTCTCCACAACCTCGGACCCCCAGGTGGCGCTGCTCGGACAGCCACCAGCAGCGGAGCATGATCCGAAATGCCGCGGGAGAGGATCTCCGTGGACACCGTCTCCCGCAGCATGTCAGACGAGGCAAAAGCCACGTCAATCCGGGACAGCGTCCTGAAAGTAGTGGATAAACAGGTGAACTGGGCGTCCGAGGGGTGGAAGTGACGCCAGAGATCCGTCAGTTGAAATGAGGATGCCCACTGCGACAAACCTGAGCTAGTGGAAGAAGAGGGCCGAAGCCTATCTCTATCATTGGACATGACTAAATTGAAATCCCCCACAATGAGCACCTTACTGACATCATATTGTATTATGGTATGCATCAAAGTGTGAAGTAGGGTTATATCTGAGTGAGGGGGTAAGTATACACCTACAATTATGTACGGGGAGTCCGCAATCAACGCATATATTAAGACATATCTACCCCCAGGGTCCGTCTTGACCGCCATTAGCTGAAAGGGGAGGGATCTATGTATTAGAATACTCACACCCCTGGCGTAGTTTGAATAGGAGGCATGATAGTGTGCAGACACCCATGCTCTTTTCAAGCCCATTATCTTAGTGCCTATTAAGTGGGTCTCTTGCAAAATGCAAATGTGGGGATTATGCTGTCGTATATATTTATGTACTAGTGACCTCTTTATTGCTGAATTGAGACCCCTGACATTCCATGACATCACTGTAAAATTAGCCATAATTTTTACACATCCATAACAGGAGGATATCTCTGCACCTAGGCATGTTGGTCCCCTTCAGGGGTGCGCAACCTCCATCCGCCATTTGCTCCTCAGCGTCCACCAACTTGTGAAGGCATGGCTGCCGCGCACCCCCAGACAACCCCCCACCAAGCAGAGCGGCAACAACATAGAGACCAACCATGTTTAACTGTAACCTTATCTTTAACAGATAAACCATTTGTGGGATAGCAACTGCCATCCAATTTCCCTTCCCCCCTCCCCGTGCACCCTCAAACAGTAAGAGGCACATGAGCCCAAACCAATATCAACAGTTCCAAACAGTTAGCTTGGTATCGGGGTCGTGATCCCGATAGGAATGCTGCAGAGCTACTACTCTTGCACAGCAAACAAGGGGAGTATTTGGTTCCTGTGTTCTTCTTAATAGTGAGTTGCTGGAATTAAGGAGTGATGCTGGGTTGTACAAAACAATTCAACAGTTAAGATATCCGCTACTGAGTCTCCATAGGGCATAGACCCCCAACATTAAAGCTTTAGTGCCCGGCACAATGTGGGAGTGGGCACCGGTCAGGATAGGCTCAGGAGAAGCAGTTCATCTGGGGCAGCCTGGGTTCAAAATATAACGTGTAGTTCAGACTAAGCCTTGGTTCTGATCCATCCGAATTGCATATTTACGCTCCCATCCATACAAAACAGGTAAAAATAAAACTAAGGAAAATAAACACTACTGACCAAGGCAAAAGGGTGTTTCAAGGCAGAAGACAGAAGCACCTATGGAGGTAGTGTCTCGATCCAAGCTCCAGCTTCCTTAGGACTAGTGAAGATCCTCACCGTCTCTCCATCGACTACACGCAGTTTGGCTGGAAACAAGATACTGTATCGGATCCCCTTGACACGCAGAGCCGCCTTCACAGCATCGAAGGACCGACGCTGCCTCTGTGTCTCCATCGTGTAGTCGGGGAACAGCATTAGCTTCACGTTGTGGTAGGGAATATCACCTGCTGCTCGGGCCGCTCTCAGGAGTTCATCCCTGTCTCGGAAATTTAGCAGCCGCAGGATGAATGTACGGGGGGGGGCTCCTTCCGGCCCCGGCCTCGGCGGCACACGGTGAGCCCTTTCCACCGTAAAATGAGATGATAGGTGTGCCGCAGGGAGGATCGATCTCAGGAGGTCTTCCGTAAATACAGTGGGGTTGCGCCCCTCAACTCCCTCAGGGAGCCCCACGATGCGGAGGTTGTTCCTCCTGCTTCGATTTTCGGCGTCCTCCGCCCGATATTCCAAGGCCTTCACCTGCATCTGTAGTGCTCTAATGGAGGCCTCGTGTCCAGCCACTGTGTCCTCCGTATCACCCACCCGCTGTTCCACCACAGTTATTCTGGAACGGATTTTATCCAGATCTTGCCGCACTAGCCCCACATCCATCTGCACCGCCTCTATCTTAGATGTAAGTGCAGTTTGGCACATGGTGATCGCAGCCATAACCTCTGGTATTCCGGGGGCCGCTGCCTCCTCATGATCAGTCTGCGACGCCATATTGGCAAGGCGCTCAGTTGCAGGCCGCTGCTCCGGAGACAGAGTCGCTACAGTCTCAGCGTTAGGGGGAAACCGAAGCCTCTTGCCCCGTTTCGGACCTCCAGCAGTTCTGGAAGGCATACAGGATTTGTCAGAGCGGTTCAGGTATAATTTAACCCCAATAAGGATAATATATCGGATTCGTCTCCAGCAGAGCTCTGAAGGCACGTCCGCTCAGTCCACCATCCCGGCCACGCCCCCCATAATCGATTAGTTGGTCAGCTGATTAGTTGGCCTGCATACAGAATGCATTATTTGTTTACATATCAGGAAATACAGTGCAGCACACATACAGCTCAGTACACCATCCATACATGTCAGTAAGTGTCTGAGAACTTGTGAATGTGTAAAGAGCAATGCCTCATGGGACATGTAGTCCTGGGCAAGAAAAGGAAGTGATTTCAAGTGACTGTAAAAGGCAGGAGGTTTTCTTACCTTGCTATAGGGGCACTCCATGCTATACTTTGGGGCAGGAGGAGCCAGAAGCGCCAGCGGGGGACCCCAGAAGAAGCGAATCGGGGATGCTCTATGCAAAACCATTACACAGAGCAGGTAAGTATAACATGTTTGTTGTTTAAAAAACATCTAACATTTACAATCACTTTAAGGGCTCTGTGCAGGGAAGATCAACCATCTGAACCCAGAGAAGGTGGAGGCTGAAGGTAATATAAGACATTCCAATTACATTTAAAATAAAGGTTTACCAGTATTGTGCATTATATTTATAATGATCATATCCATGCAAAAAAGTCTCAGTACTACTTTAAAAAGATTTATACCCCTCCTCTTGCACCCTTCATATAGCTTCATGTCTGACTCCCAGTTAAAATACCCTGTATATTCAAACTCTAATGCCGCATACACACGGACAGAATTTCCGACAACAAATGTTCGACGTGAGCTTGTTGTCGGAACGTCCGACCGTGTGTATGCTCCATTGGATATTTGCTGTTGAAATTTTCGACAACAAATGTTTGAGAGCAGGTTCTCAAATTTTCCCACAACAAAACTTGTTGTCGGAAATTTCGAGCGTGTGTACACAATTCCGACACACAAAAGTCCACGCATGCTCGGAATCAAGCAGAAGAGCCGCACTGGCTATTGAACTTCATTTTCTCGGCTCGTCGTATGTCACCGCGTTCTTGACATTCGGAATTTCATAGATAGATAGATAGATAGAATTTTCACTGTTTCACGGTATAAATAAACTCCTTAAACCGGAGTTCCAGTCACCTTTGGAAAAAATAAAAGTCAGCAGCTACAAAAACTGTAGCTGCTGACTTTAAAAAAAACAGCCACTCTCCTGTCCCAGGATCCAGCGGTGTGCTCACCCCAGTTGGTCTCACCCCCTGTCTTCGGTCCGGCACCGGCATCACTATGGACACACGGCTGTGACAGCTTGTGGCTTCACAGCCTGGTGCCCACTGCGCATCGGGAATGGTGGATGCAGTCTTCTGGGACCTGTCAGTGTCCAAGAAGAGTGCAGAGGGGAGGGAGGAGAACTTTCCTAGTGCCACGGTGGTCAGAACGAAAGTGGGAAGTGGGTAATTGCAAAAGTGCCAATTGTTCAAGAGGAGCGGGGAACAAGTCCTTAAAGCAGAATTTCCGCTTTTGGGTGGAGCTCCACTTTAAGGCTGGTATACACTGGCCCAATTATGACCGGTATTGGCCGGTTCAACAGAAACCAGCCAATGGCTACCAACGCTGGCCGGTGTGTTCTGGCTAAGCGGGGAGATCACTGTACTAACATTGCATGGTTAGTCCAGTGAGCTCCTCATCAGCTCCTCATTTTTTGTGTTTGCCAGGTATTATAGTAGTGATTATCTGCTGTTTTTGTACTATAAAGCGCAAATTTTGGTTTCTTTAACCCCATCATGACAAGTGATTAAAAAAAAAGCATGCTTCTGCTAATAAATGCTTAATGTTTGCCATACACCTATCGATTTTTGGATGAGAATATGTGCACAAAAAATTTTTGCGCATTTGATGACTGGATGAATGCCACTTGAAAATTTCACTTGCTTGTAACATTACATTTTAAAATAAATGTAATTTCTGAATGAAAACCACATACGTTGTCCAAAACTTTGTTTGATCAGGAGAACATCGAATTTTCCTATCACTGTGGTCGAAAATGAATGACGATTTGTCCTCACTAAGGATTAGGAAATCGAACGAACATTCTTAGAATGAAAATTTTCGAAGGAAAAATTTGTTTGTGTATGCCCAGCATAAGTGACAGCAGGTGCAGGGCTTACATCAACCTACCTGCCTATGACAAGGGAGCCTATCATGCATAATATTATACTACAATCCTTTCTGAAAATCTGCAAAACAGAGATTTAGGTCTTTTTAATTTAGTTTTTTATTTCAATAAATTTTTTCATCTCTGAGTCTGATGATACTGTATGTACCAAATTCAACCTCTAACACTATATACTGTACTTCTCTTCTGTCTTTTTCTTAGAGTGGATTCACTGTTTTCTGCCCCAGCCATATACCCGATTACTTACATCTACCACTACATATAGATATTGTCTTTTTAAAATTTTACATATTAACTAAATGATACACCAAACTTTTTTGAGTTTTTTATCCGATTAATTGAAATAGTAATTGGCCAACTAATCGATTATGAAAATATTCGTTAGTTGCAGCCCTAAAATAAAGGCCACATACATGTTTAACCCCTTCTTTTTGGCCATATGTGGCAGCATGGAAGTGGGTCTTATTCCGTGAAGCTACATATATGGATCGCTGTTTTGTGTTGGAAGTGCACTCAATGCCACAATTCCAGGCTCTCATTCACGTGATCACAGCCAATCACAATAAACACATGACCGGGAAGCCCATGATGAAATCAACAGACGTTAAGGTCTGTTGCTACCTTTAGCATTAAGAAAAAAAAGTATCGTTAAAAAAAAAGTATCATAATTTGGTAAGCAATACACATATTAAATCACTGTGCTATAACTAATACTAATATATTAGAAAAAAGTATATTTGTGTGTATGGATAACCTGCAGTGCAAACTATAACAATATACTGTAAAATGCAAAATGTGTAGGAAAGTGCAAAACTGAAAAAAAAGCTTTATTTAAATAAAATAAATTGCAAACATTATATTGAAACAGTGTAAAAATACTGTGCAATATAGTATCAAACATCCAAAATCAATACAGCATGCAAGCATTACAGGGGCGGATCCAGGGGGGGGAAACGGGGCAATTGCCCCCTCCGAGAATTCGGGTGAGTGAGTGGGCTGGCAGGCATCGCCCGGGTGAGAGAGCCGGCGGACAGCTCCGCGGCTGAGAACACGGGCGGCTCCGAGTCCGTTGGTGAGAGACAGCGACACACAGGTGAACAGCTGTGCGGCGTTGGCTTGTGACAGTGTTTGACTCTGAGCGGGCTGTTGGCCAATCAGGGATACGACGGGCGGGGGAGCAGAGAGATGACATCATCTCTCACTGCCCGGCGCCCGCCCTGCATCCCTGCAGTTCCACTCTTGCTGTGCAGTGTGCAGGCAGCCGCGGCAGCAGAGAGATTACTTCACCTCTCTGCTGCTTGACTGGTAATCTGCTGCCTGACACTGGGACACAACAGGACAGAGACAATTATAGCAGGCAAGTGACAATCCGCAACGTGTGGCATGGGACGTGGCAAGTGACAATCTGCAACGTGTGCCATGGGACGTGGCAAGTGACAATCCGCAACGTGTAGCAAGTGACATTCTGCAACGTGTGGCAGGGGACATGGCAAGTGACAATCTGCATCTGGTGACAGGTGACGTGGCAAGTGACAATCCGCCACATGTGGCATGGGACGTGGCAAGTGACGTGGCAAGTGACAATCTGCACTGTGTGGCAAGGGACGTGCCAAGTCACAATCTGCATCTGGTGACAGGTGACGTGGCAAGTGACAATCTGCTTCTGGTGACAGGCGACGTGGCAAGTCACAATCTGCATCTGGTGACAGGCGACGTGGCAAGTGACAATCTGCAACGTGTGGCAGGTGACAGTGGCAAGTGACACGCTCGGGGCTCCCACTGATTCTGCATTATGGTGAGTTGAACCATTTCATTTTTTATAACAATGTAATTATAGTAATAATGCGCTTCAATCATCCTGACACCATAACAACCATGGTGCCATGATGATTGAAGCGCTAACACCAGCCATTTCCCCGATACATTTACCCCCAAAAAACTTATTTTCTGGCAGTGCCCCTCCCGAGACTAGGCTCTGGATCCGCCCCTGTACAGAGCCTATGCTTTACAGCCAGGTTACCCTCATTGGGCCAAAGAGCCACTGCAGTGAGGAGTTTATGTCTGTGTAGCTTCATAATCTGTTTTGCATTATTATGTAGTCTATGTAAACTCTATATCTGTTTTGCATTATTACAGTAACTCCCTGTCTAATCTTTTGCCCGATTACCTGTTCTGTTAAACAGAATTAGCCCTCCATAGACTTCAGTGGGATTCACCACTAATCTTGAGTTTGCCAAATTTCAAACAGAATATGCCAAACCCTTTGTGAATCAAACCTGAGTAGATTTCCTGAACCCTAGTTATCATTAACCACTTCAATACAGGGCACTTATACACCTTCCTGCCCAGACCAATTTTCAGCTTTCAGCGCTGTCGCAGTTTGAATGACAATTGCGCTGTACCCAAACTAAATTTTTATCATTTTGTTTCCACAAATAGAGCTTTCTTTTGGTGGTATTGATCACCTCTGCGGTTTTTATTTTTTGCCAAACAAATAAAATATAATATTGTTCCTCTTTAATGTGGTGCAGTAGGTTTTGGCCAGTGGTCTCTCACCAACTCCTGGAGTGACAGCTGGCCTCCCCTGTTCTTCTTCTGTTGCCGGTTCAGAGAAGTCAGCAGCAACCTGTCTAATCGATCTTAGTGGCTAATTGGATTATTATAAAGAAAAAAAAAGGATTATTTGATTTAATATCTTTCACTTGCTGGATATTCTTTTCTTTTTTTTTTTGGACTATTGATTTTAACTTATGGTACTGATTTATGAACTTTTATATATAGTGTTGATTTTATATATGGTGATTTGTTACTTCCTTAAGCCCGGGTTCACACCTATGCGAATTAGATGCGGCTTACACCGCATCTAATTCGCAGGACATTTTAAAATACATTCATATGAATGCATCTGGTTCACATATGTGCGTTGCATTCGCACTGCGCATTGCACAAAAAACGTGTGCGTTTTCTGGGCATTGCAGTGCTAATTACGAGCCCAGTATCTTCTATGGGAACGCATCTGCTTCGCAGATGCATTGCGTTCTGACCATGGATTTTCTACTTCTCCTCACTACACCTCCCCCTCCCCCCCCTCTCCCTCCCCCTCTCCCTGCTCACTGACCCTGAGCTAAAACGCAGTGATTCCTTTAAACAGGAGATTTTTATCTCCCCAGTGAAACCTGAGCTTCAATTCGCACTGCACATGTGTGAAACTGGGCTAACTCTTTTATGCTGAATGCACTTTTATATTTTGCTTATAATGCCTCTGTAAGACTCTATAGCAGCTCAGAGTCTAGCTGAGAATTACTACTTTCACTATAATGAAATTCTGGCAAATCTTTGGCAAACTACTGTCAAAAAAGGTATGGTAAGCTGAGCACAGGTAAGATGGACCAATGTGAAAAACATCAAAAAATACCATAGAGTGGGGAGCAGTGGCGGCACATTCACTAGGCGCCGCCCCCCCATCCATGCGTCCACATACAGGGCGCTTGACGCTTGGATTCCAAAGGGGGGAGGGGTTTTTTAGGTACATGATAATAGCCTGAGGCTCTAATAGGCTTCAAAAAAGGGTTGGCTCGGGGCGCAGAGCACTGCACTCCGAGGTCACCCAGTAGTGTGACAATAGCTCATTAATATTCGCTATTGTAACACTGATTCTCCTCCCGGCCAATCAAGAAGCGGGTCGTGAGACCCATCACCTGATTGGCCAAAAGGAGATCCGATCAGATTGGCTAGAGAAGCTGCAGCTGCCGCCGCCCGGAGTGCTGCCCCCGAGGTAGGTGCGGGGCCCCTACTTACTGACTGACTGACCCGGGGGGGTGCTGCCTGTGACCCGACCGAATGACCGGGGTGGGTGCCCATCATGATCCGACCGGGGGGGGTGGCACCTGGTGGATCATTTGCCGCCTCTCCCCCAAAAAAACACCAGCTACCACTGGTGGGGAGTGTGTCTTTCCATGCAGTTTTAAGGACAACAGTGAAAATACACAAAAAAAATGTTCATGTAGTTTTAACAAGCCAGACATTCTCTCTCAGGGCTGAGCTCAGCCCTTCCTTCTCTAAACTGGCCGCTCAGCTGTCGGCTAATTGTCAGCTCCCATCTCTCTCCACAGTTACTCGCCTTGGTCAACATCACAATAAACAACTCCTGCGTTCCTGTTTAAAAATTGGATTTGCTGACATCCCTTCTGGCTCCGGATCCTGCTTGCTGTTCCACTACTTTGATCCCTGACTTCTGGCTTGGCTGACTATCCGTTCCGGTTACTGAACTTTGGCTATGTTTTGATTACGTTTGTTTTTTTTACTTTTATTATTAAACAAGTGTGATTTACCTGAACTTCTGTCTCGGTCTGATTTCATGGTTTCTGACATTCTCTTTCCCTAAATGGCAATAGCCTTGCTTTGACCAGCAGATACAAATTGTCCAGGTTGCCCCTGTTTTTGCTAATGCAAAACTGTCCTGTCACCAATCAATTTCTATCAAACTTGTATTAAGATTTAAAAGACAACAGATGATACCGAATTGTAAAACTAGCCAGCAGCAGGAAGAATTTCTTGAAATGTACTAGAGAAAAAGAGTACAGGTAGTTTTACTACAAGAATTTAGAGGCTGCAGATGATGCAACAGTGTCAAATTGGCCATAAGCAGGACATTTTTACGTAGGAAGGCTAGGCCGAAATGTACTAGAGACAAAGAACACAGACTAGGGCTTTACTACAAGAATTAAAGTGATTGTAAAGTCTTGTTTTTTTTCCTACAAAAATAAAAAACATGTTACTGTATACTTACCTGCTCTATTGGAGTGGATTTGCACAGAGCAGCCTGGATCCTCCTCTTCTTGGGTTCCTCTTCTGTGATCCTGGCCCCACAGCAAGCAGCTTGCTATGGCGGCACCCTTGCTGAGTCACAGCTCCCTGTGTCCATTCAGACATAGAGCCCTGGCCTGGCCCCGCCCCCTTTCTCCCCTTATTGGCTAGCTGACTTTGATTGACAGCAGCGGGAGCCAAAGGCTGTATCTCAGTCAATCAGGAGGAGAATCTTGGACGGCTGAGACACTCATGGACATCTCTGGACAGAGAGGGACCTCAGGTAAGTGATAGGAAGAGCTGAGGGGGGCTGCTGCACACGGAAGGCTTTTTATCCTAATGCGTATAATGCATTAGGATAAAAAAACTTCTGCCTTTACAATCACTTTAAGATACTTCAGAACAGATACAGCAGTGTAAATGTCACATACCTAAACTGAGACTAAATTGACAAGGATAGCCTCTCTTGTATCCCCAGCCCAGGTTTCTCTGAAGATGCAACAGAGGGTACCAAGGGACAGGGGAAACACGAGTGCCGGTAGGTGTTGATAGGAGTGCTTGCATATGCAGACCCTGGCAGGCTGGCAGAACATCAGGTCAGGAACGGTAGCAGATACAGCCAAAGTTAAAGTGGGCAATCTACACAGGCTGAGATGCAAGGCTTGTCAGAGCTCCTAGCAGGCTTGGAACAGGAACTCGCAGTGATGAACAGAGCTGATATAGATGACAGCCAAATAGGCAGTTGAACCAGATGTGAGTGCTGAATTGGGAACAGCAGGGAACAGCAATGTGGTCACAGGGATAGCCGAGGTCAGCAGCAGGCAGGCAGGCAGCGAGGTACCAAGACATAAGACAGAGATATGGTCAAGAACAGAGCCGGGTCGGGAATGACGACAGAGCAGAAGCAGGATTCAAGTTGGGGTCATAGACAAGTCAAGTCAGCAACAGGGGAACAAGCAGAGTAATAGCAGGATACAGGGAAAAGCTGAAAGACCAGTAAGCACTGGAGCATGAGCAGGCTCGTGTGCATTCCTGTGCACATGCGCGCACCTAGTCACCATTCTGCTGAGAATGGGTGCACATGTGCATTTCTTTTAGCCATTCTTTGTGCATGCACATTTCTATTAGCCAAATGTCTGGAAGTCATTTTCTGACATTAAAATTGGCCAGCAGCAGTAATTTTTTCAGGGATAATAGGCCTAGCTAGTGTAGGCCTAACTTTTATTTTTTCTATGGGGATGGGGATGGGGAAGTGTGAGCTTGGTGTAGCAACCAATTGTTTGTAGGGAAGGAAACTCAGCTGGTTATGTGTTTGATATTGTGCAACCTGGCTACGTGGTGCCATCCAGTGCACTGTAAAAAATGAAAAAATGAAGCATGTCTGCATTTTATCACAGCTCACTGCACTGCACCTCCAGGGTGCATTACAGTGTAAATGGGGAACACAGAAAATAATTGTTTTCTATGTACCCTAGCGGTGACTGGCTTACAGTGTGGGAAAACGACCAGTCACCGCACTAGTGTGAATGTGCCCTTAGAGTAACACACTTTAAAGTGTCGGATAGCATTGTCACCTGTAGATCTGCAGGAGAGCGAAGACTAGACTTTTCATCCATTGGACAGGTCTGTATTCAATGCATTTGTTTTTTTTTTCCTTGAGACAGGGTTGCTATAAGCATGCAGTGTAGAATTGTAAAATGAGTCTCCTGCACAATACTAAATGCTATTTGTTTCAAAGTGTTCCAGAAAAAAAAATCTATCTGCTGACATTCTCAGAAAGAAGGAAAAGGGTAGCTGAGTAACACATGAGTCAATTTATTTTTAGTTTCACATATGGCCATAAAGTGTTCTGTATGTTTAGTAGGTGTGTTATATTTCCATGTAAAACTCATTTCACTGCCAACAAAAGGACCCTCTTAGTAACGTGCTATAAAAACTTTTTCCATTTTGTTGGTTTATGGGGGGAACTGTGTATTGCCAAGCCAAAAGTTCACATCAAGTCAATCACTACTTGACAGCATGAGAAATATGGCTGAAAGCCTCCTGCATATCATCCTGCCAGCTTCCACTCCAGCTGCTGGTCAAATGTTCTTAACCTAGACCAGTGATGGTGAACCTTGGCACCCCAGATCTTTTGGAACTACATTTCCCCCATGATAATCAACTACACTGCAGAGTGCATGAGCATCATGGGAAATGTAGTTCCAAAACATCTGGGGTGCCAAGGTTCACCATCACTGGTCTAGAGTGTTAGGCTTTTTTGTCTGTTGGTGAATGTTAAAGTGATATTAAACCTACAATTTTTATATAACCACTTGCCGACCAGCCGCCGTCATTATATTGTGGCAGGTCGGCATGATCCCGCGAACCATCGTAGCTGTACGTCGGCTCCTTTAAGCGGGATAGTAGGCATGTGCACCCGCTGCACTGCGGAGGTGCCGATGCTCATGACCGGTGGTCTCGATGACCGCCGGCCACGCGCAATCGCAGGCACGAGACGAGAGGCAGAACAGGAACGTGTGTTTGTAAACACACAAATCCTTGTTCTGTGAGGACAGAGAGATGCGGATCGTGAGTTCCTAATAGCTAGGAACCACAATCTGTCATCTCCTATAGTCAGTCCCCCCCCCCACAGTTAGAAACACACACTAGGAAACACAGTTAACCCCTTGATTGCCCCCTAGTGTTAACCCCTTCCCTGCCAGTGACATTTATACAGTAAGCAGTGCATTTTTATAGCACTGATCGCTGTATAATTGTCAATCATCCCAAAAATGTGTCAAAAGTGTTCGATGTGTCTGCCATAATGTCGCAGTTTCGATAAAAGTCGCTGATCACTGCCATTACTGGTAAAAAAAAAATTAAAATTAAAATGCCATAAATCTATCCCCTATTTTGTAGATGCTATAACTTTTGCGCAAACCAATCAATATACACTTATTTGTGATTTTTTTTACCAAAAATTTGTAGAAGAATATATATCGGCCTAAACTGATGAAGAAATTCGTTTTTTTACATTTTTTTTGGATACTTATTATAGCAAAAAGTAAAAAATATAGTTTTTTTTTCTAAATTGTCGATCTTTTTTTTGTTTATAGTGTAAAAAATTAAAACCGCAGAGGTGATCAAATGCCCCCAAAAGAAAGCTCTATTTGTGGGTAAAAAGGACGTCAATTTTGTTTGGGTACAGCATCACACGACCACACAGTTGTCAGTTAAAGTAGTGCAGTGCCGTATCGCAAAAAATGGCCTGGTCATTAAGGGGGCAAATCCTTCTGGCCCGTAAGTGGTTAAAGGCATTATAAACCTTCCTACCTGTACTTACCTGTACCTACCTGCACCTCATGTTTTTCACCTGCATAAGATCTAGATTGATCATATAGTTTCTTGCTGTCATTTGTTGGCCTGCATGTAGGATAAATTGTCACAGTTTGTGTAGCAACACGTATCTAGCAGGGCAAGACACAGGTTAATGCATGACCTCTGTCTGCAGTGTGAGAACTAACATTTTCGTAAATTTATAAATCCCATAATCCCTGGGGCTATCAGTCTAGCGCTCTGCAGGTGAGTGCTACTGTCAGGAAAGACGCATACGTGTGCACAGGCACAGAACTACTGTGGGTCATGCTTGTACCTGGGAACATGCGGATGCATGTGTGCCAGCATACAATGTCTTCTATTAAGACAGGCATCAGGCAGGCTATTTAAACGAGACTATTGCACTGGGTCCTTGCTATTTTGTCAATATAGTTTCCTGTGTTACCTGTTACCCGTTCCTGTGTTTGATCCTCTGCTGCTGACCTATCTGCCTCTAACTTTGCCTGCACCAACCCCTGGCCCGTCTCTGGATTATGCTTCTGCCCGCTCCTTATGCTGGGCTGCCTTCACTTTACTGACCTTGGCCTGGCTTCTGACTACCCTGCTGCCTACCATCTGCATCTGACCTGTCTGCTAGTTGCTGAACTTTCTTGTCTGATTCTGCTAATGGACTTTTCCTCAGTACCTGTGCCTGTCAACCTGTATCTGACTTATTGCAAAGTCTGCCTGCCAGTGATCTGCCCATCTGTCATCTCTGTTGCCTGGCAGCCACAGTCCGGTCTGCCCCTTGGAACACATAGCCAGCTCACCAGCACTCATCACCTGAAGACCTGTCAGGCACTTATGCCACTCTCATAGCTCCCAACTGTCCCTGATTTCGAGGGACCGTCCCTGATTTGGAACAAAGCCCCTCTGTCCCCCTTTCCTCATTTGTCCCTCATTTTGGTGTGATTTATATAGTTGTATATAAAATGCAAATTTCAAAAGCCAGTATAAAGAAATAGTAGTGGTAAAAAAAGCACTTGGGGGTTTAACTAATCCTTTTTTTGTTAAATTCTCCTTTAAGGGGGCGTAGCAGGGGGTGTGTCCTAAGCCTACATACTTTTGCTAATAGGTGTCCCTCGTTCCCATCTCAAAAAGTTGGGAGGTATGCACTCTGCGCCTGGGCGCTTCCTGTTACCTTGTCAGGGCTCCCCGAGCTAGAGGTGTAAGAGAAGCCAACCTCTGCATGTCACTCTCCACCACCAGGTATGTGACAGCTACACAGTAATTAGATCTGACACAGACACAAGCAGGCAGAGCAATTAACATGCTGGGAAAGATGTGTTTTATCACATTAGCACTCTCACATTTGTGAAGCAACACAGAGGAAATGGCAAGGTAAGCACTGGTGTGATCCAGAACAAGAAGTTACCTATCCCTTTAACAAATATTGACAAGCTAGGTGAAGTAATACATAGACAACAGGTAATCGATCAGCCATAACATATCAGCCCATCATTACCAGGCAAGGCAAGCACACAACACAAGGAATATAACTACACTAATACCTAGTTAAAACAATGAAAACATTTGAAACTTTACAATGTCTTTAGGGGTGCACTTAGCTCCCCATCAGTCTACTTTGTTTCCCCCTCTTACCTCTATTGCTGAGTTCTTTTCAAAACACATACATACCCGCAAAGTGAACCCAGCATTGTCCCTCTGCAATTTACTGGGCCCAGCACTGCCATCCTGATCCTCTTCACCTGGCTGTCTCTTCCAGGTTTAGGAAACCAACTACTGGTGAAGCACTGGACAGGACCAAACCAGTGGCGACCCGTCCATTAGGGGTGCACGGGCGCCGCCCCCCCCCCCCATTCATGCATCTAACCCCCTAATCTACACAGAGGGCTCTGGACCACGGATTCCAATGGGGGGAGGGGTGTTTTTTTTTTTTTAAACACATGATTAGAGCCAGAGGCTCTAATAGGCTTCAAAAAAGGGTGGACTTGGGGCGCAGAGAATTAATATTGCCTATTGTCTTCCTGATTCTCCTCCCGGGTTAAAAAGCGGGTCCTGAGACCTGATTGGCTGAGAGGAGAAGCGATCCTATTGGCTGCCGAGGAGGAGACGCAGGGGAAGACGCGCCGTGGGGAAGCAGAGGAAGGTGGAGATGCAGGGTGAAGCCACCGCCCGAAGGCAGGCCGCGACCTAGATAGGATAAGTGCAGGGCTGGTGACCAACTGTGGGGATAGGTCAAAAATACCACCAGCCGCCACTGCCTGGCAGTATTAGAAAGAGAAAGAAGGGCAGCCTGGAAAGGAGAAAACATGTAGCAAGCACCAAAAGTGGGTGTGGCTAAATTGCACAAGATATTGCGCAAGGCCTGAAAGGGGTGAACGGGAGGAAAAAATGGCTGACATCGGTGGTCAGTGTGAGACAAAAAGGCCAGTGTTGGAGATCAGTAGGAGGAAAAAATGCCTGGCATTGGTGGTCAAGTGGGGGGTGAGGGAGCAGTGGTGCTTTGTGGGGGAAAAGGGGGGATACAATACTTTGTGGGGTAAGGGAAGCATTTTTTGGAGGCAGTGAGGATGGGTTAGACCTTATAATTACTATTCTGAAAATATCAACTTCTGACACCTGCTATCGCCTGTATACCTAAATACCTGTACCACTCAGTATGGAGGAATCCCCACCCCTAAAGTTAAAATACATAGATACATTAAGATTAAAATGGTATAAAAACTTTGTCTTATATTGAGGGCTCCCCAAAGACTGAAAAATGTAATGATTGGTACATGAGGGGTCCTCGCCCAGCTTGTTGCTGCCACTACGCGTTTCACAGGGAAAACAACTCACTTCCTCAGGGGGGACTTTAAGACATGATAATAATTCCACTCAGTGGAATGACATTGGAAATGTATTATAATGAAAGATAGCAGCCATTGCAACTAACAAGCATTTTTTCAGTAAAATCTCTGTTAAAATAAATGTAAATTGTAAATAGATTACCTTAAGTTTGTTAAAGCACTGTATATTATAAACAATTGCCATGCTTTTTTCTGCCTTCTTTTGCCGTTGCATATGTGCTATGGGGGGGAGTGGGGGTGTGTGTTAAGGGAGTAACCACTTAAGGCCCGCCCCATGTAAATTTATTGTGGCAGGGCAGCCCTTAATCACAAAATCACCGCTGTTGCTGGCTCCGGGGCTCACGTGCAAGCCGCCAGAGCCACGCTCCTGCTATGATTGGACACAGCGGGAGCCGATCAGGGGGTCCTGCAGCCACCCACAATCGTTAAAAGGAGAGACAGAATGGCGGTCTGCCTATGTAAACAAAGCAGATCGCCATTCTGTAAGGGAGGAAAATGGAGCTCGTGTGTTTCTGCTAAGCTGAAACATGGATCTCAGGTTTCCTCCAGTGTCAGCATTCCCCCCCCCCCATAGTTAGAAAGCACTCCATAGGAGCACATTTAACCCTTTGATCGCCCCTGATCACCCCTGATGTTTAAACCCCTTCCCTGCCAGTTTCATTTATACAGTGACAGTACATTTTCTTTAGCACTGATCACTGTATTGGTGTCACTGGTCCCCAAAAAGTGTCACTTAGTGTCAGATTTGTCCACCGCAATGTCACAGCCCCACTAAAAATCTCTGATCGCCGCTCTTACTAGTAAAAACAATAAAAAAGACCATAGAAATATCCCATAGCTTGTAGACACTATAAATTTTGCCAAAATTAATAACTTGTGCACAAACCAATCAATAAACCCTCATTGAGAATTTTTTTACCAAAAAATTGTAGCAGAATAAATATTGGCCTAAATTGATGAAGAAATTGGT
Source organism: Lithobates clamitans (assembly GCA_037952925.1). NCBI lineage: Eukaryota > Metazoa > Chordata > Amphibia > Anura > Ranidae > Lithobates > Lithobates clamitans. Next base: position 1,390,131 of record JBBGZY010002360.1, on the reverse strand, counting down.
TTAAAAAAATTTTTTTTTTCTTAATAAATTTTGCGCAAAACAATCAATATACGCTTATTGGGATTTTTTTTTATACCAAAAACATGTAGCACAACACATATTGGTCTAAATTGATGAAAAAAAAAAGATTTTTTTCATTGGAAATGTTTTATAGCAGAAAGTAAAAAATATATTTTTTTTTTCAAAATTGTCAGTCTTTTTTATTTATAGTGCAAAAAAAAAAAACGCAGAGGTGATCAAATACCACCAAAAGAAAGCTCTATATGTGGGAAAAAAAGGACAAACATTTTGTTTGGGTACACGTCGCACGACCGTGCAATTGTCAGTTAAATTAACGCAGTGCCATATCGCAAAAAAATGGCCTGATCAGGAAGTTGGCTGAAGTGGTTAATGAAAGTTGCGGACTTTAGAATTGTAGTCATTGGGTGAGATCTACATAAATAAATAAATAAATAAATAAACTGCCGCAGTGGGAAAAAAAAAAAAGAGCAGAAATTTTCATTCTACCTATAAATTCTCGACTGCATTAGGGAAATAAAGCTAGATTCTGGTTATTATGGGAACAATTCCTCTATTCCTTGTAATAGGTTTTGTAAGTGAGCCCCAGTGTTAAATGATACGTTGTAGGGCTCACGAGTTGCTAGGTTAATGGGGTTAATTGTGCGTGGCCTGTGGTCTGATACATGCGGCTCTCTCTATGAGTCAAAGAAACTCTCAGGTTGATCTCCATGGGGGCGGTGAAATGATTGTGGGGGTGGAATGCCGCTCACTTAGAGCGCAATGTTTTTTTTTTCTGTCAAAGGACAATCTTTTTTTTTTTTTTGCACAAGAAAGAAAAAAGAATCAGTATGTGTAGGGTAAGAAAAGATCAATATATTCAAATGTATTTTATAATGTTTAATTATATTTATGAATTATTTGATATATTATTTAATTTATTGTGAGTTTAGTTGTTATTACTGCTACTATTATATTTATCATCTATTAAATATTAATAAGATTATAACTTTATAGTGTTACCTTATACTACCAGCAGCTATGAATGCCATCATTACCAGTGAATTGCCATTTTTGCAATATGGCAGGAGTTTCAAAAACTGCCCCATATGTACGAGATGGCAAAGCAGTCGTGCACCCACCCAGAAATCGCAGTTAAAGGTGTAGTGTCTTAGAGAATGAGGAAATAACATTGGAGCTTCTTACATGTATAACTGGCCTTGGATTATGACGGTGCAGTACTTGTATGACATACAGCATTTCTGATATATCTGTACATCAAATTGACCATTTGAAGTTAAAGTGTAAGTCCTAGATTCCACAGTTGCATACATTTGCTCAATAGACTTATGTGGCAAATGTGATTCCTAATGAATAGCTGCCCACTGGTTAAAATTGTTGTAAAGGCTTAAGGTGTTTCACCTCCATGCATTCTTTGCATGAAGATAAAAAACTTTCTGTGTAGCAGCCCCCCCCCCCCAAGCCCCCACCATCTCGATCCAAAGCTATGCATGAGAGCAATGGCTCCCCTGGGTCTCTTCCTCATTGGCTGAGACAGCATCAATAGCCACTGGCTGCCAATGACTGCCAATCACAACCAGTGAGCCAATGAAGAGAGAGCAGGGGAGGGGCTGAGCCACGCTCTGGGTGTGAATGGATACACAGAGCAGCAGCTTGGGAATGAACCTGCTCAGGTGCCCCCAGAGCAAGCAAGCACAAAGCAAGGTCCATAAAGTTATGGACGAGCGAGTTTGGGGTGGAGGCAGTGGCGTCACTAGGGTTGGTGTCGCCTGGTGCGGCAAAACAATATGTCACCCCTTCCCCCCTCTGGTCTATCCTGCTCTGCGCCCTGCAGGCAGCACGTGGTCATGGGGCACACCTCCAAACGTCCCCTGTAAATGATAGTATAGGGCAGGTTAGGGTGGTTTATGGCAGGATGGGGTGGTATAGGGGAGGTTGGGGTGGTATAGAGGAGATTGGGGTGGTATAGGGCAGGTTGGGGTGGTATAGGGCAGGTTAGGGTGGTATATGGCAGGTTGGGGTGGTATAAGGCAGGTTGGGGGGGTAATGGGGAGGTTGGGGTGGCATAGGGCAGGTTGGGGTGGTATAGGGCAGGTTGAAGTGGCATAGGGCAGGCCCATTAACGTTCATGTGTGTGTAAAGGCAAGTGTCACAATACTTTTGACAATATAGTATATACACATATATAATATATATATTTTTTATATATATATATATATATATATATATATATAGTCCACATTGACCATTGACATGCAAGCCAAGCTGTCCAAAATGGGAGTTACATGGGTGGGAAAAGACCACCAACACTGGTAGGGGTGTTTACACCCTGTTTTTATATGGTATAAACCTTTTTTTTCCAAAACCAAATAAAACACTGTTGCTGTAACTGCAGAACTATTAGTTGGATTTTGGGTTTAAAAGTCCACTTAAACTACATGTCCACCTAAAGCTGGCCCTACACTAATGGAATTTGTTTGAATTGTTTCTTTGTTGTTTTAGCCCTGGTTCACATTAGTGCAATTTGGCATGCGATTTGACATGTCAAATCGCATGCCAAAACGGCAGCAATTGCAGCGCTCAGAATCGGCGTGACGCTGCATTTGTGGCATGGCACCGATTCCCAAACGTAATTTCTGTACTACTTTTGGCGATTTTGGGGTGCAATTTGCATTGACATCTGTGCAGAAACCTGCACAGATGTCTCTGAAATCGCCCCCAAAGTTGGGACTGACATGCAGGAATGAAATTGTGTGAGTTCAGCTGATCACATGCCCCCTTGTTCTTAGCCGTGTGAGGAGCAGGAGAGGAAAAAAAGCAGTGCACTGGTCTTCCCAGTGAATGGCTGTGCAGGGAGGGGTGTGTCAGGATGAGTCTGATCATTGGAGAAGAGCAGGCTGAGTTCTCAGCACAGCCAGAAAACTGCTCAAGTTGTGCTATAATGCCTAGTGCAGCCAGTTTTTGATAGTAAAGCAGAGACACTGTCAGGAACACCAGGGATTTCACATAAGGAAGCAATACAAAGAGAACAGGATACTTATGCCGCGTACACACGATCAGAATTTTCATCTGAAAAACCTTGGATGGTTTTTCTGACGGAATTCCGCTCAAGTTTGGCTTGCATACACACGGTCACACAAAAGTTCTCGGAACTTTCGACCATCAAGAACGTGGTGGCGTACAACACGTATGACGGCACTAGAAAAGGGAAGTTCCATACGAAGCGCGCCACCCCCCTTTGGGCTCCTTCTGCTAATCTCGTGTTTATCTCGTGTTAGTAGAAATTTGGTGAGAGACAATTCGCACTTTTCAGCCGCGTGCTTTTCAGATCGTTACTGCTCTTCGGTTTGTGCTTGTGGGTTCGTATCTGTCCTTCAGTGCGTGTAGTCAGTTCGCATCTGGGTTTCAGTGCGTATTATTATAGTACATATTTATTTTTCAGTGCATTCTTGTCCGCCCGTTTCTGATTTTCAGCGCACTCTTCTCAGGCCTTTTTGTTTTTCAGTGCTTTCTGTTAGTTCGTTCTGACCAGCTGACCGTTTTGAAGCCATGTTGCGGTTACGTACCCATCGTAGAGTTCATTTTGTGCGGGGGCTTGGTGTTGGGGTTCTTGCTTTGACCCAAGCCCAGGTCCCTCCCCTCCGCCTTCCACCCAAAAGGCCCAGGAAGGGGAGGAACGTGGATGAGGCAGCACTTGCCCTCATTCGGGATGCTCATGCAACCCTGAGAGACCCCTCCAACATTCAAGAGGGCTATGCCTGCTTAGTAGCAGCGAAAATGCAGGAAATGGAGGAGGGCCAACGCCTCATCTGTGAGAACATCATTTTACGGACCCTAAATAAGAGGTTGAGTGGCCAACTGACAGAAAATACACACCTTTCTGAGTTCGTCCATCCTCCTCCTCCTCCTCCTCCTCCACCTCCACCTCCACCTCCCCCAACTCCTTCTCCTCCTCCTGCTCCTGCCACAACTCAACGAACAAAGCCACAGCGTGCAGGGAAGCGTGCAAGTAAGACAAGAGAGTGATGGCCTGGGTTCAGTCTGGTGTCCCCAGCGGAGCCCCCCTTACATCAGGTGTCCCCAGCGGAGCCCTGCTTGCATCAGATGTCCCCAGCGGAGCCCCCTTACATCAGGTGTCCCCAGCGGAGCCCCCCTTACATCAGGGGTCCCCAGCGAAGCCCCCCTTACATCAGGTGTCCCCAACGGAGCCCCCCCTTACATCAAATGTCCCCAGCGGAGCCCCCCTCACATTAGGAGTTCCCAGCGGAGCCCCCCCTCACATCAGGAGTCCCCAGCGGAGCCCCCTTTACATCGGGTGTCCCCAGTGGAGCCCCCCCTCACATCAGGTGTCCCCAGCGGAGCCCCCCCTCACATCAGGAGTCCCCAGCGGAGCCCCCTCACACCAGGAGTCCCCAGCGGAGCCCCCCTCTCATATCAGAAGTCCCCAGCGGAGCCCCCCTCACATCAGGAGTCCCCAGCAGAGCCCCTCCTCACATCAGGAGTCCCCAGCTGAGCCCCCCTCACACCAGGAGTCCCCAGCGGAGCCTCCGCTCACACCAGGAGTCCCCATCGGAGCCCCTCCTCACATCAGGAGTCCCCAGCAGAGCCCCCCCTCACACCAGGAGTCCCCAGAGGAGCCCCCCTCACACCAGGAGTCCCCATCAGAGCCCCCCTCACATCAGGAGTCCCCAGCGGAGCCCCCTTCACATCAGGAGTCCCCAGCGGAGCCCCCTCACATCAGGAGTCCCCAGCAGAGCCCCCCTCACACCAGGAATCCCCAGCGGAGCCCCCCTCACACCAGGAGTCCCCAGCAGAGCCCCCCCTCACACCAGGAGTCCCCAGCAGAGCCCCCCTCACACCAGGAGTCCCCAGCGGAGCCGCCCCTCACATCAGGAGTCTCCAGAGGAGCCCCCCTCACATCAGGAGTCCCCAGCGGAGCCCCCCTCACACCAGAAGTCCCCAGCGGAGCCCCCCTCACATCAGGAGTCTCCAGCGGAGCACCCCCTCACACCAGGAGTCCCCAGCGGAGCCCCCCCACATCAGGAGTCCCCAGCGGAGCCCCCTCACACCAGGAGTCCCCAGCGGAGCCCCCCTCAATCAGGAGTCCCCAGCGGAGCCCCCCCTCACATCAGGAGTCCCCAGCAGAGCCCCCCTCACATCAGGAGTCCCAAGCGGTGAATCTGTCGGACGTTACAGAAGGCCAAGGGCAAACAACATAATGTCTCTGCCGGCTGCGTGGTTACAATAGAACCACCGCCCACTCCCGCCCCTTTCCATAACAGACTGGCAGCAGGGAGGAGTTGGGCGGAGCGGGGATGGGCGGAGTGGGGTGGGGGTTGGCATAGCGGGGTCGGAGCACGGGGGGGTGGGCGGTGCCGCAGCAGCTCGGTTTCTATTGAAGCCACCTAGCTCCACTCCACTTCTGGTCCTCTCAAAAATGGCGGCTGACGGAGACATTGTCTCCGCCGGCCGCGGACCTCTAGCGGTGGCGAAAAATCGGGAAAAAGTGAATTTCTCTGGACATTTCCCGGGAGTTAATAAAATCATGAAAAGAGTCTAAATCCGGGGAATGTCCCGAGAAATTCGGGACAGTTGGTAAGTATGTATATGTGATCTGCTGCTGTTCCTGATCTCTCGGAGTCCAGGACCAGATTGTGCTCCCTATTGTATGGACTCCTCAGGCTACCAATTTTCTTTTTCAAATAGTTGTCTACCCTGGGGTCCAAAGGCTTCCCAAACCTCAGCAGTTTCTCCAGCGTTGTCTTCCCTCTTTCTTTTGTTATGACCCAGAATAAATGGTAATTTTATTTTCAGCAAATACTTGCCTATGTGTTTTTATTAAAAAAGGACAGTTTGCTTGTGAGCATTAAAAGATCCAGAAATTTACAGCGTGATGAATGTGCTATGTCCATTACGAACGCTAGTTTTACCAGACCAATCGCTTCTGTCTCGTACTTGATTCTGAGTAGGGATGAGCTTCGTGTTCGAGTCGAACCCATGTTCGACTCGAACATCGGCTGTTCGACCGTCCGTCGAATTGCGAACGATATGGGCCGTTCGCGCCAAATTCGTGTGGCGCGTCACGGCCCATAATTCACTGCGGCATCGCAGTGCATTGCTGGCTGATGATTGGCCAAGCATGCACTATGACCCGCATGCTTGGCCAATCACAGCGCCGCCTGAACAGAGAGCCGTAATTGGCCAAAGCCAAGGAGGCTTTGGCCAATTATGGCTCAGGGGATTTAGTACACGCCCCACACTATATAAGGCCGCCTGCACGGCGGCCCTGTGTAGTGTGTGTTCCGGCGTTGAAAGAGATAGACAGAGAGACAGTGTTTGATTTGAGTTAGATAGATTAGGCAGAACAGTCAGTCAGTTAGCTGCACTTACAGTGTATTGTGTATATATATGCATCCCAGGTGTTGCATATATATATATACACTGTATTCAGTTTAGCTAGATCCGTTCCTGTTATCTTCTATCTAGACTATTTACATTCAGTGCAGTGTGTCCTGCTCACAGTGTTCAGCTAGATCCGTTCCTGCTATTTACATTCAGTACAGTGCTTCCTGCTCACAGTGTTCAGCTAGATCCGTTCCTGCTATTTACATTCAGTGCAGTGCGTGCTGCTCACAGTGTTCAGCTAGATCCGTTCCTGCTATTTACATTCAGTGCAGTGCGTGCTGCTCACAGTGTTCAGCTAGATCCGTTCCTGCTATTTACATTCAGTGCAGTGCGTCCTGCTCACAGTGTTCAGCTAGATCCGTTCCTGCTATTTACATTCAGTGCAGTGCGTCCTGCTCACAGTGTTCAGCTAGATCCGTTCCTGCTATTTACATTCAGTGCAGTGCGTGCTGCTCACAGTGTTCAGCTAGATCCGTTCCTGCTATATACATTTAGTGCAGTACGTCCTGCTCACAGTGTTCAGCTAGATCCGTTCCTGTTATCTTCCTACTGACAGGCAGGCTTGTCTGGTTACAGTATATAAAGCTACCTGAAGAAAATTACAGGTGTTCTTTTTGATCCTATTAGTACCACGGTCAGGCAGCTAGACTATTTACATTTAGTACAGTGTGTCCTGCTCACAGTGTTCAGCTAGATCCGTTCCTGTTATTTACATTCAGTGCAGTGCGTCCTGCTCACAGTGTTCAGCTAGATCCGTTCCTGCTATTTACATTCAGTGCAGTGCGTCCTGCTCACAGTGTTCAGCTAGATCCGTTCCTGCTATTTACATTCAGTGCAGTGCGTGCTGCTCACAGTGTTCAGCTAGATCCGTTCCTGCTATTTACATTCAGTGCAGTGCGTCCTGCTCACAGTGTTCAGCTAGATCCGTTCCTGTTATCTTCCTACTGACAGGCAGGCTTGTCTGGTTACAGTATATAAAGCTACCTGAAGAAAATTACAGGTGTTCTTTTTGATCCTATTAGTACCACGGTCAGGCAGCTAGACTATTTACATTTAGTACAGTGTGTCCTGCTCACAGTGTTCAGCTAGATCCGTTCCTGTTATTTACATTCAGTGCAGTGCGTCCTGCTCACAGTGTTCAGCTAGATCCGTTCCTGCTATTTACATTCAGTGCAGTGCGTCCTGCTCACAGTGTTCAGCTAGATCCGTTCCTGCTATTTACATTCAGTGCAGTGCGTGCTGCTCACAGTGTTCAGCTAGATCCGTTCCTGCTATTTACATTCAGTGCAGTGCGTCCTGCTCACAGTGTTCAGCTAGATCCGTTCCTGTTATCTTTCTACTGACAGGCAGGCTTGTCTGGTTACAGTATATAAAGCTACCTAAAGAAAATTACAGGTGTTCTTTTTGATCCTATTAGTACCACGGTCAGGCAGCTAGACTATTTACATTTAGTACAGTGTGTCCTGCTCACAGTGTTCAGCTAGATCCGTTCCTGTTATTTACATTCAGTGCAGTGTGTCCTGCTCACAGTGTTCAGCTAGATCCGTTCCTGCTATTTACATTCAGTACAGTGCGTCCTGCTCACAGTGTTCAGCTAGATCCGTTCCTGCTATTTACATTCAGTGCAGTGCGTGCTGCTCACAGTGTTCAGCTAGATCCGTTCCTGCTATATACATTTAGTGCAGTACGTCCTGCTCACAGTGTTCAGCTAGATCCGTTCCTGTTATCTTCCTACTGACAGGCAGGCTTGTCTGGTTACAGTATATAAAGCTACCTGAAGAAAATTACAGGTGTTCTATCCCAGCTTAGTGCAGCTACAGGCCATTAGTATGTCTGGAAGGCCAAGAAGGAGAGGCAGACAGTCACAAGCCAATAAGAGAGGGCAAGCAGGCTCTGTGTCTAGTGCTGGTCGTGGAGACGGTGCATCCTCATCAGCACGTGGCCATGGGACACGCTTGGCCTTTTTTTCGGCAGCTGGCCGTGTTGAGCCGCAACATGCGGAAGACTTGGTCGAGTGGATGACCAAGCCGTCCTCATCCTCCTCATCCTCTCTCACCCATGCCCAGGGTGCTTTGTCTGGCAAAGCAGCGGCCTCTTCCCTCAGCTCAATGTCATCAGTGACTCCTTCCCTAGCCCCACCATGTCCTCCTGAGGATTCCCTCGAACTGTTTGACCACAGTGTTGGGTACATGCTCCAGGAGGATGCCCAGCGTTTGGAAGGCTCTGATGATGATACTGAGCTCAATGAAGGCAGTAACATGAGCACGGACAGAGGGGGTGCCCAAGAAGGACAGCAATCTGGCAGTCATGCTCCCCCTGCTGCAGCATACTGCCAGGTTTGCTCCAGTGATGAGGAGGGAGGGGATGATGAGGTCACTGACTCAACGTGGGTGCCTGATAGGAGAGAGGAGGAGGAGGAGGAGGAGGAGGAGGAGGAGGAGGAGGTGGCACATCACCAACTAGGCAGGATGCCCTCCAGGGGCCAGCCTAAGGGCAGCACATTGACTGCATCACACCCCAAAGCTCCACATGTGCAGGGCGCTGCAGTCTCTGCGCGTTATTCAAAAAGTTCTTTGGTGTGGGCCTTTTTTGAGACGAGTGCATCAGATCGCACCGCTGCTATTTGCAATATATGTCTCAAGCGTATCTCGCGTGGCCAAAACATCTCCCGCTTGGGTACCACATGCTTGACCAGACATATGTTGACCTGCCATGCAGTTCGTTGGCAAGCGTATCTAAAAGACCCACACCAAAGAACAAAGACGATCTCTCCTTGCTCCTCATCAGCTGAGATTTCCAACCCCACTAGACCTTCAGTCCTCTCTGCGACCTGCAGTGAGAGGAATGAAGGTGTAGAATTAGGTGTGTCACAGCCAAGTACTTATGGGCAATCTGCTTTTGGTACACCGACGTCAGATTGTACCAGGCAAATTTCCCTGCCCCAGCTGCTGCACCGCCGAAAGAAGTTTGCTCCCAGCCATCCACATGCCCAGCGGTTGAATGCTAGCTTGGCAAAATTGCTAGCACTTCAACTGCTGCCTTTTCAGTTGGTAGACTCTGCCCCCTTCCGTGAGTTTGTGGAATGTGCGGTTCCTCAGTGGCAGGTACCCAAACGCCACTTTTTCTCACGGAAGGCGATTCCGGCTCTCTACCGGCATGTGGAAGGCAATGTCCATGCCTCGCTGGACAGGGCGGTCAGCGGTAAGGTGCATATTACCGCTGACTCATGGTCCAGCAGGCATGGACAGGGACGTTACTTAAGTTTCACGGCGCATTGGGTGACTCTGCTGGCAGCTGGGAAGGATGCAGGACAAGGTGCAGTAGTGTTGGAGGTTGTTCCGCCACCACGCCTCCAAAATGCTGATTGTGACACACCTCTCTCCTCCACCCCCTCCTCTTCTTCTTCCTCCATGGCCTCTTCCTCGGAACCAGCGGTGCTCCGTAGGCGTTCAAGGGGCTACGCAAGTACGCAGGCCAAAAGATGCCATGCGGTGCTTGAGCTGGTGTGCTTGGGGGACAGGAGCCACACTGGGGCAGAGGTTCTGTCAGCTCTGCAGGGGCAGGTTCAGAGGTGGTTGACGCCACGCCAACTTAAGGCAGGAATGGTGGTTTGCGACAATGGCACCAACCTCCTCTCTGCCCTCCGACAGGGACAACTGACCCATGTGCCCTGTTTGGCTCACGTCCTTAACTTGGTGGTGCAGCGGTTCTTGGGCAGGTACCCGGGCTTACAGGATGTCCTGAGGCAGGCCAGGAAAGTCTGTGTGCATTTCCGCCGGTCATATAATGCCAGTGCTCGGCTGACGGACCTCCAAAAGGAGTTTAACCTGCCCAAGAACCGCCTAATCTGTGACATGCCCACCAGGTGGAACTCGACGTTGGCCATGCTGCAGCGGCTGCACACGCAGCAGAGGGCCATCAATGAGTACCTGTGCGACTATGGCACCAGGACAGGGTCAGGGGACCTTGGTTTTTTTTCCCCACGCCAGTGGGCCATGATCAGGGATGCATGCACTGTCCTGTCACCATTCGAGGAGGCCACGAGGATGGTGAGCACTGACAGTGCATGCATCAGTGACACTGTCCCCCTTGTCCACCTGTTGGAGCACACGCTGCGTGGGATAATGGACAGGGCACTTGAGGCAGAACAGAGGCAGGAAGAGGAGGACTTCCTTAGCTCTCAAGGCCCCCTTTATCCAGACAGTGTTCCTGCGTGCCCGCCGATCACACAGGAAGAGGACGAGGAGGAGGAGGAGGAGGAGGAGGAAGATTGTGTCAGTATGGAGGTGGAGCCTGGCACTCAGCATCAGCAGTCTTTAAGGGATCAGTCCCAAGGAACACATGGACTTGTACGTGGCTGGGAGGAGGTGGCTGCGGACGTTGTTGTCCTTAGTGACCCAGAGGACTCCGGACCGAATGCCTCAGCAAACCTACGCTGCATGGCCTCCCTGATCCTGCAAAGCCTGCGTAAGGATCCTCGTATTCGTGGTATCAAGGAGAAGGACCAATACTGGCTGGCAACCCTCCTTGATCCACGTTACAAGGGTAAGGTTGCGGACCTTATCTTGCCATCGCAGAGGGAGCAGAGGATGAAACATCTTCGGGAGGCCTTGCAGAAAGGTCTGTGCAACGCGTTCCCAGAGACTGGGAGGTTACAAACTCCTGTTTCTGGACAACGTGTTGCTGAGGCTTCGGTCAGTCAAAGAAGGAGCGGTGGAGAAGGTGGCCGTCTGACCGATGCGTTCAGACAATTTTTTGGTCCGCAGCCCCAAGGTATGATCGGTTCCAGCAACCATCGCCAGCGTCTGTTTTACATGGTGCAGGAATACCTAGGGGCAAGATCAGACTTGGACACCTTTCCCACCGAAAATCCTCTGGGTTACTGGGTCTTGAGGATGGATCACTGGCCAGAGCTTGCACAGTATGCAATTGAGCTACTGGCCTGTCCTGCATCCAGCGTTCTTTCGGAACGCACATTCAGTGCTGCTGGAGGCGTGGTAACCGATCACAGGGTGCGTCTGTCCACCGACTCGGTCGATCGGCTGACCTTCATAAAAATGAATCAGTCTTGGATCACCACCAGCTACCAAGCACCTGATGCAGATGTAACCGAATAATTTTTTTTGAAATCTCAGATCCCTTCAAAGACTGCCTATGCTGATGCTGAGTGACTATCCCTGAGTAATTATCCTCTTCCTCCTCAATCATCACGCTGATAGCTTGTAAGAACATTTTTGGTTCTGGGCGCCACCACCAGTGCCTAAGGCACAATTTTTCAGCCCCTGTTTAACAGGGGCGTGTAATTACAATTTTTGATGTAATACTTTGCAGCAGGGCTCGTTCCTGCATTCCAACTAGAGTGTCTGTGAGGGGTTGCAGTGTTGTGGCACCAGCACCAGTGCCTAAGACCCAATTTTTCTGCCCCTGTCTAACAGGGGCGTGTAATTACAATTTTTGATGCAATACTTTGCAGCAGGGCTTGTTCCTGCATTCCAACTAGAGTGTCTGTGAGGGGTTGCAGTGTTGTGGCACCAGCACCAGTGCCTAAGACCCAATTTTTCAGCCCCTGTCTAACAGGGGCGTGTAATTACAATTTTTGATGCAATACTTTGCAGCAGGGCTTGTTCCTGCGTTTCAACTAGAGTGTCTGTGAGGGGTTGCAGTGTTGTGGCACCAGCACCAGTGCCTAAGACCCAATTTTTCAGCCCCTGTCTAACAGGGGCGTGTAATTACAATTTTTGATGCAATACTTTGCAGCTGGGCTTGTTCCTGCGTTTCAACTAGAGTGTCTGTGAGGGGTTGCAGTGTTGTGGCACCAGCACCAGTGCCTAAGGCCTAATTTTTCAGCTCCTGTTCAACAGGGGCATGTAATTACAATTCTTGATCTAATATTTCACAGCAGGGCCCTGTGAGGGCTTACAGTGTTTTGGCCACAGCAACACCTAAGGCCCAAATTTCTGCTGAGTATATAGGGCAGGACCCTACTTTCAAACATCTAACTTACAAACGACTCCTACTTGCAAACGGAAGGAGACAACAGGAAGTGAGATGAAATCTACCCCTAAGGAAGGGAAATTCTCTCCTGTAAGAGTTAATATGGGAAAACAATTTTTCCTTTCCACTGATGCTTTCCAATCCTTGTTCCACAAAAAAACCCAAATTTTCAAAAAACATTTTTCATTGGGACAAAAAAGTGAGGTGAAATCTTCTGAAGAGGAGGAAAGACGCAAAACAAATGTCACAGGGGTGATAACCCTTCCCTATGTTTTCCAAAAAGCTTAGAAAAGATTTTTTGGCTGGAGCTAAACACATTAAAAATGTTCAAAATTACAAACAGATTCTACTTAACAACAAACCTACAGTCCCTGTCTTGTTTGCACCGCCTGTATACTGCTGTTCAGAGTATATAGGGACCTTTCCTTATTTTAATTTGGGTGCGGGGTTCCCCTTAATATCCATACAAGACCCAAAGGGCCTGGTAATGGACTGGGGGGTACCCATGCCGTTTGTCTCACTGATTTTCATCCATATTGCCATGACCCGACATGACATTAAACCCGCAAGCAGTTTTAAATGAGATTTTTTCCTTTAAAAATGACATTTGGTGCAGGGACTGTTCTAAACATGGGAAACACGCGTCACTTTACAGGCATACTATAGACACCCCCCAGGTACGATATTTAAAGGAATATTTCACTTTTTTTTTTTTACTTTAAGCATCATTAAAATCACTGCTCCCGAAAAAACGGCCGTTTTTAAAAGTTTTTTTTGCATTGATACATGTCCCCTGGGGTAGGACCCGGGTCCCCAAACCCTTTTTAGGACAATACCATGCAAATTAGCCTTTAAAATGAGCACTTTTGATTTCGAACGTTCGAGTCCCATAGACGTCAATGGGGTTCTAACGTTCGTGCGAACTTGCGGTCCGTTCGCGGGTTCTGGTGCGAACCGAACCGGGGGGTGTTCGGCTCATCCCTAATTCTGAGCATGCACGTTTTTTTGCGTGTCAGAATTGCATACAGACGAACGGAATTTCCGATAGGAACTTTTTCCGACGGAAAAATAGAGAACCTGCTTTCAATCTTTTGCTGGCGGGAACTCTGCCAGCAAAAGTCCGATGGAGCATACACACGGTCGGAATTTCCGACCAAAAGCTCACATCGGACTTTTACGCGGCATAACTTATACAAGTACATGGTACAGCAGGCACATATCAGGGATATGAAATGTTGGGGTAACATACTCTTTAAGAAGGTTCATTTGCTTTTCTAATGTTTATGGTTAGTTGGATCAAGATGATGTTCATTCTTGACTGCTCTGATGAGTAAATTCAAAGCAGCGGGAATATTTTTCTTGAGAGGGTCGTTCAAACGTAAGGCTAAGGGGGCGGTAAAAGGCCCACTGAACTGGGGGGTTTTACAGCCCTCATGCCTTATGTTTGAATGAGCTCTTAGAAAGTTGTTCTTTTGAGAAAAATTTTCCCCCACTGCTACCCCTTTTAGCTGCATCACTTGCTGTACTCACTGTACAAAGAACAACAGCAGAGATGTGACAAGACCGTTGGCTGGAGAAATACAAGGTATAGTGGCCACCAGTCTAATTACACAGGAATTACCCCTATGATTAGAAAAATGCACTATTTCTCCAAGACTACAGACCGAAACAGAAGATGAACTCTATATTCTATAAAAGTATGAAATCACCATTAACCCCTTGGCGTCGGCGGTACACAAATATTTGCGTTAATTGCTGCCCATGCACCTGTGCCGAGAGCGCACGTGCTCCCGACACAGTTACCGTCATCTAACCCAGTGGTTCTCAACCTCAGTCCTCAAGTACCCCCCAAACAGGCCATGTTTGCAGGTTTTCCTTTATCTTGTACAGGTGTACAGGTGTACACTGCTTCCCTGCTCCAAATGGCGGCTGGATGGTGCGGCTCTCGTTCTGGGTGGTCGTTATATGACCACAATCGGTGGTGCAGTGTGTCTATCACTGTCGCCTATCAGTGCCCATCAGTGCCCACCAGTGCCACCTATGAGTGCCCATCAGTGCCACCTATCAATGCCCATCAGTGCTGCATATCAGTGCCCCCCATCAGTGCCGCCTACCAGTGCCCATCAGTGCCGCCTATCAGTGCCCATCGCCAGTGCCCAGCAGTGCCACCTCATCGGTGCCACCTTATCAGTGCCCATCAGTGAAGGAGAAAACTTACTTATTTAAAAAATTTATAAGAGAAACAAAAGAAAAACCCTTTTTTCCCCCAAAATTTAAGTTTTTTTTTTTTGTTTAGCAAAAAATAAACGCAGAGGTGATCAAATATCACAAAAAGAAAGCTCTATTTGTGGGAATAAAATGATAAAAATGTTGTTTGTGTACAGTGTAGCATGACCGCGCAATTGTCATTTAAACAGCAACAGCGGTGAAAGCTTAAAATTGGCTTGGGCAGAAAGGGGATGTAAGTGCCCTGTATTGAAGTAGTTAAATCAATGGCTTGATATTTTGGACAGCTATTTTATCTAATGCCGCGTACACACGATCGGACATTCCGACAACAAAATCTATGTTTTTTTTTCCAAAGGATGTTGGCTCAAACTTGTCTTGCATACACACGATCACACAAATCTTGTAGGAAATTCCAAACATCAAGAACGCGGTGACGTACAACACGTATGACGAACCGAGAAAAATGAAGTTTAATAGCCAGTGCGGCTCTTCTGCTTGCTTCTGAGCATGCGTGGAATTTTGTGCGTCGGAATTGTGTACACACAATCGGAATTTCCGACAACGGATTTTGTTTTTTGGAAATTCCGATGGAAAATGTCTGATGGAGCCTACACACGGTCAGAATTTCCAACAACAATCTCCCATCGAACATTTGTTGTCGAAAAATCCGACCGTGTGCACGTGGCATAAGAGAAATTCCCAAAACATGGCCTGTTGTTGGTTCTTGAGGACTGAGGTCGAGAACCACTGGTCTAACCAAAAGCTCTTGATTGCTCCTTGCGATCGGGAGTTTTCAGATCATGAGACCACCATGACAGCCAATCACAGCGGTCACGTGGTCTTAAGTCCTGCCCTGCCTCCCGGCGTCATAAACCTCCTAAAGGCCCGGGAGGTGCCAGCGCTAGGGGGTTAAAGCAGGAAAAGAGGTCTCTGAATGGAGTTCAGCTTTAAGATGATCTGGTCCACAAAGTGACAACACCGCTGTGTGATTTCACTGCTATAAAAAGCAGTTTTGTCAGTCTGTTAAATGACTTGGAAAAATAATTGATCTACTATCAGAATCAACGCGTAATAAAACCATGATACAGGGAGACTCGGAAAAACAAAAACTGCTGTGACAGGCCGCATCATCTTTTTGGTTTTGCCATCAGTTAAACTTTACAGGTTGTGTTTAATGTTTTCCCATTGTTATTTCCCATTATGGGAAGGCAATAAGACTTTTGCGTGGCTTTATAAGTTTGATTCTTAACCTTTTACCACCCACGTAACACATATGTGCAGAGGCAAAAGGGTGAACTTTAAAGCCCACAAACCATACACAGGGTTACCACTCCCGAAGTGAAATTTACTGTCAGGATGCCAAAATTTACAAACGGCACCAATTTTTTACTGGCAAATAATCATGGAATTTACTGACAGAGACATATTTTTTATTGGCACTGCAAAAAAGTACCTAAAATGGACGTTTTCTGTGCTAAACCATGCAAATATCAATATTTAAGCTATAAACATGTAGCTAAAGCTATTAGCAATGTGTTTAAATTAAACAAAAGTCAAAAAACATTTTTTTCTATTTACCTGAAGGTCAGATTATTATAACCCAGCCAGCACAGAGTTACCTCATATATCAGAGTGTGCAGCATTCCCCTTTAGAGTGCAAGGGAACTCTGATGTAAAGGGGAATGCTGGAGATCATGATCCAAGGTGGAACTCTGATATAAGGGGGAACTCTGATGTAAAGGGGAATGCTGAAGATCATGATCTATGGTGGAACTCTTATATAAGGGGGAACTCTGATGTAAGGGGGCTCTGGTCACCAGAGACCAGCTTATATCAGAGTCCACTGCATTCCCCTTTACATCAGAGTTCCCACTTACGTTCCCACTTACATCAGGGTCTGCAGCATTGCCCTTTACATCAGAGTTCCCCTTTACATCAGGGTTCACAGAGTTCGCCCTTGCACTGTAAGGGGGAATCCTGCAGACTCTGATGTAAAGGGGAATTCTGGAAACTCTGATGTGGGGAGGGGACACTGGTGACCAGAGACCACCATCCGCAGAGTGAATACACTAAGGTAAGGGGGGGTTACTGAAATAAGGGGGAACCTTTATATCAGTGCCCCCTTACATTATTGTATTCACCCCCCCTTTACATCAGGGATCCTGCCTCAGACTGGCCTAGCAGCGCTGTCACTGACCTCCTCTCAGGTGCACCGTGCAGGGCTCAGTCAGACAGCTCCAGGCTGGTGGCTCTGGTTTTAACCTATAGTCTTCTCTCCACAGTCCACACATGTCTGACTCCTGCCATAATCCCCATCCCGGCGGATTATGATAAAAGACAAGAGATGGTCAGAGACTGCAGACATGCTACAGGAGGTGGTCAGAAGATGTGGACAGGATACAGGAGGTGGTCAGAGATTGCAGACATAATACTAGAGGTGGTCAGAGGATGCGGACAGGATACAGGAGGTGGTCAGGGGATACAGACAGGATACAGGAGGTGGTCAGAGGATGCACACAGGATACAGGAGACAGTCAGGGGATGAACACAGGATACAGGAGGTGGTCAGAGGATGCGGACAGGTTACAGGAGGTGGTCAGAGGATGCGGACAGCTTACAGGAGGTGGTCAGAGAATGCGGACAGGTTACAGGAGGTAGTCAGAGGATGCGGACAGGATACAGGAGGTGGTCGGAGAATGCGGACAGGATACAGGAGGTGGTCAGAGGATGCACACAGGATACAGGAGGTGGTCCAAGGATGTGGACAGGTTACAGGAGATGGTCAGAGGATGCAGACAGGATACAGGAGGTGGTCAGAGGATGCACACAGGATACAGGAGGTGGTCAGAGGATGCGGACAGGTTACAGAAGGTGATCAGGGTATGCGGACAGGTTACAGGAGGTGGTCAGAGGATGCAGACAGGATACAGAAGGTGGACAGAGGATGCGGACAGGATACAGGAGGTGGTCAGAGGATGTGGACAGGTTACAGGAGATGGTCAGAGGATGCAGACAGGATACAGGAGGTGGTCAGAGGATGAACACAGGATTCAGGAGGTGGTCAGAGGATGCGGACAGGTTACAGAAGGTGATCAGGGTATGCGGACAGGTTACAGGAGGTGGTCAGAGGATGCAGACAGGATACAGAAGGTGGTCAGAGGATGCGGACAGGATACAGGAGGCGGTCAGAGAATGCGGACAGGATACAGGAGGCGGTCAGAGAATGCGGACAGGATACAGGAGGTGGTCAGAGGATGAGGACAGGATACAGGAGGCAGTCAGAGGATGCGGACAGGATACAGGAGGTGGTCAGAGGATGCGGACAGGATACAGGAGGCGGTCAAAGGATGAGGACAGGATACAGGAGGTGGTCAGAGGATGCGGACAGGATACAGGAAGTGGTCAGAGGATGCGGGCAGGATAAAGGAGGTGGTCAGAGGATGCGGACAGGATACAGGAAGTGGTCAGAGGATGCAGGCAGGATAAAGGAGGTGGTCAGAGGATGCGGACAGGATACAGGAGGTGGTCAGAGGATGCGGACAGGATACAGGAGGTGGTCAGAGGATGCGGACAGGATACAAGAGGTGGTCAGAGGATGCGGACAGGATACAGGAGATAGCAAGACAGATTGTGAACATCTGTAATTCTGTACAATCACACCTCTACCATTCTTGTTTGTTAACTGCTGCCTGTGCCTGCCTGTAGACATCACATAGATAGCATCGGGCCAAGCAATGGATGGATGGATGGATGGATGGATGTTGCAGGCAATGGGTGGTGGGACTCTCTCTAAGTTCAAGTTGGCTTGTATGTACTCCACTCACCTGTGGGCTGCAGCCAGGGCAAAGTGTGCTCAGTGCTGGCCAGTGGCACTAGTTAGGGCCTTTGTGTGTCCGTCCGGGGCGGGGGGGCAGGTCCGCGCTGTCCATCTCTCTCGCAGTGCTGGCTCCAGTCCTCCAGCTCCAGTGCATTGTCCACACTATAGGCTCCACTATTAGCCAGCTGGGCTCCTGGCATTTAAAATTTTACAATGTAAAAAAAAATGACATTTTCCCTGCAAGCTGCCTTTATTTTGCTCAGCAATAGCTGGGGAGCCAGTGTTTATGATGAGGCCACAATGTAGTACACTGGGAATAAGGTCTTTGGGTGTCGGTGGCGCCTTCCACCGTAACCCTATAGAGGTACTCTTGATGAACGCAAGAATTGGCCTTGCTGTAAAAAAATCGCAATGATATGCACCTGTCAAACAGGTGCTAAAAATTGGTCTTTGGGTGTTAATTGTGCCCATGAAACCTATACTCAAAAACATTCTTCCAGATGAAATGATTGAGTACCCTCAAAGCTAGACAGCCTCGAAGTCATGCAGAGATTCCACATCCCAAAAAGACTTAATCAGTGACATCGCCATCAGGGGCTTCATAACTGGTAATCCAGGACTGATTCATTTTTATAAAAGTCAAACGGTGTGTGGACAGACGCGTTCTATGATCAGTAACGAAACCTCCTGCAACACTGAATGCCGTTCTGAAAGCACGCTGGATGCAGGGCAGCCCAACAACTCAATAGCATACTGGGCAAGTTCTGGCCAGTGGTCTATTCTCATGACCCAGTAAGTCAGTGGATCGTCAGCTGGAAAGCTCTCCATCTCTGTTTTCGCCCCGAGGTAATCGTCCACCATGTGATGCAGACACTGCGGATGGGATGTGGAAGCTGACAGCCATGGGCGGCGAGGACTAAAATAATTACGAAATACCTCACTTAGGCGGACACCTTCTCCAATGCTCCTCTCTTGACCAACAGAAGACTCAAAACTACGTTTTCCACCACACTATAACCTACTGGAGTCAGGAAAAACATTCAATAAAATCCTCTTTAACGTGTCCTCAAGAGATTTTATCTTCTACACTCTCTGTGGGGATGGGATTAGTTCTGAGACCTTCCCCTTATAATGGTGGTCTAGGACGGTCGCCAACCATTAATCATCCTTCTCCTTTATGCCACGTATTCTTGGGTCCTTTTGCAGGCTTTGAATCATGAGGTTGCCCATGGCCTCAAATTTGGCAAGGCTTGAGAAGCAGACTCCTCGGGGCCACTCAGGATGACAGCGTCTGGAACTTCCTCCTCCCAGCCACATACTACTCCCAAGGGTCCTGGGGTTGGAAAGCCATCGCTTATAGATTGATGCATGTCTTCCTCTTCTTTGAAGCATATAAAAGTGCCAGAATCCTCCTCCTCATCCTCCTCCCCTCTCTCCTCCTGTGTGTTCTGTGACATAGGAATGATAGTGTCTGGATAAAGTGGGCCTTGAGAGGAAAGGAAGTCCCCCTCTTCCTCCTGCTGCTCTGCCTCCAGTGCTCTGTCCATAATGCCACGCAGAATCTGCTCCAGCAGGAACAAAACAGGGATTGTGTCACTGATGCATGCACTGTCACTGCTTACCATCCTTGTGGCCTCAAATGGTGACAATACAGTGCATGCATCTTTATTGATCAGCCATTGGCGTGGGGAAAAGAAGCTGAGGCGGCCTGAGCCCGTCGTCATGCCGTACTGGCACAGGTACTCGTTGACGGCCCTCTGCTGCATGTATAGCTGCTGCAGCATTGCCAAAGTTGAGTTCCACCTGGTGAGCATGTCACAAATCAGGCAGTTTACAGGCAGGTGGAATTCCCGCTGAATTTCAGCCAACCGAGCACTGGCTGTGTATGACCTCCTGAAATGGCTACAGACTCTTCTGGCCTGTTTTAGAATATCTTGCAACCCTGGGTACGTACTTGGGAAACGCTGCACCACCAAATTGAGGACATGTGGCAGGCATGGCACATGTGTCAACTTTCCCTGTCTAAGGGCTGACAGGAGGTTTGAGCCATTGTCGGACACCACTATTCCTGGCTTCAGCTGGTGTGAACCACCTCTGGCCCTGTACCTGCAGAGCTGCAAGAATCTCTGCTCCGGTGTGGTTCCTGTCCCCTAAACACACCAGCTGAAACATGGCACCTTTTAGCCTGACTCATGGAATAGCCCTTTGAACGCTTAGGGGGGTACCTGATGTTCATTGGACAATTCTGCAGAGGAGGGCATGGAGGTGGCGGAGGAGGAGGAGGGGGTAGAGCTCACAGGTCTGGCATCACCACCAGCTGTATGGAGACATGGGGGCACAATAAGCTGCAGCACAGAGCCCTGTCCTGCATCCTTTCAAGTTGCAAGCAGTGTTACTGTGAACGAAATATCGTCCCTGCCCATGCTTGCTGGACCACGTGTCAGCAGTAAGGTGGATTTTATGGCTGACTGCCTTGCCCAACGATGCCAGAACATTCCCTTCCACGTGATGGAACGGTCTTACATGAAAAGTAGTAGCGACTAGGAACCTACCATTGCGGTAAAGCACATTGTGCAAATTCACGGAATGGGGCAGAATCCACCAGGCTGAAAGGCAGAAGTTGGAGAGCCAACAGCTTTGACAAGCTTGCATTTAGATGCTGGAGTTGTGGGTCGCAGGGACTGTATTTTTTTTCCGTTGCAGCAGATGGGGCAGAGAAATTTTCCGGCTACAGTTTACAGCTGGTGGTGTGTTGCTGGCAGATGTGCTGCTAGGACCTGGGACACCCTGTGCTATACCATCATCCCTGTCAGTGGAGGCTGCTGAGAGGTAATGACTCGGTATAGCAGGGGCAGACTGAAGTGGGTAAGGAGGAGGAGGAGGAGGGACAGATTTGTGCCCCTTTTGTGTGGCTTTTAGGTGATCTTGCCAACGGGCTGAGTGGTTGGACGTTAAATGCCTTGTTAGGCATGTGATACCCAAATGGTTGGTGTTTTTGCCACGTTTGATGTGCCTGAGACACAGTTTGCAGATAGCAAGAGTGCGATCTGCTGAAGATGTGCTGAAAAAGGCCCAGACAGCTGAGCTTTGGGGAGTGGGTCGGGAGATAACAGCCGCAGAATGTGATGGAATAGGGTAGCTGCTCTCTACTCTTTCTTGATGTCGGCCTCCTTGGGGTTGTTCCACCTCACCTTCAATTTCCTCCTTTGCTCTATCTTTCACCCAAGTCGCATCAGTTACCTCATCATCATCATCATCTCCATCTCCTCCATCCTCATCATTACCACTGAATACAACTTGGCAATATGCTGTGGCTGGGGGAACATGAATGCCAATTTGTGACCAGTTTTCCTCCCTCTCTCTAGGCTCATTTTCCTGTCATCCTCAACCTCAGAACCAACATCTGAATCCAGTAATGGCTGGGCATCATCAAGGAGCAAGTGGCTGACCCTGTGGTCAAATAACTCAGCTGACTCCTCAATGGCTGATGTTGGGGCTATGGCAGGAATAGATGTGGGCAAGGAGGCAGGTTTATCCACTCTGGCAACTGCAGGAGACTGCACACTTGCCTCTGCCTGCGTGACAGAGGATGAGGAGGATGAGGAAGATTTAGTAAGCCAGTCCACCACCTCCTCTGCATGCTGTGGCTGGATAGCATGGGAAAACTCACTAAACAGAGGGAATGATGCCCTGCCTGAGGAGTGACCACCATGTCCACCTTTGCCTGTGGACACATTTGTTGCCGGCCCCCTTACAGTGCCAAGGGAACGTCTGTCTCTCCTTGTTGTCCTCCCAGACATTATTGGGATGGAGGTGGCGGTGCTTATAAGCAAATGTAAAGAAGAAGTTGAAATCTGTATGTAGATGCACTTTAATCAATGTAAAGAGGTGTTTGGTGCACTTTAATTTGAGTACTCAAGCTACACAGACACACTCCACGGATACACTATAATATACTGCAATATAATGTGCCAAACGTACAGTGAAGCACAGAACTATATGGCGTTAAACTGACAGTAACGCACGCAAAACGAAATGTAGTGTCAAACTGGCAGTAACGCACACAAAACGATATGGCGTTAAACTGACAGTAACGCACGCAAAACTATATGGTGTTAAACTTGCAGTAACGCACACAGAAGTAAATGGCGTTAAACTGGCAGTAACGCACAAAACTATATGGCGTTAAACTCGCAGTAACGCACACAGAAATATATGGCGTTAAACTGGCAGTAATGCACACAAAACTATATGGCGTTAAACTGGCAGTAATGCACACAGAACTATATGGCGTTAAACTGGCAGAAACGCACACAGAACTATATGTCATTAAACTGGCAGTAACAGATGCAAAATGATATGGCGTTAAACTGGCAGTAACGGACGCAAAATGATATGGCGTTAAACTGGCAGTAATGCACACAAAACAATATAGCGTTAAACTGGCAGTAACGCACGCAAAACTATATGGCGTTAAATTGGCAGTAACACACACAGAAGTAAATGGCGTTAAACTGGCAGTAACGCACAAAACTATATGGTGTTAAACTGGCAGTAATGCACACAAAAGTAAATGGCGTTAAACTGGCAGTAACGCACAAAACAATATGGCGTTAAACTGGCAGTAACGCACACAAAACTATATGGCGTTAAACTGGCAATAACGCATGCAAAACTATATGGCGATAAACTGACAGTAACGCACACAGAAGTAAATGGCGTTAAACTGGCAGTAACGCACACAGAAGTAAATGGCGTTAAACTGGCAGTAACGTACGAAAAACAATATGGCATTAAACTGGCAGTAACGCACACAAAACGATATGGCATTAAACTGGCAGTAACGGATGCAAAATGATATGGTGTTAAACTGGCAGTAACAGACGCAAAATGATATGGCGTTAAACTGGCAGTAATGCACACAAAACAATATAGCGTTAAACTGGCAGTAACGCACGCAAAACTATATGGCGTTAAATTGGCAGTAACACACACAGAAGTAAATGGCGTTAAACTGGCAGTAACGCACAAAACTATATGGTGGTAAACTGGCAGTAATGCACACAGAAGTAAATGGCGTTAAACTGGCAGTAACGCACAAAACAATATGGCGTTAAACTGGCAGTAACGCACACAAAACTATATGGCGTTAAACTGGCAATAACGCATGCAAAACTATATGGCGTTAAACTGGCAGTAACGCACACAGAAGTAAATGGCGTTAAACTGGCAGCAATGCACACAGAAGTAAATGGCGTTAAACTGGCAGTAACGTACGAAAAACAATATGGCATTAAACTGGCAGTAACGCACACAAAACGATATGGCATTAAACTGGCAGTAACGCACACAGAAGTAAATGGCGTTAAACTGGCATTAACGCACACAGAAGTAAATGGCATTAAACTGGCAGTAACGCAACCAAATAGACATGTTCAACTACACTTACGCTATCTGAACTGTCCCTAATCTACCTATACACTAATGTCAAGATTACTGACACGGTGTCACTGCACTACACTGAAACTATATGAGCTGTCCCTACTCTACACTAACGTATGTATATATGACACGGTCTCACTACACTACAGTGAAACTATCTGAGCTGTCCCTACTCTAGCTGCACACTATGCAAAGCTGAATGATGGTCTTCCTCACTACACTCGCACTATCCCTAGACTGACGCTAAACTAATATTCTACACTGACAATTGAAGCAAAATAGCACAATATAGCACACTAACTAACAAATAGCACTGAACAGAGTCCTGTTCTATCTCTCTCCACGCCAGAATTACACTGAAAATGGCTGCCATTGAAAGAATACTTTTATACTGTGGGGCGAGAATTAGCCATGGTTAGATAAAGTCATGATGACAGTGTCTGTGCCCTGATTGACTGAAGCTTTCACTGCTTCAGTCAATCAGGGCTTGCAATGCATTGTGCTCGGTTCGGGTGCCGAACAAACAGTTGAACTACTTGTTTGGCTGTTCATCGAACGTTCAAACTTATGCTCGGGCCAAACCGTTCGCCCATCCCTAGTGAAGGGGTTAAAGGAACTGAGAGTTAGGCGCAAAGGGGTTAACGCATATCTAGACCGAAGAACAAAAACATAATCTATTGTAGCTTACTATTCAAAAGTGATGGCTGTGTTAATCTTTTTTTTTTTCAGGCTTATTTTCCTTATTTTGTTTTTTTCAATCCTATATTTTTATTTTATTTATATTTATTATTATTATATTTGTATTATATTTTTATTTCCTTTATTACTTGGGGGTGTCCAGTATTTATAATAATTGCACAGCTGTTCAAAACTGCATGTAAATGTGTTCTGTGTGAATAGGGCAAAATCAAATGTTCTCAGGCAATATTCTCTGCAATGTGTGAATGTGGAAAATACCACATTATGGCCACTAGATGTGAGGAGCATACTTATTTTGTTTAACTAGACACAGTGGATGACAGATCAATGTATTGGCCCACTGCCCGTATCATGTGGTAGCCATGACCAATCACAGCAGATTGCATGGCAACCGTACACAATAGATGGTTTCTATTTATGCCACTCATTGTGTACTATTGTATTTATTCCTGTGATTGGTCACAGTGATCACATGGCACAGACAGGACCAATCACAGCCCACCTGTACCATGTGATTGCTGTGGCCAATCACAGCTAATCACAATAGCAAACACTGAATTAATCGATTCCATGCAGTAAAATTGTTTTTTTTTTATAACAGCGATATTTACTGTTATAAGCAATCATAGTGTGCAAAAAAAATTAAATCTTGATCACTTCCCTAGAGCAGTACAGTCTTACTATGGTAACACTGTGTTGTTCTGGTCCCAGTATGCAAAAACAAATCTTTAAAAAAGAAAAAAATGTGATTAAAAAAAAAAATATTGAAAAACATTATTTATTTTTCTTTTTACATACTGTAACCAGTTAGTGTCCCTGATCACCGTCACACCAGTTATATGATGAAACTGTATTGCACTGGTTACAGTATGTAAAAAAAAAATATGAAAAAAAAAATATTTTTAAAAAAATGTTTAATTTTTCAATCAATTGTGAGAAAATTACAACTTCAAAAACTCACCATGCCTCTTACTAAATACTT
Organism: Lithobates clamitans; assembly: GCA_037952925.1. Classification (NCBI taxonomy): domain Eukaryota; kingdom Metazoa; phylum Chordata; class Amphibia; order Anura; family Ranidae; genus Lithobates; species Lithobates clamitans. The sequence continues at coordinate 1,364,545 of JBBGZY010002360.1, read as the reverse complement.
TGGACTGTCTACTTTCCAAAAAGGGGTCATTTGGGGAGGGGGGGGGTATTGTACTGTTCTGACATTTTTGGGCCAGTCAGTACATCAGGATTGATACATTTTCAGATACATACACCATAGTTTGTGGACTGTATAACTTTCCTATAGACTAAAAAATAAACACTGATTTGGGTTATTTCCAGCAGAGAAATGTAGCAGAATAGATTTTGGCCAAAATTCATGAAGAACAATTATTTATTTTCAACATTTTAAAATAGAAAAAAAATTAATTGTTTTTTTCAAAAATGTTGGTCTTTTTTGGTTTATTTAGCAAAAATACCACCAAATCTCTGCTATAATAATATTCAATAAATAGGACCTACAGTAACTGATAGACTTGTTCTGATTGTGAGGAATGGCACAACTATTGTGCATTGCTCCTATTCAAGAAGCAGAACTTGCATAGGTCATGCAAAAAACATGACTGTCCCTATGTACATATATTATTACAAACGAAATTAAGGAGGCCACTTTCACATTTCTATGTAAAAAAAAAAAGATTCTTAAAAAAAAATCTCCAGATTCCACTTTATGATGAAAGTGGCTGAGCTTATAAAAATTACTTTGCATTTAGTTTTGTTATAAGAAGTAGCTTGTGCTTTTGGTTTCAGTGGTACTTTCATTTCCCATTCAAGTCATACTAACTGATTTCCACTTGCAGACTTACGGAACTCACCCTATATGATTATCAAAATAATATTTTTACATAAATGGAATTCCCCATTCAAACTTCAACTCATATTATAACACAATAGTTATGTTAATATTTCTGTGTGTTTAAAGAACACAATTTTTTCAAACATTTACAGGTTTTCATGTACACTGGATGACATTTGGAATGAGTGACAAAGTAGGGTGTACTTTTTTAAATAGTGGCATAAAATACCAGATTACTAAAGCATTACCATTTTTGATTATTTATTATTTTTGTATTTTTTTAATGCATTAATTCCCTTTAAAGTGCTCCTTTTCCCAGACTATGGCCAATAAAGTATTTGCATGTTCTAACAAACAGTAAAGAGCTTTTAAATAGCCAATACATTGCACACTAAAGTATCAACAAATTCTGAACAATCTGTAAAATCATTTTAATACAAGCCTTCATTCACCTCCGCAGCTATAAGAATTGTGAAGAAATTAATCTTAAAATCTCAACAGAGACTGAAATCTTTTTCCTATTAGTTTCTATTGCACCAGAATCTTGGCAGTCTATCAGTTTTAATTAGGCATGAACAAATTTGCCATTTGCTGATATCTCCTACCTAGAAAGAACCCTTTCCCATTGCAGCCAGGGAAGAAATGAATGGAGGGCAATCAGCACTTCATTAGCTTCAAAGGGAGAAAGGTCAGACATATCTCATTAAAGAGAACCTTAAAAATATTTAAATCATATAGGGAACTTTTTGTTATCAATGTGATATAAATAAGCATTTAAGTGAAAGTTAAGTGAAAGTTCGGGGAAATTTTTTTTAAAAAGTGACCTATCGCAACCTTGATATAACAATGGCAAATGCTTCCATCCAAGTGGGACTTTGCATGAAACATGTCATTGTGGATAAAGATAATATGTATAAATGAAAATATAGATTAAATTATTTTTAATTTTGGTTTGATGTCATTAACCCCTGAGGGTAGTCCATGATTTTTAAAACATAATAAATAAAGTAATATAAAGTAATATATAATACGGATATAATTATAAAAGATTAACATAATAATTATAATAATAATAATAAGTTTAATAATAACAATCAATGGACATGATTAATACAATTCTTACAAATGAATACATAAATCAATAAATCAATAAAATGACAAATCAGAAATACATAAATCACATGATAAAGGTACAGACAAGGGAAAATAATGGTATTGGAATTCATAATTAAAACAAGCTTAGCTGGGCACCCTTAGTTGAAAATCTGACGCGTTTCATGGCTTTCTGCCAATCATCAGAGGTAAGATGCACGTGTTTACTGAAAAATCAAGTAAATAAAGTACCTATTAATATATAGAACCTTCTAATGGAAAGGAAATATCAGGGACAACCGCTTACTGTAAATACTTACAGAATAGCCCGTAAGTTGTCGGGGGCACCTACTGTTGATTGCAATATTGCCGCACACACCCAAGTGAGAGCAATAATTCCAAGCCCATTATTCCTAGTTCACTTTAACCACTTGAGCTCTGGAAGATTCATGGCCAAGCTATTTTTTGCTATTGGGCACTGCCCTACTTTAACTGGTAATTGCGCGGTCCTGCAACGCTGTACCCAAAATAAATTAGAATTTTTTTTTTTTTAGAGCTTTCTTTTGATGGTATTTGCTCACCACTGCGTTTTTTATTTTTTGCAGTATAAACAAAAAAGGCGAAAAATTTTGAAAAGAAATAATTTTTTTTACTTTCTGTCATAAAACATATCCAATAAAATTTTTAAAAAAATCAAATTTCTTCATAAATTTTAGCCAAAATATATTCTGCTGCATGTTTTTCATAAAAAAAAAAATCCCATTGGTTTGCGTAAAGGTTATAGCACATACAAACTATGGTATATATACTGGAATTTTTTTTATACTACTAATGGTGGCAATCAGCGATTTATAATTGGACTGCGATAGTGCGGAAGTCAATCTAACACTAACTGATGCTAGGGGGAACTGATAACCTGCCACTGACATGTGATCAGTGATAATACTACACATTGTCACTGTACTAATGGCACTGGCTGGGAAGGGGTTAACATCTAGTGCAATGAAGGGGTTAAAAGTGTGCCTAACTATGTGTGTACAGTGTACTGTTTGTCACTAATGATCTCTCAGTTTCTCATCCCTGCTTTGCAAGGATGAGAAGTGACAGATTGTTCCTTGTGTAGCTCTGTATTGTTTACCGACAAAGATCTCTGGGCTGTGATTGCACACATAAATCATTGGCCAGGACTTGCTGACAGGCTCCTGGTGTGTACAATCACAGAGGGAGCCGGGTGGGAGGCGCACATGTGCACGCCCTAAACCCAGAACTAAGCAGCGGTGTACGGGTATGTCGCTTTGCCTACAGCTGCCACTCCCCTGCAGTACATTGCTGGCGGGCGGGCGGTTGGCAAAAGGCTTTTAAAGCATTGCCTATGCAAAATATAGGGTACAGAAGTTTGTTGTCACTTTGCAGGTGCGTGCAAATTTAAAGCTTGACATCTTGGGTATCTATTTACTTGGTGCAACCTCATCTTTTATATTATACTACAAATTGGGAACTATATTGCATTTGTGTGCACTAAGATTAAAGTGTTCGTTAACCCATAATCACTGCCAGCCCTTCTATTATAGGCAGGCAAAGCACACTGTACATGTCTTTTATAAAAACAAGGCTTGTAAATAACATTTTAGAACGATCTTCAGGCCGGTCACATGACTCGCGGCCAGGGAGATCACATGGCCAGCTCAGCCCCTCCTGCAGTAGCCCTGGAAACTGGCCGAGAGTCACGTGACCGGCCTGAGGACCATGCTAAATCTGTATTTACAAGCCTCATTTTTATAAAAGATGTATACAGTGTGCTATGCCTGCCTATATTACAAGGGCTGGCAGTGAGCATTTATCATTTTTTATTTGTACTAATAGCAGTGGGGGGAGGGGGAGAGGGTTGGAGACAGAGACACAGAAGACAGAGCTGACAGGCAGGGAGGAGAGGGTGAAGGGAAGAGCAGAGAGGAGAGCTGCGGATGATGAAAGGATGTACTCTGACCACAGTGGTCAGGGCTCAGCAGCTCTGATTATCGTGGTCAGCGCAGAAAGGGGGATACAGGAAGTGGCAGGATCAGCCAGGTTTTTTACAGTTTAGAGGGAGACAGATTACACAGCACAAGCACTGTGCTGTTTAATCTGCCTACCACTTCAGCCCCAGAAGGATTTACCCCCTTAATGACCAGGCCATTTTTTTGCGATATGGCACTGCGTCGCTTTAACTGACAATTGCGCAGTCGTGCAATGCTGTACCCAAACAAAACTGATGTCCATTTTTACTCACAAATAGATTTCTTTTTTTTGGTGGTATTTGATCACCTCTGTGGTTTTTATTTTTTGCGCTATAAACAAAAAAAGAGCAACAATTTTGAAAAAAAAAAAAATTTTTTGACTTTCTGCTATAATACATATCCAAAAAAAAAAAAAACTGTAAAAAAAACTAATTTATTTATCAATTTAGGCCGATATATATTCTTCTACATATTTTTGGTAAAAAAATTGCAATAAGCATATATTGATTGGTTGTGCAAAAGTTATCGCGTCTACAAACTACGGGATAGATTTAGGGACTTTTATTTATTTTTTTATCGTTTTTACTGGTAATGGTGGCGATCTGCGATTTTTAGCGGGACTGTGACATTGCGACGGACAAATCTGACCCCACTTTTTGGGGACCAGTGACATTATTATATTGATCAGTGCTATAAAAAGGCACTGATCGATGTAAAAATGACACTGGCAGGGAAGGGGTTAACACTAGGGGACGATCAAGGGGTTAGCTGTGTTCCCTGGGTGTGCTCTAACTATGGGGGGGCATGGGCTGCCAGGAACATGACAGAGATCACTGTTCCGGATCACTGGGAACAGCAGATCTCTGCCATGTCAGTAAGCAGAATGGGGAATGGCCTTGTTTACATAGGCAGTTCCCCGTTCTGCCTCTCTACACAGCGATCACAGGTCACCAGCGGACATCCTCCCTGCACGGATTGACGTACAGGTATGTCAGTTCACGCAGGAGAGCCAACCTGCGCAGTAAATGTATGTGAGCAGGTCGGAAAGTGGTTAAGGGATCCGGATCTCTATTTATTTATTTTTTTGGGGGGTTAACAAACACTCTTACTTTGAGTGTTTTTTACTGAGGGATACGTAATTTTTTATCATAATAAAATTTGTATATACGTTTTATTCATTGAAGTGTCTGTCCCATTTGTACCAGTAAAGTCCTACTATAAAATGTTGGTTTTGTTTTTTGTTTTTTTACTGAAACTTTTAGCTTAATTAACACTTTCGGAAATACTGCCTGAAAAAGGAAAAATTGGAACCACTACCATTTTATTCTCCAGGGTGTCTGTTTTCAGAAAATACATGTTTGGGAGTTTTAACTTATCTTAATTAGGCCTAAAATTATTATTTTTTCAACGTGTGCAAAGAAATGCAAATTAAAAAGGTTCAGTACCATAATTGGGGATGCCTTAAAGCTGTACATGGTGTTACAGAACAGTATGATTTTCAGGGGCAGTCTCAGTGACAGCATACACTGACAGCGCATAATTGGCCATGGAATGTATTTATTTCTTTCACAATTAGCTTGGCTTACATACAGCAGCACCCCAATTTGATTCATCACAGTTTATATGTGGTAATTAAAAAAAACAAAAGTAAAAAAAAAAAAGTGTGGGGTTTTCTTTAATAATCCAAACAGATACTATCCAGTCATGCAGCCTGGGTGGCCAGAAAAGGGAATGCAGCAAGTTTGCAGCTACCCCTTCCTGTACCATACCAGGCCTTTTAACACTGGGGGGACGTACCTTGCACTGGGGTGGAGCTTGCAAAGTACCCTTGCCCCAGTGTTGAGGGACAAAGGCCTCTTTCCTAACTCAGCATGTCCCAAAAAGGAGGTAGGGTAAATCTGGAAGCCCCTTTTTGATAAAGGAGCAACCAGATATCTGCTCCCTCCCAGGAGAATGAGTACAAGGGTACATTGGCACCTTTACCCATAAAGTGTTAAAAGTATACCAACACACCTTCAAAAACTTCTTTAACCACCCCAATACAGGGCACTTACATCCCCTTCCTGCCCAGGCCATTTTTCAGCTTTCAGCACTGTCACACCTTGAATGACAATTGCGCGGTCATGCTACACCGTAACCATGTGAATTTTTTTTATCATTTTCTTCACACAAATAGAGCTTTCTTTTGGTGGTATTTAATCACTCCTGGATTTTTTATTATTTCCTAAAAAAAAAAAAAGATCAAACATTTTGAAAAAAAAAAAGTTTTTCTTAGTTTCTGTCAGTAAATTATGTAAAAAAAATTTTTTCTCCTTCACTGATGGGCGTTGATGAGGCAGCACTGATGGGCACTGATGAGGTAGCACTTATGGGCACTGATGAGGTGGCACTTATGGGCACTGATTAGGTGGCACTGATGAGGAGGCACGAATATGCCGCACTTTTGGGCACTGATAGGTGGCACTGATATGCGGCACCGATGAGCACTGATAGGCGGCACTGATGGGTGGCACTGGGCACAGATAGGCAGCACTGGTGGGCACAGATAGATGGCACTGGTGGCCACAGATAGAGGGCACGGATAGGTGGCACTGATGGGCAGCACTGATAGGCACTGATGGGCATTGACGGGTGGCATTGATGGACAGCAGTGATGAGCATTGATGGGTACCAGTGATGGGCTTTAATGGGCAGCACTGATAGCCAGCACTGACTGGCATCACTGATGGCCACTGATTGCTGGCACTTGTGGGCACAGATTGGTGCCAATTGTGGGCACTGATTGCTAGCAGTGGCATTGCTGGCACTTAATTGTAATCCCTAGATGTCCTCTGCGAGGAGATGCCGCTGATCGGCTCTCCTCTCCTCACACTCTGTTGGTGTGAGGCGAGGAGCACCGATTAGCGGCATCTCCATGTTTACATGTGACCAGCTCTTCACACAGATCTGTGTCGCACCGTGTCCTTGCAACATGGCGCGGCTGCGATCGTCACGCGGCACGCCCCCGGGGGGGCGTGAGAGTGGTCGTTGTGGAGGGCCGTCATATGACGTCCACCCAGAACAAGAGTCGTGCCACACAGACGTCATTTGACGGCCAGCGGGTGGGAAGAGGTTAAAGTGTTACTAAACCCCTGACCTTGTATTCACTATATCTGGTCTCCCACAGTACACAGAACATGGAAATGCAATTATTTTAGTAAACATAACCTGCTAAATACCTTTTCTCTTCAGCCGTCTTGTGACTTCTATCAGTGTCTGGTTAAAGCTTGTAGCAGGAGGTTTCCTTCTACTCTGACTGTCCCATGAAGCTGCAGGACCCCCGACCCTCTGTCTGGACAGTGCTGATTGGCTCTGTGCTGATCACATGTACTCTCCCAAGAAAAAACAAAAAAGAACGCTCTAGCAAAACACACCAAACTGAGCATGTGCAGAGTGCCCCATTTGCTCTGTAAGAGCTGTTTCTGGCCAGCTCAGTAGATTGCTTTAAAAAAAAGGCCTAGATTATTTCCCAAATGTATATAATATAACTGGGTACTGACATTTATAGGTAAAGTTTATCCAGGGAAAATCCGATTGCCTCTCGGGGGATCAGGAAGGAATTTTTTCCCCAGCTGTAGCAAATTGGATCATGCTTTGCTGGGGTTTTTCACCTTCCTCTGAACTCTGGGTATAGGATTGTGTACATGGCATTGTATGATTTTGTTTTTGTTTTATTAGTTGAACTGGATGGACTTTTTCAACCTGACTAACTATGTAACTATGAGATCGATTGGGGACTGTGGAAAAAGGGGAGGATCAGAGGAGACAGAATAAAACAGCCTTTTTACACAATGCTCCAAATTAACCCCTTAGGTTCCACAGTGAGTTTAACAAGCATGCTTTAAAGCATATACAGATTGATTTTACTGTTGTGAGTTAAGTAACACTTTAAGGCTAGGTTCACACCTATGCAGGCTGGGGTTGATGTGTTTTTTCCGGTGCATTTTATGGCACGGTTTGCATTTTTCACAGGGGTTTTTAATGTGTTTTCGGGATGTGCTTATGGCACAGCTGTTTTTGCAATATTGCATGCATATATGCGGCCGCTCAATGCAAAGGCTTATGCCGAGAAGCCACATATTTGTGCGCAGTCAGCTCTAAGAGGTTAAAGGATTTTTTCATGGTGTGTATATGTATATATATATATATATATATATATATATATATATATATATATATATATATATATATTTACCTTAACCCTTCCGCTGCCTGAGCCATTTTTGCATTTTTTTTTTGCACACATGGTAAAATGCAAATTTTAGGCATGAAGATTAGTTGAAAAGAAGAAAGGAGGTTTGAAGGCTAAGTTCACCTTTTTGAACATGTTACATGGTCCACCCATATTTAGGCCAGAGCATGTAACATGTTCCAGCTCCTGCCACCAGTTCCCCCTTCCCTACGGTGTGTGACAGCATGCAGGGGATCTTCTCCCCGCACCCACTGTCACAATTTAAAAAAAAGCGCTGCAGTGCTGGGCTCCGCCTGTGAATGAATGAACTACAACTACCATCAGCAACAGCGGCTGAAGGCTTGTAGTTCTGAATGGACCTCAGGGCAGTGATGCATGCTCTCATAATTCATTCATAAACCCTGCAGCTTGTAAACAGTCAGCCCGTATAAAGGTAGGGGAAGAAAGCTCCAGGGCTTGTCTGCAGAAGCCTAACATTGCACCTCTGATCCACTGCTCACAGGTGAATTGCTTTCCAGGCTCCTGCAGAAACAAATAATAAATGCACTTTTTTCCTGCAAAAATATGTGCATTTATTATTTTTTCTTGAAAGGTGAACTTATTAGTAAAAATGTGAAACTCCCTCTCCCAGGAAGTGGTTTCGACAATACATGTCCTTAGTCTGCTTGTCTTCTGCAAACTGTTTGCAGGCTTTCTTGTGCATCATCTTTAGAAGAGGCTTCCTTCTGGGAAAACAGCCATGCAGACCAATTTGATGCAGTGTGCGGCGTATGGTCTGATCACTGACAGGATGACCCCCCCACCCCTTCAACCTCAGCAATGCTGGCAGCACTCATATGTCTATTTCCCAAAGACAACCTCTGGATATGACGCTGAGCATGTGCACTCAAGTTCTTTGGTCGACCATGGCAAGGTCTGTTCTGAGTGGAACCTGTCCTGTTAAACCGCTGTATGGACTTGGCCACCGTGCTGCAGCTCAGTTTCAGGGTCTTGGCAAGCTTCTTATAGCCTAGTGTCAGAAACCATGAAATCAGACCAAGACAGAAGTACAGTTAAATCACACTTGTTTAATAATAAAAAGTAAAAAGAACAAACACAGTCAAAACATAGTCAAAGTTCAGTAACCGGAACGGATAGTCAGCCAAGCCAGAAGTCAGGGATCAATGTAGTGGAACAGCAAGCAGGATCCAGAGCCAGAAGGGATGTCAGCAAAGCCAGTCTTTAAACAGGAATGCAGGAGATGTTTCTTGTGATGTTGACCAAGGCGAAGGCAGAGCTCCTCTGGACTGGACAGCTTAAGTAGGTAGGACTGATGAGCAGGATCATCAACAACAGCTGAGTAACTGTGGAGAGAGATGGGAGCTGGCAATTAGCCGACAGCTGAGCAGTCAGCTCAGAGAAGGAAGGGCTGAGCCCAGCCCTGACACCTAGGCCATCTTTATGCATCTTTTTAAGATCCTCAGAGAGTTCTTTGCCATGAGGTGCCATGTTGAAATTCCAGTGACCAGTATGAGAGAGTGAGAGCGATAACACCAAATTTAACACACCCGCTCCCCATTCACACCTGAGACCTTGTAACAGTAATGAGTCACATGACACCGGGGAGGGAAAATGGCTAATTGGGCCAAATTTGGACATTTTCACTTAGCAAGGTGTAATTTCTTCAGTGTTGTCACATGAAAAGATATAATAAAATATTTACAAAAATGTGAGGGGTGTACTCACTTTTGTGAGATACTGTACATAATTATACATTCCAGCTGATAGAAGAGGGCAGCGAATCCCTACAAGGCTCAAATTATTTATATGCTCCTTATTTAGGAGCATATAAATATAGATTATGTGCTCTAATTTGTAGCAAGCAATTAGAATCCAGACTTCATAAAACTAAGCATGCTGCCGCTTTGACCATTTTGTAACTTTCCAGTTTTGCATTATGGTGCGTTAATTACTAATGTTTAAAAAATCCTTAAACAAAAAATTATGAAAGTGATACAAAAACAAACCAGAGAGGCACATGGAAACTGCACGTTCATTATGAAAAATAGAAGAGAAGTGACTAATACATGATAGCAATGCAGTAAATTGTGTCATCAGAATTTTTCTTTCTTTTCTTATTTTATGGAGATTTTGCTAAGTCCTTGGAGGTAATATGATAAATAGCACTGTGTGAACCTTTTCTGGTGTATACTGCATTTCATACATGTGTGTAATGTGGGTAAAAACTGGGTCATGCCTAAAAGCTGAGGTGTAAGTGTCATACCACAACATTTACTATGAGTCCAGGAGAGAACGCGGGTCGCAAAAAGCTGCTTTGTACAGAGCTAAGCAGTGCTATGCATGTCATCGCTGGGAAAGTGAAAACAAGATGTTAGGAGCACGTCCAGTTATACTAAAAAGCAAACATTTTCTGGAAAGTTTATGATAGGCGTGCACTTCACGGTAAATTCGCTCTGTTTTAATCACCTACAATAGGTGTGGACAAAAATTATACATATACAGAGAGAGATATATATCTATATCTCTCTCTATATATAGAGAGATATATAGTATCTCACAAAAGTGAGTACAACCCTCACATTTTTGTAAATATTTTTTTCTATCTTTTCATGTGACAACACTGAAGAAATGACACTTTGCTACAATGTAAAGTAGTGAGTGTACAGCTTGTATAACAGTGTAAATTTGCTGTCCCCTCAAAATAACTCAACACACAGCCATTAATGTCTAAACCGCTGGCAACAAAAGTGAGTACACACCTAAGTGAAAATGTCCAAATTGGGCCCAACTATCCGTTTTCCCTCCCTGGTGTCATATGACTCGTTAGTGTTACAAGGTCTCAGGTGTGAATGGGGAGCAGGTGTGTTAAATTTGGTGTTATCGCTCTTAATCTCTCAGACTGGTCACTGGAAGTTCAACATGGCACCTCATGACAAAGAACTCTCTGAGGATCTGAAAAAAAAATGTTGCTCTACATAAAGATGGCCTGGGCTATAAGAAGATTATTCTTTATCATGAGGTGCCATGTTGAACTTCCAGTGACCAGTATAAGAGAGTGAGAGCGAAAACACCAAATTTAACACACCTGCTCCCCATTCACACTGACCACAATGCATTGCAGTGCTGAACAGTGCATTGCAAGCCCTGATTGGCTGAAGCAATGAAAGCACTGTCAGAGTAATGATTGGACACTGTCATCATGACTTTATCCAATCATGGCTCATTTACGCCCCACAGTATAAATGTATTCTTTCAATGGCAGCCATTTTTAGTGTGATTTTGGCATGGAACAGGGCTCTGTTCAGTGCTATTAGTTAGTTAGTGTGCTATACTGTGCTATTTTGCTTCAATTGTCAGTGAAGAATATTAGTTTAGTGTCAGTCTAGGGATAGTGTGAGTGTAGTGAGGAGGACCATCATTCAGCTTTGCATAGTGTGCAGCTAGATTAGGGACAGCTCAGATAGTTTCACTGTAGTGTAATGAGACCGTGTCAGTAATCTTTACATTAGTGTATAGCTAGAGTAGGGACAGTTCAGATAGTGTCAGTGTAGAGACGGTTGAACGCGTCTACTGTATTTGTTTGCGTTACTGCCAGTTTAACGCCATTTACTTTTGTGTGCGTTACTGCTGGTTTAACGCCATTTACTTCTGTGTGCATTACTGCCAGTTTAACGCCATATAGTTTTGCGTACGTTACTGCCAGTTTAACGTCATATTGTTCTGTGTGCGTTACTGCTAATTTAACGCCATATAGTTCTGTGTGCATTACTGCTAGTTTAACACCATATCGTTTTGCATGCGTTACTGCCAGTTTAACACCATATAGTTCTGTGTGCGTTACTGCCAGTTTAACGCCATATATTTCTGTGTGCGTTATTGCCAGTTTAACGCCATATAGTTTTGCGTCCGTTACTGCCAGTTTAACACCATATAGTTCTGTGTGCATTACTGCCAGTTTAACGTCATATAGTTTTGCGTGCGTTACTGACAGTTTAACGCCATATAGTTCTGTGTGCGTTACTGCCAGTTTAACACCATATCGTTTTGCATGCGTTACTGCTAGTTTAACGCCATATAGTTTTGGGTGCGTTACTGCCAGTTTAACGCCATATAATTCTGTGTGCGTTACTGACAGTTTAACACCATATAGTTCTGTGTGCGTTACTACCAGTTTAACGCGACATCGTTTTGCGTGCATTACTGCCAGTTTAAAGCCATATAGTTCTGTGCGTCACTGTACATTTGGTGCATTATATTGCAGTATGTTATAGTGTGGAGTGTGTCTGTGTAGTGTGAGTACTCAAATTAAAGTGCACCAAACACCTCTTTACACTGATTAAAGTGCATCTACGTACAGATTTCAGCTTTTTCTTTACATTTCCTTATAAGCACCGCCCCCTCCCTGCCAATAATGTCTGGGAGGACAACAAAGAGAGGTAGACACTCCCTTGGCACTGTAAGGAGGCCAGCAACAAATAAGTCCACAAGCAAAGGTGGACGTGGTGGTCACTCCTCAGGCAGGGCATCATTTCATCTGTTTGCCCATGCTATCCAGCCACAGCATGCAGAGGAGGCCGTGGACTGTTCAGTTCCCTGCAGTTGCCAGAGTGGATAAACCTGCCTCCTTGTCCACATCTATTCCTGCCATAGCCCTAACATCAGCCATTGAGGAGTCATTTGACCACAGCGTCAGCCACTTGCTTTAGGTATAGGTTTAGGTTTTTGCTTTTGGTATAGATTTTGGTATAGGTTTCATGGGCACAATTAACACCCTAAGACCAATTTTTCAGCACCTATCTGAAAGGTGCATATCATAGCAATTTTTTACAGCAAGGCCAATTCTTGCTTTCATCAAGAGTACCTCTATAGGGTTACGATGGGAAGGCACCCCCAACACCCAAAGACCAATTTTTACGCACCCGTTACTTCTATCCAAAGTCAAAGTGACAGCAGAATGTATCCAAAAAAATCTCTAATCTTGTTCCCAGGGCACTACATTGTGGCCTCATCATACACACTGGCTCCCCAGCTGTTGCTGAGCAAAATAAAGTTTTCTAAATGCAATTATTGCTTATTATTTGCTTTCTAAATGCAATTATTGCTGCAGAAAATTCTAGACATGGTACAGATCTGCCACTTTACAGGTATACTAAGGGGACCCCCCATGCACTATATTGGAAGGAATTTTTCATTTTTATGCTTTCACTTTAAAAATAAAGAAATCATTGCTCATTTAAAAATGACGTTTTTAACATTTTTTTTTTATTGATACATGTGCCCCAGGGCAGGACCCGGACCCCTATAACCATTGTATGCCCAATTACTTGCATATAAGCCCTCAAAATGGGCACTTTCAATTTTTTGCCGTTCATGTCCCATTGACTTTAATGGGGTTCGTTTTTAGGGTCCGAACTTTCGCAGTGTTCGGAAGTTCTGGTGCGAACCGAACAGGGGTCTGTTTGGCCCATCCCTAATATCTGAATATATATACAGTATCTCACAAAAGTGAGTACACCCCTCACATTTTTGTAAATATTTTATTATATCTTTCCATGTGACGACACTGAAGAAATGACACTTTGATACAATGAAAAGTAATGAGTGTACAGCTTGTGTAAATTAGCTGCCCCCTCAAAATTACTGAACAGACAGGCATTAATTATGATAAACAGTGATGTAAAATAATCTTAAAAGCAGACTAAAATATCACACTAAACAGCGCTAATGTTGAGCAACATGTGGCCAACTACACATGCAAAAAGTCCTTTTTTAAGAGTGGTGAAAAAGTTCAAAGTGTAGTTCAGGAAGTGTTTAACAGGTGATCAAAACAAAGTCACAGCGTGCACCTTCCTCCGATCAATCCAGATTCCACCCTGTGTGAACACACTCCCCTCAGGGGGTTAAACTCACCAAAGCTAGATAATAATAAGCTTTCAAGAAAAGAAGACACATCCACGCCACAAGCTACTGCTACCACCACTCCAGAGGGATCCCAGATGCTCAGGGCTCACAATAAATCAAAAAACAAAAGAAATGCGCACATAGCGTAATCCTGTTTATTGAATATAGACTCCTCACATCACACAAAGAAACCCCCCTTCAATAAAAACTCGTACATCAAAAATGCAATCAACACAGCAAATCATAAGGAGCGTTTACTTCACCGCATCAGCCGGCTCAGCTGTCCATGAACCGTCATCCACTTCCTGGTTGTGTAACAGGCTGCGGTGGAACGCAAACGTCACTTCTTACGTCGTGTAAGCCATGGCATTAATGTCTAAACCGCTGGAAACAAAAATGAGTACACCCCTAAGTGAAAATTTTCAAATTGGGCCCAATTAGCCATTTTACAAGGTCTCAGGTGTAAATGGGGAGCAGGAATGTTAAATTTGGTGTTATCACTCTCACTCTTTCATACTGGTCACTGGAACTTCAACATGGGTTGTGGCCACTCATTGAAATTAGAAGAAAAGAGGTTTAACCTTAAACTACGTAGAGGGTTCTTTACTGTGAGAGCGGCAAAGATGTGGAATTCCCTTCCACAGACAGTGGTCTCAGCGGGGGGCATTAATAGTTTCAAAAAAACTATTAGATAAGCACCTGAATGACCACAACATACAGAGATATACAATGTAATACTGCCATATAATCACACACATAGGTTGGACTTGTAACATGGCACCTCATGGCGAAGAATTTCCTAAGATCTGAAAAAAAAGAATTGTTGCTCTACATAAAGATGGCCTAGGCTATAAAAAGATTGCCAAGACCCCGAAACTGAGCTGCAGCACGGTGGCCAAGACCATACTGTGGTTTAACAGGACAGGTTCAACTCAGAACAGGCCTCACCATGGTCGACCAAAGAAGTTGAGTGCACATGGTCAGCGTCATATCCAGAGGTTGTCTTTGGGAAATAGACGTATGAGTGCTGCCAGCACTGCTCAGCTGGGTCAGCCAGGTCAGCCCATCAGTGCACAGACCATACGCCGCACACTGCATCAAATTGGTCTGCATGTCTGTCATCCCAGAAGAAAGCCTCTTCTAAAGATGATGCACAAGCCCGCAAACAGTTTGCTCAAGACAAGCAGACTAAGGACATGGATTACTGGAACCATGTCCTGTGGTCTGATGAGACCAAGATAAACTTATTTGGTTCAGATGGTGTCAAGCATGTGTGGCGGCAACCAGGTGAGGAGTACAAAGACAAGTGTGTCTTGCCTACAGTCAAGCATTGTGGTGGGAGTGTCATGGTCTGGGGCTGCTTGAGTGCTGCCGGCACTGGGGAGCTACAGTTCATTGAGGGAACCATGAATGCCAACATGTACTGTGACATACTGAAGCAGAGCATGATCCCCTCCCCCCTCCCTTCGGAGACAGGGCCGCAGGGCAGTATTCCAACATGATAACGACCCCAAACACCTCCAAGACGACCACTGACTTGCTAAAGAAGCTGAGGGTAAAGGTCATGGACATGTCTCCAGACCTAAATCCTATTGAGCATCTGTGGGGCATCCTCAAATGGAAGGTGGAGGAGCGCAAGGTCTCTAACATCCACCAGCTCTGTGATGTCATCATGGAGGAGTGGAAGAGGAATTCAGTGGCAATCTGTGAAGCTCTGGTGAACTCCATGCCCAAGAGGGTTAAGGCAGTGCTAGAAAATAATGGTGGCCACACAAAATATTGACACTTTGAGCCCAATATAGACATCTCTCTCTCTCTCTGTATATATATATATATATATATATATATATATATATATATATATATATATATATATTACACAAAGTGTTCCACAAAAAAACTGTATATTTTCAGGCATCGGCCAAAGATTTCCCCTGCAATATTAAATTCTATGAAATAAGTAAAACTGTCAGATAGACAGTAGTGGTGAGGTGGCAAGAGTTAAAGTGATATTAAAGCTTTGTGTTTTTTTGTTTTTTTTAAGGGCCAGTTAACACCACATGCAGCCCAGTGCATTTTTTTTCTGCATCAAAAACACATGGAAATTAGATTATATGATTTCCATTGGCATAGTTCACACCAGTGTGCACAGTCCCAGTACATTACAGTTCCAGAAAAAAAAAAATAGAACATGTTGCATTTTTTCTGCATTGGAACATGGAAAAACACACTGATATACACTAGAACACATCACAAATGCACCAGACCTCAGTACAAGGAAAAAGAAGAAAAAAAGCATCTGGAATGCATCCGGAAACGCATCAAAATGCACCAGAATGCGGCAAAAATGTGTTAAAAACCGTGCATGCCGAAATGCACCCGGAACGGATTTGGAGTGTGTTTTTGTGGTGTGAACCACTCTGACCACTTGCCTACTGGGCACTTTGACCCCCCTCCTACCCAGGCTGTTGCACTTTGAATGACAATTGCGCAGTCATGCAACACTGTAGCCATGAGACATTTTTATCCTTTTTTTTCACACAAATAGCTTTTTTTTAATGGTATTTAACCACCACTGGGTTTTTTATTTTTGCTAAACAAATTTTTAAAAAAACGTTTTTTCATAGTTTGTTATTAAATTTTGCAAACAGGTAATTTTTCTCCTTCACTGATGAGGCTGCACTGATGGGCACTGATAGGTTGCACTGATGAGGAGGTACTGATGGGCACTGATAGGTGGCACTGAAAAGCAGCACTGATGGGCACTGATAGGTGACACTGGTGGGCACTGATTGGAAGCACTGATGAGCACTGATTGGCAGCACTGGTGGGCACCGATTGGCAGCACTGGTGGGCACTGTTGGGTCTACACTGATAATCAGGACACTGATAATTAGTGCCCTGATTACCAGTGTAGATGTCCCTTCAACACAAGCTGGTTATCGGCTCTCCCCTCGGCTTGTATTTACATCATGATCAGCTGTCATTGGACATGTGGTTGGACATGTGGTAAAGGGCCGCTGCAATTGACCTCGATTTACCCTGATGTGTAATCAGTTATGTCTGAAGGACACGGCGATCACAGAGCATGCTGCCCGCCCCCTGCGGTGGGACCTGGGACACCCTCCCGGCAATGTAAGCACACGCTGGGTGGGGAGTGGTTAAATAACAAACATGTCATACTTACCTGCTCTGTGCAGTGGTTTTGCACAGAGCAGCTCCAATCTTCTTCTTTTTGGGTCCCCCGCCGGCGCTCCTCCCACTCGTGCAGTGCTCCCAGAGAAAGCCGCTTGTCCAAGCCGCTGCTCTATGCGCCCATAAGAAACATAGAGCCGCGGATTGGCCTCCTCCCCCGCTCTCTCCTCATTGGCGCACTGGCTGTGATTGACAGCAGTGGGAGCCAATGGGCTCCTGCTGCTGTCTCAGCCAATGAGGAGGGAGAGTCCTCATACAGCCGAGGCTATCGTGAACATAGCTGGATCAGAGGGGGCTCAGGTTAGGATCGGGGGGGCCCGCTGCACACAGAAGGTTTTTTACCGTAAAGAGGAGTTCCACCCAGGGGGGCCGTCAAAAAAAAAAAAAATTAAAAGTCAGTAGCTACAAATACTGCAGCTGCTGACTTTTAATTGGGCACTCACCTGTCCCTGGGTCCAGCGATGCGGGGGATCGAAGCCCCGCTCGTCCCCCCCCTCCGCTCGTCGGTGCCGGCATTTTAACTGTGGGCGCCGGGCTGTGGCTTCACAGCCTGGCACCCACTGCGCATGCGGGAGCGGTGCCGCGCGCCGTGATTGGCCGCTCAATCACCTGGGACCTGTATTGGGTCCCAGATGATTGACAGGAGGGAGGGAGCAGAGCGGAGCCCTTCCTGTGCCTGGGGGGGAAGTGATGTCACCAGCCCAGGCAAAGGAACAGGCAGACTACGAGGGACCACCTAGCAACAGGCATTTAGAGGTAAGTGAAAAAAAAAAAAAATATCCAAATGTTTTTTTGTTTTTTGTTTTTAGAATTTTTCCAGGTATTTTTGTTTTTTGGGTGGAACCCCACTTTAAGGAAAAAAAATCTTCAGCCTTTAGAACCACTTTAAGGAGGTATCACCCTCTGCCAAACTCATGGCATCTTTACCCCTGATTTTAGAAAGCTTGCTTTCCCTCACGACTCCATGTCAGCATAGCTAGGTATAGGCCCCTATGCTTCCGGGACCTAACTCATAAATTTAGGCCCACCTGCAGCCTCCACGTTCCTTTTATTTTCTTCTATGTGCAGGACCTAGGTGTGCTCCTCTACCTGGCTTTCCTAAAGAGCTGGCCGTCCATCCATGCGCGTTGGTTTAGAATGGACGCGGTCCCTGGTATACCAGCTAAATGACCTATAATCCAGGGAGCCCCACTGCTGGTCCTCAGGGTGGCTTTTATCACAGCTAACAGCCTTGTCTGGAGTCTGCTGGGTTAATGTGAAGTGGGCAGCGGTGTCAGCAGAGTCTCACCTAGGCATGTGTGCCCGCACAGTGCCAATGTTTACAGTCAGACGGTGGAGGTTGGGTGAGCGAAATTTAAAAATGTTTAATATCCAAATGAATGCTGCATTGCTGGGTATTGTGCTTTGCTTCCTGCAGCCACTGTGCATACCCTGAGTATTCTGCATAACAGGTGCACAAAGTAAAACTTTGTCTGTTCACACATCGCATTAACCCGTTGGTGGCTTCTCATGTTTGCTTTACTATTGTGCCATTATGCCAACCCCCTTAACTACTTGACCTCCGGAAGGTTTGCTCCCCTTCATGACCAGGCTATTTTTTACAGTGGGTATATCAAAGAATCACCACCGTTTCAAATAGTCACATTTTGTTGCTTTGCAGCCTGAAATAAAGACAGACACGGTTTTTGTTTTATCCAGCTGTATTTACTCAGTGCAACTTATAACATCCAAGTGAAAGATATAACACCTTGTGGTTGGAATACACTGTTAAAAAAACCAAAAAACTTGTGGTTGGAGATACGGAATCTTCTGCGACGTCATTCCCATCTGACGACCTAGTCCTAGTGGCTGGTGGTGCAGTCAGACACCAGCAAAGTAGGTTGGGAGCCCTATTTCAGGAGCAATGGGCTCAGGGCCAATGGCCTTTTTAAGGGTCCAAGATGGTTTTCAACATCCTGGAGTTGAGAGCAGAATTCCGGGCTCTCCTAGCCTTCAATTACCTCATCTGGGGTGGACCTGTCCTGGTGAAGTTAGACAGCACAACGACTATGGCCTACATTCGGAAACAAGGGGGCACTTACAGTCTCTTTCTCCTGAAGAAGGTTTCTCCGATTCTAAAGGCGGTCCAAGTCAATCTTCTGCAACTATCTGCAGTCTATGTACCCAGTTGGAAGAATCTTCAGATTAACTATTTGTCCAGGACAATCCTAGATGCAATGAATGGTCCAGACTGCCACAAGTCTTTTGAGAACTTGGTAATCTTTTCCAGAGGTAGACCTGTTCACATCCCCAGTCAACACCAAGTTTCAGACATTCTATTCCAGGGTCCAGCATCTGCAGGCAATCAGGGTGGAGGTGCTGATCACAGAGTGAATCTCCAAGACCGCTTATGCCTTTCTGCCACTCCCTCTGATTCTCAGCTTCCTGCTGAGGCTGTGGTGGGGGAAGGTGAGTGTTCTGGTGATGATCCAGATTGGCTGAAGGGGCCTTAGTATGCTTTGCTGAGTGTCAAGGATCCACTCCCTCTGCTGGTGAGATCGAATCTTCTGCAAAGTCCCATTCGTCCAGCATCCAACAGGCTCAAGCTGATAAAGAGAAATATAAACCTTAGCGCCTTTGGATAAAAGAACTGATCATCAGCTGCAGTAAAAAAACTTGCTAATAAGTGTAGCAATAACTCACGGTGGAGCTGCTGGTTTAAGCGGGTCTGTTACCTTCACTCTGCTTCCCTCTGTTTCACCATCACCGGGTCTAGGGTTCCGTTGAGTTTACCTCTGGACGACACACGCACCAACACTGAAGTACGTTTTCAATGCTTTATTAAACACTTGACTTAGGAAATAGCAGGAAAGAGGCGGTAAGGAAACTGCAGAAGAAACTCAAACATCTTCTTGTAGGGTTCTTTTAACAAATGTTCGGGTAGAATTCAGATATTGTATGGAATGCGCTCCCCTCGTGGGACACACTCCTTGCTCGTCTGGATAGGCCTCTCTCACCAGCCTAGCAGCAAGTACGCAGCACGAATCAAAGTCTCTGCCACAGACTTGCTTGGGAACAAAATCCGTACGATCCTCTGCCACTGGATGTATCAGATTTTCTGTAATGAATGTCAGTCACAGTGCCTGAACCTTTAAGCCAACCCGGCAACACTATGCTGTATAGTTACTTTCGGATACGTCCTCCAACCGAGTCACCAGGCCCCTCTATAGACCAGCACGCTGCGTGATCCCTCCAAGACAGGTCCTCCCCTGGGATCTCCTCGGTTGTCCAGCTTCGTCACACAGGACCGACAGCTCAGGACCATTCCTCAACCACGGTGGTAGGCCCCAGACAAGCCTCTGGACCCACCCCTGTGCCGCAGTATTGTGGGCCTCCAGAACGGAGGACCACGAGGTAGCTCCTTAATGCATACCTGTTCGGCCAGGAGGGCCAGCAGGTGGCTGTAAAACGAACCCCAAAATATGGCGTCTGTCCCATAAATACCCTTGCCCAGAATGCAACCCGGAGGACCACCTCCACCGAGTTCTCTCCGGGACAGAAGAGCATCCATACGCTTCAACACGTTGCCTTTCCAACACTAACCAGTGATAACAGCGACACCCACCGGTCAGCACGGAAGCACATACAAAGTCAGCCAAGCTGGAACAGAGGCAAACAACCTTCCTAACGAACAAGTTACTAAATTTACCTAACATGCGGTAGATTGCAAATCTACCAGCGCTACATAAGCAAATGGCAAAGAAGCAAAGAAGGAATTTAAAAACAGTTTGCTGCGCTTAGGGTTGATCAAATTCATGTAAAACATGCAGAACACGCAAAAAAATGCAGAACACGCATAAAAATTGCAGAGCATGCAAAAAAATGCAGAACACGCATAAAAAATGCAGAACACACAAAGGGTTAATAAAGTCCCATTAGGTGATGAAATAAAGTGCTCGTGCAATGGTGTTCAGACTGGGTGCCCCACATAGATTTACAATCATCCTGGATGTTGACCAACTATCGCTAGTATGGTCTAATAGACATGTGGGGATACCCTTAGGGAGCCTGTTGAAATGACGTCTCTTGCAAGAGTGCACCTCATAAATATAGATGGAAATGACAAAGGAAAACCTTCATTGCGCAATGCCGTAAAACCAGGTTTATTGAATACACAAATTAAAATAGTTCCACTCACATTTAAAAGTGCCTTATAGTCCTGGCACCCGGCGTGTGTAGCAGGCGATTGTTAAGGGTAATTGGCCCTGATAAGGAAAGCCACCGTTTGCAGCGTTCTGTTCAATTCCCAGGTAATCACGTATGGACGGAAGAAACGCAATGTAACCTTTGACGTTTCGGCATGCCAACAAGCCATCAACAGGGAGTGGTGAACTGCCTCTAAAGAAGTCGTGAACTGCCTCTAAGGACCCAAGCTGATGCTTTTAGAGGCCGAGGCTAATAGATCTGGGGTGCTCTGTAAAGGTTGTGAATACTCTTATGAAAGAAAGAAAAGACCGCACTAACATAGTAGAATATGGCTTAAATTCACATGACTATTGTATAACAGATGTATCCCATTTACCCCTTAGAGTCATCAACCCACAACAGAAAACTGCTACGAACCCCTTCACCTTCTTTTCCCCAGAAAATGAGACCACACCAATCTGGAGTAAATATTGGGCGTAGCAGCCAATTCTTTTATTAATAATAATAATAACAACCAATCAAATAGAATTAACATAAATTAACATAACTGTATGAAAGAACGCCTGAAATAAACCACCCCCATCTGTTAAATCCTCCTGTTGGTCTTTGCAGGAAAAAACCCACCAATCTTGCCACTCGATCCACTCCGGCACTGCGGTACCTTAACTAAAAATTAGGCCTCCAGCTGACATGCTAGCTCAGAGACAACAAACCAATTGACCGCAGTGCACCCAATAACCAATTCCAGCTAAACCCCTGTTAGCTGGAATACCACCAAAACGGGTCTCATACTACCGATGGGTCCCGAACTCTTCATATCTGGGGTTTAATCCTTCACCCGCAAAGACCAACACCATGCCGCTGCCACAACATTCACACACTGTAAAATACAAACAAATTAATTAATCTTGACCACATACTTACCAACTTCAGGGAGGGGGGGTGGGAAGCTCGCTCCTCCTAACAAACTGAGCTGGGGAGGGATCTCTCCCACTGCTCAGTTAACTCTGCTCCACCCTTTCCTTCAACCCCAACCAATCCCAGCATCTTTTACATAAAATCTCCCTACTCTGGTCCCCATGTTAACACTGTCATGCCCGCCCAGCGCCCATTGCATTTTATTACTTTTGCTCCGGGCTTCCTGGATTGCTGCTTATCACTGGACTCTTCACAGGTCTGTCACATACCCAATTATACTGTTCTTCACGCTGCAATTTGGTTAAAACCTCCCTAAGGGATTGATGTTCCCGAAGTTGGATCTCCCATTGGTGTTGGACGTTTTTGCATCAGATGCCTTCAATCAAAGTGGCCCCCTGTGGTACCTTTCGCTGAAAACTGCTTTCCTGGTGGCAATTAATTACATTAGCCAGAAGAGTGTCAGTATTAGCAGCCTTGGGGTTTAAAGGGATTGTAAAGTTTCAAGGTTTTTCACCTTAATGCATTCTATACATTAAGGTGAAAAACCTTCAGTTCTTTTTCTTACCTGAGCCCATCTGTTCTAGCAATGTG
The DNA here is from genome assembly GCA_037952925.1 of Lithobates clamitans. Lineage (NCBI taxonomy): Eukaryota > Metazoa > Chordata > Amphibia > Anura > Ranidae > Lithobates > Lithobates clamitans. The sequence goes on along the minus strand of JBBGZY010002360.1, from coordinate 1,341,739 downwards.
CATGAGCCCAGCGGATCCAGCTGCTGTCTCTGTCCTCACTGGATGTATTGATAGCAGCGGGAGCCACTGTTGCTGTCAATCCATCCAGTGACACGGGAGCAGGGGGTGGGGCGGAGTGCCAATATCTGTGTCAATGGACGCAGCAACAGGACTCGGGAGCGCGCCCGCACGGCTGCACCCATGGAAGGCGGCTCTCTGTGGGGGCACCCGAGAAAAAGGAGGAGCCAGGAGAGCCAGCGGGGCACCCTAGAAGAGGAGGATCAGTGCTGCTCTGTGCAAAACCCTTGCACAAAGCAGGTAAGTACAACATGTTTGTTATTTTGATTTTAAAAAACTGAACCTTTACAACCCCTTTAAGAACTCTTTCTTACGTTCTTCCCGGACAGGGTAGTATTCATGCCAATGCTCGCATTTGTGCCTAAAGTGGCCTTCAGAGCACACATCACACAAGAAGTTGTCCTTCCTACGTCCCTCTTGGGGAGTACCAAAGAAGTTAGCCCATTGGATGTGGGCCAAGCTTTAAAATGTCACATCAAGGCAAGTTCTGGCATCAGAAAGTCGGAGTACCTGTTTGTCATTCCAGTTGGAGTGCATAATGATTTTAGTGAAGCTCATCTCCTTGACCTACAAGTTGAATGAGTTGGCTGTGCCAGGGTGATCATAGCACTCTCCACTAGAAGGGTCTCAACCTTGTAAGTGACAGGCCGAGTGTTCCCTGCAAGGCAGCTACGTGGGTGGCAATATATATGTTCATGGCTCATTACTGTATAAAAGCAGCCTTAATGACAATTGAGTTTGGCAGACGCATCTTGCTTTTGCTTTTAGCCTGCATTAAGGAGTGTGTAGCATTATCCCTCCCCTGTGTGGCTAGTTAGTTCCCAGCTGTGCTGACATGGAGCCATTGGGGAAAACTGAAAATTGAATGACAGATCCTTACCGTAATTTTTCCTTTTCTGATGAGCTCCATGTCAGCACAAGTCCCACCTAGCTTGGTAGGACTAGTTACAGTGCGCAGAGGCTGCAGGTGAGCTCAAATTTTTTGAGTCCTGGAAGTATGGGGGGCCGGAACCTATACCCAGCTGTGCTGACATCTCATCAACTCATCAGGAAAGGAAAATTATAGTATGTATCTGTCATTAAATGTACTGTTTTTTGTTTTTTTTACTTTTATTGTTCCAGCTATAGCATTATGTTCAATGGTGATCTTGTTCAAAATACATTAGAGCCTTCTTATAACAGCAAAAGTAATTTGCATGTCTTGCTTTCATCATATCTCCCCAAAATACTGTGTTTTTTCCTCATTTTTAGATAATGGGTGGTGCCACGCAAATCATTCCTTTAGCCTCCTGTGGCCAAACGGACAATCACAATTGGCAGTGGCTTCCATATTAGACCTTATGGACCAACACAATGGCATTTGTGTTAATCATACCTCCAAAAATGTCCCAGATTGTGCAGGACTGTCTCACAGTTTCACCCTATTCCTACTGTCCAGTGCACAGCAACTGAGCCTCACTACTAGAGTATTGTATTGGTGGAGAGCGAGGGGTCTGAACTAGGGTGACCACATTTCCAAACTGCCATTCAGGGACAACCCCCCCCCCCCCGCGCCGCCCAAAAAGGATGGTTTTTGATACTTTTTTTTTTGCCAATTTGGAGGGGGACATGGAGGAAGAACGAAGGGGGACATGGAGGAAGAACGGAGGGGGACACAGAAGAAGAATGGAGGGGGACACAGAGGAAGAACGGAGGGGACACAGAGGAAGAACGGAGGAGGACACAGAGGAAGAACGGAGATAGAATGGAGGGGGACAGCAGGACAGAGGGGGAAAGCAGCAGAATGGAGGGGGACACGAAGGAAGAACGGAGGGGGACAGCAGCAGAATGGAGGGGGACACGGAGGAAGAACGGAGGGGGACACAGAAGAAGAACAGAGGGGGACACGGAGGAAGAACGGAGGGGGACAGCAGCAGGACGGAGGGGGACATGGAGGAAGAACGGAGGGGGACACGGAGGAAGAACAGAGGGGGACACGGAGAAAGAACAGAGGGGGACACGGAGAAAGAACAGAGGGGGACACGGAGAAAGAACGGAGGGGGACACGGAGGAAGAACGGAGGGGGACACGGAGGAAGAACGGAGGGGGACACGGAGGAAGAACGGAGGGGGACACGGAGGAAGAATGGAGGGGGACACGGAGGAAGAACGGAGGGGGACACAGAAGAAGAATGGAGGGGGACACAGAGAAAGAACAGAGGGGGACACAGAGGAAGAACAGAGGGGGACACAGAGGAAGAATGGAGGGGGACAGCAGCAGAACGGAGGGGGACACGGAGGAAGAACGGAGGGGGACACGGAGGAAGAACAGAGGGGGACACGGAGGAAGAACAGAGGGGGACACAGAAGAAGAATGGAGGGGGACACAGAGGAAGAACGGAGGGGGACACAGAGGAAGAACGGAGGGGGACACAGAGGAAGAACGGAGGGGGACACGGAGGAAGAACGGAGGGGGACACGGAGGAAGAACGGAGGGGGACACAGAAGAAGAATGGAGGGGGACACAGAGGAAGAACGGAGGGGACCCAGAGGAGGAACGGAGGGGGACAGCAGGACGGAGGGGGACAGCAGCAGAATGGAGGGGGACACGGAGGAAGAACGGAGGGAGACAGCAGCAGAACGGAGGGGGACACGGAGGAAGAACGGAGGGGGACACAGAGGAAGAATGGAGGGGGACACAGAGGAAGAATGGAGGGGGACACAGAGGAAGAACGGAGGGGGACACAGAGGAAGAACGGAGGGGGACACAGAGGAAGAACGGAGGGGGACACAGAGGAAGAACGGAGGGGGACACAGAGGAAGAACGGAGGGGGTCACAGAGGAAGAACGGAGGGGGACACAGAGAAAGAATGGAGGGGGACAGCAGCAGAATGGAGGGGGACACGGAGGAAGAACGGAGGGAAACAGCAGCAGAACGGAGGGGGACACGGAGGAAGAACGGAGGGGGACACAGAGGAAGAACGGAGGGGGACACAGAGGAAGAACGGAGGGGGACACAGAGGAAGAACGGAGGGGGACACAGAGGAAGAACGGAGGGGGACACAGAGGAAGAACGGAGGGGGACACAGAGGAAGAACGGAGGGGGACACAGAGGAAGAACGGAGGGGGACACAGAGGAAGAACGGAGGGGGTCACAGAGGAAGAACGGAGGGGGACACAGAGAAAGAATGGAGGGGGACAGCAGCAGAGAGGAGGGGGACATGGAGGAAAGATGGAGGGGGAGAGCAGCAGAACTGAGGGGGAGTGGGGGGGACAGCAGCAGAACTGAGAGGGAGTGGGGGACAGCAGCAGATTCGAGGAGGATTGGGGGGGACAGCAGCAGAACTGAGGGGGAGACAGCAGCAGATCTGAGGGGGGTGGGGGACAGCAGCAGAACTGAGGGGGGTGGGGGTCTGGGGACAGCAGCAGAACTGAGGGGGGTGGTGGGGGTCTGGGGACAGCAGCAGATTTGAGAGAGGGAGTGTGCATGCATTGCTCACTGCTGTAACTAGGTAGTGGACTGTGGAAGTTAAACTAACCTGTCCTGAAGTACTCTGGCGGGCGGACCTCGTGGGCGGGAGGGAGCCGTAGGGAGGACTCGGATGAGGCGGCTCAGTCAGGACTCAGTCACGGGCAGCTCGGAGTCGGCCCGGGTTGCGCTGCTGGCTGGCCGCTGGCAATGTGCGGCTGCTGTAGTCGGCTCGGCGGCGGCTCCGGGTCCGGGACTGGCAGGCATCACCACTGACTGGGGTTGGGCACAGGGCAGGCTAGTAAGCGTGGACTGGACTGGTAGGCTGGCGGCTGCTCTCTCTCTCAGAGGCGCGCTGCTCAGCCGTAGCGTGTAGAGTCCAGAGTGCGCCGTGCGGGTGCCCACTGCACTGACTCTCCCACGTGACTGACAGTGCCAGCTGACGTCACTGGTTGCTAGACGCGGGGCGGGCGGCCCTAGCCTAGCAACCAGTTAGCTGTGCATATCTTTGTGTGTTTAAGGTTACTTGTGTATATACTGTGCTGTAAAATGATAAGGGTGGCAGCCGGCGGTGTGTTTTTTTTTCATTCCGGGACACTGTATTGTCCCGGAATGAAGCTACCCGGGACACGGGACAAAAATCTCAAATAAGGGACAATCCCGGGCAATCCGGGACACGTGGCCACCCTAGTCTGAACTGGAGGGGTGATATATACTGACAGGGCTGCTGATAAAAATCATGGGGCCCCGTACATTATTAATAAATAAAAATGAATGAGATAAAAATAAAATATACAGGCTCCAGCATGGAGGACATATAAAATATATGTCCTCCAGAGGGACAGAGGGAGAGAAACAAAGTTAGGCTCCATGCATACTGGGCTTAAAAAAACTCCAGTTCCCTTGGCAGAAAAAAACGCTCATATAGAACATTGTGGGAGATTTACTAAAACTGGAGCACCAAGAACCTGGTGCAGCTGTGCATGGTAGCCAATCGGCTTTTAACTTCAGCTTGCTCACTTAAGCTTTGACAATAAAACCTGGAAGCTGATTGGACTCTCCAGTTTTAGTAAATCTCCCCCATTGTTTGAACAAAGTTTAGACAAGTTTGGGAGAGTTTTCATTTTTTTTCTGCCAGTAAGCACCAATCAGAAACGTGAACCAGAAGGAAGGTTTTTTTTTTTTACTCCTGCCTCTAAACGTTGAGCTCAAAATATGCCTGTAAATCCTCCTAATGTGCATGGATACATAGGATAACATTGAGCTGCTTCTACAGGCAGAATACAAAACTCCTGTAGAAGCTGTGATTTTTAAGCCAATGTACATGGAGCCTTTCAGAGATAAACTCAGGAGCAGAGCTAACCTTAGAGCCAGTGCTAAGGGGGGGGGAGGGCACACAGGGGAGGGAATTACTGAGGGATAACTGTCTCTTTCTTAATAGCTGGCAGCAGGGAGAGGGGGAGAGACCAGCTTTCAGCTGCTGGAGGAAAAGAGGCACAATTGTCACCTGTAACTAATCCCCCTCCCTGTGTGGGCCCCCCTGTGTGCTCGGCCCCCGTACAAGAGGATCGGTGGTCCCCCCTATCAGCGGCCCTGTATACTGGTGTGGGAGGAGGGGTCTGTACTGAAAAGGGTCTGGGATTGGGGTTGTGCTGAGGGGGGTTTAGAGCTGTGGGGGGAAACCTGTACTGAGTGGGAATTTGGAGTTGTGTGGGGAGATCTGCACTGGGGGGGGGGGGATATGAGCTTGGAGGGATAACTTGTACTGGGGGGGGGGGTAACATTTGGTTGTACATTATGCACTCCTAAAGCCCTGCATGATAAACAGGCTGTTGGGTTTCCGGTTTCCACACTGTAAATGAACTGTATTCAAAGATATAGCCAAACAAATACATAAATCATTTTATTAATGAACACTACCTTCTTGGATGTCTTTTCGTTTTTATTATGAAAAATCTTCTAGTATCAGGTGGGATTCTTATCAAAGCTGCTGCAGGATGATCTGTAAACCACACCCATATAACACCCAATTTTCCCTGGGCAAACCCACTTTTTGCTGTGGTGCGTTATGTGCACCACATTCTGCCCCTTTAAAAATTTTCCCCAATTGCCTCCGCACCAGTCACAGTGTTTCTGATCACTGCCACATCAGTCACAGTGTTCCTGATCACTGCCATACCAGTCCCAGTATCCCTGATCACCGCCATAACAGTCCCAGTGTCCCTGATCACTGCCACACCATTCCCAGTGTCCCTGATGACTGCCATACCAGTCCCAGTATCCCTGATCACCGCCATAACAGTCCCAGTGTCCCTGATCACTGCCACACCAGTCCCAGTGTCCATGATGACTGCCATAGCAGTCCCAGTGCCCCTGATCACTGCCATAGCAGTTCCAGTGTCCCTAATCACTGCCACACCAGTTCCAGTGTCCCTGATCACTGCCACACCAGTTCCAGTGTCCCTGATCACTGCCATATCAGTTCCAGTGTCCCTGATTACTGCCATAGCAATCCCAGTATTCCTGATCACTGCCACACCAGTCCCAGTGTCCCTGATCACTGCCATAGCAGTCCCAGTGTCCATGATCACTGCTACCCCAGTCCCAGTGTCCCTGATCACTGTGATAACAGTCCCAGTGTCCCTGGTCACTGCCACACCAGTTCCAGTGTCCCTGATCACTGCCATATCAGTTCCAGTGTCCCTGATCACTGCCATAGCAGTCCCAGTGTCCATGATCACTGCTACACCAGTCTCAGTGTCCCTGATCACTGCCACACCAGTCCCAGTGTCCCTGATCACTTCCATAACAGTCCCAGTGTCCCTGATCACCGCCATAACAGTGTTAGTGTCATTGATCACTGCCACATCAGTCCCAGTGTCCCTGATCACGGCCATAACAGTCCCAGTGTCCCTGATCACTGTCACACCAGTCGCAGTGTCCCTGATCACTGCCACACCAGTTATAGTATCACCATAAAGACTTGTTCACATGTGCGATGTTCTCTGAAGAGTGATCAGATCAGGGAGCATTTACCGGCAGTGGGGAGGCAGTGGGAGTTATTTATGAAAGGCAAATCCACTTTGCACTACAAGTGCAAACTACAAGTGCAAAGTGCACTTGAAATTGCACTGAAAGTGCACTTGGAAGTGCAGTTGCTGGAAATCTGAGGGGTAGATCTGAAATGAGGGGAAGCCTTGCTGATTTTATTATCCAATCATGTGCAAGCTAAAATGCTGTTTTTTAACTTCCTTGCATGTCCCCCTCGGATCTACAGCGACTGCACTTCCAAGTGCACTTTCAGTGCAATTTCAAGTGCACTTTGCACTTGTAGTTTGCACTCACAGTGCAAAGTGGATTTGCCTTTAGTAAATAACCCCCATTGCATCAACTCCTCACCACCTGCTTTAACGCCTTGGACCATACACAAGCACCCCCATTCACTTGAATGGGTCATGATCGGTGGGCGTACGGAGGGTATAATTCCTGCCACAGCTGCAAAGCAAATCAAAGCATCACAGCTGCAGCCTGTGTACACCCCCCAGCTGCTGCCTCTGAAGCCAAAACAGGTAGCAGTTGAGGGGTGGTAAAACCCAGGTTCAACTGCAAGGTTTTTGCTCCCCACAATCTTACATGTAAATGAGCCCTAATAGTGCAGCAGGTCAGTTTCTCCAATCGCTACCACACCAGTGACAGTGTCGCCAGACCAGTGTAGGTAGAATCAGTATTCCTGAATGAACTTGATAAGCGTGTACCTCTGCGCTACCCAAGTTCAAAAATAATAATCAGACTGTGGTGTATAGGTGAAAAAATAAAAATAATATAAGAATAGAGACAGAAAAGACTGTGCTATATTAGTATTAGAAGGAGTCCCCTGATGAAGTCACGTGCCATGACGTAACGCGTGGGGCATCCCAGACCAGAAGTGATGTCGGAGACTTTCAAACTGCTGTACGGAGCAGAACATTTTTCCTGTTTTTAAAGTTAAAGATACTATTTTTAATAAATGTATTGCTTTTAATTACTACACCATGGGAGATTATTTTCTTTTACCCCAATACATGGAATGAGAATGGGAGATGGAGTTTTAAAGGGACCACCACCAAGGATTACATTAGGTTACCTAAGAAACCTGGAACCAGGCTAGGATTGCTGGAAAATCATCCCAATCACTGTAATCATAAGGCTTATTTGATTACTTCTTAAGGTGAGAGTTCTGGGAGTAGAAAGGTGTCACAAGGAGGTGAAAGCACACCAATTTGTAAATATATATATGCACACAAGAAGCACTTTGTTTGGAAGCAAGTGATTATAGTTGATGCACCAACGGATTCCACTTTGTTATGCATTTTATATGTTTATATTGATATACAGTTGTGCTCATAAGTTTACATACCCTGGCAAAATTTATTTCTTGGCCATTTTGCAGGGAATATAAATGATAACACGGAAACTTTTCTTTCACTCGTGGTTAGTGTTTGGCTGAAGCCATTTATTATCAATCAACTGTATTCACCATTTTTAAATCATAATGACAACAGAAACTACCCAAATGACCCTGATCAAAAGTTTACATACCCCAGTTCTTAATACCGTGTATTGCCCCCTTTAACATCAATGACAGCTTTATGTCTTTTGTGGTATTTGTGGATGAGGCTCTTTATCTTCTCAAATCGTAAAGCTACCCATTCCTCTTGGCAAAAAGCCACCAGTTCCTGTAAATTCTTGGGCTGTCTTGCATGAACTGCACGTTTGAGATCTCCCCAGAGTGGCTCAATGATATTGAGGTCAGGAGGCTGAGATGGCCGCTCCAGAACCTTCACTTTATTCTGCTGTAGCCAATGACAGGTCGACTTGTCCTTGTGTTTTGCATCATTGTCATGTTGGAATGTCCAAGTACGTCCCATGCGCTGCTTCCTGGCTGATGAATGCAAATGTTCCTCCGGTATTTTTTCATAACATACTGCATTTATCTTGCCATCAATTTTGACCAAATTTCCTGTGCCTTTGTAGCTCACACTTCCCCAAAACATCAGTGATCCATCTCTGTGTTTCACAGTAGGAATGGTGTACCTTTCATCATAGGCCTTGTTGACTCGGTTTTTATGGTTGTGGCCAAAAAGCTCAATTTTGGTCTCATCACTCCAAAATGACTTTGTGCCAGAAGGTTTGAGGCTTGTCTCTGTGCTGTTTGGCGTATTGTAGGCGGGATACTTTGTGGCATTTGCGTAGTAATGGCTTTCTTCTGGTGACTCAACCATGCAGCCCATCTTACTTCAAGTGCCTCCTTATTGTGCATCTTGAAACAGCCACATGTTTTCAGAGTCCTGTATTTCACCTGAAGTTATTTGTGGGTTTTTCTTTGCATCCCGAACAATTTTCCTGGCAGTTGTGGCTGAAATTTTAGTCGGTCTCCCTGTCCGTGGTTTGGTTTCAACAGAACCCCTCATTTTCCATTTCTTAATTAGAGTTTGAACACTGATTGTAAGCGGGGGAATTAGCGTGGCTGTACTTTAGAGGTAAACACACTGCGTAGTATTGTAAATGAAGTAACTTTAATTGCCAGATAAGCAACAATGGAAAATTATATTTACAAAAGTGGAATAAACAATTCTCTCGTTAGCATATAAGGCAGCTCAGTAAACTGGCACTGTAGCTATTATTCCTCTCTTCAGGCACATCAGTGGTATACAAGGCACATTTTGATTACTTATCATAGGCTGCTGTCCATAAGCAGGTCCCACAGATGCAGCAGTGTTCAAAGGCAGGACTCCTGAGGAATCTTGTTCTGTCCCTGTAGGCCGGAACACTCTCCCTGAGTAAGGCCTAGCTTTCCCTCAAAGGCAGTATACCTTTCCCTCACTCATTCCACACACATGTCTCTCAAAATGGTGGCTGGGCTCTCTTTTATATGGAAGCTAACAGAAAATGGTCGACAAAATCTCGAGAGATCTTGTTACCAATCAGAACATGAGGCTTCTCCAAAATGGCTGTTGGAGATGAGTTAGAGAACAGTTAGAGCCTCAATAGGATTTCATAAAACAGGAAAACACAAACACTTTCTGAATATATATGATATTTCTGCATGAGAAAGTAAGTATTATACAATTGTATCCGACTTCTCCTCTCAGCCAGCAAGACTGTCCTGTCACAGTTATCTGTATGTGAGGAGGCTACCTACATGCTGATTGGCATTCTCAATTCCTTGGATATATTTTTATATCCCTTTCCTGTTTTATACAGTTCAACTACCTTTTACCGCAGATCTTTTGACAATTCTTTTGCTTTGCCCATGACTCAGAATCCAGAAATGTCAGTGCAGCACTGGATGAAAGATGCAAGGGTCTGTCAGGAGTCCAGAATACACACACAAATTACAAGCAAACAGATCACAGGTGAGGATGGTTACCTTTAATAGCCATTTAAACCCCTTTGTGTCAACTTGTGTGCATGTTATCAGGCCAAAATCACCAGGATATATAAACTTTTGATCAGGGTCATTTGGGTAGTTTCTGTTTTGATTATGATTTAAAAAGAGTAAACACAGTTGATTGATAATAAATGGCTTCAGCCAAACACTAACCATTAATGAAAGAAAAGTTTGTGTTATCATTCATATTCTCTGAAAAATGGCCAAGAAATCATAAATTCTGCCAGGGTATGTAAACTTATGAGCACAACTGTATATGCACTATATATGGTTTTAATACTCTCACAGGATATATCAATATTATGATCTGCTGTTACACCTACACACCTTCTGCGCAACACCAGTCTTTACATAATATACAATATTCCTGATATACCATATACCAGAATGGTGCAGACATCAACAAATTTCCTGATCACCGCCACACCACTCCCAGTGTAACCAGACCAGTGTAAGCCAGCAAAAGAGTTCCTTATCACCAACACACCAGTTGCAATGTCACCACAACCATGTAAGCCAGCAACAGTGTTCCTGATTGTCGCTATACCAGTCCCAGTGTCCCCAGACCAGTGTAAGCCATCAACAAATTTCCTGATCACTGCCACACCAGTCCTGGTGTCCCCAGACCAGTGTAAGCCAGCTACAGTGTTCCTGATTGTCGCTATACCAGTCCCAGTGTCCCCAGACCAGTGTAAGGAAGGAACAGTGTTCCTGATTGTCGCTATACCAGTCCCAGTGTCCCCAGACCAGTGTAAGCCAGCAACAGTGTTCCTGATTGTCGCTATACCAGTCCCAGTGTCCCCAGACCAGTGTAAGCCAGCAACAGTGTTCCTGATTGTGGCTATACCAGTCCCAGTGTCCCCAGGCCAGTGTAAGCCAACAACAGTGTTCCTGATTGTCGCTATACCAGTCCCAGTGTTCCCAGACCTGTGTAAGCCAGCAACAGTGTTCCTGATTGTCGCTATACCAGTATCCCCAGACCAGTGTATTCCAGCAACAGTGTTCCCGATTGTCGCTATACCAGTCCCAGTGTCCCCAGACCAGTGTAAGCCAGCAAAAGTGTTCCTGATTGTCTCTATACCAATCCCAGTGTCCCCAGACCAGTGTAAGCCATCAACAAATTTCCTGATCACTGCCACACCAGTCCCAGTGTAACCAGACTAGTGTATGCCAGCAAAAGAGTTCCTTATCATCAACACACCAGTTGCAGTGTCACCACAAACATGTAAGCCAGCAACAGTGTTCCTGAATGTCGCTATACCAGTTCCAGTGTCCCCAGACCAGTGTAAGCCAGCAACAGTGTTTCTGATTTCAGCTATACCAGCCCCAGTGTTCCCAGACCTGTGTAAGCCAGCAACAGTGTTCCTGATTGTCTCTATACCAGTCCTGGTGTCCTCAGACCAGTTTAAGCCAGCAACAGTGTTCCTAAATGTCGCTATACCCTATACCGGTCCCAGTGTCCCCAGACCAGTGTAAGCCAGCAACAGTGTTCCAGATTGTCGCTATACCGGTCCCAGTTTCCCCAGACCAGAGTGTAAGCCAGCAACAGTGTTCCTGATCGCAGATACACAAGTCCCACTGCCACCAGACCAGTGCAGCCAGCAACAGTGTTCCTAAACACCGCCACACCAGTGCAATGTTGCCTCTGCCTGCTGCCTGTACTGACCCATACGCATGTCTGACTTGCTATGTGCACTCATGGAACCACAGGAACTCTTTGCTTATAGGAATGGGACTGCTGTAGGTGATGCTACACTGAGCTATAGTCCCTGACCACTCATACAGAGACGACCATTACAGTAGATTAATTGTGACACAATTGGTTGATTTGTGTGATGCACAAGATACAATGTCCAGTACATAATCAGTCCAAACAGTGAAATGATCTCACACGTATGGGACTGCCATACTCTTGAACAGTAGTAGAATGTGTTTTGTGTTTGGTAATTCTAAGTATGCCCATGTCCATATTGTGTAAAAAAACCACACATTTTTTCAAAAGGCTCACCGTGCCCCTTAAAAATACCTAGAGGTGTTTACTCTCCAAAATATGGTCATTTTGTGGGTGTTTCTACTGTCCTGGTGCTCCTGCATTTTATAAAAACGTATGGCAAACAATGACATTTTCAAAAGACTCCCTATTCAGAAAGTACTTTGAAGTGTTTGCTTTTCAAAATGTGGTCATTTTGTAGGTGTTTCTCCTGTCCTGGCACTTCAGGGACTCAAGAAACATGATAGCTAGTCAGGAAATTAGATATATAATTGATACTCCTTGAAAGCCCATGCCCCTTAAAAAAATACCTTGGGGTGTTTACTCTCCAAAATATAATATTTTTTTGGTGTTTTTACTGTTCGAGTGCTCCAGGGCCATTCAAAAATGTGATAGGTAGTCAGAAAATTTGATAATTAGGTAATTTATGCCCCTAGAACGCCTGAAGGTGTTCCTTGGATTTTGGGTCCCTTCTATGCATCTAGACCTCTAAAAAAGCCTCACTCATGTGGTATCCCCAAACTCAGAAGGCATAGTAGAATGTGTTTCGGGGTGTATTTGTAAGTATGCATACGCTGTGTGTAAGAAATAACTTGTTAAAATGACATGTCATTTTAACCTTGCCATCCAGCGTCGTACCCTTCAATGTAAAAGTAATCCTAGCCACTAAAAAGCTGCTGGACTACCTATACAGGAGGCAGAAGGGGGTGCCACCCCCCTCCCTCTGCCGCCTTAACCAGGCTCTCTCATGCAATTGGGGAATCTGTTATGGATGCAACTGGTGGCATCCGGTTCCTGGGACACAGTGAGAGGAATTGATGTTGTTCCTTCCACTGTGTGATGTCAGAAACTGGAAGCGGGGAGGATTTAGTAACTTCCGCTTTCAGCCTCATGTAAACAAGCCATTACTGGCTTGAACAGGCATCTGATCAAACCAATCTTGGTTCGATCAGATGCTTTGGAAGGCAAAGGAGAGATGAAGAGGACCTGTCACGGCCCTTGCTATCACAAGAGATGTTGTTCACTAAAAAAAAAAAAATCACATGTGAGGTATCGTTGTGAATGTTCTAGTGGAGCAGTAATTCCAGCACCAGACCTCCTGTGTAACTCTAAACTGGTAACCGGTAAAGACGTATAAAGCATTACCTATGTTGATTTTTAAGTACCGCAGTTTGGCACCGTTCGATGAGCATGCACAATTTCAAACCGTGACATGTTAGGTAGCTATTTAATCGCTATAACATTATATTTTACCAAACAATTGGGTATGATATTGTGTTTTTGTGCATTACAATTCACTAAAGTGTATTTTTTCCAAAAAATATCGAGTTTGAAAAACTACTTGGCAAATGCCTTGTGACATAAAAAATTTAAACATTTTATTCTCCAGGGCCTCTGCTTAAAAAAAAAAATAATGTTTGGGGGTTCTCAGTAATTTTCTAGCAGAAAAAAAAAAATTATTAGATTTTTACATATATGTTAGAAGTGTCAGAATTGGTTCGGTGTTGAAGTGTTTATAGACTAACTTATGCCCCGTACACACGATCGGACATTCCGACAACAAAATCCATGAATTTTTTCCAAAGGATGTTGGCTCAAACTTGTCTTGAATACACACGGTCACACAAATCTTGTCGGAAATTCTGATCGTCAAGAACGCGGTGACATACAACACGTACGATGAGCCGAGAAAAATGAAGTTCAATAGCCAGTGTGGCTCTTCTGCTTGATTCCTAGCATGCGTGGAACTTTTTGTGTCGGAATTGTGTACACATGATTGGAATTTACGACAACGGATTTTGTTGTCGGAAAATTTGAGATCCAGATCTCAAATTTTGTGTGACGGAAATTCCGATGGAAAATGTCCGATGGAGCCTACACACGGTCGGAATTTCCGACAAAAAGTTCCCATCGAACATTTTCCGTCTGAAAATCCGACCGTGTGTACGGGGCAGTAGTATTCCTAGCATTGACCCTGTGCGGGGCCGACCGGCTGTGTCCTATCAATCAATGACATCACTGGTTGCTAAGGACACGTTGGACGGCCACACAACTTCCCTGGTTTTCCATCTTAGCTTCTCTCAGTGCCAGGGCTAGAGATGGGAAGGCCTAAGAAAAAAAAATGAAAAATGGAAAAACTGTTTTCTTTTCATTTTTTTCAAAACCGTTTTTGGTTTTTTTCTGCAAAAAAAAAAGAAGTGTGGAATATGTTCTTTTAAAATGATAAATAATATATCTATGACATGGTAATCAAGCTGTATAACATTAAGACCTTCATGAAAGATTTCTGAGACTTTATGTAAAGTCCTAATTTAAATTACTTACCCATTTACGGACCATTATATGGCGGCTCTTTGAAGTGGAATATCTATGACTAGCTGCCATAACCCCGGTATTCGCTTCTTCAGTGGGCGGTCCTATTTCAGATAAAAGTGGCCTCAGTGGCGGATTCCCCCCCTCCCGCCCCGCTTTTCTGCCCTCCGCCGCTTACCGGAGCCGCCGGCAGCAGCGGAGACGATTGGATCCCGTCCCCTGCTTTGCTGGCTACCGAGTGAGGGGAAGATAGCCCCCACCCAGGTTCATACCATTGCTGGGCGGAAGCGACGTCAAGATGTCACTTCCGCTCATAGCTCTTAAAGGGATTTTTTTTTATTTTTTATTCAATCTACATTTTTCTTATTGCATTTATGTGTAAATATGAGATCTGAGGTCTTTTTGACCCCAGATCTCATATTTAACAGGTCCTGACATGCTTTTTCTCTATTACAAGGGATGTTTACATTCCTTGTAATAGGAATAAAAGTGACACTTTTTTTTTTAAAGAACAGTGTAAAATGAATAAATAAGAAAAATTTATTTTTAGCGCGCCCCGTCCCGCCTAGCTAGCGTACAGGAGTGAACACATACATAAGTAGCGCCCGCATATGAAAATGGTGTTCAAACCACACATGTGAGGTATCACCATAATTGTTAGAGTGAGAGCAAAAATTTTAGCCGAGACCTTCTCTGTAACTCAAAACACGCACACCTGTAGAATTTTGAAGCGTGAAATGTCAGTAATCAATTTACCCAGCGTAACATCATCTTTCACAATATGAAAAAAAATTCGGCTAACTTTACTGTTGTCTTATTTTTTAATTTAAAAAAATGTATTATTTCCAAACAAAGTGCGCTTGTAAGACTGCTGCGCATATACGGTGTGACAGAAAGTATTGCAAGGACCGCCATTTTATTCTCTAAGGTGTTAGAAAAAATATATATATAATGTTTGGGGGTTCCAAGTAATTTTCTAGCAGTAAAAAAATATTTTATCAGCTGAAGGCAAGCAAATCCTGAAATACAATTCAAGTAACACTGTATTTCTCAATGCAGTTCTCAAACAAGAGAAACATGCTTGTTCACCACTAGTGGGCACTGCAGGAGAAAGGCTCCAGTTTAGTTTGCTTGTGGGCTCTAATGATTTTTGGGATACAGAGATCAGGGGTCTCCAAACATTCTAAACAAAGAGCCAGTTTAATGCCCTTCAGACTTCAGTGGGGCCAGACTGTGGCCATTGGGAGTAGAAATTGTCCTGGTGTCAGTGGGAGTAAACAATGCATCTGCATTAGGGGAGGAATAGCACCTCATCATTGGTGTCAGTTGGAGGAGCAGTGTCCCATCATTGGTATCAGTGGGAGGAATTGCATCCCATTATTGGTATCAGCAGAAGAAATAGTGCCTCATGGTTGTTGTCAATGGGAGAAATAGTGCCCCATCATTGGTATCAGTTGAAAGAATAGTGCTCCATCATTGGTGTCAGTGGAAGGAATTGTGTCCCATCATTGGTATCAGTGGAAGGAATAGTGCCCTTTTATTGGTATCAGTGGAAAGAATAGTGCCCCATCATTGACATCAGTGTGAGGTATAGTGACCCATCATTGGAGAAATATAGCCCCGTTGTTGATGTCGGTAGCAGGAACTATGCCCCCATTGTTGGTGTCAGTGGGAAGAATAGGGTCTTGTATCAGTGGGGGGCATCTGGCCCCTGGGCCGCAGTTTGGGGATGATTGCTGTAGATGATTTCTGTCATCTCAGGCCTTAATTGATACGCAAGAGGGTAAATTTGTCTGACAAATTAGTTTACCTTATTTAACCTTTAAATTATTCATATTAAGTTACTCCACCATCACAGCATAATGTTTACTTATAGTCTGGTCAGTAAATATTTTTTTTCCTCCTCTTAGTTAGGGATGAGCTTCGTGTTCGAATCGAACGCATGTTCGACTCGAACATCGGCTGTTCGACCGTCCGTCGAATTGCGAACGTTATGGGCCGTTCGCGCCAAATTCGTGTGGCGCGTCACGGCCCATAATTCACTGCGGCATCGCAGTGCATTGCTGGCTGATGATTGGCCAAGCATGCACTATGACCCGCATGCTTGGCCAATCAAAGCGCCGTCAGTAGAGAGAGCTGTAATTGGCCAAAGCCAGGGTGGCTTTGGCCAATTATGGCTCAGGGGATTTAGTACACGCCCCACACTATATAAGGCCGCCTGCACGGCGGCCCTGTGTAGTGTGTTCCGGTGTGCTGATAGAGAGAGAGACAGACAGTGTCATTTGATTTGAGTTAGCTAGATTAGGTTAGATCTGTTCCTGCTATTTACATTTAATGCAGTGCGTCCTGCTCACAGTGTTCAGCTAGATCCGTTCCTGCTATTTACATTTAGTGCAGTGCGTCCTGCTCACAGTGTTCAGCTAGATCCGTTCCTGCTATTTACATTTAGTGCAGTCAGTGTGTCCTGCTCACAGTGTTCAGCTAGATCCGTTCCTGCTATTTACATTTAGTGCAGTGCGTCCTGCTCACAGTGTTCAGCTAGATCTGTTCCTGCTATTTACATTTAGTGCAGTTCGTCCTGCTCACAGTGTTCAGCTAGATCCGTTCCTGCTATTTACATTGAGTGCAGTGCGTCCTGCTCACAGTGTTCAGCTAGATCTGTTCCTGCTATTTACATTTAGTGCAGTCAGTGCGTCCTGCTCACAGTGTTCAGCTAGATCTGTTCCTGCTATTTACATTTAGTGCAGTGCGTCCTGCTCACAGTGTTCAGCTAGATCTGTTCCTGCTATTTACATTTAGTGCAGTGCGTCCTGCTCACAGTGTTCAGCTAGATCTGTTCCTGCTATTTACATTTAGTGCAGTGCGTCCTGCTCACAGTGTTCAGCTAGATCTGTTCCTGCTATTTACATTTAGTGCAGTGCGTCCTGCTCACAGTGTTCAGCTAGATCCGTTCCTGCTATTTACATTTAGTGCAGTCAGTGCGTCCTGCTCACAGTGTTCAGCTAGATCCGTTCCTGCTATTTACATTTAGTGCAGTCAGTGCGTCCTGCTCACAGTGTTCAGCTAGATCCGTTCCTGCTATTTACATTTAGTGCAGTCAGTGCGTCCTGCTCACAGTGTTCAGCTAGATCTGTTCCTGCTATTTACATTTAGTGCAGTCAGTGCGTCCTGCTCACAGTGTTCAGCTAGATCCGTTCCTGCTATTTACATTTAGTGCAGTGCGTCCTGCTCACAGTGTTCAGCTAGATCCGTTCCTGCTATTTATATTTAGTGCAGTGCGTCCTGCTCACAGTGTTCAGCTAGATCTGTTCCTGCTATTTACATTTAGTGCAGTGCGTCCTGCTCACAGTGTTCAGCTAGATCCGTTCCTGCTATTTACATTTAGTGCAGTGCGTCCTGCTCACAGTGTTCAGCTAGATCCGTTCCTGCTATTTACATTTAGTGCAGTGCGTCCTGCTCACAGTGTTCAGCTAGATCCGTTCCTGCTATTTACATTTAGTGCAGTGCGTCCTGCTCACAGTGTTCAGCTAGATCTGTTCCTGCTATTTACATTTAGTGCAGTTCGTCCTGCTCACAGTGTTCAGCTAGATCCGTTCCTGCTATTTACATTGAGTGCAGTGCGTCCTGCTCACAGTGTTCAGCTAGATCCGTTCCTGCTATTTACATTTAGTGCAGTGCGTCCTGCTCACAGTGTTCAGCTAGATCCGTTCCTGCTATTTACATTTAGTGCAGTCAGTGCGTCCTGCTCACAGTGTTCAGCTAGATCTGTTCCTGCTATTTACATTTAGTGCAGTCAGTGCGTCCTGCTCACAGTTTTCAGCTAGATCTGTTCCTGCTATTTACATTTAGTGCAGTGCGTCCTGCTCACAGTGTTCAGCTAGATCCGTTCCTGCTATTTACATTTAGTGCAGTGCATCCTGCTCACAGTGTTCAGCTAGATCTGTTCCTGCTATTTACATTTAGTGCAGTTCGTCCTGCTCACAGTGTTCAGCTAGATCCGTTCCTGCTATTTACATTGAGTGCAGTGCGTCCTGCTCACAGTGTTCAGCTAGATCTGTTCCTGCTATTTACATTTAGTGCAGTGCGTCCTGCTCACAGTGTTCAGCTAGATCTGTTCCTGCTATTTACATTTAGTGCAGTGCATCCTGCTCACAGTGTTCAGCTAGATCCGTTCCTGCTATTTACATTTAGTGCAGTGCGTCCTGCTCACAGTGTTCAGCTAGATCCGTTCCTGCTATTTACATTTAGTGCAGTCAGTGCGTCCTGCTCACAGTGTTCAGCTAGATCCGTTCCTGCTATTTACATTTAGTGCAGTCAGTGCGTCCTGCTCACAGTGTTCAGCTAGATCCGTTCCTGCTATTTACATTTAGTGCAGTCAGTGCGTCCTGCTCACAGTGTTCAGCTAGATCCGTTCCTGCTATTTACATTTAGTGCAGTCAGTGCGTCCTGCTCACAGTGTTCAGCTAGATCCGTTCCTGTTATCTTCCTACTGACAGGCAGGCTTGTCTGGTTACAGTATATAAAGCTACCTGAAGAAAATTACAGGTGTTCTATCCCAGCTTAGTGCAGCTACAGGCCATTAGTATGTCTGGAAGGCCAAGAAGGAGAGGCAGACAGTCACAAGCCAATAAGAGAGGGCAAGCAGGCTCTGTGTCTAGTGCTGGTCGTGGAGACGGTGCATCCTCATCAGCCCGTGGCCATGGGACACGCTTGGCCTTTTTTTCGGCAGCTGGCCGTGTTGAGCCGCAACATGCAGAAAACTTGGTCGAGTGGATGACCAAGCCGTCCTCATCCTCCTCATCCTCTCTCACCCATGCCCAGGGTGCTTTGTCTGGCAAAGCAGCGGCCTCTTCCCTCAGCTCAATGTCATCAGTGACTCCTTCCCTAGCTCCACCATGTCCTCCTGAGGATTCCCTCGAACTGTTTGACCACAGTGTTGGGTACATGCTCCAGGAGGATGCCCAGCGTTTGGAAGGCTCTGATGATGATACTGAGCTCGATGAAGGCAGTAACATGAGCACGGACAGAGGGGGTGCCCAAGAAGGACAGCAATCTGGCAGTCATGCTCCCCCTGCTGCAGCATACTGCCAGGTTTGCTCCAGTGATGAGGAGGGAGGGGATGATGAGGTCACTGACTCAACGTGGGTGCCTGATAGGAGAGAGGAGGAGGAGGAGGAGGAGGAGGCGGCACATCACCAACGAGGCAGGATGCCCTCCAGGGGCCAGCCTAAGGGCAGCACATTGACTGCATCACACCCCAAAGCTCCACATGTGCAGGGCGCTGCAGTCTCTGCGCGTTATTCAAAAAGTTCTTTGGTGTGGGCCTTTTTTGAGACGAGTGCATCAGATCGCACCGTTGCTATTTGCAACATATGTCTCAAGCGTATCTCGCGTGGCCAAAACATCTCCCGCTTGGGTACCACATGCTTGACCAGACATATGTTGACCTGCCATGCAGTTCGTTGGCAAGCATATCTAAAAGACCCACACCAAAGAACAAAGAGGATCTCTCCTTGCTCCTCATCAGCTGAGATTTCCAACCCCACTAGACCTTCAGTCCTCTCTGAGACCTGCAGTGAGAGGAATGAAGGTGTAGAATTAGGTGTGTCACAGCCAAGTACTTGTGGGCAATCTGCTTTTGGTACACCGACGTCAGATTGTACCAGGCAAATTTCCCTGCCCCAGCTGCTGCACCGCCGAAAGAAGTTTGCTCCCAGCCATCCACATGCCCAGCGGTTGAATGCTAGCTTGGCAAAATTGCTAGCACTTCAACTGCTGCCTTTTCAGTTGGTAGACTCTGCCCCCTTCCGTGAGTTTGTGGAATGTGCGGTTCCTCAGTGGCAGGTTCCCAAACGCCACTTTTTCTCACGGAAGGCGATTCCGGCTCTCTACCGGCATGTGGAAGGCAATGTCCATGCCTCGCTGGACAGGGCGGTCAGCGGTAAGGTGCATATTACCGCTGACTCATGGTCCAGCAGGCATGGACAGGGACGTTACTTAAGTTTCACGGCGCATTGGGTGACTCTGCTGGCAGCTGGGAAGGATGCAGGACAAGGTGCAGTAGTGTTGGAGGTTGTTCCGCCACCACGCCTCCAAAATGCTGATTGTGACACACCTCTCTCCTCCACCCCCTCCTCTTCTTCTTCCTCCATGGCCTCTTCCTCGGAACCAGCGGTGCTCCGTAGGCGTTCAAGGGGCTACGCAAGTACGCAGGCCAAAAGATGCCATGCGGTGCTTGAGCTGGTGTGCTTGGGGGACAGGAGCCACACTGGGGCAGAGGTTCTGTCAGCTCTGCAGGGGCAGGTTCAGAGGTGGTTGACGCCACGCCAACTTAAGGCAGGAATGGTGGTTTGCGACAATGGCACCAACCTCCTCTCTGCCCTCCGACAGGGACAACTGACCCATGTGCCCTGTTTGGCTCACGTCCTTAACTTGGTGGTGCAGCGGTTCTTGGGCAGGTACCCGGGCTTACAGGATGTCCTGAGGCAGGCCAGGAAAGTCTGTGTGCATTTCCGCCGGTCATATAATGCCAGTGCTCGGCTGACGGACCTCCAAAAGGAGTTTAACCTGCCCAAGAACCGCCTAATCTGTGACATGCCCACCAGGTGGAACTCGACATTGGCCATGCTGCAGCGGCTGCACACGCAGCAGAGGGCCATCAATGAGTACCTGTGCGACTATGGCACCAGGACAGGGTCAGGGGACCTTGGTTTTTTTTCCCCACGCCAGTGGGCCATGATCAGGGATGCATGCACTGTCCTGTCACCATTCGAGGAGGCCACGAGGATGGTGAGCACTGACAGTGCATGCATCAGTGACACTGTCCCCCTTGTCCACCTGTTGGAGCACACGCTGCGTGGAATAATGGACAGGGCACTTGAGGCAGAACAGAGGCAGGAAGAGGAGGACTTCCTTAGCTCTCAAGGCCCCCTTTATCCAGACAGTGTTCCTGCGTGCCCGCCGATCACACAGGAAGAGGACGAGGAGGAGGAGGAGGAGGAGGAGGAGGAAGATTGTGTCAGTATGGAGGTGGAGCCTGGCACTCAGCATCAGCAGTCTTTAAGGGATCAGTCCCAAGGAACACATGGACTTGTACGTGGCTGGGAGGAGGTGGCTGCGGACGTTGTTGTCCTTAGTGACCCAGAGGACTCCGGACCGAATGCCTCAGCAAACCTACGCTGCATGGCCTCCCTGATCCTGCAAAGCCTGCGTAAGGATCCTCGTATTCGTGGTATCAAGGAGAAGGACCAATACTGGCTGGCAACCCTCCTTGATCCACGTTACAAGGGTAAGGTTGCGGACCTTATCTTGCCATCGCAGAGGGAGCAGAGGATGAAACATCTTCGGGAGGCCTTGCAGAAAGGTCTGTGCAACACGTTCCCAGAGACTGGGAGGTTACAAACTCCTGTTTCTGGACAACGTGTTGCTGAGGCTTCGGTCAGTCAAAGAAGGAGCGGTGGAGAAGGTGGCCGTCTGACCGATGCGTTCAGACAATTTTTTGGTCCGCAGCCCCAAGGTATGATCGGTTCCAGCAACCATCGCCAGCGTCTGTTTTACATGGTGCAGGAATACCTAGGGGCAAGATCAGACTTGGACACCTTTCCCACCGAAAATCCTCTGGGTTACTGGGTCTTGAGGATGGATCACTGGCCAGAGCTTGCACAGTATGCAATTGAGCTACTGGCCTGTCCTGCATCCAGCGTTCTTTCGGAACGCACATTCAGTGCTGCTGGAGGCGTGGTAACCGATCACAGGGTGCGTCTGTCCACTGACTCGGTCGATCGGCTGACCTTCATAAAAATGAATCAGTCTTGGATCACCACCAGCTACCAAGCACCTGATGCTGATGTAACTGAATAATTTTTTTCAGATCCCTTCAAAGACTGCCTATGCTGATGCTGAGTGACTATCCCTGAGTAATTAAATTCTTCCTCCTCAATCATCACGCTGATAGCTTGTAAGAACATTTTTGGTTCTGGGCGCCACCACCAGTGCCTAAGGCACAATTTTTCAGCCCCTGTCTAACAGGGGCGTGTAATTACAATTTTTGATGCAATACTTTGCAGCAGGGCTTGTTCCTGCGTTCCAACTAGAGTGTCTGTGAGGGGTTGCAGTGTTGTGGCACCAGCACCAGTGCCTAAGACCCAATTTTTCTGCCCCTGTCTAACAGGGGCGTGTAATTACAATTTTTGATGCAATACTTTGCAGCAGGGCTCGTTCCTGCGTTCCAACTAGAGTGTCTGTGAGGGGTTGCAGTGTTGTGGCACCAGCACCAGTGCCTAAGACCCAATTTTTCTGCCCCTGTCTAACAGGGGCGTGTAATTACAATTTTTGATGCAATACTTTGCAGCAGGGCTCGTTCCTGCGTTCCAACTAGAGTGTCTGTGAGGGGTTGCAGTGTTGTGGCACCAGCACCAGTGCCTAAGGCCTAATTTTTCAGCTCCTGTTCAACAGGGGCATGTAATTACAATTCTTGATCTAATATTTCACAGCAGGGCCCTGTGAGGGCTTACAGTGTTTTGGCCACAGCAACACCTAAGGCCCAAATTTCTGCTGAGTATATAGGGCAGGACCCTACTTTCAAACATCTAACTTACAAACGACTCCTACTTGCAAACGGAAGGAGACAACAGGAAGTGAGATGAAATCTACCCCTAAGGAAGGGAAATTCTCTCCTGTAAGAGTTAATATGGGAAAACAATTTCTCCTTTCCACTGATGCTTTCCAATCCTTGTTCCACAAAAAAACCCAAATTTTCAAAAAACATTTTTCATTGGGACAAAAAAGTGAGGTGAAATCTTCTGAAGAGGAGGAAAGACGCAAAACAAATGTCACAGGGGTGATAACCCTTCCCTATGTTTTCCAAAAAGCTTAGAAAAGATTTTTTGGCTGGAGCTAAACACATTAAAAATGTTCAAAATTACAAACAGATTCTACTTAACAACAAACCTACAGTCCCTGTCTTGTTTGCACCGCCTGTATACTGCTGTTCAGAGTATATAGGGACCTTTCCTTATTTTAATTTGGGTGCGGGGTTCCCCTTAATATCCATACAAGACCCAAAGGGCCTGGTAATGGACTGGCGGGTACCCATGCCGTTTGTCTCACTGATTTTCATCCATATTGCCATGACCCGACATGACATTAAACCCGCAAGCAGTTTTAAATGAGATTTTTTCCTTTAAAAATGACATTTGGTGCAGGGACTGTTCTAAACATGGGAAACACGCGTCACTTTACAGGCATACTATAGACACCCCCCAGGTACGATATTTAAAGGAATATTTCACTTTTTTTTTTTTACTTTAAGCATCATTAAAATCACTGCTCCCGAAAAAACGGCCGTTTTTAAAAGTTTTTTTTGCATTGATACATGTCCCCTGGGGTAGGACCCGGGTCCCCACACCCTTTTTAGGACAATACCATGCAAATTAGCCTTTAAAATGAGCACTTTTAATTTCGAACGTTCGAGTCCCATAGACGTCAATGGGGTTCTAACGTTCGTGCGAACTTGCGGTCCGTTCGCGGGTTCTGGTGCGAACCGAACCGGGGGGTGTTCGGCTCATCCCTACTCTTAGTAAAATGGTAAGACCAACATCTAGAGTTTGGAAACATTTCCACAGTGAAATTTCTACTGAGAGCAAAGCTGCAATTTACAAATATTCTGAAAATAAATATTCTTTTACAAATGCTACAAGGATGACAAAAAAACATCCTGGCAGGCCAGAGGTGCCTTAAAGACAATAAAGACATTACAGAAACACTCTTTCTGCCGATTCTGGATCATCACAAAGTGTTTATGCTGTATATATATATATATATATATACAGTGGGGCAAAAAAGTATTTAGTCAGCCACCAATTGTGCAAGTTCTCCCACTTAAAAAGATGAGACAGGCCTGTAATTGTCATCATAGGTATACCTCAACTATGAGAGACAAAATGTGGAAACAAATCCAGACAATCACATTGTCTGATTTTTGAAAGAATTTATTACAAATTATGGTAGAAAATAAGTATTTGGTCAATATCAAAAGTTCATTTCAATACTTTGTTATATATCCTTTGTTGGCAATGACAGAGGTCAAACGTTTTCTGTAAGTCTTCACAAGGTTGTCACACACTGTTTCTGGTATGTTGGCTCATTCCTCCATGCAGATCTTCTCTAGAGCAGTGATGTTTTGGGGCTGTCGCTGGGCAACACGGACTTTCAACTCCCTCCAAAGGTTTTCTATAGGGTTGAGATCTGGAGATCTGACCAGCCCACTCCAGGACCTTGAAATGCTTCTTACGAAGCCACTCCTTCGTTGCCCAGGCAGTGTGTTTGGGATCATTGTCATGCTGAAAGACCCAGCTACGTTTCATCTTCAATGCCCTTGCTGATGGGAGGAGGTTTGCACTCAAAATCTCACGATACATGGCCCCATTCATTCTTTCATGTACACGGATCAGTCGTCCTGCCCCAAAGCATGATGTTGCCACACCCATGCTTCACAGTAGGTATGGTGTTCTTTGGTTGCAACTCAGCATTCTCTCGCCTCCAAACATGACGAGTTGTGTTTCTACCAAACAGTTCTACTTTGGTTTCATCTAACCGTATGACATTCTCCCAGTCTTCTGGAGTCCCTGGCGGCGTAGTGTGTTAATGATGGTAGCCTTTGTTACGTTGGTTCCAGCTCTCTGCAGGTCATTCTCTAGGTCCCCCCGTGTGGTTCTGGGATTTTTGCTCACCGTTCTTGTGATCATTTTGACCCCACGGGGTGAGATCTTGCGTGGAGCCCCAGATCAAGGGAGATTATCAGTGGTCTTGTATGTCTTCCATTCTCTAATTATTGCTCCCATAGTTGATTTCTTCACACCAAGCTGCTTGCCTATTGCAGATTCCGTCTTCCCAGCCTGGTGCAGGTCTACAATTTTGTTTCTGGTGTCCTTCGACAGCTCTTTGGTCTTCACCATAGTGGAGTTTGGAGTGTGACTGTTTGAGGTTGTGGACAGGTGTCTTTTATACTGATAACAAGTTCAAACAGTGCCATTAATACAGGTAATAAGTGGAGAACAGAGGAGCCTCTTAAAGAAGAAGATACAGGTCTGTGAGAGCCAGAAATCTTGCTTGTTTGAAGGTGACCAAATACTTATTTTCTATCATAATTTGCAAATAAATTCTTTCAAAAATCAGACAATGTGATTGTCTGGATTTGTTTCCATATTTTGTTTCTCATAGTTGAGGTATACCTATGATGACAATTACAGGCCTCTCTCATCTTTTTAAGTGGAAGAACTTGCACAATTGGTGGTTGACTAAATACTTTTTTGCCCCACTGTATATATACAGTATCTCACAAAAGTGAGTACATTCCTCACATTTTTGTAAATATTTTATTCTATCCTTTCATGTGACAACACTGAAGAAATGACACTTTGCTACAATGTAGTTAGTGTACAGGTTGTATAACAATGTAAATTAGCTGTCCCCTCAAAATAACTCAACACACAGCCATTAATGTCTAAACCGCTGGCAACAAAAGTGAGTACACCCCTAAGTGAAAATGTCCAAATTGGGTCCAATTAGCCATTTTCCCTCCCCGGTGTCATGTGACTCAGTGTGAATGGGGAGCAGGTGTGTTCAATTTTGGTCACTGGAAGTTCAACATGGCACCTCATGGCAAAGAACTCTCTGAGGATCTGAAAAAATGTAATGTTGTTCTATATAAAGATGGCCTAGGCTATAAGAAGATTGCCAAGACCCTGAAACTGAGCTGCAGCACAGTGGCCAAGTCCATACAGCGGTTTAACAGCACAGGTTCCACTCAGAACAGGCCTCGCCATGGTCGACTAAAGAAGCTGAGTGCACGTGCTCAGCGTCATATCCAGAGGTTGACTTTGGGAAATAGACGTATGAGTGCTGCCAGCATTGCTGCAGAGGTTGAAGGGGTGGGGGTCAGCCTGTCAGTACTCACACTATACCCCGCACACTGCCTCAAATTGGTCTGCATGGCTGTCATCCCAGAAGGTAGCCTCTTCTAAAGATGATGCACAAGAAAGCCCGCAAACAATTTGCTGAAGACAAGCAGACTAAGGACATGAATTACTAGAACCATGTCCTGTGGTCTGATGAGACCAAGATAAACTTATTTGGTTCAGATGGGGTCAATGGTGTGTGGCAGGAAAACCAGGTGAGGAGTAGGGATGAGCCGAACACCCCCCGGTTCGGTTCGCACCAGAACCTGTGAACAGACCGAAAATTCGCACGAACGTTAGAACCCCATTGACGTCTATGGGACTCGAATGTTCGAAATCAAAAGTGCTCATTTTAAAGGCTAATTTGCATGGTATTGTCCTAACAAGGGTTTGGGGACCCGGGTCCTGCCCCAGGGGACATGTATCAATGCAAAAAAAACTTTTAAAAACGGCTGTTTTTTCGGGAGCAGTGATTTTAATGATGCTTAAAGTTAAAAAAAAAAGTGAAATATTCCTTTAAATATCATACCTGGTGGGTGTCTATAATATGCCTGTAAAGTGGCGCGTGCTTCCCGTGCTTAGAACAGTCCCTGCACAAAATGTCATTTATAAAGGAAAAAAAGTAATTTAAAACTGCTTGCGGCTTTAATGTAATGTCGGGTCCTGGCAATATGGATGAAAATCAGTGAGACAAACAGAATGGGTATGGATATTAAGGGGAACCCCGCACCTAAATTTAAAAAAGGAAAGGCGTGGGGCAACCAGGCCCTATATACTCTGAACAGCAGTATACAGGCGGTGCAAACAAGACAGGGACTGTAGGTTTGTTGTTAAGTAGAATCTGTTTGTAATTTTGAACTGGTACATTTTTAACGTGTTTAGCTCCAGCCAAAAAATCTATTTTAAGCTTTTTGGAAAACATAGGGAAGGGTTATCACCCCTGTGACATTTGTTTTGCTGTCTGTGCTCCTCTTCCGAAGATTTCACCTCATTTTTTGTCCCAATGACAAATGTTTTTTGAAAATTTGGGGTTTTTTGTGAAACAAGGATTGGTGATAAAGCATCAGTGGAAAGGAGAAACGTTTTTCCCATATTAACTCTCACAGGAGAGAATTTCCCTTCCTAGGGGTAGATTTTATCTCACTTCCTGTTGTCTTCTTCTGTTTGCAAGTAGGAGTCGTTTGTAAGTTGGATGTTTGAAAGTAGGGGCCTGCCCTATATACTCAGCAGAAATTTGGGCCTTAGGTGTTGTTATGGCCACAACACTGTAAGCCCTCACAGGGCCCTGCTGTGAAATATTAGATCAAGAATTGTAATTAGATGCCCCTGTTGAACAGGGGCTGAAAAATTGGGCCTTTGATGGTGGTGGTGCTAGTGCCACAACACTGTCCTCACTCTCTCTTGGTGGGCGCAGAAACGGGCCCTGCTGTGAAATATTAGATCAAGAATTGTAATTACCGTATATACTCGAATATAAGTCGTTCCGAGTATAAGTCGAGGCCCTAATTTACTACAAAAAATGGGAAAAACTTATTGACCCGAGTATAAGACGAGGGTGAGAAATGCACAGCTACTGTAAGTGGAAAAGAGGGTCAACAATGCCCATTTGCAGCCTCACTGTGCCCATTTGCATGCCTCACTGTGCCCATTTGCAGCCATAGGTCCCCCGAACTTCAAACTCAGTAGTTAAGGGTTCCTAGATGCCCCCTAGCTGCAGCCAAAATTTGGGGTCTCTGAACCCAAAGGGTCCCAAAATGACATTGCTGCAGATAGACACAGTTGACCGAATTTGGGGCCCCGTATCTTGGGGCCACTTAGTGCTAAGAACCCCAAATTTGGTGTGCAAACCCAATGGAACTAGCCCCATAAAATATCCAAAGCTGGGGTTTCTAGCATCAAGTGACCCCGAGATACAGGGCCCCAAATATCGGTTCAGAAAATGTCAAGCACTTTTCTGTAGCAGAGAATGACATTTCCCGAACCGGATTTGGGGCCCCGTTCCTCGGGGTCACCTGGTGCTAGGAACTCCATCTTTGGATATCTTATGGTACCAGTTCCACTGGGTTTTCACACTAAATTGGGGTTCCTAGCACTAAGTGGCCCTGAGATACGGGGCCCCAAATTTGGTTCAGAAAATGTCAAGCACTTTTCTGCAGCAGAGAATGACATTTTCCAAACCGATTTTGGGGCCCCGTATTTTGGGGCCACTTAGTGCTAGGAACTCCATCTTTGGATATGTTGTGGTACCAGTTCCACTGGGTTTGCACACCAAATTTAGGGTTCCTAGCACCAAGTGGCCCTGAGACACGGGGCCCCAAAGTCAGTTTGGAAAATGAAATTTTTTGCTGCAGAAAAGTGCTTGACTCGAGTATAAGTCGAGGGGGGCACTTTCAGCACAAAAAAATGTGCTGAAAAACTCGACTTATACTCGAGTAAATAGGTACATGCCCCTGTTGACAGGGGCTGAAAAATTGGGCCTTAGGCACTGGTGCTGGTGCCACAACACTGCAACACCTCACAGATACTCTAGTTGGAACGCAGAAACGAGCCCTGCTGCAAAGTATTGCATCAAAAATTGTAATTACATGCCCCTGTTAAACAGGGGCTGAAAAATTGGGCCTTAGGCACTGGTGCTGGTGCCACAACACTGCAGCCCCTCACAGATACTCTAGTTGGAACGTAGGAACGAGCCCTGCTGCAAAGTATTGCATCAAAAATTGTAATTACACGCCCCTGTTAAACAGGGGCTGAAAAATTGGGTCTTAGGCACTGGTGCTGGTGCCACAACACTGCAACCCCTCACAGATACTCTAGTTGGAATGCAGAAATGAGCCCTGCTGCAAAGTATTGCATCAAAAATTGTAATTACACGCCCCTGTTAAACAGGGGCTGAAAAATTGGGCCTTAGGCACTGGTGGTGGCGCCCAGAACCAAAAATGTTCTTACAAGCTATCAGCGTGATCATTGAGGAGAAAGAGGATAATTACTCAGGGATAGTCACTCAGCATCAGCATAGGCAGTCTTTGAAGGGATCTGAGATTTCAAAAAAAATTATTCGGTTACATCAGCATCAGGTGCTTGGTAGCTGGTGGTGATCCAAGACTGATTCATTTTTATGAAGGTCAGTCGATCGACCGAGTCTGTGGACAGACGCACCCTGTGATCGGTTACAAAGCCTTCAGCAGCACTGAATGTGCGTTCCGAAAGAACGCTGGATGCAGGACAGGCCAGAAGCTCAATTGCATACTGTGCAAGCTCTGGCCAGTGATCCATCCTCAAGACCCAGTAACCCAGAGGATTTTCGGTGGGAAAGGTGTCCAAGTCAGATCTTGCCCCTAGGTATTTTTGCACCATGTAAAAGAGACGCTGGCGATGGTTGCTGGAACCGATCATACCTTGGGGCTGCGGACCAAAAAATTGTCTGAACGCATCGGTCAGATGGCCACCTTCTCCACCACTCCTTCTTTGACTGACCGAAGCCTCAGCAACACGTTTTCCAGAAACAGGAGTTTGTAACCTCCCAGTCTCTGGGAATGCTTGCACAGACCTTTCTGCAAGGCTTCCCGAAGATGTTTCATCCTCTGCTCCCTCTGCGATTGCAAGATAAGGTCCGCAACCTTACCCTTGTAACGTGGATCAAGGAGGGTTGCCAGCCAGTATTGGTCCTTCTCCTTTATACCACGAATAGGAGGATCCTTACGCAGGCTTTGCAGGATCAAGGAGGCCATGCAGCGTAGGTTTTCTGAGGCATTCGGTCCGGAGTCCTCTGGGTCACTAAGGACGACATGGTCCGCAGCCACCTCCTCCCAACCATGTACAAGTCCATGTGTTTCTTGGGACTGATCCCTTAAAGACTGCTGCTGATGCTGAGTGCCAGGCTCCACCTCCATACTGACACAATCCTCCTCCTCCTCCTCGTCCTTGTCCTCTTCCTGTGTGATCGGCGGGCACGCAGGAACACTGTCTGGATGAAGGGGACCTTGAGAGCTAAGGAAGTCCTCCTCTTCCTGCCTCTGTTCTGCCTCAAGTGCCCTGTCCATTATTCCACGCAGCGTGTGCTCCAACAGGTGAACAAGGGGGACCGTGTCACTGATGCATGCACTGTCACTGCTCACCATCCTCGTGGCCTTCTCAAATGGTGACAGGACAGTGCATGCATCCCTGATCATGGCCCACTGGCGTGGGGAAAAAAACAAGCTCCCCTGACCCTGTCCTGGTGCCATAGTCGCACAGGTACTCATTGATGGCCCTCTGCTGCGTGTGCAGCCGCTGCAGCATGGCCAACGTTGAGTTCCACCTGGTGGGCATGTCACAGATTAGGCGGTTCTTTGGCAGGTTAAACTCCTTTTGGAGGTCTGCCAGCCGAAGACTGGCATTATATGACCAGCGGAAATGCACACAGACTTTCCTGGCCTACCTCAGGACATCCTGTAAGCCCGGGTACCTGCCCAAGAACCGCTGCACCACCAAGTTAAGGAAGTGAGCCAAACAGGGCACATGGGTCATTTGTCCCTGTCGGAGGGCAGAGAGGAGGTTGGTGCCATTGTCCCAAACCACCATTCCTGCCTTAAGTTGGCGTGGCATCAACCACCTCTGAACCTGCCCCTGCAGAGGAGACAGAACCTCTGCCCCAGTGTGGCTCCTGTCCCCCAAGCACACCAGCTCAAGCACCGCATGGCATCTTTTGGCCTGCATACTTGCGTAGCCCCTTGAACGGCTACGGAGCACCGCTGGTTCCGAGGACAAAGCACAGGAAGAGGCCATGGAGGAAGAAGAAGAGGAGGGGGTGGAGGAGAGAGGTGTGTCACAATCATTAGTAGTGGCATTTTGGAGGCGTGGTGGCGGAACAACCTCCAACACTACTGCACCTTGTCCTGCATCCTTCCCAGCTGCCAGCAGAGTGACCCAATGTGCGGTGAAACTTAGGTAACATTCCTGTCCATGCCTGCTGGACCATGAGTCAGCAGTAATATGCACCTTACCGCTGACCGCCCTGTCCAGCGAGGCCAAGACATTGCCTTCCACATGCCGGTAGAGAGCCGGAATCGCCTTCCGTGAGAAAAAGTGGCATTTGGGTACCTGCCACTGAGGAACCGCAAATTCCACAAACTCACGGAAGGGGGCAGAGTCTACCAACTGAAAAGGCAGCAGTTGAAGTGCTAGCAATTTTGCCAAGCTAGCATTCAACCGCTGGGCATGTGGATGGCTGGGAGCGAACTTCTTTCGGCGGTGCAGCAGCTGGGACAGGGAAATTTGCCTGGTACAATCTGACGTCGGTGTACCGAAAGCAGATTGCCCACAAGTACTTTGCTGTGACACACCTAATTCTACACCTTCATTCCTCTCAGTGCAGGTCTCAGAGAGGACTGAAGGTATAGTGGAGTTGGAGATCTCAGCTGATGAGGAGCAAGGAGAGGTCCTCTTTGTTCTTTGGTGTGGGTCTTTTAGATACGCTTGCCAATGAACTGCATGGCAGGTCAACATATGTCTGGTCAAGCATGTGGTGCCCAAGCGGGAGATGTTTTGGCCACGCGAGATACGCTTGAGACATATGTTGCAAATAGCAGCGGTGCGATCTGATGCACTTGTCTCAAAAAAGGCCCACACCAAAGAACTTTTTGAATAACGCACAGAGACTGCAGCGCCCTGCACATGCGGAGCTTTGGGGTGTGATGCAGTCAGTGTGCTGCCCTTAGGCTGGCCCCTGGAGGGCATCCTGCCTCGTTGGTGATGTGCCGCCTCCTCCTCCTCTCTCCTATCAGGCACCCATGTTGAGTCAGTGACCTCATCATCCCCTCCCTCCTCATCACTGGAGCAAACCTGGCAGTATGCTGCAGCAGGAGGAGCATGACTGCCAGATTGCTGTCCTTCTTGGGCACCCCCTCTGTCCGTGCTCACGTTACTGCCTTCATCTAGCTCAGTATCATCATCAGAGCCTTCCAAACGCTGGGCATCCTCCTGGAGCATATACCCAACACTGTGGTCAAACAGTTCGAGGGACTCCTCAGGAGGACATGGTGGGGCTAGGGAAGGAGTCACTAATGACATTGAGCCAAGGGAAGAGGCCGCTGCTTTGCAAGACAAAGTACCCTGAGCATGGGTGAGAGAGGATGAGGAGGATGAGGACGGCTTAGTCATCCACTCGACCAAGTCTTCCGCATGTTGCGGCTCAACACGGCCAGCTGCCAAAAAAAAGGCCATGCGTGTCCCGTGGCCACGTGCTGATGATGATGCACCGTCTCTCAACAACCAGCACTGTTGCCTCTAGACACAGAGCCTGCTTGCCCTTTTTTATTGGCTTGTGACTGTCTGCCTCTCCTTGTTGGCCTTCCAGACATACTAATGGCCTGTAGCTGCACTAAGCTGGGATATATATATATATATATATATGTACTGATACTGCAGCTAGCAAAATCAACTGCCTGCCTGTAGTATGAGAACACCACCAACTTTCTACAGGTAGCTTTAGCTAAACACTGTGCAGAGCTCGCAAAAAACTAACTTGTAGCTTATTTAGTTGCCTGCGGTAGTGATAGGATCAGGAAAACACCACCAACCTTCTACAGGTAGCTTTAGGTGAACACTGTGCAGAGCTCGCCAAAAAATAACTTGTAGCTTATTTAGCTGCCTGCTTTAGTGATAGGATCAGGAAAACACCACCAACCTTCTACAGGTAGCTTTAGGTGAACACTGTGCAGAGCTCGCACTATACTAACTTGTAGCTTATTTAGCTGCCTGCGGTAGTGATAGGATCAGGAAAACACCACCAACCTTCTACAGGTAGCTTTAGGTGAACACTATGCAGAGCTCACCAAAAAATAACTTGTAGCTTATTTAGCTGCCTGCGGTAGTGATAGGATCAGGAAAACACCACCAACCTTCTACAGGTAGCTTTAGGTGAACACTGTGCAGAGCTCGCACTACACTAACAAGTAGCTTATTTAGCTGCCTGCGGTAGTGATAGGATCAGGAAAACACCACCAACCTTCTACAGGTAGCTTTAGGTGAACACTGCTGTGCAGAGCTCGCACTACACTAACTTGTAGCTTATTTAGCTGCCTGCGGTAGTGATAGGATTAGGAAAACACCACCAACCTTCTACAGGTAGCTTTAGGTGAACACTGTGCAGAGCTCGCACTACACTAACTTGTAGCTTATTTAGCTGCCTGCGGTAGAGATAGGATCAGGAAAACACCACCAACCTTCTACAGGTAGCTTTAGGTGAACACTGTGCAGAGCTCGCCAAAAAATAACTTGTAGCTTATTTAGCTGCCTGCAGTAGTGATAGGATCAGGAAAACACCACCAACCTTCTACAGGTAGCTTTAGCTGAACACTGTGCAGAGCTCGCAAAAAACTAACTTGTAGGTTTAGCTGAACACTGTGAGGAGGATGCACTACCCTAACTTGTAGCTTTAGCTGAACACTGTGCAGAGGTTGCACTACACTAACTTGTAGTTTTAGCTGAACACTGTGAGGAGGACACACTACACTAACTTGTAGCTTTAGCTGAACACTGTGCAGAGGTCGTACTACACTAGCTTGTAGTTTTCGCTGAACACTGTGAGGAGGACACACTACACCAACTTGTAGCTTTAGCTGAACACTGTGAGGAGGATGCACTACCCTAACTTGTAGCTTTAGCTGAACACTGTGCAGAGGTCACACTAAACTAACTTGTAGCTTTAGCTGAACACTGTGAGGAGGATGCACCACACTAACTTTTACCTTTAGCTGAACACTGTGCAGAGGTTTCACTACACTAACTTGTAGTTTTAGCTGAACACTGTGAGGAGGATGCACTACACTAACTTGTAGCTTTAGCTGAACACTGTGCAGAGGTTGCACTACACTAACTTGTAGTTTTAGCTGAACACTGTGAGGAGGACGCACTACACTAACTTGTAGCTTTAGCTGAACACTGTGCAGAGGTCGTACTACACTAACTTGTAGTTTTCGCTGAACACTGTGAGGACGCACTACACTAACTTGTAGCTTTAGCTGAACACTGTGCAGAAGTCTCACTACACTAACTTGTAGTTTTAGCTGAACACTGTGAGGAGGACGCACTACACTAACTTGTAGCTTTAGCTGAACACTGTGCAGAGGTCGCACTACACTAACTTGTAGTTTTAGCTGAACACTGTGAGGAGGACGCACTACACTAACTTTTAGCTTTAGCTGAACTCTGTGCAGAGGTCACACTAAACTAACTTGTAGCTTTAGGTGAACACTGTGAGGAGGACGCACTACCCTAACTTGTAGCTTTAGCTGAACACTGTGCACTACACTAACTTGTAGTGTTAGCTGAACACTGTGCAGAGGTCACATTAAACTAACTTGTAGCTTTAACTGAACACTGTGAGGAGGATGCACTACACTAACTGTAAATAGTCTAGCTGCCTGACTGTGGTACTAATAGGATCAAAAGAACACCAGTAATTTTCTTCAGGTAGCCTTAAATACTGTAACAAGACAAGCCTGCCTGTCAGTAGGAAGATAACAGGAACGGATCTAGCTAAACTGAATACAGTGTATATATATATATATATATATATATATATATATATATATATATGCAACACCTGGGATGCATATATATACACAATACACTGTAAGTGAGGCTAACTCACTGACTGTCCTGCCTAATCTAGCTAACTCAAATGAAATGACACTGTCTCTCTCTCTATCTCTCAGCACGCCGGAACACACTACACAGGGCCGCCGTGTAGGCGGCCTTATATAGTGTGGGGCGTGTTCTAAACACCCTGAGCCCCTCTACTGATGGCACTGTGATTGGCCAAGCATGCGGGTCATAGTACATGCTTGGCCAATCATCAGCCAGCAATGCACTGCGATGCCGCAGTGAATTATAGGCCGTGACGAGCCACACGAATTTGGCGCGAACGGCCCATAACGTTCGCAATTCGGCGAACGATCGAACAACTGATGTT
This sequence comes from Lithobates clamitans, assembly GCA_037952925.1. Lineage (NCBI taxonomy): Eukaryota > Metazoa > Chordata > Amphibia > Anura > Ranidae > Lithobates > Lithobates clamitans. The sequence goes on along the minus strand of JBBGZY010002360.1, from coordinate 1,306,592 downwards.
CGAGTCGAACATGGGTTCGACTCGAACGCGAAGCTCATCCCTAGTGAGGAGTACAAAGACAAGTGTGTCTTGCCTACAGTCAAGCATGGTGGTGGGTGTGTCATGGTCTGGGGCTGCATGAGTGCTGCCAGGCACTGGAGAGCTAAAGTTCTTTGAGGGAGCCATGAATGCCAACATGTACTGTGACATACTGAAGCAGAGCATGATCCCCTCCCTTTGGAGACTGGGCCGCAGGGCAGTATTCCAACATGATAACGACCCCAAACTCACTTCCAAGAGGACCACTGCCTTGCTAAAGAAGCTGAGGGTAAAGGTGATGAACTGGCCAAGCATGTCTTCAGACCTAAACCCTACTGAGCATCTCTGGGGCATCCTCAAATGGAAGATGGAGGAACGCAAGGTCTCTAACATCCACCAGCTCCGTGATGTCATCTTGGAGGAGAGGAAGAGGACAACCTGTGAAGTCTGGTGAACTCCATGCCCAAGAGGGATAAGGCAGTCCTGGAAAATAATGGTGGCCACACAAAATATTTACACTTTGGGCCCAATTTGGACATTTTCACTCACTTTTGTTACCAGCGGTTTAGACATTAATGGCTGTGTGTTGAGTTATTTTGAGGGGACAGCAAATTTACACTGTTATACAAGCTGTACACTCACTACTTTACATTGTAGCAAAGTGTCATTTCATCAGTGTTGTCACATGAAAAGATAAAATATTTACAAAAAGGTCAGGGGTGTGCTCACTTTTGTGAGATACTGTATATATATATATATATATATATATATATATATATATATATAAAATTAAATACACTGCCTACAATGACTGAATATAGAGTCTACACTGAACATCCATATCCAGTCTACACTAAATGCACAGTATATATATATATATATATATATATATATATATATATATATATATATATATATATATATATACACAGTGGGGACTGAAAGTATTCCATCTCCCTTAAATTTTTCATTCTTTGTTATATTGCAGCCATTTGCTAAAATCATAATCATTAAATCATACGTTCATTTTTCCTCATTAATGTGCACACAGCACCCCATATTGACAGAAAAACACAGAATTGTTGACATTTTTGCAGATTTATTAAAAAAGAAAAACTGAAATATCTCATGGTCCTAAGTATTCAGACCCTTTGCTGTGACACTCATATATTTAACTCAGGTGCTGTCCATTGCATCCATTTGATCATCCTTGAGATGGTTTTACACCTTCATTTAAATCCAGCTGTGTTTGATTATACTGATTGGACTTGATTAGGAAAGCCACACACCTGTCTATATAAGACCTTACAGCTCACAGTGCATGTCAGAGCAAATGAGAATCATGAGGTCAAAGGAACTGCCTAAAGAGCTCAGAGACAGAATTGTGGCAAGGCACAGAGCTGGCCAAGGTTACAAAAAAAATTCTGCTGCACTTAAGGTTCCTAAGAGCACAGTGGCCTCCATAATCCTTAAATGGAAGGGGGAGAAGAGCCTTGGTGAGAGAGGTAAAGAAGAACCCAAAGATCACCGTGGCTGAGCTCCAGAGATACAGTCGGGAGATGGGAGAAAGTTGTAGAAAGTCATCACTGCAGCCCTCAACCAGTCGGGGCTTTATGGAAGAGTGGCCAGACGGAAGCCTCTCCTCAGTGCAAGACACATGAAAGGCCGCATGGAGTTTGCTAAAAAAACACCTGAAAGACTCCAAGATGGTGAGAAATAAGATTCTCTGGTCTGATGAGACCAAGATAGAACTTTTTGGCCTTAATTTCAAGCAGTATGTGTGGAGAAAACCAGGCACTGCTCATCACCTGTCCAATACAGTCCCTACAGTGAAGCATGGTGGTGGCAGCAACATGCTGTGGGGGTGTTTTTTAGCTGCAGGGACAGGACGACAGGACTGAAAGATGAATGCGTCCAAGTGCAGGGATATCCTGGACGAAAACCTTCTCCAGAGTGCTCAGGACCTCAGACAGGTTTACCTTCCAACAAGATAATGACCCTAAGCACACAGCTAAAATAACGAAGGAGTGGCTTCACAACAACTCCGTGACTTTTCTTGAATGGCCCAGCCAGAGCCCTGACTTAAACCCAATTAAGCATCTCTGGAGAGACCTAAAAATGGCTGTCCACCAATGTTTACCATCCAACCTGACAGAACTGGAGAGGATCTGCAAGGAGGAATAGCAGAGGATCCCCAAATCCAGGTGTAAAAAACTTGTTGTATCTTTCTCAAAAACACTCATGGCTGTATCAGATCAAAAGGGTGCTTCTACTAAATACTGAGCAAAGGGTCTGAATACTTAGGACCATGTGATATTTCAGTTTTTCTTTTTTAATAAATCTGCAAATATGTCAACAATTCTGTGTTTTTCTGTCAATATGGGGTGCTGTGTGTACATTAATGAGGAAAAAAATGAACTTAAATGATTTTAGCAAATGTCTGCAAAATAACAAATAGTGAAAAATTTAAGGGGGTCTTAATACTTTCCGTCCCCACTGTATATATATATATTAGGGCTGTGGAAATTAAAGATTAATTCCTCGATTAATCGTTAATTTTTTTGATTGATCAAAATTCAATTTATCAGTACTCACCTCTCCGCCGGCTTCCGGGTCCGACTTGAACATCGGGCTCATCCCTAAAAAGAGGCATGCCTACACCAGATATCATCACTATTGGACTGCTGAGAATTGAAAGGTGGTCTTATGGACCGGTGAATCAAAATGTAAAATCTTTGGTTTGTCACAGTGTTTTTGTATACTGTTAGGTGAAAGGATGGTTCCTCAGTGTGCAACACCAACTGTCAAATATGAAAAAGAAAATGTGATGGTCTGGGGCTCTTTTGCTGGATCCAAAGATGTTGACTGGCACCCCAAACCAAAAGACCTATCACAGCACTTTTTAGTGCCTTGCAATGCTTTCTAATCTACAATTAGTTCATTGCGGGTTTATCCTACGAAAAAGCACATCTCAAGACATGTAGACATGTCGGAACTACAAGAGAGCAAGATGGTAGGCTTCAATTCACAGAATCACCAACACATTTCCTGACCTAAACCCCATTTGAGCAATCAATAGTACAATTACAACACATTTGTGGGAAGTTCAGCAGCAATGTTGGGGAGAAATTTTTGAAAAGCATTTGATTTACATTGTAGAAAAAATGCCACAAGCTTGTTTGGCTGGTATATCTTCAAAAGCTGGCTGCTTTGATGAGTCAAACATCTTTACTGCTTAGCTCAAGAACTAGAATTTATTGTATTGGAGCTTACTGGTCCTTAGATGTTGTGGCTACATTAGTTATTTTTTGCAGGCTTTTTTCCTTTATTTTCACCTGGTGATTGTGCCAGTAACACACTTCTTGTCCTAGAAGTAGGACAAGAAGGGCACCTCCTGCATCCTGTCATTAGTGGCCTAATGCACACATTCAGTTTCACACTCTCTGCTTTCCTTCTAAGGGCTTGTTCACACCTTGCAGCACTTCCTGATAAGACCCTAATGAGGGCTTGTTCAAGAAAATGTTGCATGTCTTAACAGCTGGAACAAACAAGCAGACTCACCAATTGCAGTAAACAATTCCACTTTGGGGGTTTCCATCACCTCTGTTACTCATTCTGAGCATCCTGGGTGTCTAAACTCCAATCTTGGGCATCTGGTGGGGAATTCAAACCCAACACCTTAGCTGAAAATCCGCAGAAGCCAGTTGGGCATTTTTACTAGAGGTAGATTTTTAGTCGTTAATTCCTGACTAGTCCACAGCTATTCCTTACATACATCACAGGAACCGTCCCCAGAATTTACCTTATTTTTCAAGGATAACCTACAAAAGCCATAAGTTGTTTCTCTTGGTCCTTCCGTACACACACACAAAGATACTTCCATGGCACTCTCGCCTGTGGGAGTTTGCAAAGTACAGTCCCTCATAGCAGTGGTTTTCAACCCTGTCCTCAAGTACCCCCAACAGGCCATGTTTGCAGGTTGTCTTTTATCTTGCACAGGTGCTTTAAATCAGAGTCAATGGCTATGTATTTTGGACAGCTACTTTTATCTAAGAGAAATTCCCAAAATATGGCCTGTTGGGGGTACTTGAGGATAGGGTTGAAAACCACTGCTTCATAGTACCAAAATCAGCTTTCCAATTTTCAAAGAACCAGCCCAGACCACACCCGCCCTCGCTGCACTGAAAGACTCTGCCAGGGTGCCAAGCACCTTTCATTTCTTGACCATTAAACGCTCTCTTTATTCCAGCTCATAATAACACAAATTGTCTAGTAAAGGTTGGTGGCATTTCAATGGTTTTACTTAAATATACTTAAAAAATACAACTTGTTTTCTTTTACCCTGGTTTTCCAGCCAGGTAGCTCAGCATAATTTCTACAGTTTCTGCAGATTCTTCCTGTTTTTATGGATAAGCATGTTACTGTTTACCAATCCTCAGGTCCCCATTTTTCATAATGTCCCTTCTTCTCTCCTCACGTATTGTCCCTCTTCTATCTTTCTATCTTTCATATACTTGCCCTCCTTGGGATTAAACTTACTGTAAAGCAGTCCTGGGGCCCAAGTAATGGGAGTGGGCCCACTCAGTGGAGAACCATGCCTCACCCCAAGGGCGTTCGGATTCAGCAATGCAAGTGTCTTCCACCCTGGCCCTTAATATTAAGGGCATCCCCAGGGACATAAGTGGCAGGCAGTCAGAGTAGACATAAATATGCACAATGTCATGCTTGACAAAAACAATGTTATTGCAGATAGACACATACACAGTACTGATCAGGAGGTGAATATGAGATGCCGAAAATCCCTAATAACGAATGGAAAAATCTTTTACACACACAGATGGCTTATGTTCGGTAGCTCTCTACACAATGAGTGTCCCTCTCAACGAACAGAGATCTTTTGAACCAAAAATTTATATTTATGTATGTCAGTCAAAGCGGGCTCCAGATGGAAGTTCTTAGAGTCCACACATTGGGTTTATTTACTAAAACCGGAGCATGCTAAATATGTTGCAGCTCTGCATAGAAACCAATCCGCTTACAGGTTTTTTTTGTCAAAGCTAAGTTGAACAAGCGAAAGTTAGAAGCTGATTGGCTACCATGCACAGTTGCACCAGATTTGCACTCTCCAGTTTTAGTAAATCAACCCCATTGTGTGTTATTGATTCCATAAATGACAACAGGGGAACAAGGAAATGTAACCAAAACGTTTTCAGGACTCAACAATCCCCTTTCTTCAGAGCTTTAAAACTGAACCTAAAGAAAAGCCCGGAGCAGCAGCATGCAATGTGATATGGGAAGGGCGTACATGACGGTGGTAGCAGTGTAGGTAGACAAGAGAAAGTGTGGTAACATGGAGCCGAGGGGGAGGGACTGGATGGGAGGGGTTATATAAAAAGAGATCCCGCTCTAAGAGGGATCAGCAGAAAGTTGAAAGAAAGTTCCACGTCAGCAGCATGTCCGAGGTGGAGCGCCTGATGGCCCAACTGCGGGAAGAAGTGGCGGTGCGAGGTACGGCATGGCTCCAGGAGACGATCGGGTCCGCGCTACACAGAGCGGACCAGCAGGCAAGTGTGGGCGAGAGGAGCGGCACAAGAGCGCCAGTCCCGGCCGCCTGAGCGGCCGGGACTGATGGCAGAACAGCGGCAGTCGGGTAGTCACATGCCGGGACTCCCGGTGGGCCCTCTGGCAAAACGGGCAGCAGGGGGAGACTGTGGCAGCGTGTCTACGGCCCCAGTGGGACAGAACAGAAGACAGGAGGGAGTGAGAGCCGCGGTGCAGCCTAGTAGAAGAGGACATGCAGGGAGCATGAGCCCCGCCCCCAGGATGGCGGCGGGAAGCTCCACCATCTCTGCTGTAGGAGAACATGGAGTGGTCCCTGCAGTGGCGTAGCGTGGGTTGTCAGCACCCGGGGCAAGGAAAGTCATTTGCGCCCCCCCCCCCACCCCCTAACCTGCGGACTTTTATCACTCCCAGAGTCCCTTCAAATACAATAGTACTGACCTACCTGATTCCTATACTGACCACTACACTAACCTACTTGATTTCAACACTGACCAGCCTGATTCCTTTACTGACCATTACACACTACACTGTCCACTATACGATACTGTCCACTACACTGACCACTATACTGTCCACTACACTACACTGACCACTATACTGTCCACTACACTGACCACTATACTACACTGACCACTATACTGTCCACTACACTACACTGACCACTATACTGTCCACTACACTATACTATACTGACCACTATACTACACTGAGAACTACACTACAGTGACCATTACACTGTCCACTACACTACACTGACCACTATACTATACACTCCACGACACTGTCCACTACACTATACTGACCACTACACTGTCCACTATACTGACCACTACACTACACTGTCCACTATACTGACCACTACACTGAGAACTACACTACACTGACCACTATACTGTCCACTGCACTACACTGACCACTATACTACACTGTCCACTACACTACACTGTCCACTACAGTACACTGACCACTACACTACACTGACCACTATACTGACCACAATACTACACTGTCCACTACACTACACTGTCCACTACACTATACTGACCACAATACTACACTGTCAACTACACTACACTGACCACTACACTATACTGACCACTACACTGTCCACCATACTACACTGACCACTACACTACACTGACCACTACACTATACAGACCACATTACTACACTGATCACTACACTACACTGTACACTACACTATACTGACCACTACACTAAACAGACGACAGTACTACACTCTCCACTATACTAAACTGTCCACTACACTACACTGTCCACTACACTATACTGACCACAATACTACACTGTCCAGTATACTACACTGACCACTACACTACACTGTCCACTACACTACACTGACCACTACACTGCACTGACCACTACACTACACTGTCCACTACACTACACTACACTACACTACACTGTCCACTACACTATACTGACCACTATACTACACTGTCCACTACACTGTCCACTACACTACACTGTCCATTACACTACACTGACCACTATACTACACTGACCACTACACTGTCCACTACACTACACTGTCCACTACACTATACAGACTACAATACTACACTGTCCACTATACTACACTGACCACTACACTCCACTGACCACTACACTACACTGTCCACTACACTACATATACGGCACCTGTCTCTTCCCCCCCCCGTGTTTATCCATTCCTCACCTTCTTGTCTTGCATCGGTCTGGAGGATAGGAGGAGGAGGAGAAGACAGCTGCCCCGGCGGCTCACACTCTCCAGTGCTCGTCTACCCCGCGCTTCGGCCAGCATGTTCATTGTTTCCCGGTGCACTGTGATTGGGAGTATGGGGGTCATGTGCGGAGGCGGGACTTTAGAAGCAACCGCAATCGTGGATAGGTCAGCCCCACACCGCACATGACCCCCATACACCGAATCACAGGGCGCCAAACACTGGACATGGCTGCGGAGCGCGGGGGACACAGGGAATTAAATTAGGAGGAGGCAGCCAGTAGTGACACTACTGGCACAAAATTGCGCCCCCCTAAATGTCGCGCCCGGGGCCACGGCACCCCCCGCACCCCCCACGCTATGCCACTGGGGGGAGCAGAAGGTCGGCTGATGGGGCGACACCTGTGCAGCCAGGGAAGTCTCCTCAATTAGGGTCTAATACGGGTATGCATAATGGTGCGGGTGTAGGGGTTGAGGCAGTGGTGACAGGCGCCAGTACGGTGGGAACTGAAACAGCTGGGTGGGCTTCAGGTTTGTTGGGTTTTTTAGTGAGCATAAAAGAGCTAGTGCAGAGGTTTGAGGCTGCAGAGCGGCCTGCTTTGGGCCCGACGTCTACTTGGGTCCCGTCAGCAGGGGGTACCGAGTTAGGCGGTACTGCAGGGGGGCTGGGGTGCCATCAGTTGCGGCTGCGGTCACTTTGCCCATTCCGGAGGCCACGGCGAGTGGCGTTACGCAGGGGAAGGAAAAAGCTGCGTCGTCAGGGGAGGCTGCAGGGAGGCAGGACATAACCAGGCTGGCTGATGCAGCTCGATGTGAGGTGTATGTGTGCTACGAAGGGCCATTAGGAGCTCACCTAAAACAGGAGGTTCATGAAAAATTGTGGAAGGGTATGTGGAAATTTTTTCGCTGCTGCCCTTAGAGAAGTTTACCTTGATAGAGTAAAACCAGATGATTCCAAGAAGGAAGATGAGGAGAAGAGGAGGTATCGGTTAATCCCTAGGACATTTGCTAACTGGTTGCAGGCGTTTGCAATTATTGCAAGTGTTATAGGAGAAAAGGAACACGAACACTGTTCGGTGTTGTTTTGCTATCAAGATGCGATAGGGGAGGCATTTAGAGTGTATGGTGGCACAGCTTGGCTGAGGAACGACGAACAGTTCCGGCAGTGGAGAGCGATACGTCCGGATCTACGTTGGGACCACAAAGACATCAGCCTGTGGATGCGTTTGATGGCGGCGGCGAGGGCACCTAACCAGTTTTTTCAGGGAGAAGCCGGTGGACCTTCGGCCCAGGGACACTCGGCTGGAAACAAAAAAGGGATTTGTTGGCAGTATAACACCGGAGCCTGCAAGTTTGGCGCGACATGTAAGTACAAGCACGAGTGTTCAGGCTGCGGGGGAGCTCATCCAGCATCCAGATGCTTTAAACAAGGTAAAGGTCGACCTGGAGAGGCTGGGAATAAAAGGGAGGACCCCGGTAATGGTGGAAAGGGTGCGACCGTTTCTCGGTAGGTATCCTGACAGGAAAGCGGCACTTTTATTAGAAGAAGGTTTTTCGGCAGGTTTTAAGATCCCATGCATACTAAAGGTTATTCCCCCGGTGCCTCCAAATTTACGGTCCGCATTGCAACATCCGGAGGTGGTTTTGGAGAAACTGCGAAAGGAGGTTGCATTGGGGAGAATGGGTGGTCCTTTTCCAGTGGCGCCGTTGGCCAATTTGGTTGTATCGCCGTTGGGGGTGGTGCCCAAGAAAGAGCCCAACAAATTCAGGCTCATTCACCACTTGTCATTTCCGAAAGGGGGATCAGTTAATGATGCCATAGAACAAGAGGCGTGCTCTGTGACTTATACTTCATTTGATGCCGCAGTGGGATGGGTGCGTCGTTACGGAAAGGGAGCTTTGATGGCGAAGGCAGATGTGGAATCAGCTTTCATTGGAATGGCGAATTCTACGTTGACCAATGCCTACCAATGGGTTGCTCAGTTTCTTGCGCGATATTTGAGCAATTCAGCTCTTTTGTGGGATGGGTATTAAGGGACGTATCGGGAGTGAATTCAATAATTCACTACTTGGACGATTTCCTGTGCATAGGCCCGGCTTCTTCCAGAATCTGCGCGGTGCTTCTGGCTTCATTGAAACATATCGCGGACAGATTCGGCATTCCATTGGCTGACGAAAAGACGGAGGGACCTTGCACGGTTATCACGTTCTTAGGCATTGTACTGGATTTGGAGGCAATGGAATGTAGGTTGCCGGAGGACAAGTTGGAGGATTTAAAAAAGGAAATAGCAGGTTTGATTGGATTGCGGAAGGTGCAACTGCGATTGTTACAATCTGTGTTGGGCAAGCTTAGTTTTGCATGCCGCATACTACCGATGGGGAGAGTGTTCAGCCGCCGGCTGGCACGAGTGGTATCAAATCACCAAGGCATTTCGTGCGATTAGTGAAAACTCACAGGGAGGATTTAAGGTTATGGCATACCTTTTTGGAGTCTTTTAATGGTAGGGCGATGTGGATGTCTGGACCAGTCAGCAATTTTGACTTGGAGCTATTCACTGATGCTGTGGGGTCCACAGGATTTGGGGCACTTTTTCAGGGTCGGTGGAGCGCAGGTCCTTGGCCGCAATCTTGGATAGATGAGGGCTTCACAAAGAATTTAGTTCTGCTGGAATTGTTTCCAGTGGTTCTAGCGGTGGAACTGTGGGGTGCATCGTTCAGGGATCTGAAGGTGCGTTTCCATGGGGACAATTTGGGGGTGGTGCAGGTGATAAATAGGGTTACAGCATCATCTCCGCCAGTGATCAGGTTGCTACAGCATTTACGATGTTTACAATTGAATGTCTTCATTCATGCTGTCCACTTACCGGGGGTTGAAAACGTTATAGCTGATGCGTTATCTCGCTTCCAGTGGGACAGTTTCCGAGAGTTGGCGCCAGAGGCAGAGCAACATGGGGTACCTTGTCCCGAGTGGCTGTGGGGGATAGCATTGGCATCGTTGCTGGATGGATAAAGCAGTCGGTAAGTGGGACTATCTGGTCAGCATACATGAAGGTATGGAGGGAGTGGATGTCTTTCGTACACGGGGTAGGTGAAGAGCCGACCGGACAGGCAGTGCATTTGCTATTGCTGTATTATATTGCCAGGAAAATGGAAGAGGGTGCGTCAGCGTCTGTGGTTAATACAAACTTTGCGGGGTTGGCTTTCCTTTTCAAGTTACAAGGGCAGCCTTACGTCACAAAAGATTTTTGGGTGTGGCAAGCATTAGAGGGTTATCGGAGGTCGGTGGTCAAACGTGACTCCAGGAGACCGGTGACTTTTGAGATTTTGAGGGGTATTTTAGCCCAGTTGGGGGAGGTCTGCTCATCGGCTTATGAAGTCATTTTGTTCAAGGTGGCTTTTGTGTAACCTTTTTGTGGGCCATTCAGGATAGGGGAACTGGTTAGTCCTTCTAAAAAAGTTCAAGGGGGATTGGGGTGTCATGAGGTTAAGTTGGAAAATGAAGGTTTAACGTTGTTCTTAAGGAGGTCTAAGACGGATCAAGTAGGAAGAGGTAGGCTGGTACAGGTTTACCCAGTTCAGGGATCTCTCCTGTGCCCTGTTGGTACGGTCAGGGAATTCTTGATGGTTCGTCCGGATCTTATGTACGGCTTCATCTGGTGGTAGGATTGTAGTGAGGAAGTGGGGTTTTTTAGATTCTTCAGTTATTGACGGTTTGTTCATAATAGTGTTTGAGTATAGTGTTCTTGTCTTCTTCTAATTTCAGGTTCGGTGCCAGGAATGGTCTGGATTATGGGCCATTCTTATGTGTGTTGGGGGGCACGGAGGGGGGACGCTCGTTATGATGGTAGGCAGTTAGGCTTTGATAGGCGGGAGGCGTATATCAAGTGGTTGGGGATACTAGGCATGTTGTGGGGTAGGTGGTTTCGGAGGTGCATCGTTATGCACAACGAGACGGGCCGCCTGTCATTTTAGTTTTGCACGCTGGCGGCAATGACCTAGGAATTCGATCTATGGTGGACATCACATACGACATCAAGTTTGATGTGTGGCGCTTGATGGAAGAATTCCCCAAGACGATTATTGTATGGTCGGACATGGTGGCCCGGACGTCTTGGAGAATGGCCAGGTCAGTGGAGGGTGTGAACAGGGCCAGGAGGAAGATAAATAGGGAAGTGAGCAAATTTGTGGTGTGCAATGGGGGGTTGGCAATTAGGCATATAGAACTAGAATTTGAGACCTGGAGGTATTTATGGTCTGATGGGGTCCATCTCAATGACGTGGGCATAGATTTGTGGGCTTTAGGCTTACAGGATGGGATACAGCGAGCTATTCGGGTTTGGAGGGGCACCCAAGAGTAAGGTATTACTCTTGGGGTGCGGTGGTGGGCGTTGGTCTGTGCAAGGGAAGGAAGATGGCAAAAAGTAAGAGTGGGATCTAACGTTGGTATGGGTCCGGATGTTGGTTCCCGGTTAACGGAGGTTAGCCGGGAAGTGATAATGGGGCACTGCGGTCATTGGCAGTCTCTGAGCCAGCTTGTCGGCTTGAGGCCTATTTGATATATATTTGATAAGTACTGCAGTGCATATTTGTTATGGCCATCAGACTGATTGTTAAGTTATTGCCCAGACCAACGCTCATTAGATTTATGGGGTTGTGTAACAGATGTTTATTGGTTATTGTTTTTGATGACAGAATTTTATAGGTTAATTTGAAAATATATATTGTTTTAAATAAAGTAGGCTGCTACGGCCTTTTGTTACTCCAATTCTGGTGTGGTCTTTTTTATTTGGAGTAGAAGTTTAAGGGGTGGTTAAATAATGGTTTGATAATAACATCTGTTATACAACAGTCATGACAGTTGCAGTAAATGCCCTGGATAATTTAATCCAAACCAGGAAAAAAACTGTGAAGAGGTGCCAGTGTCATTGGCAGAGCAGCAAACTGGTTGCTGTATAAGTTGCAACTTACAGATTGCAGTTTACCAATCCTTAGATGCTGCAATTTTTAGAGATATTTGTAGAGGCTGCATTTTTTTTTGTGTGGGGAGGATTTACTTTTATTTTATTTTACCTGGTGATTTGGCATTTAACATATTTTTTTTTTTTTTTGTGTGGGCTATACCCACTCCTCTGCTTTTTCTACGGAGGATCAATGACCCACTCCTCTGCTTTTTCTACGGAGGATCAATGTAGCTACCTTTGGACTGTCAGCTTGTGGACAGGGTAATGTTAGATGAACCAGGAAATTCAGTGCCGGTTCACACAGGGGCAACACGACTCTGGCCGCGACTTTGCGAGGCGACCTGGACACGACCTGAGGGCGACACCACAGCGCGACTTGGGGCGACTTACAAGGCGACTTCAAGTCGCCTCTAGGACAGGCGACTTTCCAGTGGCCAATCAAACTACAATCCGCTCTGGGGGAGGGAGGGGTTTGCTTGAAAAAAACATCTTCTCTTCCTGTGAAGTCGCTTCAGTATAGATCACGATTCGACTTGTAGGCGACTTACATTGAAATCAATGGGTACAAGTCGCCTACAAGTCGCCTTGAAGTAGTACAGGGACCTTTTCTGAAGTCGGAGCGACTTCAGTAGCGTACATATAGACGGCTCTCATTCACTTACATGGACTTTCAGATGTCAAGCGATTTGGGGCGACTCGAGGTCTGACAAGTCGGATCCCAAGTCGCGGTAGTGTGAACCGGCACTTAGGCTTTACATACGAGACAACAAATTACAAATTAACAAATTAAGGCATAACTCCAGTTAACACTTTTTAAGTAGATAAAACTGTGTTTTTTTTCTTTCAGGACAAAGATTTTACCTAAGTAAATAAAAGCTGACCATTGTAAGCACCCATGTCAGTGGTAAATGGTTTGTTTCAGTCCTACAACTGCCATTTTTTGCTGGACACTTTGATCTGGTAGCCTCCCTGACGGTATTCCCGAGTGTGGTTCGGGGTTAAATTTCAGCACCATTAGTGGTAACCCGGAGCCACACTCGGGATTACATGTCAGGATCCTGGTGCAGGTTACTTACCTTGTCCCCAGGATCCTGCGATGTCCCCCCGCGCTGTCTGCGGGCTCCATCCTCTGCCCGAAGCCTCTCTGTGCCAGGCTCCATTCCCTGCGAGAGTCGCAATGCACGAGGGCGGAGCCTGGCGGAAAATTTAAAAAAATGTAAAAATCATAACACATACAGTACTGTAATCTTACAGATTACAGTACTGTATGAAATCAGTACTTTGGCCCATGCCCTGCATGCAGTTTTATATTATATACACAAAAAGAAAGCCGGCAACAAGACAGGAATAAGACTGTGTGACACAGGAGGACGCAATCCCGTATGCCTATACTGAGGCTCCCCATGCCGGACTAACAAAGTTTTAAATGTGAGTGCTTTTAATGTAAATATACCATTAAATATACAGTTTACTAAGAGGCCTTTCTTGTTTTTTCCTTTATATTATATATACTGTTCTTTCTGCCTGGAAACTTGAGATTGTCCATAGCAACCAAAAAGTGTCCCTTTACGTCAAAAGTGGCTTTAGACCAGCTAGAAAACAGCGATAGTAAATTAGAACACTTGCAGAATTGAGCGATAGTGAATCGTGGGGAAATTTATTTTATTATTATTGTATTATTATTTTTTGAATTATTTATATTTATTATATTATAATTTATGATTTTGTGTTTCAAACTTCATCATACCCGGGATATCTACTAGACTCTTGGTGGACAGATCTAAGTGTGTTATTGCTAAGAATTACAGACCTACAATATAAAACGCCAAATTTCTATGCAAAATAATTGTACCGCTTTGAGACGCAAAAATCTGAAATAATCATACCGCCAGGGAGGCTAAAGGCAGTTGAAAAATTCCAGACTTACTGGCAGAATCAACAGGCGCAAATAAAGGAAAAAGGGCTAATAAGGAAAGATAAAGGCTAAGTTCACCTATTTTCAGTAAATAGTGTGTACAGTCCAAGATCAGATTCATATTCAGAATACTTTATTAATTCCAAAGACAAATTATTATTAGATATGAAAAAATTGTAGATATTAGTAGATATGAAAAAAAATTGTGCAGTTTTGTCGAACGTTCATTAACCCCTTTCGGTGGTTATACCGGGATGATACCTGATGATGCCCATCACCCTAGCACCGTTTTTTAGAGTCGGCTCTTTTGTAATAGCAATCGGAAAGGCTCACCAGCCGCTACGGGGGGGGGCGGTTTGATCGTTCATAATGGTAACCTGGAAGCCATGGCATGACATCACTTCCGGTTTACTCAAAAATCATCGGTGCCATTTTTTGAAAATCATAGGCTTTCAGAAACACCGATCTTGGTGTTTTGACCCCCGATCTCTCCACAAAGAGGACCTGTCACATGCCTATTGCTGTCACAAGGGATGTTTACATTTCTCATGACAGCAATAAAAGTGATAAAAAAAATTAAAACAACAGTGTAAAAAAAAAAAATTAAATGAATAATTAAAAAAAAAAAAACATGTAAAGTGCCCCTGTCCTCCCATGCTTGCACACAAAGGCGAACGCATGCTTTAGTCCTGCAGGTACGCAAACAGTGATCGTCTTACTCATGAGTCGCGAACGTCTGATCATAAGCAGTAATTCTAGCACCAGATCTCCTCTGAAAATCTAAAGTGGTAACCAGTAAAGGCAACTTCCCACCCAACGACATCATATGATGTCGTGGACTTTGAGTGGGGATAGGACTGCAGGCATCATACAGATATTCTCTTTTTCAGCCGGCGTTTTTACAGGTGGCGGCAGGGGACACCCACCTCCTGCCGCCCTCCGCTGCTTTTACCGGCTCGCCTGTGCGTTTGGCAAACTGGAGAGTGAATCGGCCGACGGTGGCCATTTACCATAGAGCTGACTGAGGATGAAATGGTCCCCGGACATCTCTATGACCTTCGGATCCATGGCACTGCGGTATGACGTCACGTCTGGCCTCAACAGTTGTAAACACTGCTGTTGCCTTGGCTGGAAAGCCAAAATCGTTTTTGTATTTTTTATTTTAGGCTTTCCCGCCTACAGACAAGATCTGGGGACTTATAGACTCCAAATCTCACTGTAAAGAGGACTTGTTATGCACCATTCCTATTACAAGGGATGTTTACATTCATTGTAATAGGAATAAAAGAGATCCAAAAAAAAATGTAAAGGGAAATTGTCAAAATATAAAAAAAAAAGTAAAGTAAACAATAAAAAAAAATAAAAAATTTAAAGCGCCCACTGTCCCCGCATGCTCACATGCAGAAGCGAACGCATACATCAGGCTGCATATGAACGAGGCGCTCAAACCACACATGTGAGGTTTCACCGCAAACATTAGAGCGAGAGCAAAAATTCCAGCCCAAGACCTTCTCTGTAAGACCCCTTTCACACTGGGGAGCTTTTCAGGCGTTTTAGTGACAAAAATAGCGCCTGTAAAGTGCCCGAAATGCACCTCTCAAGCCACCCCAGTGTGAAAGCCTGAGTGCTTTCACACTGGGGCGATGGGCTTGCAAGACGGGAAAAAAAGTCCTGCAAGCCGCATCTTTGAGGCGGTGCGGGAGCGATGTATACACCGCTCCTCCACCACCCATGCCCATTGAAATGAATGGGCAGCACTGCCGAAGCGCCTGAAAAGTGGCTCTTTTAACCCTTTCGTCAGCCACTAGCGGGGGTTGAAAGCACCCTGCTAGCGGGCGAAAAGTGCTGCTATATCAGCGGTAAAGCGCCGCTAAAACTAGCAGTGCTTTACCGCTAACACCGGCACCACCCCAGTGTGAAAGGGGCCTAAATTTTAAAATGTCACCTATGGAGATTTTTAGGTACCGAAATTTGGCACCACTTCATGAGTGTACGCAATTTTAAAGCGTGACATGTTAGGTATCTATTTACTCGGCGTAACATTATCTTTTACATTATGCAAAAAAATTGGACTAACTTTTTTGTTTTTTTAAATTTATAAAACAGTTTTTTTCCAAAAAACAATGCGTTTGAAAAATTGCTGCGCAGATACTGTGTGAAATAAAAAGTTTCAATGACCACCATTTTGTTCCCTAGGGTCTCTGCTAAAAAAAAAAACATATGTAATGTTTCTAGGTTCTGAGTAATTTTCTAGCAAAAAATTTAGATTTTTACATGTAATGTATTCTATGCATGAAGCTAAAAAGCCTTCTGCGTCTAGCAGCCTCCCCAGCACCCCCTAATACCTGAGCCCCATCTCTATCCAATGACGTCCACGAGTCCCTCAGCCATCTGACTTTCCCTCATAATTGGAGACACAGCAGCGGTGCCATTGCCTCCTGTCCTGTGGCTGTCAATCAAAGTCAGTTAGCCAATCAGGAGAGAGAGGAGGCGGGGCCGAATGGCAGCTCCGTGTCTGAATGGACACACGGAGCTGCAGCTCGGCTCAGGTGCCCCCATAGCAAGCTGCTTGTTGTGGGGGCACTCAACAGGAGGGAGGGGCCAGAAGTGGTCAAGAGGGACCCGAGAAAAAGAGGAGGATCTGGGATGCTCTGTGCAAATTCATTGCAACAGAGCAGGTAAGTACAATAAAACCTTGAATTGCGAGCATAATTCGTTCCGGAAACATGCTTGTAATCCAAAGCACTTAGAAATAAGAAATAATGGATACTCAGATGATTCGTTCCACAACTATTTATTCATAAATTCTTCAGTTTATAGTCCATATAAAAACATTATAGCAATGTGATAGGTTGTGTAACCATAAAATGTCCATCCACAGAGAAGAAGAGAATAGAGGCGCCTCTAAGTGTAGCAATATGATTACATTTAATGAAGGTACAACATTTAGAAACTCATATGGTTGATGATTAAAAGGAGGCACATCTAAGTATGCCGGCATCTGGGGTAAAGCTGTCCACATAGACCATCCTCCACACCGCCGGCTCTCACCGCTGTCAGTCTGCAATCATGACCGGGTAGACTACCCTGCAGTAGAGCGATCTGAAAGCAAGGCTTGAACCGCTCCTGAAGGGCAGCATGGAAGGGATGACGTAGATGGCGGTGTGGAGGACAGTCTATGTGGACAGCTTTACCCCGGATGCCTGCATACTTAGATGTGCCTGTTTTACTCAACCATGTGACTTGCTAAATGTTGTACCTTTATTAAATGTAACCATATTGCTATACTTAGAGGTGCCTCTCTTCTCTTTTATACTCAGTTGTGACATGACGCTAGTTGTATATCAAAACATCGCTTGTATATCAAGTCAAAATTAATTTTAAAATGTTGCTTGTCTTGCAAAAGGCTCTCAAACCAAGGTATTGCTGTATAACATGTTTGTTATTTAAAAAAAACCCAAAAAAAAACCATTACAATCACTTTAAAGCGTCCCCTAGGAAAGTAAAATTTACGTTTAAAGCGTGACATGTTTGGTATCTATTTACTCAGCATAACCTCATCTTTTATATTTTACAAAAAAAATTGGGTTATGTATTTAAAAAAAGTGTATTTTTTTCCAAAAAATTGCGTTAGAAAAACTGTTTGCTCAAATACTGCATAACATTAAAAAATTGCAAAACCCACTAATTTATTCTCTAGGGCCTTTGCGTTAAAAAATATATAATGTTTGTGGGGGGGGGGGGGGGGGGGTTCTAAATCATTTTCTAGCCAAAAATACTGATTGTTACATGTGAACAAAAAGTGTCAGAAAAGTCGCGCACTGGAAGTGGTTATTGTTCTCATACCTGTAGGCCATTTGAACCACTACGTCTTGCCGTGTTGCTTTATTCTTGTGTGCAAAAAATGAAACTGTTGTCAGCACTGTAACAGTATAAGGATGAATGTCGAACTTCACCTAGGGTGACCTCAGGTATGCTGTTCTTTATTTCATTAGTTTTTTTTTACTTTGCCAAAAGTATTTTTATGGTGCAATGCGTAAAACTGATCAGCGATATCAAGTGATAAATGGTGTGTAGTGCTTTAAAATGAAAAGCAACTTATAAACATGCCCACGACTGTGTACCACTTAAAATCAGCCACAAGATATATATATATATATATATATATATATATATATATATATATATATATATATACACACACACACTCCCTATTTAATTTTCGTTGTTAATATGTCTATATATTTATATACTGACCCTGTATATCTCCTCTTGTTTCTCCTCATGTTACCGGCGGATTGCCTGGAGCTGCCGGTAACCTGAGCAGTTACTTCCTGCACATGTTGCACACTACACCACAAACACACACTTCAAAATAAATATGCTCAAAGCACAAAATGCCTTCCAGCAGAGACACATGCTCGGGATATAAACATGAATGACATTTTGTAACTGCACGCCGGTGCTGCCTGTAGCATGCTGGCTGACGAGGGGCTGCCCTGTCACCATCCGTATGCTATAGGTTTGTAGAGCTCGTACATTAGCTGTTGGCATGTGTTCATACATTTATATATATATATATTTTTTTACATACTTGTTATAAGCTGTAGAAGTTTATTGAGGGATACAAAGCTACTTTTTTTTGCAGGTGGCACCCAGCAAATGTGACGAAGAAACTTTTAAGGCTCAGCCACCACTGTAGGCAGTTTTAATGGGCAACCTAAACCAATCAGTGAAGAGTTAATTTCCCTATGATAAAAGGCTTGAGGTGACAGAGCGTCAGACTCACAGAAAGCAAGCTGTGGCAGACCGAGTGACATAAAAAGATAGTGACAAGTGACACCTGCAGAAGATCTATAGTTATGTGTGTAATGGATACACATAGAAATAAGGTGACAGGGTTACGGCAAGGAGCTAGAATGGTATGAGCAGAGAAAAATGAAGGACTGAGCATTTTCAGGTTCTAGAAGTTGAAATTGTGTCAGGGAGTGAGTGACATGTGCCAACGTGATGGGGAGATAATGACAGGTGCATAGGTGGAGGAAGGACATCCTCACACGTGACTCTTCTGTGACATCCACCTGGTGTGACAGTGACACCGGAGGGGTAACTCTGAGACACTTCCATGGGTGCAGCGGAGCATTACGCATCAGAATGCACAGAGGGACTCAAATGCACAGCTTACCAGAAGAGCAGCACATGCAGGGCACAGCTGAACCACAGAGCATGCCGAGGATGCCAGGCATGATGAAAGTGCAGAGTACAGGACTGCAGAGCATAACAGGAGTTCGGAGCGAAACAGAATTGCAGAACACAGAAGAGCTAAGCCGCGGAACACCGATGCAGAGCGAAACAGATGCGCAGAGTACGTTGAGTAAGAAAAGTATGATGGGGATCCAAAGGGACAAACTTATGCAGGGAACTGAAGAACTGCAGAGCGGCGCAACTGAGCAGAGCCTTTCCACCCAACTGCAACATAAATTTGATCATCTTGATTCTGGGGATGAAAGCTTACCTGCTAATTATACCTATCTCCATGGAGTCCGTCACCCCTCCACTGCTATCTGCCCCTACAGACAGGACTGTAACCCTGAGATTGAAGAAACCGAAAGTTACCCTCAATGTGATGGACAACTCTCTTTCCCCATAACCCTAACTCACTCCTTCACTCGTACCCCTAGCCCAGGAAGTCAGAGTTCAGAGAAGATACAGGTCACCCTAGCTAATCACCCCCTATGGAGTAAATTTCACAAGCATCACACAGAGATGATCATCACCAAACAAGGCAGGTAAGTAATTGCTCTTCTCTTTTTTTTAAATAAATGTGTTATTTTATATTTAATGTATATTTAGTATTTTCTATATACCGGTAATTGCAGTTTTCCTAAAAAACATACAAACATACCAGTGGGCCTTTGTAGGCAAACCTAACTTTAACTTAATTTACCCCACAGCTACAAGTTGTAGTAAATTAATTAGACAATAAATGAATGTGTTCATAAAAATTGCCTTATTAATTCATATGCGTAATTATGGTCTGTGCCTAACTAATATCTATACACTGACTGATATGCTGCCAATGGCATAAACAAGATGTTTTATGGTTTAGACCAATTACTGCCACACATACGAAACTTTATGCAACAACCACAGAAACACACTGACAAAAGATTGGATTCCACAATTTTTTTTTTTTTTAAATGACAAAACAACAACAAAATCAAAGTTATAATACAATAAGGCCTCAATGCACACTGGACATTTTTACCGTGGCTGTTTTTGGCTTCAGACGTTTTTTCCTGCAACCAATAAACTCTCCAGCATATTATCCTTTGTGTCCATGGCTGTTATCAGCAATTTTTGGCAAGGGCGTTTTCTGGCTGGAGAAAAAAACCCAGAACTAGTGGGTTTTGAGAGGAGTTTTTCAGCTAAAAAAAGGCTAAAAAGGCTGGAAAATGCGGCTTTTGTGGGAGTATAATTTTGTTAAAAAAAAGCTAAAAACACTACAGCTAAAAAAAGCTGAAAAATGCTACTGTAAAAACACTGGAAAACTCATTCTACAGCTAACGCTACTGGCGTAGATAGATAGATAGATAGATAGATAGATAGATAGATAGATAGATAGATAGATAGATAGATAGATAGATAGATAGATTTTTTTTAATTCATACATATTTGCATATATTCATTTTTGGAACTTTAGATAAATCTTTAAGTCATACAGCAACTCCTTGTCATCATATTGCTGCATATCCGGCTATTAGGCCTAATATAATATAGCAGGTGCTGTTCACCTATCAATTGGTGTATATATTATATGTATATATATCAAGTGAAGTTAGTTGTCAGAATAACCTTGATTAATTCCTACTTCATATCATAGCTAATCCATTATGCAGTGATCACAACCCCCCCCCCCCCCCAAAAAAAAAAAGCTACGTAGGCTTATTTAGGAGAATATAAATAACCTCCTTTCAAATTGCTGGTAGGTTTCAGTAAGCATGAGTCATAGTGGGTCGTTCACTGTAAAATTCCATGAAAGATCTGTGGTATTTTTTTTTTCTATGAATTTTTGCAAATTTACTGAAAACAAGGGCATTTTAGGTTACGTGAATCCTAATGGTGGTCAAATGTATAAAGTAAAAAAAATAATTATTCAAGAAGGCCCATACCAAACGTGGCCATTCTAGTATGGTTATTTGTATATTTCTATAACAATATGATGAAAAAAAAATTGTATTAATGGTAGGTAGATTTTGTATGCACATTTGCATAAGCTGGAGTGAACCCACATGATGAAGAATAATAATTAAAAAGTAATAGTGTTTAGTACTCCAATCTGCAAGAGGCTATAGCTCTTGGTGCCAACACACAGACCAGACTAAGCCATGAGTTATTGGATTTTTTCAAAGAGTCTCATAAGATATCCATAGCTCAGAAATGACCCATTAGGATAGAATTTCCCCCTCTTATGAACCCAAACCCGTCTTCCCCATCTCTCCTGCTCAACTGTCCCCCTTTTAGGCCTAATGCACAAATTCGTATAATTATCTCTCTGTGTAGCATCAAAAGTCATGTTCATATTGCTCTCAAACTTAGGTCAATTATTGTTGCTTTTCTTGGAATATTATTATAAAGGAAAAGTCATTTGCAATAGCAACTTGCCTGAAAATATATATTTTTTAACATTGGTTGATATGAGCAGTATATTTTTTCTTTGCTATGAGTACCAGCATGTTTCGAGGGATTTGTGTTTTGGTTTTTGCTGTTGTCTAATGCAAGAGTTTGTTAAGACTTACGTAGGCAGATGCTTTAAGGGTGTTCAAGCTCTACTTACTTTTGCCCTGGGGTATGTTTTTTTTCTTAAAGACCTTTGGTGCTTCAATATGTCCCTCTTTTCCATCACAGGAGTTCAAGAAGTATGCCCATGCTACCCATAACTCCTTCAAAGGGCTGCATTGTTTTTTGAGGTCAGAAAAATGAATGGCTGGATGGCAACGTAGAGTACACCAGCTGTTCTAATAAGTTATATAGAATCACAATAGTAGTTATACTTACATATTTGTAATCAGTTATGCTTATGTCTGTGGTTTTAAAATGACCATGTTTAAATAGAAGCAACAGAAATGTGTATTTTGAATTATTATAGTAAGTGGAGGACAGAAAACTAAAAAAAAAAAAAATACGGAGTAGCTGCTAGGACAGGGCAGAGAATCAGAGGCTGATCTGGTAGGCAGGCCCCAGATACACCGCAATAACCTTTGTCTGGGTGGAAACAGCATGCTCATACTCAGTGACAACTATTAACTATTTGATTTTTAATATAATAGCAGAGGTTTATTTATCGCACACAGGCATTCACATAGGTGCCTATCTGATAAAATCAAAGACTTTTGTGAGTGACTCTTGTCACTTTTGTGACACCCACACCCTCACCCCAGATCTGTTTCACATAAACTGTCACTAAATCAATCATAACATTTTTTTAAAAATAGATTTACCCACTGTAGACAACAAGGACGTACAAAAATTCTTCATATATACAGCACAATAAAGACTTTAGGGCAACATTACATTCTATATGAAATATTGCATAGTTAGTCCATACCATATTGTTGGTATGGATCAGAGAGTTGAAAATTGCATATAACGATCATTCGTTTCTTTAAGCCAATATATCATTATTAAATCTGCCCTTTCTAATTAGGTTTGGCGCTGTCTCAATTTTCATTTTTAAGGATCAAGGAATTGGGGAGGGAGACGTGTGGGAAAATGGGGGAAGGGGGGGAAAGGGAGAGGAAAGAAGAAGAGAAACTAGGCTCACAACATCCATCAGGTTACCAAATCATTTTGATTAGTATATAGTTTGGAGTTATCTTGAGGTATTCAAGTTGCCACAGATGAGTATCTGTAGTAAATATAAATTCATTTCAGTAAAACCATTTCCTTCGGAAGGACTCTTCTTTACCGTTAATAGTGGGTGATAGATCTTGCATAGATTTATTTCAATTTGTTTGGGCAAACCATTGATTCAAGGAAGGGAGTTCTTGCCTACTCTGATTCTCCAGAATACTGGTTCTTGTCGTCTTTACCAAGGTGCTAATGAGGGAGTGTTTGTATGTTTTTTTAAACATAGTATTGAGGATATTTTTCTTTTTTAACCTACAATAAACACACACAAGAATTGCGCATGTTCTTATTTGGCAGAGCATGTCTTTTGACCAGTAGAGGGGGTGAAACGTATAAAACTAGGATCTCACAATGAGTCTGTCTCAGATACATTTCTATAAGATTTCTGCTTTTGTTTTTTTGTAGGCCAAATGTTATAAAT
Organism: Lithobates clamitans; assembly: GCA_037952925.1. Taxonomy (NCBI): domain Eukaryota; kingdom Metazoa; phylum Chordata; class Amphibia; order Anura; family Ranidae; genus Lithobates; species Lithobates clamitans. Next base: position 1,283,082 of record JBBGZY010002360.1, on the reverse strand, counting down.
CTTCTTGGCATATGTTAGATACTATATTAGAAATATAAAACTGCACGTTGTTATTCATAGTGTTACTTTATTGGATTTTGCGTGGACACAAATTGCTATACTGTAATTTGGGACATTAGATTGGTGGTTTATTAGTGTACTCTTCCTGTATATATTTTTTCTGAAGTCTCTATATATGAAGACAAGAAGTTAGGCTGGGTTGTAGTTGGTTAAAACATGTTACTGTAAATGTGTTCAAAAGTTCTGCAGAATTGGAAATAGGAAACATGAAAAAAGTTTTTCGTGTTTAGCCTTTTATCTGACTTCCTGGTGGTCTGGTGGTTTGGACGAGCTGTGCCCTCTAAAAAAAAAGTCTTTGCTATGTCCATTGGTAAATGTCATGTTTTACAAAATGGGTTACAAAAGAAGTTTTCCAAATAGATTGTTAAGTTCATAATACAATATTAATTTTTTTTGTTTTAAATTCTGTAAGCAGAAGGGATATTATATCCAAATTTGGTCTTTTGTCAGAAAGTTCAACTGTAATAGAAGGGCATTAATAATATAATTAATAATGGCATTAATAATGGCATCAAAATATTCAGCCATGTTTTAACTCCATTCTTGACTCTTTGGCTAGTCCTTTGTGAAATGCCACTTCAATTCTAAAACTCCTATGACTTTACAAACATATATATATATATATATATATATATATATATATTCTTTTACATAATTAACTAATCCAGATGGGCATTTACTATCAATTGATTCTCAAAAGTGATTCTTATTGCTGTGATTCTCAAATAGGAAAATTAGAGGTTCCAAGTTTTGAAATACTGTGAGCCAAATAAAGATATAGCTAGCGTTGGTGAGTCACTCTAGCCATAAAAAACATAAATAATAGAACGTATTCATAAAAATGATTATAATATTTTTTAATTGATAAATTCTGCTTGAATGTATGCCTAGCAAAAACACAATCAAGCAAGTTTTCAGAAAAGCTTGCTGCAAACCACATCAAAAGAAGATAAGGGCCGTTGTTGGGTTCATGAGCGACTACCTCATGGTCTACATATATGTACTGTATATGTATGGATATGAATCATTAAGGATATTCTAGTTAGACTATAAGATACACAACTCCTCTTTTTAAATTGTTAATTACATTATTTAGGAATTTATTTGCCCTATTTATTAACCTATTTATTATTAAAAAGAATTCAAAAGAACGTGTCCTGCAGTAGACAGCTGGAACTATAATCAACCTATTATGTTCATACTAAATTTAGTATCTCACATACGGAATTACAAAACTTTTCTGGGACCTACTTCATATTACAGCTGCAAAGAGCTCAAGTGTAACTAATTAATGATGGCCAAATTTGTTTTTACTAGTCTATAGCGGCAATCGCAGGAAAAAATTGATCAATAAACCATCAAGCTGTCCAGCGTGTCATGATATATAAGTGATACTAATGAGCCAGTCATACACAAGTACCAACGCACCCAAGCAAAATTATAGCCAAAGAAATTTAAATAGGGCACAACAGAAGATGGGGGTCACTATCTGACTGAATAAGAACACTGTATACACAGCTCAGATACTTTCTATCTATCAGATTGCGATGAACATAGTATGCAGCACATCTAGGTTGGCCAAAGATAAGTAGATTTCTCATACAAATGTGATTGTCTAAACCTTTGTGCATCTGTACTGCAGAAGAAAAGGGTGGTAGATCCCTGAAAGCGTATTCTGAAAATTGAACTGTTGGTGCAAAGTAAGAGATTCTAATGGACAGTACCCAACAATCATATGAATGGCAAGCCCTTACTTGCCACAATTGTGCTCTGTTAAAAATGTTGCAGTCTTGGTCCTCACTAGGTGACTCTTTGACAGTGGTACAATGCAGTCCATGCACAGTAGAATGTTAAAATCTTTTTTCTATGGAAAATAATGATTAATGCTCAAGTTATAAAAAAAAAAATTGTTCTACGTGCCGTAAAATCTTTTTGAGGAACATGAAGCACTTGCAAATTTTGGAAGCACGTGCTATCTCTTGACAATTGCTACTTGGAATTGCTACTGTTTAATAATTTAAAAGGGACATTCCACTCCCAGCAAGAAAGTGGAAACTCCCATAACTTTTAGGTCTAGGTTTACCTGTGGGAGTCTCTCTTCTACCTTCAGCAGTATTTTTAATGACAACCGTGTTACGTAAAAATATTAGGTAACTCCTACTGAGCTAATATCCTATGTGGAAGGTTTCTATTTGGATGGAGCTAGGAAAACTAATTTGAAAGTGTTTAGTTGCTGTTAAACACTTTATAACAATGTTGTTTTTTTTTTTACCTTGTATAATAATGGTACATTATTAAAGTGGAGCTCAATACCTTCTTTCTAGAAAGCTTTCTGGCTTTCAACCATGGAAACAGTATGAAAATGAATTTGGACATTGACAGGCTCTTTGGTAATTTTGGAGGTGTTCGTTACCAAAATTAATTTTTTTTTCAATGTTGCATGTAAAAACAAAAAACAGATGCAGAAAATAGATTTTCGTTTGACGTCATATACCTAAATATGTTACCCTAACAATTCTCAGTTATATGTAGTTATTTAGTTAACCTCCCTGGCGGTATGATTATTTCTGATTTTAGGTGCTGAAAGCGGTACAATTATTTTGCACAGAAATTTGGCGTTTTATATTGTAGGCCTGTAATTCTTAGGAATAGTTCACTTAAATCTGTCCAAACAAGAGTCTAGTAGACATCCCGGGTATGATAAAGTTTGAAAAACGAAATAAAAAATTATAATATAATAAATAACTATAAATAATTATAACAAATAATAATATAATAATAATAAAAATTATATAATAATGTAATCAAATCAAAAACACTGAAATTTGCTCAGTTGCAGAATTGTCGCTTTTGTTACTTTTAGTGTTTGGTGACGGATTTCCCCACAAATCACTATCACTCAATTCTGCGAGTGATTCTAATTTATTATCGCTTTTTTCTAGCTGGTCTAAAAGCACTTTTGATGTAAAGAGACAGTTTTGGTTGCTATGGACAATCTCCAGTTTCCTGGCAGAAAGAACAGTTTTATATATATAAAACTGCATGCAGGACACTGGGCAGACCACTAGGGACAAAGGGGATGTGTAGTTATTTGATACAGTACTGTAATCTGTAAGATGCTGTATCTATACTATGTGTTTCACTTTTGAATTTACCGCCGAACTCCGTCCCAGTGCGTCGCACCGCTCGCAGGGAACGGAGCTCGGCACTGTGAATCGAGCGAGACACAGCGGCTCGCCGATCACAGCGGGGAGACATCGCAGGATCCAGGGGTCAAGGTAAGTATACTCTTCCTGGATCCTGCGATGCAAGCCCGAGTCTGGCTCGGGGTTACCGCTTTTGGTATGGAAAAATCCAACCCGAGCCAGACTCGGGAATACCGCCAGGGAGGTTAATAAGGTTGATAGTTTTCAATGGTTTCTAAATCGGTGCTCTCTAGCAATTTTTTGGACCACAAGCACCGTAACGCCATAATAATGTATTATCGTGTTTACATTTTTAACCACTTAAGCCCCAGACCATTTGGCTGGCCAAAGACCAGAGCACTTTTTGCGATTCGGCACTGTCACTTTAACGGACAATTGCGCGGTCACGCTACGCTGCTCCCAAACAAAATTGATGTCCTTTTTTTCCCACAAATAGAGCTTTCTTTTGGTGGCATTTGATCACCTCTGCAGTTTTTATTTTTTGCGCTATAAACAAAAAAAGAGCGACTATTTTGAAAAAAACGCATTATTTTCCACTTTTTGCTATAATAAATATCCCCAAAAAATATATAAAAAAATATTTTTTTTCCTCAGTTTAGGCCAATACGTATTCTTCTACATATTTTTGGTAAAAAAAATCTCAATAAGCGTATATTGATTGGTTTGCGGAAAAGTTATAGCGTCTACAAAATAGGGGATAGTTTTATGGCATTTTTATTAGTAATTTTTTTTAACTAGTAATGACGGTGATCAGTGATTTTTATCTTGATTGTGACATTATGGCGGACACATCGGACAATTTTGACACATTTTTGGGACCATTGGCATTAATACAGCGATCGGTGCGATTAAAAATGCATTGATTACTGTAAAAAAGTCACTGGGATGAAGTGAAGGGGTGAAGGGGTCAACACTAGGGGGCAGTGAAGGGGTTAATGTGTGTCCTAGGAAGTGTTTTAACTGAAGGGGGATGTGGACTGTGCAGGGAAGCTAACAGATCCTCTGTATGAACAGAGGATTTGTCAGTTCTCCCCTCAGAGAACTGGAAACTGTGTGTTCACATATACGGTTCCAGGTTCTCCGTGTGCCCCAAGCGATTGCGGGAGCCCGGCGGTGATCCAGGCACTCGCATCGGCTCGAGGGGGCGAGCTGGCGGCGTGCGCGCGCTCCTTCGGTGGTGCGCACACGCCCCCTAGTGGCCACAGGGCGAAGCGAAGTTACATAATGTCGTTTCGCCCAGCTGTGCCATTCTGCCGCCATACAACTGCGGCGGCTGGTAGGCACGTGGTTAAAACATTTTTTGAGAATTGCTTTGGCTACACAGGAAAACCAGGGCAATCTGCTGTGAAAAATAAAGATTTACGAACAACTTTTGCAAAATAAAATGCAGGGGAAAATGAGGTACATCGGGGGGGGTCCTGTCCCGTGACCAATTTTTTAACTTGTTCATAAAGAGGTTGTAATAAACATTTCTCTCAGTGTTTGCTGGTGATACAAATCCTAGCAGGGCAGTAACTTCACAACAGGATATAGAAACTGTAGCTATTTAAAATAGAGAAGTGGGCAGCTAAATGGCACATGAGGTTTATTATTGAAAAGATGTAAAGTAATGCACTTTGGAGCTAAAAATATGCATGCAAGTTGCTCGTCAAGGGGGAGAACCTCTGAGGGAATCAAGAATGGAGAAAGATCTGGGGGTCCTAGCAGACCTGACTGAGCACTAGCATGCAATGCCAAGATGCAGCAAGCAAGGCCAGCAGACTATTAGCATCAATAGGGTATTTAGTTTAGAGATAAAACTAAAAATTCAACCATATTACAAAACTCTAGTTTGACCACATCCTGGGGATGCTGTCCAGTTCTGGTAACCGGTCCAGAGAAGGGCACCAAAGCTGATAGGGGGACTGGAGGACCTCAGTTATAAGGAAAGACGAAAAATAATTAAATGTATTTTCCCTGGAGAAGAAACGATTAAGAGGTGATATGATAGCAATATACTAATTAGTAAATGGTGACTTTAGCATTGGGAGGAATGTAATTAACCCAAGGTTTCTAAAGAAGACACAGAGCTACAGAATGAAGTTGGACAAGAGGTGGTTCAATCCTAAAATTTGTATGGGATTCTTTACTGTTAGAGCAGTAAGGATGTGTTTCCATGTGTTTCTTAGCATACACACACACGCTGAACTGAATAGACGAGTCTTTATTCAATCTTACCAACTCTGTAGAAATTAGTTTTTTTTCAAAATTGCTGGTCTTTTTTGTTTATAGCACAAGAAATAAAAACCACAGAAGGGATCAAATACCTCCAAAAGAAAGCTGTATTTGTGGGAAAAAAAGAACGGCAAATTTGTTTGGGTACAGCGTCGCACTACCGTGCAATTGTCAGTTAAAGCGATGCAGTGCTGTATCTCCCAGTCATTAGGGGACAAATCCTTTCCGGGGCTGAAGTGGTTAAAGGAGAAGTACAGTCAAAACTCGTTTGGCTTCACTCCTCCTTGTGGATCACAGAAGTGCAGTTCATTTTGCAATCTTGTGACACGTTTTCAGCAGAGAGCGGGCTGAAGTCCAAAATAAAAAATAAAAACATACTTTGCTTTAAAAAGTAATCTTACAGGGTATTCTAATAACTGGTAAAAAATACCCAATATTTAAGCATTTTGAACATCTAATGCACAAATAATGTTCTTCCCATTGAAGTCTCTGGAGTGGATTTATCATTAATACTTTCTCCTATGAGTGTAAATTGGCTCATTGTGTAGCCTCAGGTGCTCAGCTGCCGAAATGCAGATCTCTTCCATAGTTTCATAGTTCCCATGATAGCTAATATGACACAAATATTGAAGTTGATCACAAGAAATTGTAGTCATAGGACGGTGATACTAAAGTATTAGTGGTGCAATTGACAGATTGACAGATTTCAAATTTGCCATTTAAGCATCACAGAATTGAATTAGAGAAAGAAATTAGTTGCCCAGTAATTTCTCCCATATGAGACGGATGGGCAACCTTAGTTCCTGTGAGATTAATCTCTTGGATCTAATCTTAGCAATCATGCAGAAATTGACAACCTTAGAATGAATGACACACTTAGTGAATATTTTTCAGAGTTAATTTTTAAAAGCAGTAATAGCAATCAATCGGAATTCATTTTGTAATGGGCTCATTCAGCGCAGTGAATTATGATTGCTACGGGTTGGGTGCACTGAAGAATGATCTCTTTGACTATGAACAATTTTATTGGATAGGCCACTTAAATGTAAAAACATGTTTTCATATTTAGTGGTATAATTGCTTCATGGGCCAAGACCCCCTAAAGTGACCCCTTCAGTAGGATACAAAATACTCTATTTCTAAAGTTCTATCTATCTATCTTAGATAGATAGAGCCATTTTCAAGGAACCAATCAAAACACAAATATCAGAACTGCTATTACTAAGGCAATTAAAAAGGCAGGGGACAATAGATACTTGAAAGCTGCTCCTGCCAACTGTCTGACCACTCACTCTCACATTTTCATAGTGTGCACTGTGTGAAATCAGGCAATTGCCAATCAACAAGTGTCCCTAACACTCCAGATAAGAACCTGCCACCAAAAGATTGCTCAGCAATTTTTATAAAGTTGGTATGTTTATTGAATGATCAAGGAAAGCCAACATGTCTAACTGATGTGGGCGCCCTTCATCAGGGCTAATAATGGGTGTAAATAAAAGAAGAAGTACAGCCAAACATTGTTTGGCTGTACTTCTCCAGTGGATAACGTGTATTTTTTTTTTATTTAGTCCAATTACTGGTACATTTTTTTCATATTTATATATTTTTTAAATTTTTTTTTTACTTTTATACAAAAAATTTTCATGCCATTCCTGCTTGCAGGTGTTGACTCTCTGATGTTGATGTTTATTTTTGCTCTCCTTATTGTTGTTTATTATATGTGATGAATAATCTGTAGGTGTATTGTTCAATAATTATGAATTATTTACTTACCAGTTAATATATTATGTGAACCTCAAGTGGATCCTGAAGAAGCCCAATTTGGGCAAAGTGCGGCGATCCCACCACCATCCTGGGTTCTGTTGATTGTATGGCAAATTTGGTAGCACTGTACACATATTTTTAGAATGTCTGTTTACACTTTTTCTATGGATTAATAAATTCTGTTCTTTAAACATATCTTTATCTTGTTCACTATTGGTTGTTGCACACTTACATATCCCATATACTCCTGTGTCTATCCTTGTGGGAAACTCAAGGATACCCTATGCTCTTTAAATTCTGCATTCCTGTGACCCGTTTTCAGCAGACAGCGGGCTGGAGCCCACTGTCGGCTGATGTCAAAGAACCGGTCCAGGCTCGGAAAAGATTGTGACAATGAAGTCGTGATCCACCCCCATGCCTGGACCGGCACCCGGGTCAGCCTCTCAGCGAACCGCTGAAAGCCTGAGCTGGCCGCTCCCACCTCCTCTATAGCTCAGCACTCCAGTGAGCGTGGTGGGGGGGGGGGGGCAGGGCAGACAGCAGTGACTGACAGTCACCAGCTTTCTGCTCAGGGAACTCTGAGAACCAAGCGATCAGTGGTGTTTGATTGCTTGGTTCTCAGTGTTAGAGCCGGCGGGGGACAGATGCAACATCGGACTGATTCTGCATCCACCAAGGTAAAAAAAAAAAAAAAAAACATACTTCTTTAAATATAAACCTATAAGTTTACTAAAAAAAGACAAAGATAAAAATGTTAGGAATAGATAATGCTTCCCAATAACATTTAATATTCATTGATAGTAAATATCCAATTATTATATACTGTTCAAATGATGAACATCTACATATTTATTTATTTTATGTATTGTTAGGTATATATATAGTTATGTCAATATTATGCAGATACTTTACATATTTTCTGCATTAAATATTAAAACACAAAAGAGTCTCTTAAAAAGATCAACAGTATAATTATATATAATTAAATACTAAAATCAAAAGAACCTTATTGCAAAATGCATTCACTACCAGTAGAGGAAGATAAAACAACAATAAGAATGCTTTGTTCTTCTTTTCAGAGTTCTTACAGTATGTTGGAAAATCTATGTGCAACTGAATATCATTCCTTTCATTCAATAGAAAAAAGTAAGAAACATTTCACTGAGTACACGCTGTATTGTACCATCACCAGGGAGTAGCCTAGTCAGGGAGAAGACTTTAGCTTTTTCAACAGTGTACAATAGTCAAGGAAGGCTTTGTCATTGGCAAGAGAAATCTGCTTTTCTTTGGTTAACCTAACTGTACATTATAGTAATTGTGTTCATAGCAATCTGCTAGAGGTACAGTGGATATAAAAAATCTACACACCTCTGTTAAAATGTCAGGTTTCTGTGATGTAAAAACATGAGACAAAGATAAATAATTTCAGACCTTTTTCCACCTTTAATGTGACCTATAAACTGTACAACTCAGTTGAACAAAAATTTGAAATCTTTTAGATGGAGGGAAGTAAAAATAAAAAAATAAAATAATATGGTTGCATAAGTGTGCACACCCTTTAAGTGGTTGTAAACATAGCATACTAGCTCATTATGAAATACTCACCTTAGATCAAAGCCCCTGCAGCGTTCCCCGTACTCAGTTCCGGCCGGCAAAATCGCTCCCGGAGTAGACTCCGGTGCTGTGATTGGCCAGAGCCGCCATGATATCACTTCCGCGCATGCGTGCAGGAGCCACCGTGAACTGCACACTAGCTGAAGCAATGGCACGCATGTGCCAATGTTGTCAGCACATGCTGGTACAGGGGATATCTCCTAAACCTGCACGGTTTAGGAGATATCTGGGGTAGCCACAGGTAAGCCTTACTATAGGCTTACCTGTATTAAAAAAGTGGTCTGTAAGGGTTTACAACCACTTTAAACTAATACTTTGTTGAAGCACCTTTTGATTTTATTACAGCACTCAGTCTTTTTGGGTATGAGTCTATCAGCATGGCACATCTTGACTTGGCAATATTTGCCCACTCTTCTTTGCAAAAACACTCCAAATCTGTCAGATTGCGAGTGCATCTCCTGTGCACAGCCCTCTTCAGATCACCCTACAGATTTTCAATCAGATTTAGGTCTGGGCTCTGGCTGGGCCATTTCAAAACTTTAATCTTCTTCTGGTGAAGCCATTCCTTTGATTTTGATGTATGCTTTGGGGCGTTGTCATGCTGAAAGATGAAGTTCCTCTTCATGTTAAGCTTTCTAGCAGAAGCCTGAAGGTTGTGTGCCAATATTGACTGGTATTTGGAACTGTTCATAATTCCCTCTACCTTGACTAAGGCCCCTGTTACAGCTGAAGAAAAACAGCCCCAAAGCATGATGCTGCCACCACCATGCTTCACGGTGGGTATGGTGTTCTTTTGGTGATGTGCAGTGTTGTTTTTTGCACCAAACATATCTTTTGGAATTATGGCCAAAAAGTTCAACCTTGGTTTCATCAGACAATAACACATTTACACTCTACCCCATAGCCCAGACATATGAGGAATACGGGAGATTGTTGTCACATGTACCACACAGCCAGTATTTGCCAGATATTCCTGCAGCTCTTTTAATGTTGCTGTAGGCCTCTTGGCAGCCTCCCTGACCAGTTTTCTTCTCGTATTTTCATCAATTTTGGAGGGAAGTCCAGTTCTTTGTAATGTCACTGCTGTGCCATATTATCTCCACTTGATGATAACTGCCTTTACTGCATTCCATGGTATATCTAATGCCTTGGAAATTCTTTTGTACCCTTCTCCTGACTGATATCTTTTAATAATGAGATCCCTCTAATGCTGTGGAAGCTCTCTGCGGACCAAGGCTTTTGCTGTAAGATGCGACTAAGAAAATGCCAGGAAAGACCTATTAGAACAGCTGAACTATATTTGGGTTAATAAGAGGCACTTTAAATGATGGCAGGTGTGTACTGACTCATATTTAACATGAGTTTGAATGTAATTGCTTAATTCTGAACACAGCTACATCCCCAGTTATAAGAGGGTGTGCACACTTATGCAACCACATTATTTTAGTTTTTTATTTTTACTCCCCCCCCCCCACTTAAAAGATTTCAGTTTGTTTTTCAATTGCGTTGTACAGTTCATAGATCACGTTAAAGGTGGAAAAAGTTCTGAAATTATTTATCTTTACAGCACAGAAACCTGACACTTTAAAAGGGATGTGTTATCTTTTTATATACACTGTAGCTGAGCTGTGTATGCAGTCATTTACCATGCATACCATCTACCTTGACCTACTTTACCTATAAACTACAGAGTTCTCTGCACCTAAACCTCTCTTCTGATCACAAGTGTGAACCCAGTGTAGACTTTTCCAAAGGCCTTGTTTAAAGAGAATCCATCATGGCAAGATTTATAGTATTCTATACTCTTGCCTCTTCTGAAGTTGAGAATGAGGAATAGTTTGGTTGTACTTCTCCTATGGATCACAGGAGTGCAGTTTGTTTTGCACTCCTGTAACCCATTTTCAGCAGAGAGCGGGCTGAAGTCTGCTCTCTGCTGATGTCACAGAGTTGGCCCAGGCTCCGCATCATCATGACCATGGAGTTGGGATCCACCCAGATCCCTGGACCAAAACCTGGCTCAGGCTCTGAGCGAGCCGCTGAAAGCCTGAGCCGGCTGCCCCTGCCCCCTCCCCAGCCCAGCGTTCCAGTGAGCGAGGAGGGGGCAGAGCAGAGAGTGGTGGCTTACAGTCTGCAGCTCTCTGCTCACAGAGTTCTGAGAACCAAGCGATCAGCAGTGTTCGATCCATAGGCGTGCGCACAGGGTGTGCCAGGTGTGCCTGGGCACACCCTAATGCCCGGGCACACCCTAATGCCCAGGCACATCCAACACACCCCAGGGCTTTTTTGCCGCCAAAATGTGTGAGAATTATTTTTTTCTAAATGACACTGCTGCGAGTTAGACTATTTGTCATGGATTTGTACAACTCCTGTGGGAACTGCAGCCACTGGCTGCGGAGTAATCAGTCAGTCAGCCACATTTTCCGATGCTGACTCTGTAGTTCCGGCTACAGCATCCCTGTCAGCTGAATATCACTCCACCGCCAGCTTTCAGAGATGAAGCCTGTGAACTTCAGAGAGCATCGGATAATTCCTGACTGCTTACTTTACAGCTGTGGCTGCAGTCCTCACAGGAGTTACCCACCATCCTATGCCCTGTGTGGCAGAAGACAGCTTGCCGAACTCCTCTCTGATGTCGCATTTGGATGAAAACTGTCTCTCCTCCTCAGGTTCCTGTCTGGCTGAGTCGGGGCTTTCACAGCTCCAGTACAGGTGGGAGGAGCAGGAAGAGATCATCACAGAGTGCACCCTCGATCTCTTTCCTCCTGTCCAGCACACAGCACAGCTCTCCCTGGGGATGATGGAAGAGCTCAGAGGACACATAGCAGCCTTTTACCTGTGAGACCTGTGAGTACTGACCTTCTCTGCCTTCCACTATACAATTCTATGCACTTTGCAGAACAGGTTTACTGAAAGAGAAAGTAACATTCTTGAACAGGTTAGGAATTCCTGGGACTTCTGAGGTGTTACATAAATGTATTCCACATACACATTATATCCTGTTAAAATGATTTTTTTTAATAACATATAATGTGTGTGTGTATATATGGAATACATCTATGTAGCACCTCTGAAGTCCCAGAAATTCCTAACCTATCAAAAACTCTTATCATAATAATACAGCCCAACTCCAGGACAGTAAAAAAGTCTATCCTTGCAGTGTGTGGGGGGAGGGGAGGGGGGTAACCTCTTTCACTTACCTGACTCTAATGTCTCTTCCTTCACCCCAATCATCACATACCATACAGGGACATTAACCCTGTATGGTATGATAGGGAGGCTGGAGTGTGACCACAGCCAGTAACTTAAAGCGGAGCTCCACCTTAAAAAAAAATATTAAAAGCCAGCAGCTACAAATACTGCAGCTGCTGACTTTTAATAAATGGACACTTACCTGTCCAGGGTGCCCGCGATGTCGGCAGCAGATGACGAGCAATCGTTCGGTTTTCAGCTGCCCCCACCGCCATCCTCGGTCAGGGAATCAGGAAGTGAAGCGTTGCGGCTTTACTGTCGCCCTGCGCGTCTTCACTGGTCCCCATTGTGTTGTGGGAACTGTGTGTTTCCCAGACCACAACAGGGGGGGAGGGGTCGGGGGCAGGCATCTGTGGCTAGCTATTCTTGGAAGTGGGTGCAGATACCTGTATTATACAGGTATCTGCACCCCCCTCCCCCCCTGAAAGGTGCCAATTGTGGCACTGGAGGGGGGGAGGAATCAGATGAGTGGAAGTTCCACTTTAGGGTGGAACTCCGCTTTAAGACCCCATTCACACTAGGGTATTTTTCAGGCATTTTAGTGCTAAAAATAGCGCCTGTAAAGTGCCTGAAAACTACCTCCTCAGTGTGAAAGCCTGAGTGCTTTCACACAGGGGCAGCGTGCTTGCAAGACGTTAGGAAAGGTCCCGCAAGCAGCATCTTTGGGGTGGTGTGGTAGCACTGTATACACTGCTTCTAAACCACCCAATGCCCATTGGAATGAATTGGCAGCGCTGGCGAAGCGCCTGCAAAGCGTTTCGGCAGCGCCGCAACATGGCCAGTTTTAACCCTTTCTTCAGCCGCTAGCAGGAGTTAAAAGCGTAAACCTCCTATGCATTTATTATTTTTTAATAAAAAGTTGAACAAAGGCACTTGGGTCAGGCAGGCACATAAATGGGTGGTTTTATGTACATATATGAGAGTATTTGTGTGTGTGTATATACAGTATATGTGTGTGTGTGTATATATTTTGGGGTGCACACCCTAATGCAATAGGCTGCGCACGCCTATGGTTCGATCTCTTGGTTCTCAGTGTAGAGGCGTCGAGGGACAGATGCAGCATCGGACCGATGCTGCATCCACCTAGGTAAGTATAAATTTAAAAAAACAGAAACCCATACTTCTCTTTTAAATATTTATTTCTGTAATTACCGTATTTATCGGCGTATAACACGCACCGGCGTATAACACGCACCCCAAGTTTAGGAGAGAATTTTAAGGAAAAAAACTTTTAGGAGGGAAGTTTAAGGAAAAAAAACTTACATTAAAATGCCCATCAATGCAGCCTCATCAGTGTTCATCTGCAGCCTTTTCAGTGTCAGTGCAGCCTTGACCCAGTGTCCATTGCAGCCTTGTCAGTGCAGCTTTGCCCCAGTGCAGTCTTGTCAGTGCAGCTTTGCCCCAGTGCAGTCTTGTCAGTGCAGCTTTGCCCCAGTGCAGCCTTGTTAGTGCAGCTTTGCCCCAGTGCAGTCTTGTCAGTGCAGCTTTGCCCCAGTGCAGCCTTGTCAGTGCAGCTTTGCCCCAGTGCAGCCTTGTCAGTGCAGCTTTGCCCCAGTGCAGCCTTGTCAGTGCAGCTTTGCCCAGTGCAGTCTTGTCAGTGCAGCTTTGCCCCAGTGCAGCTTTGCCCCAGTGCAGCCTTTTCAGTGCAGCTTTGCCCCAGTGCAGTCTTGTCAGTGCAGCTTTGCCCCAGTGCAGTCTTGTCAGTGCAGCTTTGCCCCAGTGCAGCTTTGCCCCAGTGGTCAGTGCAGCCTTGCCCCCAGTGTCCATGCTTGCCACCGGCGCCGCCGCCGACATATACATAGCTTCCTGTAGTTTTAAATATGGCGCAGCGGAGTTCGGAGGGACTCGGCGGAGCTGAACGAACGCCGCAGAGAGTGTATTCGGCTCTTTCCGGCACAGCTCACAGTCCCGCCCAATCCCGCCCTATGATGGACATAACACAGGTCCAATGGCGGGACTGGGCATGACTGTGAGTGGCGCCGGAAAGAGCCGAATACACTCGACTATGTATATCTCGGCTCCGAGCAGTCACTGTGATTTTGGCGGCGCTCGTTCAGCTCCGCCGAGTCCCTCCGAACTCCGTGGCGCCATATTTAAAACGACACGCTATGTGAATGTCGGCGGCGATCGCCGCCAATAGATCACAATTAGCGGGGATCGGCGTATAACACGCACCCACTATTTTCCCCTGATTTTAAGGGGAAAAAAGTGCGTGTTATACGCCGATAAATACGGTATTTCTTTCCAATTTTACATTTTTTTTTTACATTTGAAACAGCTCTGTTGGGGGGCTTTGCTGAAATATTAGGGTCTAAACAGACCTCTAATGTCTCACATTTGAGAAAGAGAAAGGGGCTGAGGGCATAGATTTCTCATTCCTATTCTCTGCAGCCTCAGCTGAATTGGATAGTGAATGAACGGAAAGCACTCTGTGCTGAGCGACTTCCTGTTCATTCACAAACTGAAGCCTGGTGTGCTACTTGCGGCTTGTGGACATCGCCAAATAGTGGACACAGTTGGTAAAGTGGGTGATGTGTCACAGTTTATGCCTTGTAGTGTGCCTTCTTCTCCTCTTTGTTTTGCAATGTTTTAGACAAAATAGGGCCTGGGGGCACACTGAAGGGATTGAGGGAATAAAATAAGCCTCATTGTCAGTGTCAGTGCCAGCAATAACTCTCAGCGCGTGTCAGGACCAGCAATAACCCCCAGCAATGATCAAATCCAGCAATGATAACCCCAGCAATATCTAAAACAAATGTCAGGGCCAGCATTAATAATGCCCAGCAAGTGTCAGGGCCAGCAATAATAATGCCCAGCAAATGTCAGAGCCAGCAATAACCCTCAGTGAGTGTCAGGGCAAGCAATAATCCCCAGCACAATTATCCTCAACACAATAATCCCCAGCAAGTGTTAGGGCAAGCAATAGTAACCCAACCACAATAACAAAAGTAATAATGTAACACTAGCTATAACAGATAAATAAATAGGTATATTGATATCTACAAGATATCTATTTTCTGTTGCAGAATACTCAACTATGTTGTAGTAGTGAATCATCCCAAATACACATGTATGGGACAAAGATTGTACAACAGGGATTCTTTAGCAAATGAACTCCCTGTAGAATCATTGGTAAGATTTAAGTCATTACCCTGAGGTCACAATACTATTGGGTCACAAAACTCTTAGTTCTCAATTCTGACAATCACATGATGCCAAATCTATCAAAATAACAGCCATAATAAATGCAGTCCACTTGTAAATATGATATATTTGTTTGTTCACACAAAGATACACCCAAGGGAACCATAGGCAAATTTGACTCAAGTCGGGCTCCCACGCTGAAAATAAAAACATAGCTCAGCAGTCAGAGCACTTCATAACACGCTGCAAGCTCTTCCTTCAACTTCTGCTTTGCAGTTCAGTGTCCCGTGACTTTACACCCCAAAACTCTTCCCACCTTATGGTGGGCCGCTGCGCCACTGCTACCGCCCTTTTCCCAGACAACACACTACTCCCTTGCACTGTTATGCCCCGTACACACAGTTGGACTTTGTTCGGACATTCCGACAACAAAATCCTAGGATTTTTTCCGACGGATGTTGGCTCAAACTTGTTTTGCATACACACGGTCACACAAAGTTGTCGGAAAATCCGATCGTTCTAAACGCGGTGACGTAAAACATGTACATCGGGACTATAAATGGGGCAGTGGCCAATAGCTTTCATCTCTTTATTTATTTTGAGCATGCGTGGCACTTTGTCCGTCGGATTTGTGTACACACGATTGGAATTTCCGACAACGGATTTTGTTGTCAGAAAATTTTATATCCTGCTCTTAAACTTTGTGTGTCGGAAAATCCGATGGAAAATGTGTGATGGAGCCTACACACGGTCGGAATTTCCGATAACATGGTCCTATCACACATTTTCCGTCGGAAAATCCGACCGTGTGTACGGGGCATTACTCAACCTGTCATCCATTTCCCTTGCTATACTGTACACTCCTTGTTTTCTTAATGCTCAGTCTCCTGGCTGCTCCACTAGACTTCTCAGCTTCCCTCACATGGCCCACCTGATAAATAACCATTCTTATGACTCCGGGCCATACCAATCCACCAGGGACAGCCCTGAGCCCTGACAGCCCTCAGGCAGGTGCTGAAACTATAGTCTAAGGCAGTAGTCTCCGAGCTGTGGCCACGGGACAGATGTGGCCTTTTGCTTGCCTATTCTGGCCCTTGGGGCACTATTCCTCCCACTGATATAAACAGTAGGGTCCTATTCCTTCCACTTTAATAACAATGGGGTACCATTCCTCCCAATAAAACTAACAACGGGACACTATTCCTTCAATTAATACCAATGATGGGGCACTTTTCCTCCCACTGATATAAACAGTAGGGCACTATTCTGTCCACTTTACTAACAATGGGGTACTATTCCTCCCCCTGAAATCAACAATGTGATACTATTCCTCCAACGAATACCAATGATGGGGCACTATTCCTCCCACTGATATAAACAGTAGGGCATTATTCCTTCCACTTTACTTACAATGGGGCACTATTCTTTCTTCTGAAACCAACTATGGGAGACTATTCCTCCAACTAATACTAATGATGGGGCACTATCCTACTGATCACAGGTGCTATGTAATTCTTTTTACTCCCATTGACCACCAAGCCTGAGACATTGTTTACTCCCACTGATGCTAAGGTATTTTCTACTCCCACTGGCAACAGTTTGGCCTTCCTAAAACCCAAAGGAGAGTAAACTGGTCTTTTGTCTATAAAATTTTGGAACCCCTGGTCTAAGGAAATGCCTATAATGCTTAGCACAGTCTAGTGGCCAAAGGCAGTCTTTTTCATTTTAAATCAGTAGAAATACCTCGTCCAGCACAGAAAATAGCCTAATAACATTATTTTTTTTGACTCATTCGCACAGAAAGAATGTACATTCACATTTAATGGCCAAACTACTACAAGGTAGGGCTGGGAGATTTTCTTAGAAAAAAAATCTTCGATTCTCTTAAAAAAAACTCGATTTACGATTTGAATCGAGTTTTTTTTTTTTCTTTGGAAATTGCGCCGGTCCTGAGGCACTGTGGGCATGAGCTTTTAGCCGAGGCCACAGCTTCAGCCTAGTCCACGGCGTCCGGCCTCGCAGACTAGGCCGAAGCCGCGGCCTCACCTAAAAACTCCTTGCCCGCAGCTGACACTGCGCTGGTTCTGAGGAGCTGCGGGCATGAGTTTTTAGGCGAGGCCGCGGCTTCGGCCTAGTCCGCGGTATCCGGCCGAAGCCGCGGCCTCGCCTAAAAACTCATGTCCGCAGCGCCTCAGGACCGGCGCGGTAAAAAAAAAAAAATCTAGAAAAATCGATTTGTTTAAATTTTGAATCGATTTGACCTCTCAACTCGATTCAAGATTTCAATCGATTTTTTTCCCAGCCCTACTACAAGGTGGTATCAAAATGTTTAGAGAATAGTTTTGTAGCATGCCAACAGATGGCAGCACCAAGCTGCACGCACAGTCACAGGGAGCATCGATGTACACAGGACGGTGCCGTTTGGCACTGATTCCAAAAGGTATCGTCCTGTGTACATCGGGAGCTGTGTAACTGGTGCTATGCTGACCACGTGCGTTACCACTTCTGCTATTTCATCATGGACAGCAAGTTAGAACAAAGAGCAAACATGAAATTCAGGCTTTGAAAACAATGGCAGCGAGGGGAATCTTGTTGCACCCTGTAGCTGCCAGCACTTAGGGGTGTATTTATAACAAATTGGCATATGGGGTGGTATCAATAAGTTTTGAGACTAGTTTTGTAACACGCCACAGAGATATTTGACATGATTCGGTAAGCTTATGGCAATGCTGCAATGAGTTGTTGGAGGTGTTTTGAGTGGCACGCGTGATTGTGCACAAGTTGCCAAATGGTTTCGACAGTTTCGGGGTTGCACTCGTTGAAGGTCTTCCTGATCTCTCGGCGTCCTCCAGTGATGTTCTTCCGCTCTTGAAGTAAGCTTGTCACTCAAAACACCTCGAACGACTCATTGCAGCATCACTGTAAACTTTCCAAATCATGTCAAATATCTCCGTGGCATGTTGTAAGACTAGTTTCGAAACTTATTGATACCACCCCATATGCCAATTTGTTATAAATACACCCCTAAGTGCTGGCAGCTACAGGGTACAACAAGATTCCCCTCGCTGCCATTGTTTTAGCTGAAATCAGAGTCCGTGCAATATATATCAATAGTGTTCCTGGCATTTCCTGCTGATGGAGGTTCTAGCAGGATTTTTAGGGGTGCTATAGCACACGCAAGCACCCTTCTGGTGCCGAATTGACACAACCTGTTACATAATCTAACCATTGGCAGCACACTTGAACAGGAGCATAGAGAAAAGAGGGGTTCTTACCTGACAATTATTAGTAAGATTTTAGAGGGGGGGGGGGCATTTTAATTTCCATTTTAGAAAGCTCTGCCTTTGCAGGCCACACCTGGCTACAGTTATTGCTTTTAATGCTCTCTATGGCCCGAATCTGAGTAACATTCTCCTCAGATGGAACTACAATGTGATTCAGGCTCTGAAACCTTATGGTTTACCTCAGTCAGCTTCCAGCGGTCACACTTCAGTGTTCTCACGGGGCTAGCTTTCTTTGAATCTGACAAAAATAATTCTGCAATATTTTATTGACAACCACTTGTAAACTTGCAGTTTATTATATACAGTATACAGTATATGTATATGTTTTATTTGGAAGAAAACTATTGCATTCATCAGAAATCATATGATGCACGTTGCTAATGAGGCAACATCCTGGAGGAAGGTCATAATGGGCACCATGTTTTTGTATGTTTGTTCACTGTTTCATTTCCTTAGTTCTCCATTTTTCTAGATGGCGTTAACAAAGTTATTTCTAAAATATATCTACAGTCAAAACCTTATTAGAAAATGGTTAAAGCCCCTGTCAGTTTTGTTTTCCCCATCTGTGACTCTTTTATTTCCTGCCCGTTAGACACAACAGGAAATGAGAGAAAATCTTACTGATGTGAGAGAACTCAACAGCTAGACAGCTGTCACCATAACAAGATTTCGCCTCTATTGCTATTTTGGTGACAACTCAAAATTTTTGATTTTTTCCCTTGTTTTTAGTTTTGATTATAGTGGTCACCGGGACAAACAGAGACATACAAAGAACAATGCAAGATCTGGATAGTAATCCTGCAGCTCCTATGGGAGTAGTGCTACAAAAGTATGCATCTTCTGGAATAAAAAGTCTGCCTGTAAATTTTTCTTTTAAGTGAAGTTACACTTTGATAATGGACAGAGCCGAAACACATTGTTTTTAGACAAATAGTGAGGGTTTAAGAAACCTCATTATTTGTCTAAAAACAATGCTCTCATAGGGGCTGCAGGATTACTGTTCAGGTCTTCCCCATAGGCTTTGCCCTGCAGCCAGGCACACAGGCTTATTTACAGTATCTTCAATGACCAGTCTAGGGGTGTTTTTTTTTATTTTTGGAAAACTTGGATAGGATTGAGGGTAATGGTGAGATACTCCAAAAACAAGAACTATATACAACCTGACAACCTTTGGTATTCTTTCTGAGGAAGCTATAGTGATATCCGGCTTGAAACAAACAGTAGACTTCTGCTTCAGAGTAGTAGTTAGAGCTACAAAAGCAGAGTCCCTTAAATAAGAAGATATGGACAAGCTCTTCAGAATGCCAGCTGGTATCCCCTTTCAATAGACTGGGAGCTGACTTTCCCTAGCACCAGAGTGTTGGCAAAAGCACAAAGGTCCCCAAGATCTTTCAGAATGTTTGTACTCACACATGGCCCAAGGAACAGCTGGTTGCCTCTTTCCAACTTCCAAGCAACACCTTACTCCAGTGATACCAGTCTAGATCTTCTGTGGACAGCATCCCCTCAGTCAGCTTTCCTTAGTTCCAGGGTCTCAGCATCCAGGCCCTCAGGTCGCCCACCTGAGGCCTCATGATGGCAAACATAACAGCAGTGACTGGGAAGGGCAGCGTGTCCTCCAGGCTGGACCAATCCACTCTGGGAAAAGACCCTGAGCTCAGTTTGCTCACAGACTATACAGTGCCTTGCAAAAGTATTCACCCCCCTTGGATTTTTACCTAATTTGTTACATTACAGCCTTTAGTTCAATGTTTTTTTAATCTGAATTATATGTGATGGATCAGAACACAATAGTCTAAGTTGGTGAAGTAAAATAAGAAAAATATATACATAAAACTATTCTTCAGAAATAAAAAACTGATAATTGGCATGTGCGTATGTATTCACCCCCTTTGTTATGAAGCCCATAAAAAGCTCTGGTGCAACCAATTACCTTCAGAAGTCACAGAATTAGTGACATGATGTCCACCTGTGTGCAATCTAAGTGTCACATGATCTGTCATTACATATACACACCTTTTTGAAAGGCCCCAGAGGCTGCAACACCTAAGCAAGAGGCACCACTGGTCAGAGTTGAGGAAAAGATGGATGGTGCTAAATACAGGGATATTCTTCAGCAAAACCTGTACCACTCTGTGTGTGATTTGAGGCTAGGACGGAGGTTCACCTTCCAGCAGGACAATGACCCCAAACACACTGCTAAAGCAACACTTGAGTGGTTTAAGGGGAAACATGTAAATGTCTTTGAATTACCTAGTCAAAGCCCAGACCTCAATCTAATAGAAAATCTGTGGTCAGACTTAAAGTTTGTTGTTCACAGGCGCAAACCATCCAACTTGAAGGGGCTGGAGCAGTTTTGCAAGGAGGAATGGCAAAGATCCCACTGGTAAGATGTGGCAAGCTCATAGAGACTTATCCACAGCGACTTGGAGCTGTGACAGCCGCAAAAGGTGACTTTACAAAGTATTGACTTTAGGGGGGGGGTGAACAGTTATGCACATTGATTTTTTTCTGTTATTTTGTCCTATTTGTTGTTTGCTTCACAATAAAAAAAAACATCTTTAAAGTTGTGGGTATGTTCTGTAAATTAAATGATGTAAATCCTCAAACAATACATGTTAATTTCAAGTTGTGAGGCAACAAAACATGAAAAATGCCAAGGGGGTGAATACTTTTGCAAGGCACTGTATAGTCTCCCAGCATGCTGCCAGAGCCTGCCTCTCTGGGGTAGGCCAGGGCTGTATCAATAATCATGCTGTCATCTGCATAGCTCCACACCTATCATACAGAATCCTCTCAAGTTCTCTAGATTCAGAGAGAGCTATTAGGCCAGACAGGCAGCAGCTGATCACACTGAGCAGACCTAACTAATCAATCACAGCTTCACTGAGTACAGTGAGCAAACTATGCTTTTACCGAACAAACATTACAGCCACACTGACCACAGTGTGGCAACTATAATTACTTATCAAAACACACACTAATTCTATCAAATTTCTAGCATCTATCTAACAGGGTGCTACATTATGTACAGTATATTCTGCAATAAAAGCTTCTTAGTTTAGTGTAAGCTGAGCCATAGATGGCCAAAGACACTGGAAGTTGACTACCAGGCAGCTCACAGACATCACATTGCTGAAGCGGAGGTAAGTTTCATTCCAATTTAACTTTGCAAAGCAATTATATATTTTTATTAATTTACACATGTAAAGACCTCCAAGATAATGAGCAAAATAAATTGTTTTGGCTGCATGTTCACATGCATATGTACAAAAGAAAAGTGGAAAATTATTTTTGAAAATAAAATTACACTTTGCATTCTGCTTAACTCGTAAAATGAAGGGTAACTCTGAAGGGTCACATTCTTGTTTTTATGAGAAATCATTAGTCAGGCTACTATGATCCTTTGCATAACTTGGCCTTTATGCTTCCTGGTGGATTAAATGATGATTTGTGATTACACCTGCCAGTAGAGTCTTCCGCTATGTAAAATAAGATCAGCTGGTAATTCCTTTCTCAAGGCAACGTTGCCTCGTACTTGAAGGGAAAACTTTGATCATGATTCTGCAACATTAGAGCCTGATGGGAAGGGTATTTCACATATCAGATTATTTAACCAAGAGAGAAATAGATGATATTTCATATATATTTATATATATATATATAAATATATATATATATATATATATATATATATATATATATATATATATATATATATATATATATGAATATTTTTTCACAGTCATTCTTTTAATAAGAAGCTAAGGCAATGATAATCCTTAAAATGTTCTAGAATGTTCTTCTAGTAGGCAACGAGATTTCAGATTTTAATCATTTTTAGACTGCTTTATTAAATATGCCAGGCTACTTTAATGTGTTGGTATTTATGATTCCAAAGTTAGTCATGCCATAGTTCTTATTATTAAAAAGTTTGATTAGGTGACTTTTATTATGGGCCGGAGACCAAGTCATCAAATTTCATTAATACAAGCCACCAAGTAATTTGCCTTTCCTCTACTCACATATATTACATACCAAAACAAATATCCATACTTTTTCCTACTGGAAAGTTTCTATCAATAACCTATATGGCCTGACATAAGACAAAGAATAATATATTTTATTGTGTCGCATAACATTTTATACTCACTGCTTAGATATCAAGCAATCTCACACATTATTGGTGGATTGATTTTACAACTATCACTACTGGTAAAATTGGGATCGGAGGGATCGGTATGTGCATGACAAGCATTGGTCTGTCAAATCCAAATGAATACGTGAACAAAAAACACATGGTGCATATAGCACGGTAAAACCCCTCATGGATTTTTTGACAGGCAGACCAAACTGTAGGTAAAAAAATATATATTTTATTATAACATGATAAAATAGTACAAATCAACAATGAACATCATATAGTATTAATGCGATTGTGTATATAAGATTATGATACATAATACCCAAAATAGCGCATTCTGTATGTCTGGCACATACTGCCCATGGATACTGGTGGGCAAGCTGTCGTACATACTGGCATAGACACCTTACATGTTTCAGACTAATTATTGTCCTTCTTCAGAGGTTTTAAATCAAATGGGTAGTATTAGTTCTACAATATATCATATTAGTAACATAGTAATATAGAAATGCATCTAGAGCAAAGAAAAGTGCATTCATGTATCTATATATGGCATAAACAGATCATGTCATACTTACAAAATTATAAAAACCAAATATTGCATATAACTGATGATTAAGCACAGACGTGCATCGGATGGAACCACTAGGGCGGCGAGGAAATGAGCCCAAAACTGCACATACAGGGACCTCAGGTGACGGAGCAAAGGCTCCCACCATGTATTGCCAAACAGCCAGTTTGTAATCGTTCATTGGAGAGTTTAATATGATGCTCATCTGTATAGATAAGCAGATATAGAGAGTTGTTAATATGATGTACAGGTATGCAGGAACTTAGAGACATTTAAATTGTAATATAGTCATAAGCAAAGTACTTAGAGATTAAACCTGGCTAGTATCCAGTTATATATCTCATGATTAAAATCAAAACGATCTGCCTCATAGTTTAGCATACCTTGGTCTCCACAGTCAGCTCCAGTACAACCTACTCCTAGTTGTGTGCTGCAGGAATGACCACACAGGAAGGAGCAGATATACCCAGCTGGAGGGCTTGATGATTCAATTCCCAATTGAATAATAGGGGACAGCTGATAAGGTAAGATGGAAAAGCTGGTGCCTAAGTCTGGGCACCCAGCGTCCATCGTGGATCCCTCAGCATCTGGACGTGCAGCGTGGCCACACCCCCCAAGAGAGGCACCAGGCAGAGCTGCGTCCCATGTCAACACGCCACTCTACCGTGTTTCAGGGTGGAACGCAAGCAGGAAAGGAAATAGTGGTGAACCCCGCAATTTTCTGAGGCCAGAAAGGAAGTCCATCCACGCCCCAAATGGAGGGGGGGTGAGATGGGCCCACGTGCGCTGGACAGTGCAGAGAGGGCCCAACCCCTCCAATCTTCCAGCGCCATCCATAAAAAAAAGGGGTGTCCGCGCATGCACAGTTTTTTTTTCTTCAGAGGAATCCATGATGGACGCTGGGTGCCCAGACTTAGGCACCAGCATTTCCATCTTGCCTTATCAGCTGTCCCCTATTATTCAATTGGGAATTGAATCATCAAGCCCTCCAGCTGGGTATATCTGCTCCTTCCTGTGTGGTCATTCCTGCAGCGCACAACTGGGAATAGGTTGTACTGGAGCTGACTGTGGGGACCAAGGTATGCTGAACTATGAGGCAGATCGTTTTGATTCAGAAGATATGTAACTGGATACTAGCCAGATTTAATCTCTAAGTACTTTGCTTATGACTATTTTACAATGTAAATGTCTCTAAGTCCCTGCATACTTATACATCATATTAACAACTCTCTATATCTGCTTATCTATACAGATGAGCATCATAATAAACTCTCCAATGACCGATTACTAACTGGCTGTTTGGCAATACATGGTGGGAGCCTTTGCTCCGTTACCTGGGATCCCTGTATGTGCAGTTTTGGGCTCATTTCCTCGCAGTCCTCATTGTTCCATCTGGTGCACGTCTGCACTGCTGTCTCTGGGAAACAACTGATCACTTACTCATCAGCTACAGTGTCTCACAAAAGTGAGTACACTCCTCACATTTTTTATAAATGTTTTATTATATCGTTTCATGTGACAACACTGAAGAAATGACATTTTGCTAAAATGTAAAGTAGTGAGTGTACAGCTTGTATAACAGTGTACATTTGCTGTCCCCTCAACATAACTCAACACACAGCCATTAATGTCTAAACCGCTGGCAACAAAACGTGAGTACGCCCCTGAGTGAAAATGTCCAAATTGGGCTCAATTAGCTATTTTCCCTCCTCGGTGTTATGTGACTTGTTAGTGTTACAAGGTCTCAGGTGTGAGACCTCCCCATTTTGGGCCAAAAGTGTCAATATTTTGTGTGGCCACCATTATTTTCCAGCACTGCCTTAACCCTCTTGGGCATGGAGTTCACCAGAGTTTCACAGGTTGCCACTGGAGTCCTCTTCCACTCCTCCATAACAACATCACAGAGATGGTGGATGCTAGAGACCTTGCGCTCCTCCACCTTCTGTTTGAGGATGTCCCACAGATGCTAATTAGGGTTTAGGTCTGGAGACATGCTTGGCCAGTTCATCACCCTTACCCACAGCTTCTTTAATCGTGTGTTTGGGGTCGTTATCAAGTTGCAATACTGCCCAGTCTCAGAAGGGAGGGGATCATGCTCTGCTTCAGTATGTGTCAGGGCTGGGCTCAGCCCTTCCTTTTCTGAGCTGGCCGCTCAGCTGTTGATGATATCCTGCTCATCAGTCCTGCCTTCTTAAGCCGTCCAGTCCAGAGGAGCTCTGCCTTCGCCTTGGTCAACATTTCAGTGATGATCTCCTGCTTTCCTGTTTAAAGACTTGCTTTGCTGACATCCCTTCTGGCTCCAGATCCTGCTTGCTGTTTCTCTATGTTGATCCCTGTCTTCTGGCTTGGCTGACTATATGTTCTGGTTACTGAACTTTGGCTATGTTTTGACTACATTTGTTCTTTTTTACTTTTATTATTAAACAAGTGTGATTTAGCTGTACTTCTGTATCGGTCTGATTTCATGGATTCTGACAGTATGTCACAGTACATGTTGGCATTCATGGTTCCCTCAATGAACTATAGCTCCCCAGTGACGGCAGCACTCATGCAGCCCCAGACCATGACACTCCCACCACCATGCTTGACTGTAGGGAAGACACACTTGTCTCTGTACTCCTCACCTGGTTGCCGCGACACGCTTGACACCATCTGAAGGAAATTAGTTTATCTTGGTCTCATCAGACCACAGGACATGGTTCCAGTAATCCATGTCCTTACTCTGCTTGTCTTCAGCAAACTGTTTGCGGCTTTCTTGTGCATCACCCTTAGAAGAGGCTTCCTTCTGGGACAACAGCCATGCAGACCAATTTGATGCAGTGTGCGGCGTATGGTCTGAGCACTGACAGGCTGACCCCCCACCCCTACAACCTCTGCAGAAATACTGGCAGCACACATATGTCTATTTCCCAAAGACAACCTCTGGATATGACGCTAAGCACGTGCACTCAACTTCTTTCGTTGACCTTGACGAGGCCTGTTCTAAATGGAACCTGTCCTGTTAAACCACTGTATGGTCTTGGCCACCGTGCTGCAGCTCAGTTTCAGGGTCTTGGCAATCTTCCTTTAGCCTAGGCCATCTTTATGTAGAGCAACAATTCTTTTTTTCAGATCCAAAGAGTTCTTTGCCATGAGGTGCCATGTTGAATTGCCAGTGATAAGTATGAGAGAGTGAGACAAAAAAGGAGGAAGGAATGGGACTTTGTATGAGGCATGTCACTGAATTAATACCTTGTTGATATTGATCATTGAACTATTTATTGATTACAAATCAAGTTAATAAGTGTCAATCTTTAGTAAAGGACACAATATACTGTAAATAACAGTTCACTTGTACAAACATACAGTTATTATACAAAGTAAAATACAACATGATTAGCAGTACAATTTCAAAAAACGCTCATCCATTGATAATAATGAGATAAATATAAGCAATTGCTCTTAGTGAGCCAAACTTGTCTGGGCATCAGTTCGATGTATACTCGACGCACGTTTCATGGCTCACGCCAATCATCAGGTGTAAAATGCTCTGAAATGAAATCAATAACATGTCTATAAATATAGGATACTCTTTAAATGGAAAACCATCTCTCCAAAAAGGTCTATAACTTACAATGCAAACCAATGGTGATGCCCAACCTGTGTCCAAGGAAGGACGGAGGACAGGGATGATGATCTCCCCCGGGGCTGAGGTGAGCAATCCCATCCAGACACGAGACAGCAGCCAGGTGAAGACCAGGCAACCATATCATGACTCTGTGAATCTTGTGTATGCTTGACAGCCCATACTGCTCTGCAGGGATATGGGGATGAAACCATGTGAAATGAATAAACTGTTAATGGAATGAACCTATACCAGTGAGTGAGTTAAGGTGATGAATAATGTGTAATTACTGCAATGATCTGTTGTCATGTTGAAATACTGCCCTGCGGCCCAGTCTCCAAAGGGGGGGAACATGCTCTGCTTCAGTATGTCACAGTACACGTGTGCATTCATGGTTCCTCAATGAACTGTAGCTCTCCAGTGCTGGCAGCACTCATGCAGCCCCAGACCATGACATTCCACCACCATGCTTGACTGTAGGCAGGGCTTTTTTTCAGCGGGAACTAGGGGGAACTCAGTTCCACCACCTCTGGCTCAGGTCTTCTGCTCCCTGCTCACCACTATCACTTGGTAACACTGAAGTCCAGCTTCTGTGTTTACAAGTGATAGCTCATCTCCCAGTAGCTCCCACAGGTCAGATCTCCTGCACAGATCCCACTGAGTGTGGACAGGGACAAGGGAGATACAGAACAGGTGCCCAGGGTTCAGTGCAGTCATGGGCAGGAGAGGGTGCGTGGTAGGCCGCACCCTCTGTGGTCTCCATTTTTTGGTGACCAGTTGTTGATGCTCCTGCTACATAATCTCCCTTGCAAGTGACTGTAGTATAGTATAGTATGTTGGGAGGTACTACAGCCGGATAGGTGTTTCAGCTTATTATTGCAACAAAGATAAGATATATGACAGATGGTGGAGCTTTTGAGGAGGGGGGAGAAAATTAGGGCAGTGGAGGGAGGGGGTTGTATGCAGAGGGGAGGGAAGAGCTACTATTTGATGCCTTTTGGCAGGTATGTGAGTGTGGTGGCATGGTTGAGTTCCTGCACCTATTCTCTGAGTAAAAAAGCCCTGACTGTAGGCAAGACAAACTTGTCTTTGTGCTCACCTAGTTGCCACCACACACGCTTGACACTATCTGAACCAAATAAGTTTATCTTGGTCTCATCAGACCACAGGACATGGTTCCAGTAATTCATGTCCTTAGTCTGCTTGTCTTCAGAAAACTGTTTGCGGGCTTTGTTGTGCATCATCTTTAGAAGAGGCATCCTTCTGGGATGACAGCCATGCAGACCAATTTGATGCAGTGTGCGGCGTATGGTCTGAGCACTGACAGGCTGACCCCCCACCCCTTCAACCTTTGTAGCAAAGCTGGCAGCACTCATATGTCTATTTCCCAAAGACAACCTCTGGATTTGACACTGAGCACATGCACTCAACTTCTTTGGTCGACCATGGCGAGGCCTGTTCTGAGTGGAACCTGTCCTGTTAAACCGCTGTATGGTCTTGGTCACCATGCTGCACCTCAGTTTCAGGGTCTTGGCAATCTTCTTATAGCCTATGCCATCTTTATGTAGAGCAACAATTCTTTTTTTCAGATCCTCAGAGAGTTCTTTGCCATGAGGTGCCATGTTGAACTTCCAATGACCAGTATGAGAGAGTGAGAGCGATAACACCAAATTTAACACAACTGCTCCCCATTCACACCTGAGACCTTGTAACACTAATGAGTCACATGACACCGGGGTAGGAAAATGGCTAATTGGGCCCATTTTGGATATTTTCACTAAGGGGTGTACTCACTTTTGTTGCCAGCGGTTTAGACATTAATGGCTGTGTGTTGAGTTATTTTGAGGGGACAGCAAATTTACACTGTTATACAAGCTGTACACTCACTACTGTACATTGTAGCAAAGTGTCATTTCTTCAGGCTGGATTCACACATGTGCGGTGCGAATTCCAGCTCCGTTTTCTCTGCGAAGAGAAAAAACAGCTGTTCAGTGATTTCTCTCTGTTGTATCTGCAGATCAGCTGAGCAGGGAGAGGGGGGAGGTGTAGTGAGGAGGGGGAGAGAATTCTTGTTTACAACGGAACGCATCTGCGAATCAGATGCATTCCCATAGAAGATTATGTGCCTGCAATTCACACCACAATGCCCAGAAAACGCACACCTTTTTTGGGCAATGTGGAGTGCGAATGCAAAGCACATATGTTAACCAGCCTCATTCAAATGCACAGATTTTAAAATGTCCTGCGAATTGAATGCGGTGTAAGCCACATCCAATTCACATAGGTGTAAACCCAGCCTCAGTGTTCTCACATAAAAGATATAATATGAGATACTGTATATGCAATATTTGTTTTTTTTTTAGAATTTTGTATGACATGATCTGTTTATGCCATATATAGATACATGAATGCACATTTCTTTGCTCTATATGCATTTCTATATTACTATGTTACTAATATGATATATTTATATTGTAGAACTACTACTACCCATTTGACATAAAACTTCTGAAGAAGCACTATAATTAGTCTGAAACATGTAAGGTGTCTACGCCAGTATGTACAACCAGTATCCATCAGCAGTATGTGCCAGACATACAGAATGCGCCATTTTGGGTATTATGTATCATGATCTTATATTCACAATCACATTAATACTATATGATGTTCATTGTTGATTTGTACTATTTTATCATGTTATAATAAAAAATACCTGTATATATGTTTTACCTACATTTTGGTCTGCCTGTCAAAAAAGCCATGAGGGGTTTTACCGTGCTATATGCACCATGTGTTTTTTGTTCACTACTGGTAAATGGTTCACAGTATCTGCTTATTCTAAAAATAAAATAAATCTTTGCTAAGTTTACCTAAAAAAACAAAAATGAACACAGGGGACATTAGTTACCTTGAGTGAGATGTGTCTCTTGTGCTGTTGTGTCCTCCTTTTGCTAAAATCTTCCTTCTCCCCCACCCCCATCGCTGTAATCTTCCAGTGCAGCAGGGGTTAATAGCACTAAGGGGCTATTACAGGCACTCATCAAGAGTGCCCAACTATGCCTGTCCTTTCCAAGCAGCTGCTTTATTCATAGAAGCCATTACTGCTTCTATGAATGAAAGAGGATCTACGAATGGAGTGGGCAAACTTATCACTTAGCCACCTTCCCTAAATTCATAGATCCTGTTTCATTCATGAAATTTATTATGGAGTAGTTCTTGCAGAGCCCATATGATGGCCAAGCACTGGCGTTTGGCACCTCCCAGTCAAGCAGCTTTCTGCTAAGGAATGCGATAGGTTGCTCCTCCTCATCCTTGTATACTTAGCTGAGAATGGTCCCAATCCATATGTAAATGAATCTTCTAGATCCTAGGTGAGGGTGTCTTTGAGTTGTTCGAAGGTTGTTTGGCAGGTTGGGGTCCAGGCAACCGTACTGGGCATGGTCTTCTTGGTGAGGTCCTTTAGAAGATTTGCTATTGTGCAAAAAATGTGCAACTATTTTTTTTATACAGTATCTCACAAAAGTGAGTACACCCCTCACATTTTTGTAAATATTTTATTCTATCTTTTCATGTAACAACACTGAAGAAATGATACTTTGCTACAATGTAAAGTAGTGAGTGTACAGCTTTTATAACAGTGTAAATTT
Organism: Lithobates clamitans; assembly: GCA_037952925.1. Classification (NCBI taxonomy): domain Eukaryota; kingdom Metazoa; phylum Chordata; class Amphibia; order Anura; family Ranidae; genus Lithobates; species Lithobates clamitans. Next base: position 1,252,581 of record JBBGZY010002360.1, on the reverse strand, counting down.
GCTGTCCCCTCAGAATAACTCAACACACAGCCATTAATATCTAAACCGCAGGCAACAAAAGTGAGTACACCCCTAAATGAAAATGTTCAAATTGGGCCCAAAGTGTCAATATTTTGTGTGGCCACAATTATTTTCCAGCACTGCCTTAACCCTCTCGGGCATGGAGTTCATAAGAGCTTCACAGGTTACCACTGGAGTCCTCTGCCACTCCTCCAGGAGACCTTGCGCTCCTCCACCATTCCATTTGAGGATGCCCCATAGATGCTCAATAGGGTTTAGGTCTGGACACATGCCTGGCCAGTCCATCACCTTGGCCCTCAGCTTCTTTAGCAAGGCCATGGTCATCTTGGAAGTGTGTTTGGGGTCGTTATCATGTGAGAATATGGCCCTGTGGCCCAGTCTCTGAAAGGAGGGGATCATGCTCTGCTTCAGTATGTCACAGTACATGTTGGCATTCATGGTTCCCTCAATGAACTGTAGCTCCCCAGTGTCGGCAGCACTCATGCAGCCCCAGACCATGACACCCCCACCACCATGCTTGACTGTAGGCAAGATACACTTGTCTTTGTACTCCTCACTGGGTTGCCGCCACACACGCTTGACACCATCTGAAACAAGTACGTTTATCTTGGTCTCATCAGACCACATGACATGGTTCCAGTAATCCATGACCTTAGTCTGCTTGTCTTCAGTAAACTGTTTTCGGGCTTTCTTGTGCATCATCTTTAGAAGAGGCTTTCTTCTGGGACGACAGCCATGCAGACCAATTTGATGCAGTGTGGGGCGTATGGTCTGAGCACTGACAGGCTGACCCCCCACCCTTTTAACCTCTGCAGCAATGCTGGCAGCACTCATACATCTATTTGCCAAAGACAACCTCTGGATATGACGCTGAGCACGTGCACTCAACTTCTTTGGTCGACCATGGCGAGGCCTGTTCTGAGTGGAACTTGTCCTGTTAAACCGCTGTATGGTCTTGGCCACCGTACTGCAGCTCAGTTTCAGGGTCTTGGCAATATTCTTATAGCCTAGGCCATCTTTGCCATGAGGTGCCATGTTGAACTTCCACTGACCAGTATGAGAGAGTGAGAGCGATAACACCAAATTTAACACACCTGCTCCCCATTTATACCTGAGACCTTGTAACACTAACGAGTCACATGACACCAGGGAGGGAAAATGGCTACTTGGGCCCAATTTGGACATTTTCACTTAGGGGTGTACTCGCTTTTGTTGCCAGTGGTTTAGACATTAATGGCAGTGTGTTGAGTTATTTTGAGGGGACAGCAAATTTACACTGTTATGCAAGCTGTATACTCACTACTTTACATTGGAGCAAAGTGTAAATTCTTCAGTTTTGTCACATGAAAAGATATAATAAAATATTTACAAAAATGTGAGGGGTATACTCACTTTTGTGAGATACTGTATATGTGTGTGTATACAGCAAGCCCATGTAAAGGGAAAGCGATAGAGCCATATACACATCCAGGTTTCAATTATCAATATTTTACACTCTTTTTCTTTAAGACGGGAGTCTGGATCAGGCCAGAAAAAAATATGGAAAAATAATGCTATTTATTAATAATAATAATATACATAAATCATTTCATAAACAAAAAAAATATTTCTCTCTAAATGAAACATTCATATTAAACGCCCACGTAGGAGAGTGCTAATTCATTCAGAATTTTAGTAGCTGCGGGTGGGCTGAATAGGTTAGGAAACATTAAGTTTCATATCTTGTTGGTTAAAACAGCTTTTACAGAAAAAGAAATAAGGAATCTGTGTTGCTCGGTACATCTTACTGTCGCCACTGACAGCTCCAGCTCACAGCTGTCATCTCAGGTGTCCCCGTACCTATCTACAGGTACAATTTCCAGGAGACAGAGCACAAGATCCTTCAGAATGACCAGACAGACCCTACTCTCTTACATACGTAGTTCATACAAACAACTGCAGCAGTGCAAAACTGTTTTTTTTTTACTATTTAGTTCAGCCTAGTTTTCCACTCCCTCACTATCCTGCTAGCTCCGTTTTATTACCGCCCCCTCCCTCCCCTCCCCCCCCAATATAGTCTTAGGACAGGATTGTCATTTGTCTGGTCTGGATTTTAAGGGGAACCCCCACACCAAAATTTTTTAAAAAAGCTGTGGGGTCCCCTAAATCCATACCAGGCCCTTAACAGAGCGTGCAGGAAAGGGGGGGGGGTGGGGGGTGGGAGAGTGCCCCCCCGTCCTTAAACATACCAGGCCACATGCCCTCAACATGGGTGGGTGCTCTGTGGTAGGAGGGGAACCCCCTAAAGCACCTTGTACCCATGTTGATAAGGACAAGGGCCTCTTCCCCACAACCATGGGCAGTGGTTGTCAGGGCCTGCAAGCAGGGGGTTTATCGGAATCTGGAAGCCCTCTTTAACTAGGGTTCTTTCAGATCCCCCCCCCCTCATGTAAATGAGTATGAGGTACATACAGTAGTACCCCTAATCATTCACCAAAAAAAGTGTAGTGTAAAAAAAGACAGTGGGCAGTATTTGACAGGTCCTTTATTTAAAAAGAAAAAGAAAAAATGTCCCCTGGTGTAGATCCATCATCAATCACAATGCCCACCACCACCGCCGATCCAGAAAAAAAAGGTCCACACCCGATGAAGGCTGCCGCCATCTGACAGGTCTGAAATAACTAAGGGGCAGGAGCCACCCGATGACTTCACTGGTTGGCCCCACTCCTTGTGACAATACCAACCCAGCATGCCCCCTGTTGATGATGTCATAAAGGGACAGGGTCACCAGGAATTTTTTTTTTAAATAGATTTGAAAGATCATGCAATTTCAGAAAGATCATGTAAAAGAAATAAGGTCTTAATTCTCACTGTATAAATTGTATTTGTATAAATACACAATGGCTTCCAATTGACTTAGTGCTATGCAAAGTAAGAGATTTTTTTTCTGTAAATATTTTTTTGCCTTCCTTTGGATCAACTGTGGGTATAGTGGGTATAGGATGTTGTTCATGGAGGTTTTCTATTTATTCTTTTTTTTTCTGTTGGTTGAACTAGAAGAACTTTTTTCAACATGACTAACTTTGTAACAAGGCAGCTTTACTTAGCAGGAAACAGAACCTACTCTTACTGTATATATGTGTGTGCACGGCAAGCCCATGTAAAGGGAAAGAGATAAAGCCATATATACATCCAGGTTTCAATTTTTTACACTCTTTTTCTTTAAGAGGGGGGATCTGGATCAGGTCAGAAAAAAATGTAAAAAATAATGCTAATCAAAATGATCATAATAATATACATAAATCGTTTCATAAACAAACAAAAAAAAAGGTTTTCTCTCATTCATAACACCCACGTAGGAGAGTGCTATGTCATTCAGGATTTTAGTAGCTGAGGGTGGGCTGAATAGGTTAGGAAACATTAAGTTTCACATCTTGTTGGTTAAAAGAGCTTTCACAAAAATAGAAACAAGGAATCTGTGTTGCTCGGTTCACCTCACTGTCACAACTGACAGCTCCAGCTCACAGCTGTCATCTCAGGTGATCCCGTACCTATCTACAGGTACCAGCACAAGATCCTTCAGAATGACCAGATGACCTGCTCTCTTACATACAGTAGTTGATACAAACAAATGTAGGCATAGCTCCCAACTGTCCCTGATTTCGAGGGACTGTCCCTGATTTGGAACAATGTCTCTCTGTCCCTCTTTCCTCCTCATTTGTCCCTCATTTGTCCCTCATTTTGGTCTGATCCATATAGCTGTATATAAAACGCACTTTTTATCTTTCAAAAAGTGATTCCCAGTGCTAAACCTTTCATCCAATTTCTAAATTTTTGCATTTGTACATTTTAAAAGCCAATATAAAGGAATAGTAGTGGTAAAAAAAGTCCTTGTGGATTTAATGAATCTTTTTTGGGGGTTATTCTCCTTTAAGGGGGTGTGGCAGGGGGCATGTCCTATGCCTACATACGTTTGTTAGTAGGTGCCCCTCATCCCCAAATCAAAATGTTGGCAGGTATACTGTAGGTAGCCTATGTGTACATGAACACATAGGATAACATGCAAGGGAGTTTAGAGGCAATAAAAAAAAAACATGGAGTGTGCATGAGGCCTTAGTGCTAGTTAGTTCTGTCCTAGACACTCCCTGATTTTTTCCATGTTTGCTCATTCAGCGTTAGTACTTTGCAGAGACAGAACTTAGGATAGTCATTGTCTTCTTGGACTTTAAAAGACTGGAAAAACACAATCTGTGCTGCAATTAGAAGTAAAATTGTGTTGGATTTAACTTCTGTGCTTTATTGAAGAGATAAAGCGTTTGTTAACCCAAAAGAAAAAAAAAATGGATGCTACCCCTTTAAAGCATGTTATGACACAGTGCTTGTCCTGTGTCATTTGGCCCCCTGTAACACCTAAAAAAACCTGTCTGATTCTGCCAGTTTCTCCCCACCCCTCTGTAAGCTGACCACAGTGTATCATGTCTTCTGAGACCAAACATTGTGGTCAGTTTACGTGCCTCTGTCATCAGCAGCCTGCTATCTGCTCTCCTCTCTGCTCCTGTGTCCTCCTCCCCCTCCCCTTTCTGTCTGTGTGTGAGCCTCCCCTCCCCCCTCCTGCTGCTCTCATAACACTAACCTGTATACACCATCAGCACTGCTTCCTATTGAAGTGTCCCCCCTCTGTGAATGATTTATAAATATAAATGCTGTAAATACCTCATTTAAGAGCCGAGATTGCGATCACATGACCAGCCAGCTCTCTCCGCCCCTCCAGACTGACATCAGCAGAGGAATCTCAGCCCCGCCCGCTGCATCTCTCAGAGGAGGAAAGGAGAAAGCTGGGTAGTCATGTGATCGCAATCTTGGCAGTGAAATAAGGTATTTGCAGCATTTATTTTCATAAATAACACACAGAAGGGGATACTACAATAGGAGGCCGTGCTTATGGTCTATACAAGTTAGAGCGGCTTAACAACCACTTTAAGCGGCCTGTGGATGGTGCCAGGTCAGAAGGTGCCCATACTGTCTGGACAGAGTCTAAGAAGGTAGTTGAAACAGAATATTGACTGTTAATGTAAAGAGGATTCTACACTCATCACCATTTAAGTGGTGAAATTTACAATGACTTTGTAAGGAAGGAATTCTGCACATACCACCAATGCCACTGATATTATGGTGGTCAGTGAAAATATCCTTGTTACATTGGTGATTAATTTAGAATTCCCTTTCATTGGCTGTCAGTGTAAATGCTCCCTTACACCAATGTCAGTAGAAGAAGGGCCACATTCCCTGGTTTTAATAGCTATATTCCACATGACTCAGATGAGCAGTGTTGTGATGATGGTGCCTCTTCCTAGTGACGTTGACCATGGCAGTGAAACTATGTAGGCACCTTAGGTGTAAAGTCCAGAAACTGACCAGGCTTTTTTTTTCACTTAAAGTACCCTGGTGTGGTCCAAATTCCAGAGCACAGATATATAGAATCTGGACTTCTGCTGAGATAAGTGTTCTTCTTATGGCTTTCAAAGACAAGCTGAGCTGACCTCTATTTTTGGGCTTTTCGTGACAGTTGATAAACTGAAGCATTTAAGTCCCTTGATAGTTATAAATGCAACATCCCTTGCTATTTCCATGAAAGATATCACAGGTTGTGTAATAGTGAGGGGGCTCATTTGGTGAAGTTACAATGCGCCCCCTCTGGTCACTGAAGTCTGAACTAGATGCCCAACAATTCACTCATCAGACTGGCTCAGATTACTGGCACTTGCATTTCCTGCAAAAGGTAAAAGGCATTCCCAGATACAGTAAAACCTTGGTTTAAGAGTAACTTGGTTTGAGAGTGTTTTGCAAGACAAGCAAAATTTTTTAATAAATTTTGACTTGATATACAAGCGATGTCTTGATATACAAGTAGCGTCATGTCACAACTGAGTATAAAAGAGAAGATAGGCACCTCTAAGTGTAGCAATATTGTTACATTTAATGAAGGTACAACATTTAGCAACTCACATGGTTGATGATTAAAACAGGCAGTATGCAGGCATCTGGGGTAAAGCTGTCCACATCCTCCGCACCGCCATCGACGTCATCTCTTCCACGCTTCACTCCACGAGCGGTTCAAGCCTCGCTTTCAGATCGCTCTACTGCAGGGTAGTCTTCCCGGTTACAATTGCAGACTGACAGCGGTGAGAGACGGCGATGTGGAGGATGGTCTATGTTGATAGCTTTACCCCGGATGCCTGCATACTTAGATGTGCCTGTTTAAATCATCAACCATGTGAGTTGCTTAATGTTGTACCTTCATTAAATGTAACCATATTGCTACACTTAGAGGCGCCTCTCTTCTATTTTCTTCTATTCTATTCTGTAGCTCCTGCTGGATTTTGCTTCTAGGAGGCAGCCATTTGTGGATTGACATTTTATGGTTACACAAAAAAATATAGTCCATATAATCTTTTTATATGGACTATAAACTGGAATGGCCTATAAACTGAAGGACTTATGAATATATGCTATGAACGAATCATTTGAGTTTCCATTATTTCTTATGGGAAAATTTGCTTTGATATAAGAGTGCTTTGGATTACAAGCATGTTTCTGGAACAAATTATGCTCGCAATCCAAGGTTTTACTGTATCAGTTCACTCCATGAAGTGTATGCTTCCATGCCATTTCAAGAAAGATAGTTGAAATGCATTCTATTACTATAAACCATAATGGTGTCTGATACCATGTTAAGTATTTATAAAGCTACATGGCTATTTATCATATCTGGCATTTATAACATAGGCGTATGTTCTCTCTTACAGACGCATGTTCCCATTCCTTAGTTACCGCGTGTTAGGTCTGGATCCTCTTGCCCAGTACACGTTACATGTGGAAGTAGTTCTGGCAGATCAAAATCACTGGAGATTCCAAGGAGGAAAATGGATCCAATGTGGCAAAGCTGAGGGTAACATGCCAGGTGAGAAATAAAATACCACTTTGATGCCACATGTTACAGAAAAGTAGAGAGGCTGATTCACCATTGAAAATGCTATTTGCCTGGCCATACTGAATCGGTGGTTTTGATGCGTTTTTACATTAATGACCTAGAACAGGAATACAGATTAGTAATTCTGACCTCGCTTTGATTTTCCTAAACTGTTTTAGATTAGTTTAGGTATTGAAATCAAAGACAGCCATGCAACTAGCATATGAAAATGATGTCATTAGTTGCAGCTTCCATATTTCTCTATTTCTATTAACCCCTATGCTGGCTATAGAATTACAAATCTGGTAGTTCAAAACACAACAATTCTACCTCAAACGTATCCTCTGTACTTGCAATCTCTACATCCTGCTGCAGTCGCTGATCGACAAAAGTTTTCCAACATTACCGTTCATCAAATTGTGTCTGCCAAACCAGCCAAATTTCGATCTACCTATGACTAATTTTAATATATGTAGTATGATCTTTATATTGTTGCCTACAGAGCATTCATGGGGAGCACTCAATTATCTATATTGATCTATACATACCGTAGATTACAACAAGATTGGAGAAAATGTCCGATTGTCTTGTACATGGCAGAATCTGCATTGCACTCAAAGCAAATTATGGTCTTTAGTATCTAAGTATCTGTAAATTCCATTCTGCTAATGTTACTGTCTAAATTGTATATCAAACCCACAAACCCAGCACTAGAATTATTGCTCTTGCTCAGATGTTTGCAGCGATACCCCACATGTGTGGTGCAAGAACCGTTTACATATGTGGGCGTGACCTAAGTATGCGTTCACTACTGTGCGCAAAATTTCTTTACACGGTCTCCTTAAAAAAAAAAAAGGGCAATCACTTTTATTGCTATCACAAGGAATGTACACAACCCTTGCGATAACAAGCATGACAGGTCCTCTTTACGGAGAGATCTGGGGTCTAAAAGACCCCAAATCTCTCCTCTACCCTTTAGAAGCAAAAGATAATTTTTTTTTTTTAAGAAAAAACAAAACATGTTTACATGGCCTGAGAAGCGGAAGAGATGTCAGACATTGCTCTGGCCCTCCAAGGGCATAGAGATGAGCAGTGACCATCTTGCCATCGCTTATTTCTATAGAAAGACACTGCCGTCGCCGGATGGTTTCCTGGGCTTAGTGATCGGTAAAGTAAGCCCAGGAAGTTGCCGGGGGGGGGGGGCTCTCCGGTCTCTTCTAAAAGTGATTCTGCAGCAAATCCGCCACAGGGACCATTTTTATCTGAAAGCAAGCTGCCTAAGGGAAAGAAAATGGTGTTATGGCATCTAGCTGCGGCCATCACCCCAGTATTTAATGTCAAAATAATGACGTGAATTTCCAGTTATGAGGTCATGAAGTTACCCTAGTCCAACTTGGACTGGTTTAAAGCTCGGTTGAATAAAAAAAACAAAAAACTGACAGATCCCCTCATCCACACAAAAATATGTATTGCAGGAATCTCTCCTGCTGTGCTATTGCATTTTGACAGCGAGGACTCCCCTACCACCAGAAAACACTGATCAGCGCTTGCAGCCATTTGCTGTGACCACTGATCGAATGCTGGTTTTCCAACAAGACCGTTCGACAAAAGCTGGTCGTTAAATCAACTTCTGTCGAACAGAAATCTGTACACAGGTACCGAAAGTTGTCCGGTTCTGTTCTTTCTGTAACTGGAGGAAGTGAAGCTTGGTGATGACACTTCCCTGCCTATCCACATCATTCAATCAGAGAAAGCCTTCAATTCATTGAAAAAATAAAAGGCATTCTGTAAATGTTAAATAGATAAGGACCGGCACACAAACTTTGGATTGCTGAAATTACTTTATTAAACACATGATAAAAAATCCATATACACTATATTACCAAAAGTATTGGGACACCTGCCTTTACACTCACATAAACTGTAATGTCATCCTGTCTTAGTCCGTAGGGTTCAATATTGAGTTGACCCACGTATTGCAGCTATACCAGCTTCAACTCTTCTGGGAAGTCTGTCTACAAGGTTTAAGAGTGTATCTATGGGAATGTTTGACCATTCTTCCAGAAGTGCATTTCTGAGGTCACGAACCGATGTTGGTCGAGGAGGCCTGGCTCGCAGTCTCCGCTCTAATTCATCCCAAAGGTATTCTATCCTGTTGAGGTCAAGACTCTGTGCAGGCCTGTCAGGTTCCTCCACACCAAACTCGCTAATCCATGTCTTTATGAGCCTATTTTTGCCCGAATGCATCTTTAAAAGAAACCTGTCATTAATGATTATGTAAGCTTCCTTGTCGACCTCTCCTGACAATGCTAGTGTCCTGGTTCTAATGCTGATACCTTGGAGTGGGTATTGAGGAGGGCCCAGTACAAAAGTTAATACCACTCAGAGGTCTAATTTAAATGTTTTGTAGCGGTACCCCCCGTAGGGGCTGCTAGATATTGTGGTCTACCTGTCACCCTGCCCGGCCCGGCATTTACTTCCCAGTCACTCTTGAGACAATAAACAGTCCATATGCTTGTTTTGTATTTTATTGAGGGATTTGAACTTGGATGGGGTAAGGGAAATTATGGGATGCCCAGAATCAATAGTAGTATCAATTGGATGATCAGTTGGAACCTCTATTTACTCTTCTAGAGTTCCAGTTTCCTCCAGCACAATGCCTATTTGTAGATAGTTTCTCACTCTCTTGTACCATACTTGGTTCCAGGCACAACTAGCACATAGTAGGCCCAACTCTGACTCTGTCAGCCCTTACCAACTGCCATTTGCAGGCAGGGACCGCGGGTAGGGTTGCCACCTTTTCTTCAATCCAAACCCAAACATATTAGTGGCGCACGACAAAACATTTTTTGAGGGGGAACGCTGTGGACTCTGATGTAAAGGAGAACTCTGGTGGAAGAAGGTTTCTGCTCACCACTAAACCTCCCATACACATCAGAGTTTCATGCATTCCCCCTTAAATTAGGGTTCCCAAAGCCCCCCTTACATCAGACTCCACAGTGCAACCTTTACATCTGAGTCCCTCTTACCTTTGTGTACTCACTCGCTCGGAGGCAGGAGAGAGAAGGGAGGGAGGGGGGAGACTTCAATCACAGACATTGGATGGTGGCAGCTCACTCACCTGAGGGTGAAGGCTCAGGTATAGACACCTTTCATCCACGATGTATCTGCCGGTTCCTGAGCTTCAAATTTCCAACCCACACATACCTTTTCTAAGGCACAGAACGCCGAGGATTGGAGTGTGGGTTGGCAGGTAGGAGTAGGGGTGGGAGGAGGAGGAGTAGATCAAAACCCTTTCTCCTTTCTTGTCCCTGTATGGAGATGGGGCCTGTGCGCACACCTATTTACTAGGCGGTTGTGGTTATTTGGGGAACCACAGTCCCTTATGAATATTGTGTCTGGGTTTCAGGCAGTCTGAAACCCGGATACACAATTTGAAATCCGGACTGTCCGGGTGAATCCCGGACAGATGGCAACCCTAACCGCGGACCCCTTTAGTGTAGCAACAAATAGTGAAAGAAAGTTTTTCAATGCTAGCTGTCCTATGGTTGACTACTGCTCCCAGTCAGTCCTCTTCAGGCCCTGCCAGCCCTCCCGACTGCAGCTGCCCGACTCCACTGCCCATGACATCACAGTCTCTCCTGCTGGCTCTACATCTATCTCAGACTGCACTCTCCCAGTCTGCTCCGGCATGCCTCCCCAGCTTTCACAACTGTGCCTGTCACTCACCAGCCCTCCTGGCTGCAATCTGGTGGATCCCTCCTGGAGACTTGTTGTCTTTCTCGGTCCCTCTCTGTGCCTCCTGTGTAGATCCTTCTTTGTTTCTCAGAAAGGCTCCGACTTGCACCCAAACCCCACAGGCACAATGTCACCCCCCCCCCCAGACTAGGGAGTACCTCAAGGGCCGACAACCCCCCAGCTTCATCCACTCGACAACTCCTCCCCAGCAGGACTGACTCTAGGTATTTAAAGGGGTTGTAAACCCTCGTGTTTTTTCACCTTAATGCATCCTATGCATTAATGTGAGAAAACTTCTGACACTGACCAGCCCCCCAGTCCCTCCCCGTTTTTACTCACCTGAGCCCTTCGTTCCTTCAGCAACGTGCTCTTCCTCTCTGCCCAGAGTTCTTGTGTCTTGATTGGATAGATTGATAGCAGCGCAGCCATTGCTCCCGCTGCTGTCAATTAAATCCAATGACGTGGGCGCCAGAGGGCGAGGCCGAGTCCGGCATTCTGTGTCTATGGACGCAAATGCTGGACTCGGGAGTGCACCCGAAAGGTAACCCCCAGGGAGAGTGCTTCTCCCAGGGGCTTTACTGATGTGAGGAGGAGCCGCGAGTGCTGCCAGAGGACCCCAGAAGATGATGTTTGGGGCCACTCTGTGCAAAATAAACTGCACAGTGGAGGTAAGTATGATATGTTTGTTATTAAAAAAAATAAACAAAGTTTTTCAATCACTTTAAGGAGGCCTGCCCCCTACCAATCCAAGTTGGGGATTGGTCAGGGCTCCTCAGAACACCCCAGGCAGCTCCACCCCTCTTCCCCTCCTCACTTCTAGAATCCATGAGAAGTGATGCTGCATGTCACCTGCTGCTACTCTAGGCAGCTCCCAGCCCGCACAGATAAAAAAACAGGCCTAGATTATAGCTAGGCCTAATTAAATTTACCTGCACTCACAAAAATCCTACTTCCAGCACCTACCTAAAGTAGAGGGTGCTACAGTTTATTAGTTAAGGACATCAAGGGAAGTCAACACATTTCGGGGATAAGGCTTTCCCCTCTTTCTCAGGGATGGAGCAATAGATGTGATTAGATTCATGATGAGATGCAATAGAAGACCCATATTAGAGCTTGCTAGAGTCCGTCAAATTTTATCGTATTATGAACTACAAGCATGGTTACTGATTATGATGCTGATACCTTGGTAAGGATTTTCAACTTTTTTTGGGCATTTCATTACAACATACCTGTTTCCAGTCAGTGACACAAAATCACTGAAGCCACAGTCGGGTTATTCGTATTTTTAAGAGATTAGCAATGAAAGACCCCCTATTTCTATCAAGACAGGGGACCTTTAAAGTGTATATAATGCAAGAAGAAAAATGTAATATATTGCACCTTACCAATCCAGATATAGTTGCTACCCCCAGGGTAAGTATATTTTCAGCAAGTACAAAAAAACATCTGTTGACTCTGCCAGAAATCCAGGATGCTGAAATCTCAGAGAATGTTATAAGCTATTATCAGGTTTATTCTGTAAAAATACAGAACCCCCCCATTCCCACCAAATCCACCCCCCCACCCCACCTGCACCCCCCAATATTATAAATATGAGAAGAGTGCGAGGGGTTTGTTGCACAGTGCTTCATTGACTATCACCCTAGGTCAGGAAATGTGTTACTGGCAAGATCAGCAGGTTAAAATTAAGGGAACAAATCCTGAAATAAAAAGATAAGTAATTCAGTCATGACATTGAAAGGACTAATACACTGCAATATACAGTATAGTTTTTGAGTTTAGACTAAAACGCTGCATAAGTGTGTTGATAAAATGAAATACTATTAATATTAGATCTGGTAAAATTTCCATTTTTCTTTCTAGGAAACAGAATTTACCAACATCCTGATTCTCCTAACACAGGTGCCCATTGGATGCGGCAAGAGGTGGCATTCAGTAAACTCAAACTGACCAACAACAAAGGAGCCTCCAATAATATGACACAGGTATGCATGTATCTGTTCATGTAACAGGCATAGGAGTTATACAATTACAGTGCATCTGGAAAGTTTTCACTTTTTCCACATTTTGTTATGTTACAGCCTTATTCCAAAATGGATTAAATGCATTATTTTCCTCAAAATTCTACAAACAATGCCCCATAATGACAGCATGAAAGACGTTTGTTTGAAATCTTTGCAAATTTGTTTGAAAAAAAAAAAAAGGAAAAAATCCCATGTACATAAGCGTTCACAGCCTTTGCCATGACACTCAAAATTGAGCTCAGGTGCATCCTGTTTCCACTAATCATCCTTGAGATGTTTCTACAACTTGATTGGAGTCCACCTGTGCTAAATTCAGTTGATTGGACATGATTTGGAAAGGCACACACTTGTCAATATAAGGTCACACAGTTAGCAGTGCATGTTAGAGCACAAACCAAGCCATGAAGCCCAAGGAATTATCTGTAGACCTGGATTGTATAGAGACACCGATTCGGGGAAGGGTACAGAAATATTTCTGCAGCATTGAAGATCCCAATGACACAGTGGCCTCCATCATTCGTAAGAGGAAGAAGTTTGGAAGCACCAGGACTCTTCCTAGAGCGGGCCACCCGGCCAAACTATGTGATCAGGGGAGAAGGGCCTTAGTCAGGAAGGTGACCAAGAACCCGATGGTCACTCTGACAGAGCTCCAGTATTTCTCTGTGTAGAGAGGAGAACCTCCCAGAAGAACAACCATCTCTGCAGCACTCCACCAATCAGGCCTGTATGGTAGAGTGGCCAGACAGAAGACACTCCTCAGTAAAAGGTACATGACCGCCCATCTGGAGTTTGCCAAAAGGCACCTGAAGGACTCTTAGACCATGGGAAACAAAATTCTCTGGTCTGATTAAACTCTTTGGCCTGAATGGCAAGCTTCATGTCTGGAGGAAACCAGGCACCGCTCATCACCTGGCCAATACCATCCCTACAGTGAAGCATGGTGGTGGCAGCATCATGACTGTGGGGATGTTTTTCCATGGCAGGAACTGGGAGACTAGTCAGGATCAAGGGAAATGTGAATGCAGCAATGTACAGAGACATCCTTGATGACAATCTGCTCCAGAGCGCTCTGGACCTCATACTGGGGGGAAGGTTCATCTTCCAACAGGACAACGACCCTAAGCACACAGCCAAGATAGCAAATGAGTGGCTATGGGACAACTCTGTGAATGTCCTTGAGTGGCCCAGCCAAAGCCCAGACTTGAACCCGATTAAACCTCTCTGGAGAGATCTGAAAATGGCTGTGCACCAACGCTCCCCATCCAAACTGATGGAGCTTGAGAGGTCCTGCAAATAAGAATGGGAGAAACTGCCCAAAAACAGGTATGCCAAGCTTGTAGCATCGTACTCAAAAAAACTTGAGGTTGTAATTGGTGCCAAAGATGCTTCAACAAAGTATTGAGCAAAGGCTACGAATAATTATGTACATGGGATTTTTTAGTTTTTTATTTTTAATACAATTGCAAAGATTTCAAACAAACTGCTTCCACGTTGTCATTATGGGGTATTGCTTGTGAGATTGAACAAAGTAATGAATTTTATTTATTTTGTAACATAGCAAAATGTGGAAAAAGTGAAGTGCTGTGAATATATTCCAGGTGCACTGTACATGTCATGGAGCAGACTCATCCTGTGTATCTCAGGGAAGTTATAGTACAACCTAAAGAGCTAGACCAGTGATGGCAAACCTTGGCACCCCCAGATGTTTTGGAACTACATTTCCCACGATGCTCAACTACACTGCAGAGTGCATGAGCATCATGGGAAACGTGGTTCCAAAACAACTGGGGTGCCAAGATTTGCCATCACTGAGCTCAACCATGTAAAAATGACATGTAAAATATAGGTGGGATGTCTTGGTCTCTCATTGGCTTTCTTTATCTATTGAAAAACAATGGAAAAATAGAAAATTACACATAGAAACTTAAGCTGCCAACACTCTACTAGACATATAGTGCAAAAAAACATATAAAACAATGTGGCGCTCCAAATGTGAACAAATAAAAAATCGTATCTGGATGTGGACCTATGACGTCCAATGTATAAATGAGTGTATGATAGATAAACAATCAATGACGTGAAAATGGTAATGATAAGTTAAAAAATGAAATAAAAGGATAAAAAAGAACACTGTTCAAAACAAATCAAAGTTCATTGGATAAACATTGTGAGATAATCCATCATGAGAAATGAATTAAGTGCATAAAAAAGTCTCTGCCTTTTTCAAATTGAATGAAAACTTTAACTTTAGGTGCAGTCAACAAATGATAAGGTTGGCACGCTGACCAGAGATGGTGGGCTCATATACTGTACAGCATTTGAGTCAAACAGGCAGTCGTGAGGGAGTACCTCCAATGGAACCAGCATGGAAAGGTCAATGTTTAGAGGATGAGCCCCATCCGGTTTTTAGGGAAAGGTTCCAACATCAAAAGGCAGGCTCCAGACTGTGCAGTGGACCTCATCAGATGTTAAAGTGATCCATGGTGGTAGGTATAAAAAACAATACAACCGCACATAGTGTGACACTGTAAGGTAAGTTTAATATAAAAAAGGGGGTGTACACTTACAAAAATTCCAATAAAAATACGCTAGTATCCTTTAGTTGTATAAGCAGTTTGCAATAACTCCACAAGCGTCACCCAACGTGTTTCGTCCTATTGGACATCATCTGGGGTGTGAGGGTCGTGTGTGATCATTGCAGTATATATAAACAAGTCAGCTAGTAAGAAATTGCATCCGAAATGGCAACAGGGGACACAGCTGAAGCGTGCCAACCTTATCATTTGTTATCATTTTTATGCACTTACTTAATTTCTCATGATGGATTATCCCACAATGTTTATACATTTGTTTTGAACAGTGTTCTTTTTTATCCTTTTATTTAGTTTTTTTCACTTATTACCATTTTCACATCATTGATTGTTTTTTTTATCATACACTCATTTATACTTTGAACTTCATAGGTCCACATCCGGATACGATTTTTTATTTGTTCACATTTAGAGTGCCACATTATTGTTTTATATGTTTCTTTATCTATTGGTGGGGATATCTTCCCTCCTCTACCTATACAGGAATTTGATTCACAGCTCTTAGCGCTTGGGACACAGTGCTGGTGATATATTCCTGCCAATCCTATCTACATATTTTCCTGTCCACCATTGGATTTTTGGATGTTCCCACCCACTTTGGTGGGTGCCCGCTCTTCTTGTTACATTCCCAGTAATATAAAACAACAAAGAAAGTGTAATTGTCTATATACCTGTGTATATATACTGTAATATAATATTATATAATGATATAATATAATAAATAATAAAACGTACTATATAAGATAATATAACATAAGATAAAACAACAAAGAGAGTGTAATATTTGTGACAGGTGTACATACTTTAAGAAATTGACCATAAAAATCTCCACAACAGCAGCCATAATAATAAATTGTTAGGTGGTATAACCATCCAGAAACATTTTTCTTTGTCAGGTCTGAAAGTCCAAAAGGGTTTAACTGAATATCATTAGAAAGACATCCATCGCGTTTTGGGGGCTTGGATACGCCCCCTTCATCTGGGCATGTTTATTTTATAATCTTTAAATGTGGCTGGATCTTTTTTAATGAGGCAGGTCTCTGCACTGTACAGATTGCCAGTGGTAGAAATTTGTTACATAATATATAACTGTCACGATGGCCACGTACCTGATATGAGACCGAAGTAGTGGGGAGGCCTCCCTTGCACCTCAGGTCCTTGAAGCCTCTGGAGATGGAGACAGAAACTTGGTGAACACTGAGTGGCACGGGTGCAAGGGGTGCGGAGCACCGTGCAAGCCTCAGTCCGAGATCCGAGCCGAGGTCAACTCCAGTTTGGCAACAAAGTATAAAAGGATTAATCAGAAGAAGAATGGTCGAGATCCAAGCCGGGGTCGGTTCCAATCTGGCAGCTGAGTACAAAAGGGGCAAAGAAGTAGAATGGTCAAGGTACAAATCCGAGGTCAATGGCAAGCAGCAATCAAGAGTAGTCAAATAGGTTTCCAGGTCACAACAAGTTCAGACAGATCACACACTAGCACAGGAACAAGGGGAGACTGAAGATAATCCCGCAAGTTGGCAGTGTCTGGGCTGGGCTTATATAGGGAAGTTTGAGGTCACTTCCTGTGCGCCTCCTGGGCATTTTCCCGCCTTTTTCCATCAGCTTGAGGTCAGTTCCTGTGCGCCTCCTGGGCATTTTCCCGCCTTTTTCCATCAGCTTGAGGTCAGTTCCTGTGTGCCTCCTGGGCATTTTCCTACCTTTTTCCATCAAGTCTTCTGCACAGGTGTGAGTTTACGCACTGAGGCTTCTTTGGCGCATGCTCAGTTGGCATGGATTTCCTCTTGCGGCAACACGCCATTGGTGCATGCGTAGTAAGCCCTGGGTTCTTATAATAACGTGTGTTACTTTTCAATCAAATCTAGCCACATAGAGATTATAAAATACAAAGTGCAGACCATTGCTAATGTTTGTCTTTATGGGTTTCAGGCACTACATATTATTGTCTATCTCTGGTGGTTTTGTCCCAATTAAAATGTATATCTTTTAAGGTATAAAATGTGATATGGGATTGGTTCTACAATCACAGTTTTAGTTGGCAAGATTGAATAGACACCAGTCCATCCAGTGTTAGTGTGTGTGTGTGTGTTTATGTCACTACCAATTCCATATGTCCCTTTATATTCTGTTCGCAAAAAAGCCCATCTAAAAGTTTTTTTTTTTTAAATATTGACACTCCTTGCGGACACCACCAACCGTGGAAGGGAGTTCCACATCCTTAGATTCCCTTTTTTTTTCTAGTTTATTTCTAATTCTATGTATTTTGAAGGGCTAGAGCCATTTCACGTGTTTGTTTATTCTTTATTACCCTTACCCAGTGGGTTCTCTATGATTCCTTTCTATCTTAGAAGAGGTGTGTGAACAAGACTGGCTGAACAAAACTACAAAGTCTTTTGGTAGTTTAACCAGCTATGCTATGCATGCCTGAAAAAATCCCCCCTGCTGCCACTCCCTCTTGATGCCCCCCCCCCCCCCAAGGCCGCAATTCCCTGTTGTCAAAATGACAGCCAGGAGTTGCTGTGTAAATATAGCAGCTATTACAACTGCTGCTGTCAAAAATGAACTTTGACACTGCATTTACAAACTCTGTTCAGATACAGACTAGCTTTTCAGATTTTTTTACATGCGATTATTGCCAGCAGCTATAGTTGCTAGCAGTAATCACTGTGTTCTGCTGTGTTCTGCTGGTCAGGAAGGCTCCCCAGGGTGGAAGGAAAGAAAATCAAATCATCCATGCTTCGATGGGTCAGAGTTGTTAGGTGGCAGCAGGGGGACCTACTCAATATTAGGTGGGTAGTCATATTATGGAGGCTGGTTATAATGTTATGGCTGATCAGTGTATACTGTATGTATTTCAATTATGTATATAAAAGTGTGCCTGGAGTTCCAGTATATACACACGTCTTCATGAAACTCTTTATCATTCGGGATCAGTACTCAAAGCCCCGGTTCACATTATTGCGATGCAGGAACCAGTGCAATTCCAGTGCCAGTTCCCGCATCCCATGTCCCTCATAGGCAGTTCACACCTCCCTCTGCGAACCTCTGCAGGTGTCAATACAAAGTTAATGACATCCCCAGATCGGTTCACAGATTGCAGTGCGAACTGTGGATTCAGACAGGAATTGGATCGCATACTTTTCTCAATCGTCTATCTTTTTAGCTTTTTTTTTTGTCAAAGTCTCCTTTCTCTGAGCCATTATGTCTAATTTGTCCCACAGACAATATTTACAATATGTTTGGAATGATGAACATCTGCTCACAAAATAAAATTACTAATTTCTTTTCAATGTTGCTTTACAACCAACTTTCTGTCTCTATCAAATTCAGAAATTCAGGATTAGGTCTGGAAACATAACGCTCTCTAAACTATGAATGTCAAGTTGATATCATTCTTGTTTCATTTGCACATAATTTATTTAATGTTTATTAAATAAAAGTCATTCCACAAGCTCATCACATCATAAATAAATATTGCCAAGTATTTATGTGATTTATAGAATGTATTACATTTTTTTTTTCTGACAACGGTTTTTTCTACCAGCCCAGGGACAGGTTGGCAAACCTTCGTTGTTCATTTAAGCATCTGCATTCTTTTTTTGTAAAACCCCCACATCCTAATATTAACAGACAGCTAGGTGATTTTTTTTTATCTTTGTACTATTTCAGCAAGGCATAAAAAGTTTGGGATCTTTGGTTTTGCAATTTATTCCTATTTCTGGCATTTGTCGCTTGCAATTAAAAATACGTATTTTTTGCTAGAAAAATACTTAGAACCCCCAAACATATTTTATTTATATATATATATATATATATATATATATATATATATATATATATATATATATATATATATATATATATATATATATATATATATGTGTGTGTGTGTATGTATGTGTGTATATATATATATATATATATATATATATATATATATATATATATATATATAATTTTTAGCAGAGAATCTAGAGAATAAAATTGCAAAACTTTGCAACAGTTTATGTCACACTGTATTTGCGCAGCGGTCTTTCAAACGCAGTTTTTTTTAGGAAAAAAGACACTTTCATGAATTAAAAAAAAACTAAACAGTAAAGTTAGCCCAATTTTTTGTATAATGTGAAAGATGATGTTACATCGAGTAAATAGATACCCAACATGTCATGCTTTGAAATTGCACACACTCGTGGAATGGCTACAAAATACGGTACCTAAAAATCTCCATAGGTGGCGCTTTAAAAAAAAAAAATAACGGTTACCAGGTTAGAGTTACAGAGGAGGTCTGGTGCTAGAATTATTGCTCTCGCTCTGATGATCACGGCGATACCTCACATGTGTGATTTGAACACCGTTTACATATGCGGGCGCGACTTAGGTGTGCGGTTCCATTGCTGCGCGAGCTCGCGGGGACAGGGGCACTTTAAAAAAAAATGTCTTATTTATTTTATTTTTTTAATTTTTTTTTTACGTTGTCACTTTAAAAATATATATGTATTTCCCCTGTGACAGTAATAGGTGGTGACAGGACCTCTTTATGGAGGGATCGGGGGTCTAAAAGACATCCCCTCTCGCTCCTTCGGGATAACAGCCGAGTGGCTTTTAGCCACATAAGTTGTTATCCCTGAAGAGCCGACCGCCCACTCTAAAAAACGGTACCGGGATGATGCCTGTAGCTGCACACATCATCCCGGTATAACCCCTTAAAGCCGAGGTATATGTGCGTACGGTCAGCGCTAAGGGGTTTTATATAGTCACTTTCTACTTAAGACCTTCTTAACCACTTTAGCCCCGAAAGGATTTACTAGACATGTGTGGTTTGTTTCGTTCCGGATTAATATTCGGACTAGTTTTTCGTTATTCGGAAATTCAGATATATCCGAATACCCGAACTACAATATAAACAAATTTTACCGAATGCTCCGAATAACATAATGAAATTCGGACTGAAATTTGAATCGAATTTTACATTAAACTCCAGTCGAATTCTCACTACACATATTGCTGAAATCAAAGGCTGTGTGTGTTATTAGAGTACCATTTCAAAATAATGATGTTTTTGTTAAGCCACAAGTGATTTAAAGGATCATTGTAATCATTTGATGAAGATTTTTCTTTTGTTTGTTCACTTTGCTGCATGCGAATCAAAACAATATAACATTTTTATTTCAACCAATTAGAAAATTTATTGATTCGATCGTTTCGAATCGAAAAAAAATCGGTGAACTCGAAGAAAATTTGAAAATTCCAAATACGAATTCCGAATACGAATTCCGAAAAGGAATTTAAAGAATCAACTGAATTTAACCAAGCAAAATACCGGTAACTAGATTAACGAATCAAAACAAAATAAATTTACCTGTAAACAAAATTGATGTCCTTTTTCCCCACAAATAGAGCTTTCTTTTGGTGGTATCTGATCACCTCTGCATTTTTTAAATTTTTTTTGCTATAAACAAAAAAAGACAATTTCGAAAAAAAAAAATATTTTTTTTACTTTCTGCTATAAAACATACCCAATAAAAAAAAGAAATTTCTTCAAAAATTTAGACCAATATGTATTCTGCTACATATTTTTGTAAAAAAAAAAAAACAAAAACAAACAATCAGCGCATATTGATTGGTTTGTGCAAAAGTTATAGCGTCTGCAAAATAGGGGAAAGATTTATGGCATTTTTATTATTATTGTTTTTCTTTTTACTAGTAATGGCAGTGATCTGTGATTTTTAGCGGGACTGCGACATTGCGGCGGACTAATCGGACACCTAACTGACATTTTTGACACTTTATGGTAAAACCAGTGACATTACTACAGTAATCCGTGCTAAAAATATGCACTGACATTGTACTAATGACACTGGCAGGGAAGGGGTTAACATCAGCGGCGATCAAGGGACTAAATGTGTTCCCTCAGTGTGTTTCTAACTGTATGGGGGATGGGCTGCCTGGTTAGCAGAAAGACAGGATCTGTGTGATCTCCCCTGTCAGAATGGAGATCTGCCTTGTTTACTATGGTAGAACCCCGTTCTGTCACTGTGGGGAACGTTTGCGGGGGGGGGGGGGGGGGGCGGCGGACATCGAGTCCACCCCACCCGCTGATTGGCTCCCCCGCTAGCTAATGGGCGAGCGTGCACGCCCACAGATCGCTGTGTAAAAGCCCGACGTACACCTCAGCGATTTCCGCAGCAGAGCCAACCAGCAACAATATAACTGCAGCGGCTGGTTGGCAAGCGGTTAAACTTGTTTTATTTCAATTTTTATTCTTTAGTATTTTTATAAACAAAAGCTCATATTTATTTTAATCCATGATTAAACTGAACTCTTGTTTTCCATTATTTATCGTAGGCTAGATTAATACTTTTCAATCCTTTACACTGAATTGTGTAATAATGTGCATAATGTTAAGGCAGTAAAGGATTAAGAGTACTTTGGGCCCTCAGCTGTTTTTCTTCTAAGTTTAAATCCCAGCTTATTAGCACACATACATTTCTGAATCATGGAATTATCTATGACTTAAAAAAAATGTAAAATAATAATGATAAAATGATAAATGATAAAAATAAAATAAGATGTTCAGTCTTCCTTTCCACCCTGTGTCATGTGAATACCATGCCATATGTGAAAGCTGAGATAAGGCTTGCAAGGATTTATCTCTGACCAGTTGCTGGCCATGAGATTTAAGAGGGACGGGGCTAGCATGCATTTATATACAAGAACAATTATCGCTGTGATTATAATGAGGTCTTACGAGCCGACAAACTTTGTGGCATATGGTGTCATGCTGAATACAGTGCCACCCTCATTTTCCCCAAAATGCACAGGTTGGTAATGGGGACAGGAGACAGATTTAAAGCTCATGTCTGTGATGAGCCGCCAGAGAATGTGACAGAACACAGCCAACATAAGAAACAATTAAACACGAAATAGATAAAGTTAGATTGAACGCAGAGGTTCTAGAATAGGGTGACCAGACGTCCCCGGTTTCTGGGGACAGTCCCCAGATTGAGGACGCTGTCCCCGGAGCCCGTTTGTCCCCGGATCTGTCCCCGGATCTGTCATCTCAGCAGGGGAGCCCAGAGGTAGAGTGGCCAGGGACTCCCAAATTCATAAAGACATAGATGAGCGAGTTTGGGGTGGAGGAACTTGACTGGCCTGCCGACCTCAACTGGATAGAACACCTTTGGGATGAATTAGAGCAGAGACTGCGAGCCAGGCCTTCTCGCCCACATCAGTGCCTGACCTTACAAATGCTCTTCTGGAAGAATGGTCAAACATTCCCATAGACACACTCCTAAACCTTGTGGACAGCCATCCCAGAAGAGTTAAAGCTGTTATAGCTGCAAAGGGTGGACCAACCTAATATTAAACCCTACGGACTAAGACTGGGGTGCCATTAAAGTTCATGTGCCTGCAGAGGCGGCTCTCTAATTAGGCATATTAGGCGGCCGCCTAAGGGCCTCGCACTGACAGGGCCTCGCGCTCACAGCCGTCTAATCTACCTAGTTAAAGAGCCGCCTCTGAGGCTGGCAGCAAGGATCTCCCCGCCATCAGAAAAGTGCAGAATCCCAGCTGGTCTACAATGCACTCATCGGAGAGATCACAGGACTGCATGTAAGACCAGCTCAGGGGGCGGGGACAGGAGCTGACAGCTACAGATAGCATAAGGTAGTGACCTTAGGGGGCGGTACTGAAGCAGACGGTCCCTCAAGTGCACAGCAGACATCAGACAGGTAACGTGCAGCGCCGGGCACTGTGAGCTTCAGCTTCTGCCTCCATACTAACTTCCACCAGCTTCCGTGCCCCTCCTCCCACATGAAAGGCAGACAGGAGACGATGGCCTTTCATTTCAGCCTATCGATCAGTTGCTGCTTCTCTCCAATAGAATCTCCTCCCACGTGGGCGGTACCAGAACCTCCTCCATTCCAGCATACTCGTTGGTGAACTGGAGGTAAGTGAGAGAAGGGGGGAGGGGCCGAGTGAGACCAGGGGGAGGGGCCAGCAGGAACAGTAGCAGGAATGGCATGGATCCTCAGAGAAAGGTAAGGTGCTGTATCATGTGTGACTGTAACCATTACACAGCCTGCTGCATGTACATAAAAAGGACCATCTAGAGATAGAGGAGGGATAGATGGGGCAGAAAAGGGGAAATAAGGACAGAGCAAGGGAATAAGAGAGATGGGGCAGTTAGAGAATAAATGGGGGCAGACAGAGCAAAGGTGATGGGACAAAACATCAATGAGGCCCCTTTCACATGGGACAGACTCCGCTTTTCTCAGCAGGGCTACTGACCGCCCACTGAGCACAGCAAGAGGTTAACAGGTTTACGTTTGCTCCGCTTATACCAAGCAGACACAGCCCACACTGCTCTATGGGCAGTCAGGTGTAAACGGACCACCTGTCTGTTTATACCCGACTGGCATTTGTCCTGATCCACCCAGAAAGAGGGCAATGGATCCCCCTTCAGTTTGTTTTTGTTGGGCCAAATTGAAGCTAGGCGGGTGTAAACAGACAAAAGTCCATTTACATTCACCGCTCCATAGAGGAGAATGGAGGGTCTGATCGGGTCTGCCTGAAAAACTGACAGGTGGACCCGATTGGACCCTTCATGTGAAAGTGCCTAAAGTGTGTGTGATAGATGTCAAGAATTATTATATTTTTTTTATATATATATACACACCAATTATGCTGATCCACTGCAAGCTGTTTGCACAGACTTCGGTGTACCATCACCAAGACAAAGCACATACCATTTGCTTACCAAAAAATTTATTTCCTTAAATTTATAAGTTACATGCACTTGTCATCTGCTGGATATTTACAGCCACTTCACTCAAAAAGTGACAACGCATTGATAGTAGCATTCTCCCAGGAGCAGCCTTTCACCACTCTGCCTGGTCAGGTACCAACCACAGTAACCCTGGGTATGCAAAGAATAAAATATACTGTATGCATTACCAGGACCTTACTAGCATAAAGCAACACATGTTTTAATTGTCCTGGTGTTGCTTTATTTTTTGCATTTACAGGGCTCCCTGTGGTTGGTACCGGACCAAGCTACTCTACCTGCAGTGGTGTTGTTTGAGTGAAGTGGTTGTAAATATCCAGCAGATGACAAGTGCATGTGACCTCATAAGTTTAGGGAGTCAATTTTTTTTGGTAAGCAAATGGTGTGTGCTTTGTTTTGGTGATGGTACACTGAAGTCCGAGCAAATAGTTTGCAGTGGATCTGCACAAGTTTATCACAGCACAGCTTTGTTCGATTTTTTTGTGTGCGACATGTATGTTTTATGCTTATTTATTGTACCAGCACTTTGGAATGTACATATATTAACTATTCTTGATATCTATCACACTATAGCATTTTATTGTGGTACACACTTATATGATGGATGTTCTTTTCATTTTCTTTCTTATATAGAATAGTTAGGATCTGTGAAAGCAGCTCTGTATTATACATTACTGACCCTATACTGTACCCTCCTGCCCCCCGTACTGTCCACTTACCCCCCCCTATACTGTACCCTCCTGCCCCCCGTACTGTCCACTTACCCCCCCCCTATACTGTACCCTCCTGCCCCCCGTACTGTCCACTTACCCCCCCCCTATACTGTACCCTCCTGCCCCTGTACTATATTCACTTACCCTCCCCCTGTACTGGGTCATCCTGCCCCCTATAATCTGTCCACTTACCCTCCCCCTGTACTGTGCCCTCCTGCCCCCTATAATCTGTCCACTTACCCTCCCCCTGTACTGGGTCATCCTGCCCCCTATAATCTGTCCACTTACCCTCCCCCTGTACTGTGCCCTCCTGCCCCCTATAATCTGTCCACTTACCCTCCCCCTGTACTGGGTCATCCTGCCCCCTATAATCTGTCCACTTACCCTCCCCCTGTACTGTGCCCTCCTGCCCCCTATAATCTGTCCACTTACCCTCCCCCTGTACTGGGTCATCCTGCCCCCTATAATCTGTCCACTTACCCTCCCCCTGTACTGTGCCCTCCTGCCCCCTATAATCTGTCCACTTACCCTCCCCCTGTACTGTGCCATCCTGCTCGCTATAATCTGTCCACTTACCCTCCCCCTGTACTGTGCCCTCCTGCCCCCTATAATCTGTCCACTTACCCTCCCCCTGTACTGGGTCATGCTGCCCCCTATAATCTGTCCACTTACCCTCCCCCTGTACTGTGCCCTCCTGCCCCCTATAATCTGTCCACTTACCCTCCCCCTGTACTGGGTCATCCTGCCCCCTATAATCTGTCCACTTACCCTCCCCCTGTACTGGGTCATCCTGCCCCCTATAATCTGTCCACTTACCCTCCCCCTGTACTGTGCCCTCCTGCCCCCTATAATCTGTCCACTTACCCTCCCCCTGTACTGGGTCATCCTGCCCCCTATAATCTGTCCACTTACCCTCCCCCTGTACTGTGCCCTCCTGCCCCCTATAATCTGTCCACTTACCCTCCCCCTGTACTGGGTCATCCTGCCCCCTATAATCTGTCCACTTACCCTCCCCCTGTACTGTGCCCTCCTGCCCCCTATAATCTGTCCACTTACCCTCCCCCTGTACTGGGTCATCCTGCCCCCTATAATCTGTCCACTTACCCTCCCCCTGTACTGTGCCCTCCTGGCCTCTATAATCTGTCCACTTACCCTCCCCCTGTACTGTGCCCTCCTGCCCCCTATAATCTGTCCACTTACCCTCCCCCTGTACTGGGTCATCCTGCCCCCTATAATCTGTCCACTTACCCTCCCCCTGTACTGTGCCCTCCTGCCCCCTATAATCTGTCCACTTACCCTCCCCCTGTACTGGGTCATCCTGCCCCCTATAATCTGTCCACTTACCCTCCCCCTGTACTGTGCCCTCCTGCCCCCTATAATCTGTCCACTTACCCTCCCCTGCTCCCTATAATCTGTCCACTTACCCTCCCCCTGTACTGTGCCCTCCTGCCCCCTATAATCTGTCCACTTACCCTCCCCCTGTACTGTGCCCTCCTGCCCCCTATAATCTGTCCACTTACCCTCCCCCTGTACTGTGCCCTCCTGCCCCCTATAATCTGTCCACTTACCCTCCCCCTGTACTGGGTCATCCTGCCCCCTATAATCTGTCCACTTACCCTCCCCCTGTACTGTGCCCTCCTGCCCCCTATAATCTGTCCACTTACCCTCCCCCTGTACTGGGTCATCCTGCCCCCTATAATCTGTCCACTTACCCTCCCCCTGTACTGTGCCCTCCTGCCCCCTATAATCTGTCCACTTACCCTCCCCCTGTACTGGGTCATCCTGGCCCCTATAATCTGTCCACTTACCCTCCCCCTGTACTGTGCCCTCCTGCCCCCTATAATCTGTCCACTTACCCTCCCCCTGTACTGTGCCCTCCTGCCCCCTATAATCTGTCCACTTACCCTCCCCCTGTACTGTGCCCTCCTGCCCCCTATAATCTGTCCACTTACCCTCCCCCTGTACTGGGTCATCCTGCCCCCTATAATCTGTCCACTTACCCTCCCCCTGTACTGGGTCATCCTGCCCCCTATAATCTGTCCACTTACCCTCCCCCTGTACTGTGCCCTCCTGCCCCCTATAATCTGTCCACTTACCCTCCCCCTGTACTGGGTCATCCTGCCCCCTATAATCTGTCCACTTACCCTCCCCCTGTACTGTGCCCTCCTGCCCCCTATAATCTGTCCACTTACCCTCCCCCTGTACTGGGTCATCCTGCCCCTATAATCTGTCCACTTACCCTCCCCCTGTACTGTGCCCTCCTGCCCCCTATAATCTGTCCACTTACCCTCCCCCTGTACTGGGTCATCCTGCCCCCTATAATCTGTCCACTTACCCTCCCCCTGTACTGTGCCCTCCTGCCCCCTATAATCTGTCCACTTACCCTCCCCCTGTACTGTGCCCTCCTGCCCCCTATAATCTGTCCACTTACCCTCCCCCTGTACTGGGTCATCCTGCCCCCTATAATCTGTCCACTTACCCTCCCCCTGTACTGTGCCCTCCTGCCCCCTATAATCTGTCCACTTACCCTCCCCCTGTACTGGGTCATCCTGCCCCCTATAATCTGTCCACTTACCCTCCCCCTGTACTGTGCCCTCCTGCCCCCTATAATCTGTCCACTTACCCTCCCCCTGTACTGGGTCATCCTGCCCCCTATAATCTGTCCACTTACCCTCCCCCTGTACTGTGCCCTCCTGCCCCCTATAATCTGTCCACTTACCCTCCCCTGCTCCCTATAATCTGTCCACTTACCCTCCCCCTGTACTGTGCCCTCCTGCCCCCTATAATCTGTCCACTTACCCTCCCCCTGTACTGTGCCCTCCTGCCCCCTATAATCTGTCCACTTACCCTCCCCCTGTACTGTGCCCTCCTGCCCCCTATAATCTGTCCACTTACCCTCCCCCTGTACTGGGTCATCCTGCCCCCTATAATCTGTCCACTTACCCTCCCCCTGTACTGTGCCCTCCTGCCCCCTATAATCTGTCCACTTACCCTCCCCCTGTACTGGGTCATCCTGCCCCCTATAATCTGTCCACTTACCCTCCCCCTGTACTGTGCCCTCCTGCCCCCTATAATCTGTCCACTTACCCTCCCCCTGTACTGGGTCATCCTGGCCCCTATAATCTGTCCACTTACCCTCCCCCTGTACTGTGCCCTCCTGCCCCCTATAATCTGTCCACTTACCCTCCCCCTGTACTGTGCCCTCCTGCCCCCTATAATCTGTCCACTTACCCTCCCCCTGTACTGTGCCCTCCTGCCCCCTATAATCTGTCCACTTACCCTCCCCCTGTACTGGGTCATCCTGCCCCCTATAATCTGTCCACTTACCCTCCCCTGTACTGTGCCATCCTGCTCCCCCTGTACTGTCCCCTCCTGTCCCCTGTACTGTGCCCTCCTTTACTCTGTACTGTGCCCACTTACCCTCCCCTGTACCCTCCTTATACAGTTCATTTTTATCGCTTGAACTATTTTTCCTATTATGGGCGTTAGTGGGGCCTCATGTCTAAGTTTTGCCTAAGGCCTCACAAAGCCTAGAGCCGCCTCTGTGTGCCTGTGAAGGCAGGCTCAACGTTTTGGTTTTTTTTTGTTTTTTTTGGGGGGGGGGGTATTTTAAGTGCTTGGGTGTTCCTTTTTTTACACTTTTCTCCATTACATATTTTTTTTTATCATGTAGGGGACCAAAAGTCTCTTATGTGATACTAAGATTTGTCATGTTACAACCAAAAATGTAAATGTATTTTATTAGGATTTTATGTAATAGACCAACACAAAGTGGCACATAATTGTGAAGTGGAAGGAAAATGATGAATGGTTTTCAAATTCTTTTACAAACAAATATATGAAAAGTGTGGGGTACATTTGTATTCAGCCCCCCTGAATTAATACTTTGTAGAACCACCTTTCACTGCAATTACAGCTGCAAGTCTTTTTGGGGATGTCTCTACCAGCTTTGCACATCTAGAGAGTTACATTTTTGCCCATTCTTCTTTGCAAAATAACTCAAGCTCTGTCAGATTGGATGGAGATCATCTGTGAACAGCAATGTTCAAGTCTTGCCACAGATTCTATATAGAAATCAATCAGCGCAAACACAACTCGATAATTATATAAAGCAGCTGAACACTCAGGGTCAAATTATCAAATCTCAGCATGAAACCTAAAATGTAGTAGTGCAGCGCTAGAACTTCAGCTAATTTACAAAGAAGTAAATGCCCAGGCCAAGGCTCTCTCAGAAAGCAAAGATATAATGAAACCAACTTAGCTTCTGTCCGTGGGAAACGCCTGGGGCAGCATCACAAAGTATATCTCAACCTGGTTGAGAAACCCTCTGCATTGGACTGGATCACCCCCAAATCGCAGCGGAGAGGAACCAGACATACCTCAGAAGTAATACTTGAGGCGGGTGCCTGCGCATAGACTGGAGCAGCAGCAGGGATAGCCTGCAACACAGGTTGTACTGGGGCAGCCACAGTGGGAGATTCCAGGTGAGCCGTGCAACTCAGGAGTGTTTGTAACGCCATGGCAAACTGATCCATGCGGTGATCCAGTTCATCAAATCTGGCAAAAATATTACCAACAAGTGGATTGACTGTATCTTCTGAATTCATGGCCTTCGCCTACCGTAAGAAACCATGAAATCAGGCCGAGACAAAAGTACAGTTAAATCACACTTGTTTAATAATAAAAGTAAAAAGAACAAACGTAGTCAAAACATAGCCAAAGTTCAGTAACTGGAACGGATAGTCAGTCAAGCCAGAGGTCAATGTAGTGGAACGGCAAGCAGGATCTGGAGCCAGAAGGGATGTCAGCAAAGCAAGTCTTGAACAGGATCACAGGAAATAGTTTCTGTGATGTTGGCCAAGGCGAAGGCAGAGATCCTCTGGACAGGGCAGTTTAAGTAGGCAGGACTGACGAGCAGGATATCATCAACAGCTGAGTAACTGTGGAGAGAGATGGGAGCTGGCAATTATCTGACAGCTGAGTGGCCAGCTCAGAGAAGGAAGGGCTGAGCCCAGCCCTGACAGGAGATGAGTCAATAGGTGGCATTCAACAGCAGTATATTAAACAGGTTGGGCTCAGCAGATATGTAAATTCCTTTATGGTGCAAATAGTAGGGCAAGCCCAGATGTAGGATGTTATATGGCAATAGCAGTCAGATAGGGAGCAAGAACAAAGTCAGCAGTCTGGAAGCTTATGCTCCATGGATAGCTCTGTCAGCCATAGAGTAGCGATGAATGTAGCACCGGCTTCCTTGTTAGTCAGTCTTCTGGTAGCAATAGGTGTACTATACAGTAGGGAGGGAAAGCGACAGCTGATGTGACGACTCTTACAGCGATTCTGGATAAAGGTGTCTCGAGTCATCGATGCTGCTGCAGTCCCTCTCCAGTTCAGCTTCCGGATTCTAGAGTCCAGCAAATCCAGCACAGCTCCCCTCGATCCTCCTCATTGGGCACACTTCCCCAACGGCCTAGACTCTTTCCCAGGCTTTTGCTTCTATCGGACCGTTCCTGCTCCCAGGTGTCTATGGGCATTGTAGTTGTGGCCCAGTGATGGTAATAGTCTAAATCCTTCTCTGAGACATCTCCCAGATTGCTCCTGTGATAAGGCATAACTGGCATCGCCATCTTGTGGACAAAGAAAGTTTTGCAATCAGTAACATTGCCCAGTGTTACAGCTGCATTCATTTTTTCCCCTTTATTTTCATCTGGTAATCCAGGCAGTAACGCACTTCCTGTCTTTGGGTGCCCCCACTCTGGATGAAGAAGCAACAAAGACACCTTTGGACAACAGCATTGTCAATCTGGGGAGAAGGTAGCGTTAGATGCATTAGCAGATTTAGTTGGACTTGTGTAGCCATGCCCCCATAGGGGTTGCTGATTACTGTGGTTCACCTGACACCCTGCCCAGCCAGACATCCATCTCTCAAAAACTTTATTTTTTTATTTAGGGGTATTAACTTGGATGGGTAAAGGGTAGTTATGGGATGCCCAGAATGATTCAGCACAACTTGCTTGGGCCTTTTATATACACTCTGGGATATACACTCCAGTCTTCTCTCCAGCACAAACACTTGCTTTGGACCGCTTTTCCTTCATTCCTCCAGCACTTCACTTGCTGCAGACTGTTACTCCTCCGGCACTTCCCTTGCTACTAGGGCTGGTGCAAGGATTTTTGACACCCTAGGCGAAACCTCATTTTGTCGCCCCCCTGGCTCCACCCCTGACCCCATCCCCATTGCCATGCCCTTGTATACCCCACCTTTTTAATGAAGCGCCCATCAAATGCAGCCTACCAATGCCCATCAATACAGCCTCACCAGTGCCCAGTAGCCTCCCTGGCGGTATTCCCGAGTATGGCTCGGGGTTAAAATTCAGGACCATTAGCGGTAACCCCGAGCCACACTCGGGATTGCATCGCAGGATCCTGGTGCCTCCTTACTTACCTTGTCCCCGGGATCCTGCGATGTCCCCCGCAGTGTCCGCGGGCTGTGTCATGTTCCGAAGCCTCTCCATGCCAGGCTCCGTTCCCTGCGAGCGTCGCGACGCACGGGGGCGGAGCCTGGCGGCAAATTCAAAAAAATGTAAAAATCATAACACATACAGTACTGTAATCTTACAGATTACAGTACTGTATGAAATCATTTCACATCCCATTTGTCCCCAGTGCTCTGGCCCATGCCCTGCATGCAGTTTTATATTATATATACTGTTCTTTCTGCCTGGAAACTGGAGATTGTCCATAGCAACCAAAAAGTGTCCCTTTACGTCAAAAATGGCTTTAGACCAGCTAGAAAACAGCGATAGTAATTTAGAACACTTGCTGAATTGAGCGATAGTGAATCGTGTGGAAATTTATTTTATTACTATTTATTTTTATTTTTTTTAATTAATATTTTTTTTTTTATTATATTATAATTTATGTTTTTGTGTTTCAAACTTTATCATACCCGGGATATCTACTAGACTCTTGTTTGGACAGATTTAAGTGTGTTATTGTTAAGAATTACAGACCTACAATATAAAACGCCAAATTTCCATGCAAAATAATTGTACCGCTTTCAGCACCTAAAATCAGAAAGAATCATACCGCCAGGGAGGTTAATGCAGCCTCACCAGCGCCCATTAATGCAGCCTCACCAGCGTCCATTAATGCAGCCTACCAGCGCCCATTAATGCAGCCTCACCAGCGCCCATTAATACAGCCTCACCAGCACCCATCAATGCAGCCTCACCAGCGCCCATTAATGCAGCCTCACCAGCGCCCATTAATACAGCCTCACCAGCACCCATCAATGCAGCCTCACCAGCGCCCATTAATGCAGCCTCACCAGCGCCCATCAAATGCAACCTGCCAGCGCCCATTAATGTAGCCTCACCAGCACCCATCAATGCAGCCTACCAGTGCCCTTCAATGAATGTTTGCTTGCTTCAATTCGTTCGGGAATCGGGACACAGACACAGTCCTCCACCGCCGCTGCGCCTCTGACACAATCTGCGAACAGAGCGGCGGCTGCCTGCTGATGCTGAGACCTAGTTGCTTGCTGCAGAGAGAAGAGAGTAGGAACACTAGTGGCCAGGCGCCCCCCCCGGCAGCAGTGCGCCCAAGGCGGCTGCCTAGTTTGCCTAGTGCTTGCTGCAGACTGTTACTCCTCCAGACTAGCTAGCACCGCATGATTAGGCCTGACACTAACTCAGCCAGGCCTTAGTGGATTGCCTTTTATGGGCAGAGGCCTCGGGCCCCTGTGGTGTAGAAATGGTCTGGTGCTAACTGTCCTCTATCCAGCTACCACTCCCAGATAGCTCTCTTCAGGCCCTGCCAGCCAGCCTGGCTGCAATGACCTCTCTCCACTGCCATTCCCACAGTCCTCTCTTCTGGTTCTGCACTCATCTCAAACTGCAATCTCCCAGTTCTCTCAGGCGCGTCTCCCCAGTCCTCCCGACTGTGCTCCACTCACCAGTACTTCACTTGCTGCAACCAGTTGTCCTCCCTGGAGTCTCTTAGCGGTGTTCTCTCCCACTGTCCTCTACTTGGTCTCTCATGTGTCTCTCTTTCCAGGATCTCTTCTCTCCTCCCAGATGCACCCAAGCCCCAGCCCAAGGTGAGTCACCAGCTGCTACCCTGAGCCACTCCCAGCCCAGAATGAAAACAAACAGGCCTAGCAACCAGCTAGGCCTGCCTAAATTTTCTTACTCTTCCTCCAGAAAATCCCCTCACTCCCTACCTAACTAGAGGGTGCTACACTTGATTAACAAATTAAATCTGTATTTCAGCTAACACTTTAGAAGCAGAAACAACAGGTTTTTTTTTTCCATCAAGGATAAAATAATAAAAGCTGAACATTATAAGCACTCCTGTCAGTGGTAAATGGTTTGTCTCAACCCTTGAACTGCCACTTTAAATATAACCGGAAAAACCACAAAGGATTTTATATGTGACCTGTCCTGTGTGCACAAAAACAGAATGTATTTTAAAAATAATAATGTAGGTTTCATAAGCATTTGCATAAATATTGCACAACATGCAAAACTGAGACATTTTTATTGTTTAGGTCCTATGCTTTTCTAAAATTCATCTGTCAGGTTTTTCTTCTTTTAAGTAGAACATTTTTGGGCGGCTTTGAAAGTGACACTAAACTCTGGTTGAAAAAAGTTCTATTCAATTATGTATTCTCATAAAAGTCTCTTCTATTGCTCTCCGCTTCTTCCAATTTTTTTTTTTTTTTCGTGCTGTGATGTGACTTCCTGTTAGAGGGTGGCTAC
The DNA here is from genome assembly GCA_037952925.1 of Lithobates clamitans. Classification (NCBI taxonomy): domain Eukaryota; kingdom Metazoa; phylum Chordata; class Amphibia; order Anura; family Ranidae; genus Lithobates; species Lithobates clamitans. The sequence continues at coordinate 1,219,004 of JBBGZY010002360.1, read as the reverse complement.
GTTCATTCTCCATGACCCCACTGTATGTAGTCACCGCCTCTTGTTCACTCCTGGCATGGACTAGAGACAATGGACAATGGAATTTGCAGCGTGCATAGAGCAGTGCATATGACTGAAACTAACAAACACTGCTCATTCTGAACAAATGGAAGTGAGGGGGGAAAAGGAGAGGTTTGAAAGCTCACAGAGAACATTACAAGGAGGAAGAAAAACACCGGAAAAAGTTTCATTAAAAATAGATTACACAGCCATTAAGTAGTGAATGTGTATGAATTATTTTTGGACTATAAGTACTTAAAGCCACTTGATCATTTCTACATAGCAGGAAAGCAGTGCCCCCCTCCTATTCCATCTTCCTAATGGAGTACCTAGCATATGTGACACCCAGGGCTAGTTGTTTTAGGACACCCACCTCCACTGTATGTCAAAACTATTTTCAGTAGTAATTATTACACTAACCACTTCAGCTGCAGAAGGTTTCACCCCCTACCTGACCAGAGCATTTTTTGCAATTTGGCACTGCACTACTTTAACCCCTTCAGATCCATGCTATAGCCAAATGACGGCTACAGTAGACGACCTCCCCTTTGCACGCTCCCCGCGCGCCCCCTGCAGGGCACGCGCTGTGATCACCGAGTCAATGAGACTCGGGTGATCACAGATCAGAGTAAGGGGTTGATCCCGGCCCCTTACCATGTGATCAGCTACCAGCAAATGACAGCTGATCATGTGATGTAAACAGAAGATCAGTAATCGTTTTTTTTTGCTCCTCACGCTGACAGCATGAGGAGAAAAAAAAGCAGATCACCGGCTTCTGTGCAAGGGACATCGTTCCCAAAGAGGAAGAGGTGAAGCTGCTTAATCTGTGCCAACCAGTACCGCCTGCCAGTGCCACCTGCCAGTGCCCACAGTGCCATGAATAAGTGCCCACCAGTGCATAACAGTGCCAGCAATCAGTGCCACCTATCAATGCCCTCCAGTGCCACCTATCAATGCCCACCAGTGGTACCAATCAGTGCCTCATCAGTGCCACCTACCAGTGCAGATCAGTGCCCATCACTGCCACCCATCAGTGCCCATCACTGCCACCTATCATTGCCCATCAGTGCCAGCTATCAGTGCCACCTAACAGTGCCACCTATTAGTGCCCTTCAGTTCGGCCCATCAGTACCACCCATCAATACCACCTCTCAGTGCCCACCAATGCCATCTATCAGTGCCACCTCATCAGTGCTCACCGGTGCTGCCTATTAGTGCCCATCAATGCAGCCTCATCAGTGTACATCAATGAAAGGAGAAAAATTACCTGTTTGTAAAATTTATTAACAAAATATAAAACGGCTTTGTATTTTTTTTTTTTTAATTTCGGTCTTTTTAAAATATTTTAACAAAAAATAAAAAAACCAGGAGGTGATCAAATACCACCAAAAGAAAGCTCTATTTGTGGGGAAAAAAAAGATGAAAATTTCATTTGGGCACAGTGTTGTAGCCGAAAATTGGTCTCGGCAGGAGGGGTGTTTAGGTGCCCAGTAAGCAAGTACACTGGAGGAGTTTTTCAGGCGCTTTAGCGCTAAAAATAGCGCCTGTAAAGTGCCTGAAAAATGACTCATTTGCAGTCCCAGTGTGAAAGCCCGAGTGCTTTCACACTGGGTCGCTGTGCTGGCAGGACGTTAAAAAAGTCCTGCAAGCAGCTTCTTTGGGGCGCTTTAGGAGTGGTGTATACACTACTCCTAAAGCACCCCTGTTCATTGAAATCAATGGAAAGCGGCACCGAAGCGTCTGCAAAGTGCCTCGGCAGTGGCGCTTTGCGGGCGCTTTTTACCCCTTATTCGGCCGCTAGCGGGAGTTAAAAGCGCCCCGCTAGTGGCTGAAAAGCGCCTCTAATGCCGCGTACACACGGTCGGACTTTTCGTCTACAAAAGTCCGACAGCCTGTCCGACAGACTTATAACGGACTTTTGTCGGACTTTTGGCGGACTTTTGGCGGACTTTTGGCGGACTTGCGGCAGACTTTCTTACGAACGGACTTGCCTACATACGATCGCACAAAAGTCTGACGGATTCGTACGTGATGACGTACACCGGACTAAAATAAGGAAGATGATAGCCATTAGCCAATAGCTGCCCTAGCGTGGGTTTTTGTCTGTCGTACTAGCACACAGACGAGCGAATTTCTGGGTCCGGCGTAGTTACGACGTAAAGATTTGAAGCATGTTTCAAATCTAAAGTCCGTCAGATTTGAGGCTGGAAAAGTCCGCTGAAAGTCCGGGGAAGCCCACACACGATCGGATTGTCAGCCAGCTTTAGTCCGACGGCATCCATCGGACTTTTGTAGACGAAAAGTCCGACCGTGTGTACGCGGCATAAAACTATGGTGAAGTGCCGCTAAAACTAGCAGCGCTTTAACGCTAACACGGCCGCGCTCTCAGTGTGAAAGGGCTTTTACTGGTAATTGTGCGGTCGTGCGATGCTGTACCCAAACAAAATTTCTTATCGTACATTACGGGACACAGAGCCATAGTAGTTACTATGTGGGTTATACGCCAACTTCAGGTGATGGACACTAGCAAGCCCTAAGACAAAAAGTGCACTCCCTATATAACCCCTCCCACTACTGGGAGTACCTCAGTTTTTTTGCCAGTGTCTAAGGTGTTGGTCACGAGTAAAGATGTGCTGTGCTGAGCTCCACTGGAGCAATCCTTGCTGGGGCAAGACTTGCAGCCGGATCCATTCAAAGTGTCTTTGTTGGCCAAATTGAATGGTACCCTGGCCTCGTATCCAAAGAAATGAGGTCTTGCCTGTAACGCTTCTCTTTTTAGAGAGCTGGACCCCAGGATCCAGTACTTTTTGATATTAAGGCCATAAAGTTTTTACTGCTGGGGTGCTATTACAGGTCCAGGATTGTGGGTTTCCTCGAGGATCCCCAGCTCCTGAAGGTTTGTAACGGAACCCACTGTGTAGGGTGAAGATTGGGTCTGTTGGCTTACCACAGAAAACCCTGCGGTGGGAAAGGTGAAATGTTTCTTATGAAATGCCTCCTTTAAATTTAGTAAGTGTTGTCATGCCTATGTGTCACCACTGGGGGCTGTATTGACCACTTACCGTTTCAAGCTTCTCAGAAAGCCCATGTTGTGTTTAGGAAGCAGCAGTCTTCTTCCTCCAGCCAAGCAGCAGACCTCCGGTAAGTCTGAGGGGGCTCTCTCTCCCCACCAGATGCCTCCCTATGCTCGGGGGAAAGAGCTCCGCAAGTTTAAAAAAAAAAAAACGGCGCGAACGGCAAGCCACTTGGATGCCATAGGATCTGAAGCCCGCACTCACGCAGGAAAGAGCTCTTTTTAAAAAAAGAGGGGAAGGGCCGTAGGCGACGGGGTGCGGGGCTTAGAGTGGCGTTGGCGTCCTCCAACGTCCAGCGTGGGAAGGTATGTTTTAAAAGGCACCATTTGTGCTGTTACATGCTGCAGGAGGGACACAAGAGCAAAGGTGGCATAGAGGTTTGGTGACACAGGCATTCCTTTTGACACATTTACTACTGCATCAGGCTGAGCATTAATAGCGGCGACAGGACTGGACTATTGCTCAAGCAGTAGATGCATTCCTTCTGGTAGTACCTCTGCTTTGTGCATCGGCTATGGTCGGAAGGGGGGTGGAAAAAAGGGCTCTAAAAGGACTACTACAGTCACACTGAAGCCTAGAACCATCACAATAAAGATGGCATCCACCCCTGAGAGTAGTATGGCTGGTCCGAGTGAGCCATCAGAAGGGGCAAGTGTTGCAGTTGCTCTTAACACTGCAGCCCCTATGTATATTACTAAGGAGGTTTTTTCCTCAACCATTTTAAGCTTGGAGCAAAAAATTGATGCTTTAATTGCATCCCAAAGTGGGACTGGGCGCAGCAAGTCCCCGTCCATTGCTCTGGACCCTCTTGCTGAGGAACAAGAGATGATGAATTCCTTTTAAAGGACCAGGAAGAGGCTAAAGCCTCCTCTTCTGAAGAACCTGATATGGAAGTGTCAGGTTCGCAGGAAAGATTGTTGGTACAGTCTCTCACTGAATTGGTCCACTCCACATTTTTACTGCCAATAAGTCGGTCGATGAGCCCACTTCTGGTTTGGGCTCACTAAAGCCTCCCCAATCTGTTCATTCTTTTCCTATCCATTCATGGCTAAGGAAGCTAATATATTTTGAGTAGGAGCACCCAGATAAACAGTTTTTTCCTCCGAAAAAGTTTTCAATACTTTATCCTATGGAGGAAGAGTTTTATAAGAAATAGGGAATTCCAGCAATTGACGCTGCTATATCATCTGTAAATAAAAACCTGACTTATCCAGTAGACAATGCTCATATGCTAAAGGATCCAACGGATAAAAAGTTGGAGTTCCTTTTTAAAAACTATATTGTGCTGGCAGGTTCAGTCGTTCAACCTGCACTGGCAGCGATTGGAGTATCTCAGTCCTTAAAGGACCAGTTTATAGAGGTACTCAAAGTTATTCCTGATCAGCAGGCCCAGGAGTTGGCCAGGATATCAGAAGCATTGTGTTTCACAGTAGACACTATGAAAGATTCTATTCTCCAGTCCTCACGGCTCATGCTAGGGCTGGTACATGTGCGTAGAATCCTATGGTTGAAAAATTGGTCAGCCGAAACGCCATGCAAAAAGCTCTTGGCCAGTTTCCCTTTTCATGGTGAACGGTTGCTTGGAGATGATCTGGATAAGTATATCCAAATAATTTCTAACGGGAAAAGTTCCCTTTTACCGGTTAAAAAGAAGTTTAAGCATTTTTCTTTTAAACATGCTTTTTCTCCAGTGCGAGGGGCATCAGCCTCCAGGCAGTCTCGATGGCCTCCACAGTCAGGTTCAAGAGGTAAACCTCAGGGTCAATCCCAGGGTCAAAAAAGGACCTGGGGGAAGAAGCCCACAAAACAGAATACTAAAGCCTCCTTATGAAAGTGCGCCCCCGCTCGCTCAAGTAGGGGGACGGCTTCTACAGTTTTCAAAGATCTGGCAGGAACAATGTCAAGACAGATGGGTGGCTTCCTCAATTTCTCTAGTATACAAACTAGAGTTCCGAGAGTTCCCACCTCCTCGTTTTCTCAGATCAAACGTGCCCAGAGATCCAGTGAAAAAGAAGTCTCTCTTTCTAGCCTTGGATCATCTCTTGTCTCAAAGAGTATTATCGGTGGTCCCTCTGGAAGAGCAAGGTTTGGGGTTTTATTCAAACCTGTTCACGGTTCCAAAACCAAGCGGGGATGTCAGACTCATTTTAGATCTCAAAGATCTAAACCGGTTTTTGAATATCCGTTCTTTTCGCATGGAGTTAATCCGATCAGTAGTCTCCATCCTACAAGGGGGAGAACTTCTGGCGTCAATCTACATAAAGGATGCTTATCTCCATGTGCCGATTTTCCCCGATCACCAGAAATTTCTACGCATCGATGTAGAAGATCTTTATTTCCAATTTGTAGCTCTGCCTTTCGGTCTAGCTACTGCACCTCAAGTATTTACAAAGTTCCTGGCTCCTCCTTTAGCAAGGCTAAGGGCTCGAGGTATAACAATACTAGCCTACTTAGACGATCTACTTTTGATAGATCAATCGTTAGCCCGCCTAAACCAAACTTTGGTCACCGCAGTCATCCAACCTAGAGAAATCCTCCTTAAAACCATCAAGCAGATTGCTGTACTTGGGGCTGATCATAGATACAGCTCAGAAGAGGGTGTTCTTGCCTCAGGAAAGGATCAGTTCCATAAAGGCACAGTTGGTCAAGACAAAGAAGAATCCTTCTATTCGACTTTGCATGAAATTGTTGGGAAAGATGGTAGCTTCTTTCGAGGCCGTTATGCGCAGTTTCATTCAAGACTGCTACAAAACAGTATCCTGTCAACTTGGAACAAGAAGGGCCAAGCTCTGGACTTCCCAAGGCGTTTATCCCCCAATGTGCGTCAGAGCCTCAATTGGTGGTTGATATCCAAGAATCTTCAAAACGGAAAATCCTTTCTACTGGTTACCTGGAAGTAACAACAGATGCCAGCCTTTTGGGCTGGGGAGCAGTCCTGGAAGAAGCGTCTGTCCAAGGGAAATGGTCCAAATCAGAGATGACCTTGCCCATCAATATTCTAGAGATTCGGGCAGTGCACCTGGCCCTGGAGGCCTGGACGTCCAGTCAGAATCCAATCTGACAATGTCACAACTGTGGCCTATATCAATCACCAAGGGGGTACGAGGAGTCGTGCGGCCCAAAAAGAGGTGAATCATATTCTTTCTTGGGCAGAAAACAACATTCCTTGCCTATCAGCAATCTTCATTCCAGGGATAGAGAATTGGCAGGCGGACTACTTAAGTCGCCAGCAGTTGTTCCCGGGAGAATGGTCCCTTCATCCCGACATATTTCTCTCAATATGTCAGAAATGGGGAGTTCTGGACGTGGATCTGTTTGCGTCCAGGTTCAACAACAAGATCGACAACTTTGTGTCAAGGACAAAGGACTCGATGGCATACAGAACAGATGCAGTCCATACATTTACCAGATTCTATCAAGTAGATGTAAAAGGTCATGAGGATATCGCCTTTGGGCGCAGTGTACTGCAGGCTGCAGTATGAGTCCTCTAGTCTCTTGGTGCCCTACTTTTGTTGTGTCTCCCTCCCTTCAGTTGGCATTGCTATGGGACATTCCACATAGTAACTACTATGGCTCTGTGTCCCGTGATGTACTATAAGAAAATAGGATTTATATAACAGCTTAACTATAAAATCCTTTTCTTTGAAGTACATCACGGGAGACAGAGGTCCCTCCCTTTTTTGGTATACATGTGTATTGCTTTGCTACAAAACTGAGGTACTCCCACCAGTGGGAGGGGTTATATAGGGAGTGAACTTTGTGTCTTAGGGTGTGCCAGTGTCCATCACCTGAAGGTGGCCTATAACCCACATAGTAACTACTGTGGCTCTTTGTCCCCTGATGTACTTCAAAGAAAAGGATTTTACAGGTAAGCTGTTATAAAAATCCTATTTTATGTCCCTTTTTCCCCCACAAATAGAGCTTTCTTTTGGTGGTATTTGATCACCTCTGAGGTTTTTACTTTTTGCGCTATAAACAAAAAAAAACCCGACAATTTTGAAATAATATTTTTTAATTTTTGCTAAAAAACATATCCAATAAAAAAATTTAAGAAATCTAATTTCTTCATCAGTTTAGGCCAATATGTATTTTGCTACATATTTTGGTAAAAAAAATCCAATAAGCATATACTGATTGGTTAGCAAAAAAGTTATAGCGTCTACAAACTACGGAATATTTTTATGGCATTTTTTTTTTTTTTTACTAGTAATGACGGCGATCAGCGATTTTTTTCGGCGGAAAAATCTGACACTAACTGACACTTTTTGGGGACCAGTGACACCAATGCAGTGATCAGTGCTAAAAAAATGCACTGTCACTGTACTAAAGACACTGGCAGGGAAAGGGTTAACATCAGGGGCGATCAAAGGGTTAAATGTGCTTCTAGGGAGTGTTTGCGAAATGTGTGGGATGTTTTGACTAGGAGAAGAGAGAGATCTGTGTTCCTGCTTAGCAGAAACACAAGATCTCCATCTTCCCCTCTGACAGAACGGTGCTCTGCCTTGTTTACATAGGCAGACCGCTGTTCTGCCTCTATCAAGAGAGATTGCTGGGTTTCCCGGCAAACATCGGGTCCACCGTACCTTCTGATTGGCTCCCGCTATGTCCAATTACAGTGGGAGCAGCTTTCTAGCGGCTCGCACCCAGACCAGGAAGAAGCCGAGACCTACAGGTACGTGATTTTGAGCTAAGGGACCGCCCTGCCACAGAAACAGTACATGGGGCGGTCTGGAAGCGGTTAAACAAACTCAATGAGCTGGTGACAACCAGTGATAGGATCACTAACAAATCACTTACCTTTTGCTATGGAGTCAAGATGAGCATCAGAGCTAGGGGAGCTTTAGAAGTATGATCAAAGTCATGAAGCCTAAACACTTTTTACCTTAAAGTGGGTGTAAACCCTTCCATATACCCAGAGAAGTGGCTGTCTGTGTGATATACATAGAGATGAAACTGATCCTCCTGCATAAGTTGTACTTGTTTATCTGCAGTCTTCTCTTCTCTACAGCCAGTGCAGATTTTATACAGCTTGTCTGAGATTTCAGAAAACAGGGTGCAGGGAGCTGAAGTTATACTCTGTAGAGCTCAGTGAGGGCTGATTTTAGAGACACACCCCACCTTTACACAGGAACAGTGCTTAACCACTTCAGCCCCGGAAGGATTTCCCCCCTTAATGACCAGGCCATTTTTTGCAATACAGCACTGCGTCACTTAAACTGACAATTGCACGAGCGTGCGATGTTGTACCCAAACAAAATCAATGTCCTTTTTTTTCCAACAAATAGAACTTTCTTTTGGTGGTATTTGATCACCTCTGCGGTTTTTATGTTTTATAAAGAAAAAAAGACTGACAATTTTGAAAACAAAAAAACAATATTTTTTGCTTTTTGCTATAATACATATGCAAAAAAAGAAATGTATTCATCAGTTTAGGCCAATATATATTCTGCTACATATTTTTGGTAAAAAAAAAAATACAGCACTCTAGTAACCTTTTCATTACATAAGACTGTTTATTTATCTATTTTTCACATGCATACTACCTTTAGCACCTTATTGAATTCTTCACTGTTTGGCCATTTTTTAACATATATCGTCTAGTTAGTATTCATTTTATTTTGCTTTATTCATTTACCTTAATAACAGCGCAGCACCATTTATTTTATATATAGGCATCAGTATCCCCACCTCATCCCCCACCCCCTTTTTTGCTTACCTGAGCCCTCATTCAAACCAGAGCTGTGCCTGTCCACTGCTCTCCTCTCCCCTCACTTCCTGGTCTTTTGGGCTTTGCTGAGGCAGTGGGGGCCATTGGCTCCCGCTGCTGTCAATCAAAGCCAGTGATGAGGGAGCGGGGGACAAAGCCAGTGATGAGGGAGCGGGGGACATTTTTTGCGCTATATACAAAAAAAGACAGACAATTTTGAAAAACAAACAGTATTTTTTACCTTCTGCTATAAAACATTTCCAATAAAAAAATTTTAAAAAATGTAATTTCTTCATAAATTTAGGGCAGTATGTATTCTACTACATATTTTTGGTTAAAAAAAAAGTCCCAATAAGTGTATATTGATTGGTTTAGGCAAACGTTATAGCTTCTACAAGCTATGGTATATATGCTGGAATTTTTTTTTTATACTAGTAATGGCAGTGATCAGTGACTTATAGCGGAACTCTGATATTGCAGCTGACAGTTGGACACTGACACTTTGCGGGAACCAGTGACACTAACACAGTGATCAGTGCTAAAAATATACACTGTCACTGTACTAATGACACTGGCTGGGAAGGGGTTAAACATCTACGGCGATCAAAGGGTTAAATGTGTGCTCAGCACCCACAGAACAATCACAGCCGAAGCAGACCACTGGCAGACAAGGTGCTATGGGGGGGGGGGGTTGCTTGTCCCCTCCCTTTTCTGACCTGCTGGGCTGCCTGCTCAGATAAGGGTCTGTAATGGATTTTGGGGGCCCAAGCCATTTTTTTGGTTAGCCTCAAAATCCATACTAGACCCAAAGGGCCGTTTTTTGATTTTTTTTTTTTATTGCCGCCAATTCTTGTTTATTACATTCAGCTGTCAGCGGGGAAGCCTGAGATTTGATGATTCATCAGTTGTTAAGTACGAGGCGGCTGGCTTCCCGGCCCTGCTTCCTAACAAACAGCTAACACGGTTTGTTAAAGAGTAAAAAAAAACAAAAATGTATGTTCAAAAACGCAAAACGTGCCTGAAACCCGCATCGTCTGCAACTGCATAGATGTGGACTTAGGGTTAAAGGGGGTTGACATTGTTGTCTTTATTTTAATTACACAGTGTCTATCCTGTTTTTGGTACTGTGCGCTTCAATAAACTTTTTGTGATTTTGTATGTATTAGACATGTACAATTCGTTTCGTAGCTAATCGAAATCTTTCGGACATTTGGATGCATCCGAATGTCCGAATAAAAAAAATAACGAATTTCAACTAATACAAAGAAATTATAGTGATTATAACGAATGATTTCGACATGATTCGGTAATTCGTTAAAGATCCAATGAAACAAAAAGGTCAACTCAAAGTAAATCTTACAGTCCAATCAGCTAATTAATTTTGTGCTGGAGGTTGGATTACTGACAAAGTGCATTCCTGAGAACTGAGTGAGAAGGGTGTTGTATTGTATTTGAGCAGAGGAGAAGAGATATTGTCATTGTGTGTCTTAATAGATTCAATAAACAAACGACTTTACAAACTACAAATCATTATCACGAATATATATACATACATAAATATCGAAATTCAACTAATACGAAAGAAATTATAGTGGATCTAACGAATTAATTCAACATGATTCGAGATTCAGTATAACGAATAATCGAAACTCTGTGAATAATAACAAATTATCCGAAAACCAATTAATGTAACATAACGAATATAACAGAACAAAATTATGTATTTTACGAATGACAACGAACCAAAACTAAACAAAATTTCCTGTTGTGCACAAGTCTAGTATTTATCCCTTCTTGTTATTTTTGTTCTGGTCCCCCCACCACTAACAGCAGTGACAAGCTTCCACACAATAATCACTGTTAGAAAACTGAGGACTCCATGAGTAGTATGTCTTCCCTCAAGAGAGTTAATAATTGGATGAAAAATGTATTTATTCTCTCATTTGGCAGATGGTGGTACTGCAGTCCCTTCACAAGTATCAACCACGTCTGAATGTGACACGAGTGATGGAATCTGGAGTTGTGGAGAACCACAGTCACACCTTCATCTTCACAGAGACCCAGTTCATAGCCGTCACAGCTTATCAAAATGCTGAAGTGAGTACAGATCTAATGTTGGGACACATATAACAGAATGTCTTAAAGTGGTTGTAATTCCCAATTGTTTTTTTTTTTCCTAAAAGAAAAAAGATGTTATACTAACCTGCTATGTACTGTACCATGGTTTTGCACAGAGCGGCTCCTTACAGCCTGATCTGGGGTCCCCCCCCCCCTGGCTCTTTCTCCTCCTCTCCTTCTCCGAGTACCCCTGTAGCAAGCCGCTTTCTATGGGAGCACTCATGCAGGCCAAGTCTCAAGCCAGGCTGTGTACGTTCATAGACACACACCGTGCGGCTCAGCCCTGCCCCTGCTTCCTCCTCACAGCATTTGATTGATAGCAGCATGAGCCAATGTCCACCACTTCCATCAGAACCTCCTGTGAATACTGAGAGGCGCTGCTGCAGACAGGACAGTGCTGCGGATCAAGAGAAGACTCAGCTGCAGTGGCGATGCTAGGGGTGGCTACTGGGGCTATAGCCCTGAATCTGGGGCTCATATCCCCGAGTCTCTTACCTAGGGTTGGCTCTGGGCTCCATCTGTGTGTATATATATATATATATATATACACACACACACATACGCACACACACATGTGTATTATATACATGTGTATGCCCGCCCAAGCGTATGACTTTCTTTACTTCGTTGCTATGAGCTCCAGCCCCAGATCTTTTGTAGACCTAGCAACGCCCCTTCTCAGCCAACAAGCCCATAGTAAAAATATGTTGTTTGTTTAATGTTAAATACCAGTTTGTTTGTTTTTTTTTAAACTATGACCGATTCTCTTTCAGATAAAATCAGTCCCATGGGTGGATTCGCCGCAGGATCACTTTTAGAAGCAGCGGGAGGGGTGCCCCTTCCTCCCACCGCTTCCCAGTCGTTTCCAGGCTTACCTGGCCCATCAGTGAAGCCCGGGAGCGATCCAGTGCTGGCGGTAGCTGGGTATGGAGAAGAGTGAGGCCAAGACGGTGGCCACTCCTCTCTATACCCTTGGAGGCCAGAGCGACGTATGTCGTCACTTCCAGGCCATAATAAATCTTTTTTTTTCAGAGCAAAAGTAAAAAAAAAAAATGTTTTTTTTTTCCTTTGCTTTTAGGTAGAGGAGAGATTTGGAGTCTTTTTGACCCCATATCTCTCAATAAAGAGGATCTGTCATCCCTTATTTCAACTACAAGGGATGATTGCATAATAAACAATAAACGCGATTTAAAAAAATAAATAAAAAAAAGGGACAGTGCAAAAATAAAAAATAAAAGGTAAAATAAATAAGGAAAAAAAAGTAAAGCGCCCCTTCCCTCCACGCTCGCATGCAGAAGTGAACGCATACGTAAGTCTTGGGAGCATATGTAAACAGTGTTCAAACTACACATGTGAGGTTTTTAAAGTGTCGCCTATGGAGGTTTTTAAGTAGCATCATTTGTCACCATTCCACGAGCATGTGCAACTTTGACATGTTAGGTATCTATTTACTCAGCATAACATCATCTTTCACATAAAAAAAAAACAAATAGGGTAAATATTGTTTATTGTGGCTCTGGGGGGCGCTGTGATTGGACACAGCGGGAGCCAATCAGCGGGTCCGGCAGGCCGCGATGACCACCGGGACCCCCGCCGATTGTTCGTAGGAAAGGCAGAACAGAGGTCTGCCTATGTAAACAAGGCAGACTGCTGTTCTGTCACAGAGGAAGAGAGAACAAAGGTGTCTCTCTTCCTCCAGTCAGTCCATCCCCCCCACCCAGTTAGAATTCACTCCCTAGGAACACACTTAACCCTTTGATTGCCCCTGATGTTAATCCCTTACCTGCCAGTGTCATTTATACAGTGACAACGCATTTTTTTTTAGCACTGATCACTGTATTGGTGTCACCGGTCCCCAAAAAGTGTCAGATTTTCTGCCGCAATGTCGCAGTCCCGCTAAAAAGCACTGATCTCCGCCATTACTAGTAAAAACAATAATAAAAAAAAAGTCCATAAATCCATTCCATAGTTTGTAGACGCTATAACTTTTGCGCAAACCAATCTATATATGCTTATTGGGATTTTTTTAACCAAAAATATGTAGCAGAATACATATTGGCCTAAATTGATGAAGAAATTTGATTTTTTTTTATATTTTTTTATTGGATATGTTTTATAGCAGAAAGTAAAAAATATTGTGTAAAAGAATACTTATGCGCTACTCTGTGTGTAAATTACAAAAAGCAATCAAATTCACTTTTTTGCACATTTTTGTATATTTGAAGAGACTATTTTTACAACACTTTTTTGCACTGGACATTTTTTATGAATTCTTTATTCATCATTGCACTTTAATGTTTATTTGCACATTTTTGGGGATTTTCAGATTTATATTATCTACTGATATGTATTTTTTTTTTATTGCATCTTTATTGATTATTTATTGCGATCTTACACATATAGCGCTGCTCCATCATATACATTGTAAGTAAAAAAAAAATGTTTTGTTTTCGCTCTTTTTTTGTTTTGTTTGTCGCTCTTTTTTTGTTTATAGCGCAAAAACTAAAAAACGCAGAGGCGATCAAATACCACCAAAAGAAAGCTCTATTTGTGGGAAAAATGGACATCAATTTTTATTTGGATACATTGTCGCATGACCGCGCAATTGTCAGTTCAATTAACGCAGTGCTGTATCGCAAAAAATGGCCCGGTCATTAAGGGGGGGGGGACCTTCCGGGGCTGAAGTGGTTAATTAAAGTGTATTTTTTCCCCAAAAAATTTTTTTAAAATAATTTTCTAGCATAAAATACTGATTTAAACTTTTCAACAAAAAGCTCCAGAAAAGGCCTGGTCAACGAGTGGTTAAAGGGGGGGGGGGGAGCTGCTATTTTTTAGAGAATAAAGTTTTATCAGGTTTTCAATAAATGAGTTACAGAGTCACAGTGTGCTATCAACTTCACAGATATCATGCGTAATGCGTATGCACAGTACAAACAGCAGAGTTGTGCACATATTACAGTCTAAGTCATGTTTCAAAGAGTTCAAGCAAAAGCAGAATCCTGAGTAATATAGTGTGTTACATAAACATTGGCTCTACAACTTACAGGAATACAAGAACTTATCAGAGTCTGAGCTGGCTTTAAATCCCTCACTCTTCACCTGAAACATTGAATATATCAAACAGCAGATAAAATAATGAAAGCATATTGTGGGAGGAGGAGCCTAAAGAGAACAAAAAATCCCCAAGATGGAGACAGAGAGACAAAAGTAAGCGAAGGAGAAGGATGGGAAGGAAAAAAAAGGGGGGGTGGAGACGTGAAGGGAGGAGGAGCCACCCAGCTAGGGTTGCCACCTGTCTGGGATTCACCCGGACAGTTCTGGTTTTGAATCATGTGTCCAGGTTTCAGTCTGCCTGAAATCCAGACACAAAATTCAGACAGGAATGTGGCTCAGAACAGGGGCTGATAGAAGGGTGAGGGGGCACTATGCGTGCCACATTACTATTCTCTTTGGAGTGCCCTAAGATCTCCTAGGTCTGTTACAGTCCTATAGTGTATAGAAGAAAGAAAAAAATTGCTGTGCGCCACTAAAGTGTTTGGGTTTGGCTTGAAGAAAAAGTGGCAACCCTACACCCAGCGGGCAAGCTGGCCGCACCATCTTACATTGTACTGCAAGGTCTCAGCGAGGATTTTTTACCTTAATGCAGAGAATGTATTCAAGTATAACTAAAGTATAAGAATAACCTGTTTTTATTTCTATCTGTGCCCCCAGTTAGGGAGATTCACCCTCTCTATGCGTCCTTTTTACCATTAACATTAAAAGTGAAAGTAAAAGAAAATACCAAATTTTAGGTTGCCCAAGAGTAATAGAGGGGGATCTTCCAATAAGGACACTAGTTCTGGTGATCTGGGGGTCCCCAAGGAATTCCCTTAATTTGCATGGATTTCCTCTCACTTCTTGTTTGGCTATGGGACAGGAAGTGAAGGGAAATCTCCCCAATGGGACACATGGTGGAAAAAAATCTGACAGGGGTTATAACCCTCCCTTACTCTATCCAAAATAAAAATAAAACGTTTTGCCTATAGGTCTACTTTAAGAGGAGTTCCAGTTGTTTTTGTGTTAAATTTAACAGCTACAAAAAGTGTAGCTGCTGACTTTTAATAAACACACACTCACCTGTTCCACGGTCCAAAGATGGGGCCGTCCGAACCCCTGGCTCCCTCTTTCTCCTCTCATCACAAGTGTGGGCACACGGGATGCAGCTTCACAGCCAGGTGCGCATTGCTCATGCGCGAGTTGCACTACGCCATCTCAGTGGCCAGGCAATCTTCTGGGACCTGCGACGTGTCCCAGAAGATTGCAGGGAGGGAGAGTGAGAGGAGGACTTCCACTCGGATCGCCTAGGCGGCTCAAACGGAAATGGGAGCCGGGTACCTGTCAAAACTAGGTACCCCCCCCAAAAAAATGACATGCTAAATGTGGCATGTCAGAGGGTCAGGAGTGCTTAAGGTGGAAGTTCCACTTTTGGATGGAACCCCGCTTTAAAGGGAAAAAACCTTTTAAAACGTTATCTTTCTAAAAATCCTTCAATGTATGTGTGGTTGCATACTAAATTACAAGGATGGAAGCTGAGACTAGTGATAGGGGGATTTCCATACATCGAAGTGTAGAGAAGTCATTACCAAGGACAAGGGAGCACTCTCTTAATACTGAACACTTCCCCCCCTCCTGCCCAGGCCAATTTTCAGATTTCAGCGCTGTCACACTTTAAATGGCGATTACTCAGTTTATGCAACACTGCACCCATATGACATTTTTACCATTTGTCTTAGGCAGATAGAGCTTTCATTTGATTGTTTTTAATCACCACTGGTTTTTTTTTTCGTTTTTTTTTACTATGTAAAGGAAAAAATACTGAAAATTAAAAAAAACTAAAAAAAAAAAGGGTTTTTCTTCATTTCTGTTATGAAATCATCATGAATCTTTCTTCATACATTTAGGGCAAAATGTATTCTGCTACATTTCTTTGGCAAAAATAACCCGAATCAGTGTATATTATTCTATTCTATTACTAAGTGTAAAAGTTATAGAGTCTACAAACTATGGTATATATTTCTGAAAATTGATCAATCCTGATGTACTGATGGCCTATCTCCGAAACCCAATCCTACACTGTCTTGAGGCCTTAAAATGCCAGGACAGTACAAATACCCCTCAAATGCCCCCTTTTTGGAAAGTAGACAGTCTAAGGCAGGGGTAGGCAACCTGGGGCCCTCCAGCTATTGCAGAACTACAAGTCCCATCATGCCTCTGGGAGTAATTGTAACTGCCAGCCTTGCAATGCCTCATGGGAAAAATGTAGTTCCACAACAGCTGGAGGGCCCCAGGTTGCCAACCCCTGGTCTAAGGTATTTCGCTAAGAGGCATTGTGAGTTTTTTTAAGTACCGTATTTATCGGCGTATAACACGCACCGGCGTATAACACGCACCTCAATTTAGGAGGGAATTTTAAGGAAAAAAAACTTTTAGGAGGGAAGTTGAAGGGAAAAAAACTTACATTTAAATGCCCATCATTGCAGCCTTGTCAGTGCAGCCTTGTCAGTGCAGCCTTCTCAGTGCAGCCTTCTCAGTGCAGCCTTGTCAGTGCAGCCTTCTCAGTGCAGCCTTGTCAGTGCAGCCTTGTCAGTGCAGCCTTCTCAGTGCAGCCTTGCCCCAGTCCAGCCTTGTCAGTGCAGCCTTGTCAGTGCAGCCATGTCAGTGCAGCCATGTCAGTGCAGCCATGTCAGTGCAGCCTTGCCAGTGCAGCCTTGCCAGTGCAGCCATGTCAGTGCAGCCATGTCAGTGCAGCCATGTCAGTGCAGCCTTGCCAGTGCAGCCATGTCAGTGCAGCCTTGCCAGTGCAGCCATGTCAGTGCAGCCTTGCCAGTGCAGCCATGTCAGTGCAGCCTTGCTAGTGCAGCCATGTCAGTGCAGCCATGTCAGTGCAGCCTTGCTAGTGCAGCCATGTCAGTGCAGCCTTCCCCAGTGTCCAGTCCATCCTTGCCCCAGTCCAGCCTTGCTGAAGCCTGTGAGCTTCAAAATCGCCGACCGCGATTTGAAAATGGCGCCGCCGGCGCCGAAATACACAGAGCCGCTCCTCGGCTCTTCTCGGCGGCTCTCGTTTACTTTCGGTTTCACTCGGACGGTGAGCGGAGCTATCCGAAACTAGCCGAGTATACTCGGCTAGGTTCGGGCGGCGCTCGAGTGAAACCGAAAGCCGCCGAGAAGAGCCGAGGACCGGCACTGCGTATTTCGGCGCCGGCGGCGCCATTTTCAAATCGCGGTCAGCGATTTTTAAATTCTGACAGCTCGGATCGCAGGGGATCGGCGTATAACACGCACCCGCGATTTTCCCCTGATTTTAAGGGGAAAAAAGTGCGTGTTATACGCCGATAAATACGGTAGTTTTTTTGTTAAATTTTTTTGGGAAAATGAAGTAATTAAACAATATTTATTTTTTCTCACATTTTTTAAAATACTCTCATCAGAGCTGTATAGTGTCACCATACGACGTGGCGTGGTATGAAGTGGCGGTGATACTGCTCTGGATTTTTTTTTACACTGATTGCTTATACCAATGATCATCACTCTAATACACAATCATTTTTATGAATGGTATCCTTTCATGTACAATTGTGATAGCTGTGATTGACCGTGTAGCATGAGATCGCTGTGACCAATCACAGAGATCACAATAGTACACAATGAATGGCTATGAATGAAAGCCATTGAGTATGACTAACATGCGATCACAGCGAATACAGGTACCAGGGTCGGCATGCCCCTGGTCGTGCACACGAGTTGCAAGAGTGACAGGACGTCACCCTGCTCAGGCGGGGCCGTATTATCATGGGCTGTATTATGCACACAATATAACTGGATATTAACATCTATAGGTGATTACACCAGGGGTGGTTGATCCAGGATATATGCGATTGCAAATTGGATCATCCTTTTTCTTTTGCCTTCCTCTGGATCAACTGTGTATATGCATGTTTTCTTTTTTCTTTTTTTCTATTGCTTGAACTAGATGGACTTACATATTTTTTCAACTTACAGTGCCTTGCAAAAGTATTCACTACCCCCTGACATTTTTCGTAATTTGTTGCCTCAGAACCTGGAATTAACATGGATTGTTTGAGGATTTGCATCATTTAATTTACAGAACATGCCCACAACTTTGAAGATGTTTTTTTTTATTGTGAAGCAAACAACAAATAGGACAAAATAACAGAAAAAGTAAATGTGCATAACTATTCACGCCCCTAAAGTCAATACTTTGTGGAGCCACCTTTTGCGGCTATCACAGCTCCAAGTCGCTTTGGATAAGTCTCTATGAGCTTGCCACATCTTACCAGTGGGATTTTTTCCCATTCCTTTTTGCAAAACTGCTCCAGCTCCTTGAAGTTGGATGGTTTGCGCTTGTGAACAGCAATCGTTAAGTCTGACCACAGATTTTCTTTTGGATTGAGGTCTGGGCTTTGACTAGGCCATTCCAACACATTTACATGTTTCCCCTTAAACCACTCAAGTGTTGCTTTAGCAGTGTGTTTGGGGGTCATTGTCCTGCTGGAAGGTGAACCTCCATCATAGCCTGAAATCACACACAGAGTGGTACAGGTTTTGCTCAAGAATTGCCCTGTATTTAGCACCATCCATCTTTCCCTCAACTCTGACCAGTTTCTCTGCCCGACTGCTGAAAAATATCCCACAGCATGATGCTGCCACCACCATGTTTCACTGTGGGGATGATGTTCTTTGGGTGATGTGATGTGTTGGGTTTGTACCAGACATTTGGCATTTTCTTGAATAGCCAAAAAGTTCACTTTTAGTCTCATCAGACCAGAGCACCTTCCTCCATACATTTTGGGAGTCTCCCACATGCCTTTTCGCAAACTCAAAACATGCCATTTTGTTTTTTTACTGAAAGTAATGGCTTTCTTCTGGCCACTCTGCTATAAAGCCCAACTCTATGGAGCGTACAGCTTATTGTCGTCCTATGTACAGATACTCCAGTCTCTGCTGTGGAACTCTGCAGGTCCAGCAGGGTTACCTTATGTCAGTGGTCATCAACCCTGTCCTCAGGG